>CM046943.1:17567200-18767200 GCA_025698515.1 Gossypium sturtianum
CGAAATGATCGATAAAGGTACTCCATGAAGTCTCACAATTTCAAAAACATACAAATCGACCAATTTCTCAAGTGGGTAATCGGTATGCACCAGTATAAATTGAGTCGACTTAGTTAGCCTATCAACCACAACCCATACAACATCTTTCTTCCTTGGCATCAATGGTAATCCCGACACAAAATCCATGGTAATACGGTCCCATTTCCACTCGGGAACCATCACGGGTTGAAGTAATCCCGAAGGTACTTGATGTTCGGCTTTCACTTGCTGACAAATTAAACACTTAGAGACAAACTCTGAGATGTCTCTTTTCCTTCCCGACCACCAATACATTTTCTTCAAGTCATTGTACATTTTCACACTACCTGGATGGATAGACAAACAACTGCTATGTGCCTCATGCAGAATTTTTTGAATAAGCTCATCATCTTTGGGTACACAGATTCTGTCTCAAAACATTAAACAGCCATCGGCACCAATCCGAAAATCTGATTCAATACCCGCCTCGCACTGAGTTATCTTGGCTTGTAACTCTTTATCACTTCTCTGAGCTTCACAAATTTCTTGCAGAAACATCGGTCTAGCTCTTAACTCTGCTATGACCGAACCATCATCAGTCACAGTCAACTGGTATTCATAGCCCTCAAGGCAAACAATGACTTCCTACTCAAAGCATCGGCGACCACATTCGCCTTCCCAGGGTGATAGTCAATTACCAACTCGTAATCTTTTATCAACTCTAACCATCTCCGCTGCCGTAGGTTTAAATCTTTTTGAGTCATCAAATACTTTAGACTTTTATGGTCAGTGAACATTCGGCATCTCTCGCCATACAAATGGTGTCTCCAAATCTTCAGTGCGAACACTATGGCGGCTAACTCTAAGTCGTGAGTCGGATAGTTTTTCTCATGCGGCTTCAGTTGTCTCGAGGCATATGCTATTACCTAGCCTTCTTGCATAAGCTCGTATCCCAATCCATTTAAAGATGCATTGCTATACACTACAAATTCCTTTCCCGATTCCGGTTGCACTAAAACTGGAGCTTCAGTCAACAATGCTTTTAGACTCTCAAAACTCCGTTGGCACTTCTCTGTCCATTCGAACTTGACATCTTTGTGTAGCAACCTCGTCATCGGAGTAGCAATCATGGAGAATTCTTTAACAAACCATCTGTAGTATCCTGCTAAGCCCAAAAAGCTTCTAATCTCTAACACATTCCTCGGCGGTTTCCAATCAACGATAGCCGATATCTTACTCGGGTCAACTCTAATTCCATCACCCGACACAATGTGTCCTAAGAATCCGACCTCTTGGAGCCAAAACTCACTTTTGCTAAACTTAGCATACAACTGCTTATCTCTCAAAGTTTGTAAGACAGTTCTCAAATGCTCCGCATGCTCACTTTCATCATGAGAATAAATTAATATGTCATCGATAAAAACAACGACAAACTTATCCAAATACAGTCAGAAAATACGATTCATTAAATCCATAAACACGGTAGGAGCATTTGTTAAGCCAAAGGGCATGAAGAGGAACTCATAATGGCCATACCTCGTCCGAAATGCAGTTTTCGGCACATCCTGCTCCTTAACTCTCAACTGGTAGTAATCGGACCTCAAGTTTATCTTAGAAAACACTGTGGCTCCCTTCAATTGGTCAAACAAATCGTCGATCCTTGGCAAAGGATACTTGTTCTTAACTGTAACCTTGTTAAGCTATCGGTAGTCTATACATAATCTCATCGACCCATCATTCTTTTTTCACAAAAAGTACCAGAGCACCCCATGGAGAATAACTCGGTCTCGCAAAATCCTTATCCGTTAACTCTTGCAACTGGATTTTTAGCTCCTTTAACTCCGTCAGAGCCATTCTATATGGGGCAATCAAAATAGGTGCCGCACTAGGGACCAACTCAATACCAAACTCGACTTCCCTAGTTGGAGGCAATTCGGGCAACTCTTCTGGAAACACGTCTAGGTACTCACATACCACAGGCTCTGACTCAATCTTTACTTCCGACTCTTGGTATTCAACACAAATGCAAGATAGGACTCATACCCTTTTCTCATGCATTTCTCAGCAGTCATAGAAGAAATCAGTACAGGCAAGCTATCCGATTCACCTGATTCAACCCGAATAATATCCCCATTTTCACTTTTCAGTTCAATAAACTTACTACCACAGTTTTCTAACACGTTATGAATAGTCAACCAATCCATGCCAAGAATTAGGTCAAATTCATCAAACGGTAGTAGCATGAGGTTACCCAAAAAATAATGACCTCTAATCATCAAAGGACAGTTTCTACACACTTTGTCAACTATCACATGCTTTCCTAACGGGTTTGACACTTTTATCACAAATTCTGTAGACTCAACAAGCATATTCATGCTAGACACCAATTTTATACAAATATAGGAATGGGTAGACCCTGGATCAATCAAAGCAACAACAGAGATATCATGAAGAGAAAAAGTACTCATAATCACATCTGGTGACGATGCCTCTTCACGAGCGCGAATGGCATAAATCCTTGCAGGTGCTCGGCCCTCAAACCTCACGGTGGAATCTCTAGGCTCACCTCTGCTACTAGCCACACTTCTCAGGTTCTTTTGTGGTCTACCCCTCGAAGGTGCATTACTCGCTCGCACTTCTTGCTTTCTGTCTTTCTCATCCATCTCAGGACAGTTTCGAATAAAATGGTCTAGTGACCCACATTTAAAACAGCCTCTTTCATTTCCTCGGCATTCACCGAAGTGACGTCTACCACACTGTGAGCATTCCGGTCTATTAGGTCAGGCACTACCAATACTCACAATTGAAGTGGTCTGAGCCTTAGACGCAGTGTACTGCTTATTCTTATTTCTGTTCGAGAATCCAACTGAAGCATTGGATCGAGTAGTGAACTCTCTTGATTTCTTGGATGAGGACTGATATGATTTCCCCAACTGTCTTTTCTTTGAGTCACGGGACTCAATATCAGCTTTCTTTTTCTCTTTGGCCAATTCCTCGGCCTTGCAAGCTCTTTCAACTAGTACTACAAATTCTTTCAATTCTAAAATACCAACAAACAATCGAATTTCCTCATTTAATCCATGCTCAAACCTCTTACACATGATGGCTTCGATGGATACGCACTCCCGAGCATATTTACTGAGCCTCACGAACTCACGCTCATACTCGATTACTGTCATTCGGCCTTGCTTTAGCTCAAGGAATTCCTTCCTTTTCTTGTCTATAAACCTCTGACTAATATACTTCTTTTGGAACTCCTCTTGGAAAAACTCCCATGTAATCCTTTCCCTTGGTACAACTGACACAAGGGTGTTCCACCATTGGTAGGCCAAGTCTCGCAGGAGTGATACAACATACTTCATACACTCCTCAAGTGTGAAAGACAACTCATCGAATACCCTAATGGTATTTTCTAGTCAGAATTCTGCCCTTTCTGGGTCATTATCTATATTCGCTCTAAATTCCTCAGCCCATTGCTTCCGAATTCTATCTATAGGAGGTTTTTCCCTTCTAATCATTTCCGCTACTTGGGGAGCTACAGGGGCAGACTGGGGAATTGGAGGGGGTAGAGGTGGTGAAGCGTTCGGGTTTGCATGTACAAACTCCGAATACCATACATTCATCATATGGAGGAAGGCTTCTCTAGCCCCTCCGCCCTGACTCAGTGTCACGGGCCCACTTTTGGCTGGCGCGGTCCCTTCTGCGGGAGCCGGCACGTTACTTTCTACATCATCCGCCACTGCTCCGTCAGGATCCATTTACTATATAAAAACACATTTTAAATTGTCAGGATCGTCACACTATCATAATTCATATATGACATGTATAGCTAGACTCATACACATGCAAGGTTAGTTCGAGAATCGACTAAACCATAACTCTGATACCACTAAATGTAACACCCCTTACCCGTATTTTATTCTGGAACAGGGTACGAGGCGTTACCTAACTCAAACACATGCTAACATACAATTCTGGGTTATGAAATTCCGTTCAAATTTAAAAATTTTCAATATTCATCTTAAAGTCCTTAATATGGGCCTACGAGGCCTAAGTCATACTTTAGAAATGGTACAATACTAAACCTGGCACTTTAGAAAACTTTGGAAAATTTCACTAAAAACAGGGGCACACACCCGTGTGGCAAGGGACACGCCCGTGTGGACAGACCGTGCAGTCACATGTGCCCATATCCCTAGCCATGTGGATTTATTTTTCAAATTCGAACCTACAGGGTTTTCACACGGCCTGGCACACGCCCGTGTCCATGGCTGGTGTCCCTCATATGGCTACGACACGCCCGTGTCTCTACCCATGCGTAAAAACCTTGACATTCTGTTTCTGACGTCATCAACTCAATAAGATCACACGACCAAGGCACACGCCTATGTGCTTAGGCCGTGTGGCGAATTAAATTCCTAAATTCAAGTGCAGACTTCACACGGCCTGGGCATATGCCCATGTCCTATGGCCGTGTCTTTCACACGATTGAGAAACACGGCCGTGTCTCAGCCCGTGTGGTTACTACTGGGCATTCTATTTTATCAACTTAGGGTGTAGGGGGAGACACGGCCGATCTACACGCCCATGGGGTAGACCGTGTGTTACACACGGCCTAGATACACGCCCGTGTGTCTATCCGTGTGGACAAAAGCAAGGCTATTTACCAAGCCCTTTTTGCCACCCCTACTTGCACCATCATAAGCCACCATTTTAACGTGCTAAACTTATCACAGACTTATCAATCCATTCATGCAATTTGCTCACCCATGAAAAACATCATCATTTTCATATATCAATAATAGGAAATAGCCATCATCTATGGCCTTATACAAAAAGAATCAAATCTCCAAGTCAAGCCAACACATTTGGCCAAAACAATATGACACTTGACAAAGACTAAGTCTCTATACATGTCATACTCAAAATGATAAATCTAACTATACCAAATGTTTTGATTGATAGTGTGGTCGAGCCTCTGACGTCCTTTGATCCCCGAGCTAACTTGGCGGCACTATAAGAAAATGGAAAGGAGAGGGAGTAAGCATAAAGCTTAGTAAGTTGCATGTAAACAATTAACAACAATTAACATGCATTATCATACTCATAGAATATTATAAACTTGCACATGATTTTCAAATGATTAAAGGCATAACTTACTCATTTCCACCTTTACTAAACACACAACATAATTCGAGCTCATTAGGTACCTGTATCACTAACAACATAGCTATAACTTCTCTCACTTTTAACACAATCTTTAATTTACCCGTTGAACCCATTGGAATACCAAAGGATATCCAATAAACCTCACACAAAAGGGTAAAATACCGATGCCACGTCCCAGACATGGTCTTACACTGGCTCACATGTTGAGGCCGATGCCATGTCCTAGACATGGTCTTACACTAGCTCTCGTCTCAATGTTGATGCCATGTCCCAGACATGGTCTTATACTAGTACACATATCAACGCCAATGCCATGTTTCAAACATGGTCTTACACTGGCTCTCATAATGTGGCTGATGCCATGTCCCAGACATGGTCTTACACTAGCACACATATCAATGCTGATTCCATGTTCGAAACATGGTCTTACACTGGCTCTCATAATGTGGCCGATGCCACGTCCCAGATATGGTCTTACACTAGCACACATATCACCCCAAATGTCATGGCATAGATATCCAATCTATTCCTAAGGTTCAACCGAGAGTTTTTACTACATCAATTCTCATCATGCATATTCACAACCATAATCAAACATTTTATGCAATATCAATTGTTTAATGCATAATTACAATAACATTGTATTATTACGTACAACTTACCTCGGTATACAAAAAGTGAGCGACTAAATTGAATTAGTCTACTAGCTTGGTTTTCCCCCGGTCTAGGTCTGGACTCCATTTTTCTTTATCTATAATGATAAAATTCACTCATTTAATCACCACATTAATCAAGACATTTCAAAATTCCTACTTTGGAAAAATTACGTTTTGCCCCTAAACTTTTACAAAATTATGATTTTACCCCTAGGCTCGTAAATCGATTTTCATCAAATTTCCTCATTAACCAAGCCTAGTCGAATCTATTTTAAGCTTATAGAAACTCACAAATCCAATTATTTCACACATTTACTACTTATTTTACAACCTTTACAAAAATGTCCATTTTAGGTGTTTTCTTGGAAACTCCTTTCACAAAAGTTGTTTATTTAACAACCAAGTTTCATTTTCTTCCATAAAAATTCAGCAAACAACACTAGTGTTCTCATGGAAAAACCCTAGACTCTCAACCATTTTGCAAAATAGTTCCCTCATTAGCTAGCTTAAGCTACAAGGGTTCCAAAAACACAAAAATCATCAAAAATGACCATCAAAATCACTTACTTGCAAGGGTTGTAAGTTGGTGAAAATTTCAAGCTTCCAAGACCACTATTTTGTTAGTATTTTCGGTGGAGAGAAGGATGAATGAAAAAGATGATAGCTTTTATTATTATTATTATTACACCAATTTAGTCATCTAATGCCACCAAACCTTGACCAATTTCATTTTCTTGTCCCTTATAGCCGGCCAACACTTTCCTAAGGGCCTAATTGCACATTAAGGACCTCCAATTTAAGGTTCTATAGCTATTTGACACCTTTAGCTTGTAGAATAAAACTTTTGCACTTAATACGATTTAGTCCTTTTTCAAAATTAAGCATGCAATCACTAAAATTAATTCACCAAAATTTTCATGCACTTATATAATCATACTATAACACATAAACTAATATTAAAATAAATTTTCTCTGACCTCGGATTAGTAGTCCCGAAACCACTGTTCTAACTAGCTCCAAAATTGGGCTGTTACATCTTGTATATACAATTTATGCAATATCAAAGCATTAAAAGCATAATTGTAACAATGTTTATCACGTACGAACTTACCTCGGATGCTAAAATGGCAAATCTAGTCGTTTAGTCGATAACTTTAGTTTTCCCCCGATCTAGGTCTAAATTCCGTTTTTCTTGATCTATATAATATCAAATTCAGCTTATTCAATCACTACTTTATTCAATTTAATCCAAAACACACATTTAGGCATGTTTACACTTTTTCCCCCAAAGTTTCACATTTTTACAATTTAGTCCTCAATACACAAAATTATAAATTCATGCAAATTTCACAACACCCATGCTTAGCCAAATTACCATAAGGCCCCTAGCAGCCCATATTTTTCATTTATTCACACATTTAACCAAACATTTTCACAAATTAATCCCTATTTTCCATTTTTACTCAAAATCACTTTACAAAACTTGTTTATTTAACAACAAACATTCAAAATCTATCATCAATCATCAAAGCTCTTACATATTCATCAATGGTAACATTCAAAATCTTTAACAATTTCACAATTTAGTCCCTGGGCTAGCTAGTACTAGCTGCAACGATCTCAAAAACATAGAAATCATTAAAAACGGGACAAAAATCGTACCTTAATAAGCAAAAATAGCATAGCCGAATCAAGAACCCTAAAATGGCTTCTTTTTCTTCAAAAAATTCGGTGGAGAAGATGATATTAAGCTTAAAATTGATTTTGTTTTATTTAACATATGATAATTATGCAATTTTACCATAATAACCTTAATGAAAAACCATTTAAAACATCCATTAAATGTCTATATATTCCCACTCATACTATTAATTGTCTAATTACAACATAAGGACCTTAACATTAAGGTTCTATAGCTATTTGACACCTTTAGCTAATAGAACAGTACTTTTGCATTTTACGCGATTTAGTCCTTTTTATCCAAGTGAACATTGAAACGATAAAATTTATTAACGAAATTTTCACACAATATCCTAATCATGATGTAAACATTAAAATAATAATAAAATAAATATTTTGATATCAGATTTATGGTCCTGAAATCACTGTTCTGATTTAACCAAAAACGAGCTGTTACATTGAATCCCTCAATTAGGCAATTGATTGATGCAGCAGCTGGTGAAACACTAAACAATAAAACATTTGAGGTAGCTTATGAGTTTATAAAAGAAATGACACTGAATAATTATCAATGGCAAGTCATGACGACAAAGCCGATGAAAGTAACCGGTGTTTTTAATTTAGATGCAGTCACCATGTTATCAGACCAAGTAAAAATACTAAATAAGAAAATTGATTGTTTATATTTGTCTACGCAGGTCAATCCGGTGATGCAATACGATACAAATGGAGGTAAAATGAATAATCCAGAATGTTTATCCTTCATTCCTAGCACAGAGAATGAGCAAATCAATTATATGAGTAATAATTATAGACCTCAAAATAACCCTTATACTAATAACTTTAATGTAGGTTGGAGAAACCATCCAAATTTCTCATGGGATGGTCAAGGAAACCAAATATAACAACCCTCTACGGGCTTTCAACAACCTTATCAGCAAGAGAAGAAGTCGAACCTTGAAGAGATGTTGGCAAAATTTATTTCAGTATCACAAACTTATTTTTAAAAAATCGAGACAGCTTTGAAAAATTAGCAAACATCAATTCATGGGCTCAAAAATTAGATTGGGCAGCTTGCTAAATTGGTTTCAGAAAGACAATAAGGTATTTTACCTTGTAACACCGAACCCAACCCAAAAGAGCATGTGAAGGCAGTTACATTGAGGAATGAGAAAGTGTTGGCTGAGCCCGAAAAGAAGTTGTAACAGGAAATTGATAAGACAAATGATGAGGGGGTAAAACCTGAAGAAATTCAGACACCAGTGCTTAAAGAATATAAACCACCGATCCCATATCCAGCAAAGTTGAAGAAAGACTGCATGGATGAACAATTTGGTAAATTTATTAAACTTTTTAAACAATTACATATTAACTTACCTTTTGTTGAAGTTATTTCGTAGATGCCCACATATGCAAAAATTTTGAAGGAGCTATTAATAAATAAAAGAAATTTTGAAGAGCTATCCACTGTAGAACTCAATAAGGAGTGTTTAGCTATTCTCCAAAATAAGTTGCCAACTAAGCTAAAAGATCCAGGAAGTTTTACTATTCCCTGTTTTATTGGTAGTTTACACATTGAAAAAGTATTAGCTAATTTGGGTGCTAGCATTAATTTGATGTCTTATAAAATGTTCAAGCCACTTGGTCTTGGGGAACCAAAACCCACTGGGATGAGTATTCAATTGGCTGATAGATCTGTTAAATATCCTAGGGGTAATATTGAAGATGTACTTGTGAAGGTAGATAAATTCATATTCCATATTGATTTTGTTGCGCTTGGCATGGATGAGGATGTTGAGGTGCCTTTAATTTTAGGTCGCCCCTTTTTAGCCACTGTTAGGGCTATCATTGATGTGGGTAGTGGTAAACTTGTTCTTAGGGTAGGTGATGAGGAGATCATTTTTCAAATTTATGATGCTATGTGATTCTCTAGAGAACAAGATGATTCATGTTATTTTATTGATTCTGTTGATTACATTATTCAAGAATCATTGCAGGAAATCATTCATAAGGACACGTTGGAACTATGTCTTGTTCAATCAGAGGAGGTAGATAGTGATAATGCTGTGAGAAGTGGGACAGAAATTGATTTAGATTCTAATGAGTCTTCACTAAGATAGAAAAATTACGAGGACATTGAGTAAATAAAGAATTGAAATTGAAACCCTCTATTGAAGAACCTCTCAAATTGGAACTGAAGCAATTATCAAATCATCTAGAGTATGCATTTCTTGGAAACAAATTTACATTACCAGTGATTATTGCTTCAGATTTAAATCCGAATGAGAAAGATGAGTTATTGCAATTGCAAAAAGAACATAAAAGACGGGCGTGTCCAAGGCCGTGTGAATACTAGAGCTAATTTTTCAAATTTATTTACGAGTTAATGAGTTACACGGTCCATAGAGATGACCGTGTACGAGACACGGCTTGTCACACCGGCGTGGGAGAAACGAGCGAATATCACACATGACCTGGCACACGACCGTGTGTTCTACACGGCCTGGACACAAAAGACACGACCTGGACACACGGGCATGTCCGAGGCCGTTCGACCATTGTGCTTTGTTTTTTAAATCACATACAACCTGAGGGAGTGTCACATAGGCGTGTTGTAACATCCTAGAATTAGGGGTTCTACATTTTATGTTTTCGGTGTGCTTGGCTTGTTCTGCTTGTGTTTTGGTTGTGTTTGGGGGTCCTGGGGAGGCTCGGGTTCGAGCCAGAGCCTTGATGCAATTTTTCTTTTTGGGCACTTTAGGGGGGAGAGCTGGTGGAAGTAGGCTTTAAGAATATTTCCTAGTGGTTGTTGACACAAGAAGAAGTGTAGTAGAGTGGCAAGAAGACGCCACTTAAGGAGCAGGGTAGTGGCGTCACAAGGGAGCATGGAGGGGGGAAGGAGTTCGAGTCTCAACTGCAGCATGTTGAACTTTATTTTTATGCTCAAGATGGTGGAGTGTTGGCTTTCGGCTGGGACTCTTCATGGTGGTTGTTGAAGGAGTCAAAGCATTTGAAATGGATGGACATGAGGGCTTGGAGGAGTTTGAATGAGTCAACAGGTTTGAATGGGTGATGGGGAGTAAAACAAGGAGAGAATCGTGGGATTCAAGTTGGTGGAAGTGGTGGCCGAATGTGGGGGTCTTTGAAGGGAGAAATTCGGTCAAGAAAGGGGTCTTGGGTGAGGAGCATTTCGGTTTAGCTGCTTTAGGGGTGTGCCGAACTTCTCATCAGTCTTAGGCTTTTCTAACTTAGTATATTCGGTCATAAGGGGAGGGGGGTGTGCCATTTATGTCATTTGGAAAAAGAAGAGTGCAACCAAAACTCATTTAGAAGCTCTTTCTTCTTTTGCATTTTCTTTCAACTTTCATCCTTTCCTCTCGAAGTACTCCAACATAGCCGAATCCTCTTCTTCTCCCACTCGAAGTTTATTCTTTTCTTTATTTTAGCCTCACATTAGCCGAACCTCTCCCTCACCTTCTACCCATCATAATCGAAACCTTTCTTCTTCATTTTCTCTATATTTTTCATTAAGCCGAAACCCTCTTTCTCTTCCACACTACTTCTAGCTTCTTCGTTTTCTTTCATCTTCCTTGTTTCTCTCTTGAGCCGAACCACATTTGCTCATCTTTTACAACTTGTTTTTCCCCATAGCCTAATCTTGTCTTTCTTCTTTACTCCTTCATCCTACTCTATTCTCTTTTTGTTTCAAGCCGAATAGCAAGAAGCGCCCTTGTGGTTTGTCGAAAGTCTCCTCCTCAATCGGGTTCTATCGCGTAAGGTAAGGGAGACTCTTTTGCTTCTTTATCATTCTTTTTCAGTTCTGTATGGTCATAGCTGAATGGATATTTTGTTTTGATGGTTAGATTTCGGCTAATCCCTCCTATTCTCTCTCGTTTTGGAACGATTACTCTGAGAAACCCCAGTAGCCGAACGTTTTGAAGTCTGAAGCCTGAAGATCTGTTAATTTCTAAATCTTACCTTTCCATTCGGGTTTTAAGGTAAGGAGCCCTCTTTTTTTCTTTGTGATCAGCCTCTATTCATTACTCTGTCATAATCAAACCCTTTGTTGGGGAAATCGTTGTTTCACTATAGTACTGTACTGATCAAGTCTCTTCATGGATGCGAGTGATAGCCAATGTAAGGAAGGGAGCGGGCCTATAGTCTCTGCTCCTAAATTTAAAAGACATGATGTGCCAGCGATTCAAGACTTTCTGCCGGGTTGTGGTAGAGAGCCGACGTCTGCCTGGGATAGGCAAATCGTTGTTATCCCTGCTAGTGAGAGTGTCGACGTAGAGAGTCTAGTGTTATGCGTAAACAAGTGTGTAATGCTCTCATTTTTATTTATTAAATTGCGTTAATAATTTTGTTGGCTGAAAGTCGAAACGACTGAATAGATAGTCGAGATACCCCTGTGGGTAAGGTTGGAGACACCGGGTAAGTTCTACTATGATGTTACTTTCGAATATATGTATGTATGTATGAATTAATTATCTATTGTATATCTCAGTATGATAATATGTTGCATGGGTTTTGGGAAATGATTGAAAGGGGAAGTGTTATTCAGTGACTTCTGTCACAGTGGTCTGGGACCACGGTGGTTTTGAACCACGTACACATAAATATTCAGTGACTTGTCTCAGTGGTCTGGGACCACAGCGGGTTGGCCCCGCGTATACTTATCAGAGATTGTCACAGTGGTCTGGGACCACAGTGGGTTGGCCCCACGTTTATATATATTCTGTGACTCTGTCACAAGTGGTCTGAGACCACAGTGGCTTGATGCCACGGGTGTTTGGCTGATTCAGGTGACCTAGAGGATGGAAAACTAGGTTGGGCTGGGCTGCATTGCATACATTATTAATATGCTATATTGTGAGGGCTAAGGCCCAATGTGCATCTGTGGGCTTAAAGCCCGATTGCGTTATAAGGGGAATTACACACTGAGTCTCGGTGACTCACCCCCTCTGCTTAATTTTGCAGGTAATCCCTAGATCGCGGATTTGGAACCGAGGCAGACTTTGAGGTGGCCATGCGTTATTTTCTCGTAAACTTTCGTTTCTTATTTAAACTTACTTTTTCATTTTGGGATTTTTGCAATGTAATAAGGCCTCCATAACTTTAATTTGGGTTTTTTCTTTAAATTGGTTATAGCATGTTTAATGAACTGTCAAATACGGAGTTTTCTAAGAAAAAAAAATCTAAACAATCATGTTTTCAAGTGTTAACAACAGATAGGAAACGGTTAATTAACTAAATTCTGAAATTTTTCTTAAACCAACAAACACTGCTTTCAACATACCACGCTTCGGAATACCACTAGATTTCAGTTTTCGTAATACAGAACCTGACCGAATTTGATTTTCAAAAAGGGTTAACACAACGTGAAGAATGTTTCTCTTTTAAATTTTCAAAGATTATTTAAAACAACCTTTCCTTGTGACACACCAGATCCGGTCGTAACGTTTAAGCTAAGTTTGGGGTGTTACAATTATGGTATCAGAGCCTAGGTTCCAAAACTCGGCTGTGAAATGGGTTCAAAAGCGTTTTTCCAAATTGGTCTGAACATGGTTTAGAAAGATATGTGTTTTCTTGAAGTATGGCACCCGAGTCTCAAGCACCAAATCTGAACGGTAAGTCTTCTGACTATTAGTTGAATTGCATGAAGAAATTATATTGTGCTATGACTATTAGTGCTAAGAAATTCAACTTTAGAGACTGAGACCTCTAGGTATATATGTCTTGCAGAAAAAAGAAACTACTACTAATGTTACTTTCATAAGACTGTCCGGTAATAAACGGTGGAAGAAATACTAATTCATAAAACTTTTAATCAGATTAAGTCAAATCCGTAGTCATGAGCGCTAGAGAACGTGGACGTGGTGTGCGCGGTCGTGGTAGAGGCCGGGGTATTGAGGCTGGACTCTCGAAATCAGGGCATGGGCCAGAAGGTGAAGTACCAGCATCACCTATTACGGAAGCGGGATTTCAGGACCAAACTGGTGGAGATGATGCTGTGTCTCAAGCTATGTTACATGTTCTAGAGCGGGTTGCTGGAGCTAGTACGGGATCTGTAGCTCGAAAATTTGTTTCTGAGCGACTCCGAGCTAATAGGGCTGAGATATTTAGGGGCATTTTTGGTGTGGCTCCTAACGTAGCTGAGTACTGGCTGGAAGCGGTGGAATGAATCTTGGACGATCTTGATTGTACTATGGAGGAAAAGTTGAAAGGGGTGGTGTCCCTTCTTCGAGATGAGGCATATCAGTGGTGGCTCACGGTGAGAGATGGTACCTCAGCGGACCGTATTACCTGGGACTTCTTTAAGTCAGCATTTCAGGGAAAGTATGTTGGGACTAGTTACGTGGACGCTCAGAGGAAGGCATTTTTAAACTTGGTCCAGGGGAATAAGTCGGTGGCTGAGTACGAGGCGGAGTTCTTGCGTTTAAGTCGTTATGCCCGGGGTATTGTCGCAACTGAACACGAGCGTTGTGTTCAATTTGAGGATGGTCTGAGGGACGAGTTGCGAGTACTAATAGCTCCACAACGGGAAAGAGAATTTGCTACTCTGGGTGAGAAGGCTAAGATAGCCGAAGAGGTGAAGCGATCTGAAAAGCAGAATCAGGATAAGGACAGGGGTAGGAATAAAAGGAATTTTGGGTCGTCAGGATCTGCTGGGGGTTTCCAAAAGAGGCCTAGGTTTGATAGGTCGAGTCGAGTTGCGAAGCCTGTTGCTGTTGGTCGGTCTCAGCAGTGTGCTAGATGCGAGAATTATCATTCAGGGGAGTGTTGGGAAAGAAGTAAAGGATGTTACAGGTGTGGATCTGTAGATCATCTGGTAAGGGACTGTCCACAAGAGCAAAGCAGGGCATGGCCGATGAGGTCAAGGAAATGTGATCACTGGAAGAGGTGGGCAAAGAACCACCGAGAGGTCGTGGTCCGGCCAGAGGGAGGAAATGGTTTTGGTCGAGGGCGTGGAGCACCAGGCAGAGGTGCTGGGAATACAGATGCAAGACAGCCTGAGTTGGTTTATGTAGCTAGACGCCGCGAGGACGGAGATGCACCGGACGTCATAACCGGTACGTTCCTTATTTTTGGTGTGCCCTTTACAGCTTTAATAGATATTGGGTCTACACATTCATATGTTGCAAGTACTGTGTCTGGAACTTTGAATATAGAATCTGCGGTTGCTTCTAGGGAGATGACTGTGATTAGCCATTTAGGACAATCTGTAGTGGTGAATAAATTATTTAGGAGTGTGCCTTTAGAAGTAC
Organism: Gossypium sturtianum; assembly: GCA_025698515.1. Classification (NCBI taxonomy): domain Eukaryota; kingdom Viridiplantae; phylum Streptophyta; class Magnoliopsida; order Malvales; family Malvaceae; genus Gossypium; species Gossypium sturtianum. The sequence continues at coordinate 17,581,992 of CM046943.1, forward strand.
AAGGGGTTGTTTTCTCGGCTGACTTGATGGAATTGCCATTTGGTGAGTTTGATTTGATTTTAGGCATGGACTGGTTAGTTAGGTATTTAGCAAACTTGGATTGTGCTGCTAAGCGCATGATTTTAAAGACTCTCGAGGATAAGGAGGTGTTGGTAATAGGTGAGATAAGGAACTACCTGTCCAATGTGGTGTCTGCATTGAAGGCTGAAAGGATGGTGAGGAAAGGGTGTGAGGCTTTCTTAGCTTTCATTAGTGCTATAGAAGCCAAGGAATTATCGGTAAGAGATGTTAGAACGGTGAAGGAGTTTTCGGATGTTTTTCTAGAGGAGCTTCCAAGGTTACCTCCGGAACGCGAGGTAGAGTTCGGCATTGATCTTCTTCCAGGGACAGCACTGGTGTCCATTGCCCCATATAGGATGGCGCCGAAGGAGCTGGTGGAACTTAAAGCCCAGATACAGGAATTGTTGGACCGTGGTTTTATCCGACCAAGTGTGTCTCCGTGGGGAGCGCCGGTGTTATTTGTCAAGAAAAAGGATAGGTCGATGCGGATGTTCATCGACTACAGGCAGTTGAACAAGTTGATGATTAAAAACAAGTACCCGTTACCAAGGATTGATGACATGTTCGATCAGCTGCGAGGCGCTTTGGTCTTCTCGAAGATAGACTTAAGGTTAGGTTATCATCAGCTTAAGGTCAAGGAGGCGGATATTCATAAGACAGCTTTTCGAACTCGTTATGGTCACTACGAGTTCTTAGTGATGCCGTTCGGATTGACGAATGCACTAGCCGCATTTATGGATATGATGAACCGGGTATTCTAACCTTATCTGGATCGGTTTGTCGTAGTGTTCATAGACGATATCTTGGTATATTCAAGGACGGAAGAGGAGCATGATTCGCATCTTCGGATTGTTCTGTAGATTTTGAGAGAGAAGCAACTGTATGCCAAATTCAGAAAGTGTGAATTTTGGCTGAGGGAAGTTACTTTTCTGGGGCATGTTGTCTCTGCCGAGGGGATTAAGGTTGATCCCCAAAAGATTGAGGCTATTTTGGATTGGAAAACACCAAAGTCAGTAGCAGAAATTCGAAGTTTCCTTGGGTTAGCTGGGTACTACAGAAGGTTTATTGAGGGATTCTCGTTAATCGCTGCATCTTTAACCAAGTTATTACGGAAAGGGGTACCATTTGTATGGACAGATAAGCAGCAGGAAAGCTTTGAGAAGTTGAAGAAGATTCTGACGGAGGCACCAGTGTTGATTCAGCCTGAGGCTGGGAAGGAGTTTGTCGTCTATTGTGATGCGTCGCACACCGGATTAGGATGTGTGTTGATGCAACAAGGGAAAGTGGTAGCGTATGCATCTCGACAACTAAGACCGCATGAAGTGAACTATCCCACTCATGATCTGAAGGTAGATGCGGTAGTGTTTACTCTGAAGATTTGGAGACATTACTTGTATGGGGAGAAGTCTATTATCTACACAGATCATAAGAGCCTGAAATATCTCCTTACCCAGAAGGAGTTGAATTTAAGGCAACAGAGGTGGTTGGAATTGTTGAAAGACTATGATTGCTCGATTGAGTATCACCCAGGTAGAGCTAACGTAGTGGCGGATACGTTGAGTCGTAAGGTGATATCAGATTTGAGGGCAATGTTTGCTCATCACAGTTTGTATGAAGATGGGAGCTTGTTAGCTGAACTTCAAGTGAGGCCTTCATGGGTAAGTCAGATTAAAGAGCAGCAGTTGTCAGATGAATCGTTAAGTTCTCGATTTCGGCAGATGGAAAGTGGTGAGATAGAATATTTTAGTTTGAACAGTGATGGGGTATTGTGCTTTCGTGGAAAGGCTTGTATGCCAAAGGATTACGAGTTAAGACAAAGGATTCTGCAGGAAGCGCATAGTAGTCCGTACGCTATGCATCCTGGTGGGAGTAAAATGTATCGGGATTTGCGTGAACAGTGTTGGTGGCCAGGTCTGAAGTAGGAAGTTACCGAGTTTGTGAGTAAGTGCTTGATGTGTCAGCAGGTGAAAGCGGAACATCGCTTGCCTTCGTGGTTTACTACTGACGGTGAAGATTCCACTTTGGAAGTGGGAGAGGATAACTATGGACTTTGTTAGTGGGCTACCTCTTACGCATACTAGGAAAGATTCAGTGTGGGTAATTGTCGATCGGTTGATGAAGTCTGCTCACTTCATACCGGTTCGTGTTGATTACTCACTACAGAAGTTAGCCAAGCTGTATGTAGCAGAAATTGTGAGGTTGCATGGGGTACCAGTGTCTATCATATCAGACAGAGACCCTAGGTTTACATCGCGATTCTGGAAGGCGTTGCACAAGGCGTTGGATACAAGGTTGGATTTCAAAGACAAATTCATCCATCCATGATCGATGGTCATCGAGAGGGTAATTCAAATTCTGGAGGATATGTTGAGAGGCTGTGTTATCGACTTCAGGGGTAGTTGGGAGGATTTCTTGCCATTGGCAGAATTCGCATACAACAATAGTTATCAATCCAGTATTAAGATGGCACCCTACGAAGCGTTGTATGGTCGTAAGTGTCGTACTCCTACCTGCTGGACAGAATTGGGTGAGCGACAGTTGTTGGGTTCGAAATTGGTTTTAGAAATAGAGGAAAAGGTTAAGTTGATTCGGACTCGATTGAAGGAAGCCTCCGACAGGCAGAAATCTTATGCAGATCTGAAGCGTAAGGAGATGGAATTCACGGAGGGTGACCAGGTTTTTCTGAAAGTTTCACCGTGGAAGAAAGTTCTAAGATTTGGACGAAAGGGCAAGTTAAGCCCCAGGTTCATCGGGCCTTATCGAGTGTTGAAACGTGTAGGACCAGTCACGTACTAGCTTGAGTTACCTCCAGAATTGAGACAGATACATGATGTATTTCTTGTTTCAATGTTAAGACGCTAGCATTCGGATCTATCTCACATAGTGCCGGTAGAAGAAATTGAAGTGAGACCTAATTTGTCTTTTGAAGAAGAACCAGTTCAGATCTTGGATCGTGGGGTTAAAGTGTTGAGAAGGAAGTCAGTTCCGTTGGTTAAAGTGTTATGGCAGAATCATGGTGCAGAAGAAGCCACGTGGGAACCAGAGGATGTGATGCGACAGCAATACCCTCACCTCTTTTGAGCAGGTAAATTTCAAGGCCGAAATTTCTTTAAGGGAGTAGAACTGTAACATCCTAGAATTAGGGGTTCTACATTTTATGTTTTCGGTGTGCTTGGCTTGTTCTGCTTGTGTTTTGGTTGTGTTTGGGGGTCCTAGGGAGGCTCGGGTTCGAGCCAGAGCCTTGGTGGAATTTTGCTTTTTGGGCACTTTAGGGGGGAGAGCTGGTGGAAGTAGGTATTAAGAATATTTCCTAGTGGTTGTTGACACAAGAAGGAGTGTAGTAGAGTGGCAAGAAGACACCACTTAAGGAGTAGGGTAGTGGCGTCACAAGGGAGCATGGAGGGGGGAAGGAGTTCGAGTCTCAACTGCAGCATGTGGAACTTTATTTTTATGCTCAAGATGGTGGAGTGTTGGCTTTCGGCTGGGACTCTTCATGGTGGTTGTTGAAGGAGTCAAAGCATTTGAAATGGATGGACATGAGGGCTTGGAGGAGTTTGAATGAGTCAACAGGTTTGAATGGGTGATGGGGAGTAAAACAAGGAGAGAATCGTGGGATTCAAGTTGGTGGAAGTGGTGGCCGAATGTGGGGGTCTTTGAAGGGAGAAATTCGGTCAAGAAAGGGGTCTTGGGTGAGGAGCATTTCAGTTTAGCTGCTTTAGGGGTGTGCCGAACTTCTCATCAGTCTTAGGCTTTTCTAACTTAGTATATTCGGTCACAAGGGGAGGGGGTGTGCCATTTATGCCATTTGGAAAAAGAAGAGTGCAACCGAAACTCATTTAGAAGCTCTTTCTTCTTTTGCATTTTCTTTCAACTTTCATCCTTTCCTCTCGAAGTACTTCAACATAGCCGAATCCTCTTCTTCTCCCACTCGAAGTTTATTCTTTTCTTTGTTTTAGCCTCACATTAGCCGAACCTCTCCCTTACCTTCTACCCATCATAACTGAAACCTTTCTTCTTCATTTTCTTCGACATTTTTTATTGAGCTGAAACCCTCTTTCTCTTCCACACTACTTCTATCTTCTTCGTTTTCTTTTCGTTTTCCTTGTTTCTCTCTTGAGCCGAACCACCTTTGCTCATCTTTTACAACTTGTTTTTCCCCATATCCTAATCCTGTCTTTCTTCTTTACTCATTCATCCTACTCTATTCTATTTTTGTTTCAAGCCGAACAGTAAGAAGCGCCCCTGTGGTTTGTCGAAAGTCTCCTCCTCAATCGGGTTCTATCGTGTAAGGTAAGGGAGACTCTTTCGTTTCTTTCTCATTTTTTTTCGGTTTTGTGTGGTCATAGCCGAATGGCTATTTTGTTTTGATGGTTAGATTTTGGCTAATCCCTCATCTTCTCTCTCGTTTTGGAACGTTTACTCCGGGAAACCCCAGTAGCCGAACGTTTTGAAGTCCGAAGCCTGAAGATATGTTGATTTCTGAATCTTACCTTTCCATTCAGGTTTTAAGGTAAGGAGCCCTCTTTTGTTCTTTGTGATCAGCCTCTATTCATTACTCTGTCATAATCAAACCCCTTGTTGGGGAAATCGTTGTTTCACTATAGTACTGTACTGGTCAAGTCTCTTCATGGATGCGAGTGCTAGCCAATCTAAGGAAGGGAGCGGGCCTGTAGCCTCTGCTCCTAAATTTAAAAGACGTGCTATGTCGGCAGTTCGAGACTTTCCGCCAAGTTATGGTAGAGAGCCGACGTCTGCCTGGGATAGGCAAATCGTTGTTATCCCTGCTAGTGAGAGTGTCGACATAGAAAGTCTAGTGTTATGCGTAATCAGGTGTGTAACGCTCTCATTTTTATTTATTAAATTGCGTTAATAACTGTGTTGGCTGAAAGTCGAAACGACTGAATAGATAGTCGAGATACCCTTGTGGGTAAGGTTGGAGACACCGGGTAAGTTCCGCTATGATGTTACTTTCGAATATATGTATGTATGTATGAATTAATTATCTGTTGTATATTGAAGGTATGCTTGCATTCATCTCAGTATGATAATATGTTGCATGGGTTTTGGGAAATGATTGAAAGGGGAAGTGTTATTCAGTGACTTCTCACATCACGATGATGCAGGACCACGGTGGTTTGGAACCACGTACACATAAATATTCAGTGACTTGTCTCAGTGGTCTGGGACCACAGCAGGTTGGCCCCGCGTATACTTATCAAAGATTATCACAGTGGTTTGGGACCACAGTGGGTTGGCCCCACATTTATATATATTCTGTGACTCATCACAGTGTGTCTGCAGGACCACGGTGTGCAGGACCACGGTGGCTTGATGCCACGGGTGTTTGGTGATTCAGTGACCTAGAGGATGGAAAACTAGGTTGGGGCTGCATTGCATACATTATTAATATGCTATATTGTGAGGGCTAAGGCCCAATGTGCATCTGTGGGCTTAAAGCCTGATTGCGTTATAAGGGGAATTACACACTGAGTCTCTGTGACTCACCCCCTCTGCTTAATTTTGCAGGTAATCCCTAGATCGCGGATTTGGAGCCGAGGCGGACTTTGAGGTGGCCATGCGTTATTTTCTCGTAAACTTTCGTTTCTTATTTAAACTTACTTTTTCATTTTGGGATTTTTGCAATGTAATAAGGCCTCCATAACTTTAATTTGGGTTTTTTCTTTAAATTGGTTATAGCATGTTTTATGAACTGTCAAATACGAAGTTTTCTAAGAAAAAAATCTAAACAATCATGTTTTCAAGTGTTAACAACAGATAGCAAGCGGTTAATTAACTAAATTCTGAAATTTTTCTTAAACCAACAAACACTGCTTTCAACATACCACGCTTCGGAATACCACTAGATTTCAGTTTTCGTAATACAGAACCTGACCGAATTTGATTTTCAAAAAGGGTTAACACAACGCAAAGAATGTTTCTCTTTTAAATTTTCAAAGATTATTTAAAACAACCTTTCCTTGTGACATACCAGATCCGGTCGTAACGTTTAGGCCGGGTTTAGGATGTTACACGTGTGACACAGTCGTGTGGCCCAACATGGCCCCTTACATGACTGTGTCACACTTTTTAACCCAAACCCTAAATTAATTCTCTTTCACTTTGTCTTCTTCCTCTCAATCTTCGAAAAACAAACCTTAGTCGCCACTCCTCACCATTCCGATGCCACAGACCGTCATTCACCGTCTTAGCCCTCCCACTCCATTGCCCCCACACCTTTGCCCCTTCTCTTTCCCCTTACTTTTCCCCCTTCTCTCTCGTCTGTCCCCCCTCCCCCTTTCCATTTTCTTCCTTCTTCCGTCCACCACCCACCACCATCACACCTTCGACCCCCTCCCTTTCCTCTTTCCCTTCCCAACCACCTGTAACTGAACCCCCTTCTCCCCTCCCTCCCATTGCAGCCCCTTTCCCCTTCGAGCCAACAACTCTTTTCCCTCAGCCCTCTGCCCTTCCTCCCCTCCCCTTTTGCCTCATTCGACTGTCGTCGCCTGTCACCACTGCGAGTGCCGCCATCCACCACCCAAAACCCCACTGTTTGGCCCTTGATCTTTTTATTTTATTTATTTAGTACTTTTATTATTATTGGTTTTATTTTATTGTTATTAGTCCTACTAACTTTAGTCTTTTTTCTATTATTGTTCTTAATATTATTATTACTCTTTTTATTATTCTTATTTTAGTTGTGTCTGTTTCTGTTCTTATTCTTAGTACGTTCTGTTATTTTTATTGTTACTATTATTATTACTATTATTATGTTATTACTGTTTACTTTTCTTTAAGCATTTGTTCCATTAATTTTCCAATTAGTGTTTAATCTTGTGATTTTGAATTTAGTTAAATTTCATATTCGATTGATTATGTTCATGATGTTGATTTGTGCTTTTACTTCATTCTTATACTGCCATTTATCTATTATCAATTCGTTTAGGTGCACCATGATGAACATGAGAGGCAAATCTAAGGTCATCATCCCCATCTTCGAACGCTTCCTTCAATGCACACCATCCATGTATCTGATTTTCATAGGGGCCCTCAAGAGGACCTTTATCAGCATCTCTGACAACGACCATTGGGATTAGGCTGATGTATTGATTGGGCCGCCTTGGAGTAAATTTAGTTATCTGATAGAGTGTGAGCCATCATTGCTATAGCTCCTTGGGACTGGTTTTTTCCATCGCCGAGCCGATCTATTCGGAGCTGACCTTAGAGTTTTGTTTGACATTTGTCCTTCAACACGTGATGTCGAGCCATGATGAGCCAGGCGCTATTACTTTTCGACTCGGCGGTACGATGCGTCATCTTAGCATCCCAGTCTTTGGAGCTACCTTTGTACTCTATATTGAGGAGTTTATGAGTGCTGAGGGGTTCCTCACTTTGTACCGGCACATCCACTATTCGCCATCTCTATGCTGAACAGAGCTTACAGTAAGTATGACTCCTTATGACCGAAGTTGGTCGAAGGCAACTTCACTTCCTCCGGCCTTGTGTTATATTCATGCCATCTTAGCTCACACTTTGACCGAGTTGGAGAGAGAGCACCGGAGTCGTCGGTACATTCAATGCTTACTTCCTGTGGAGCATGGTGACGGGGCACACTTTCGATCTTGCCTACTTCATTGCCCTAGCTTGCCGCTATCAGACAGAGCGTATTAGGAAGGGTCTAATCTGCTCAGGCCCTTCTGTGACTTGCCTCACACGACATTTCGGCCTCCTCGACACTCCGGAGCAGTCCTCTTCCTTTACACTAGTTGGACAGATGTCCCCGTAAGGGTTATCAAGTATGAGTCAGATGAGGATGATCAAGCGACTGCATGCAGTGGAACTTCCTCGATACCGATTATCTTATTCTGACCCTTAGGATGAGCAGGAAAACTTCATTGATGATGTTCTTTTCCACCATAAGGATCCACCTCATCATCCACCTCCGAGTCACCATACTACTACTTCTGCTGCTACCCTCGCGGACCTTTCCAAGCGATTCACTCATTTCAAATGGAACTGTTTTGAGCTGTTCGACAGTATTAATGCGACTTTACAGCAAATCAGTCAGTAAACCTCCACATATCTTCTTCAGCGCTGGTGCCTAACGATCTCGATGCCTCTAACGATGAAAATCACTAGTTTTATTTCTTTTCTTTTTAGTTTTATTTTTATTTTTATTTTTAGTTTTATTTTTATTTTTATTTTTATTTTTATTTTTATTTTTGGTTTTAGTTGTTTTATTTTTATTTCTTAGACTTCTTTAGTTTATTTTTCTTTCGAACTATGTTTTTATTTTTATGGTTGTTTTTAATTGAGTTTTTAACCTCTTAATCTTCTTCATTATTTGTATTTATATTCTTATTAGTTTACTCAGAACTCAGAACCATGCACTACATTTAGATTTGCTTACAATTCCAGTTTTCACTATTCTGGCGATGTCATCCATATTCAGGGCAGTTTTAGTTTTATCCCTCTCTTATGATTTTCTACTTATTTTGTGCTTATAATTGTTTGTACATCGAGGACAATGTACATCTTAAGTGTGGGGAGGTTATTCTTATAATTATTTGAAAATCCTTAAATTATTTGTTATGTTTAAATACTTTTCTCATACTTCCATTCGAGTGAATTATTTTCAATTTGGGATTTTTATTGATGTTGTTTTGGATTAATTTGTATATTTGTGCATTATGTGATTTAAACTTTAAGACATGAGAGAATCAAGTATGATAAGTTATTTTCAGAAATTAAAATTTTTTAGGTTGTTTCCCTGAATTGAGATATTATCTTAAAGTTTTAAATTTGCAAGTTTGACATCAAAACCATGATTTTTGTGAGATTTTGAGCCTTTAGAGCATACATTTTTTATGCTTATTTTATTATTGGTTATGAGTATGTCAAATTCATTTGTTATTCTAGAACTTGCTTCGATTATGCATGTCAAGACCACACCCTTGATTTGATATACTGAGATGATAGAGACACTTAAATTTAACCCACTTACCGTATAAAAAGCCTACATTTTTAATTAACCCTTAGTGAATCCTGTTGAGCCTAACACACCTTTTTTTTTATTAACCCGTGAATTTTAACCCATAACCCATTTTTTTCTTTATGACTCTTTCCCGTTTTATTGACTCCCTTTTTGTCGAGATTTGATTTGGTTAGTTGCCTAACTATGCTCTTTTGTTTGAATTGTTGAATTAATTCTTATAATTCTAGATATAAAAAAATCGAAAAAAATATTGATTATTAATTAGTTTTTTGTTGATTGAGCTTGAATAGTTAATTTCATAATTTGAGAAGAAGCTATTTCTTTATTCCTATTTATTCTTGATCGATGCACTTTCTTTTAATTCAACATTTGTTTATTTTTTTCTAGTTTAGTGATTTATCAACTCGATCTCGACTGTAACCAACTTTTTTGGCCTTTTTCCATACCCTTAACCTAAGCACCATTAAAACCTCTTAAAGACCTTTTGATTGGTGTGTCATATCATTTTATAGTGGCGGAGATTTGATTTTCAAGCAAGCTTATGGTAATGACATTTCTTGTTCGACTTCTAAGGGCATTTTTATTGAACCTTAAACACTTTGAGTGCTTTGAGTGAATCTTTAGTGAGGATCTCAATTCTTTTCGATTATGAATTAAAGGTAATTACTTAAATAAGGGGAGACACCTAGGTTTTCATGCTTTAAAAATGTTAGCTTTGATTGTTTGAATCTTTAGTGCCCTTTTAGTTGAATTGCCAATGCATGACTATTTGCAAATTATTTTGAGACATTATTGATGAGAATTACAAGTTGAGAAAGATTAACTTTAATGTGAATTGATAATTTTGCTTGAGGACAAGCAAACGCTTAAGTGTGGGGATATATGATAAGTGATGAAAGTAACATATTTTAATCTCGTTCTTAATATGTTTTTGGATGATTGTTTATGCAAATTGGTGAACTTTATGCTCCTAATCCTTTAAATTCATTTTTCTATACTTAGGGGAGCATTTGAGAGCAAAATGAGCGAAAAGCGAGCGAAAATCAGATAAAAAGAGTATATTTCAAGAGCCACACGGGCTGGGCCTTCCCATACTAGCTGGACACACGGGCATGTGAGCCACACGGGCTGGACACACGGCCATGTGCCAGACTGTGTTGATTTTGTAGCTTGCTTCCCAAACACACGAAAAAACGCAATTTTTAGGCTTTCTAAGCATTCTAAAGTCTATAAATGCCAAATAGAAGAAGAGAGATAGGGGCCATCAGAGAATATTAAAGAAAACAAATCAAAGAATACCACTGGGGCCAACTCTGAAGCAGATTTTCATCAAGATCGAAGACCTCCTTTTAATTTCTTTTGAAGTTTTTATGAGTTTCTTTATTTCTTGTTGTTATTTTGACTTTGAGATGTTTTTATTCAGAATTATTAACTAATTCCCTAGATACCAAGGGAAGATGAACCCTATGATGAATTCTATTATTTGATTTCTGTTTTACATGATAAATACTTGATTCTTGTTCTCAATTATGTGTGCTAATTTTTGTTTTAATATTTTCAAGATATTAATTCACGTTTAATGTGCTTAAATCAAAGGAGGAAAATTCCCTGTTTAAGAGTAGATCTAGATAATTGAGTGGAGTTGCATGCAATCCTAGAAATAGGACGACATAAATCTACTGGATTAGAGTCAAATCTAATAAGGGAATCCATAGATCGAGGTAATGCGATAATAGGGGTTTTAATTAGAAAGAAATTTTAAGTAATCAATTTAGAGTCAGTTACTCTTACTCTCAAAAGAGATATCAGCATAATTTAGGAATTTCTACGAATCAAGATACCAAATGAATAAATCATTTAATTCAGATTCATAATAATAGATGAAGTCTAGGTAGATTCTTTCCTGGGTATTGTCTTTTTCATTGGTTATCGTTTGGTTTTTTTCCTAATTTATTTTCTATTGAGTGCTCAGTTAGATTAATTTAGTAATTTTAGTTTAAAACTAATCACTCCAATTAGTCAGCTAAATAATAGAAAAATGGTAAATACTAGTACTTTTAGTCCTTGTCGATACGATATCTCAACTCACCATAACTATACTATTTATCGATAATGCACTTGCCTTTGTTGTATTTTTAGTTAGTTTCATGAACACACATCAATTTGGTCTAGTATTGATTATTAAAAGTGTTTAGGAGCGATGGAGAGATCGAGTTTGTGAGGAATCGAGTTTTCAACTTAATGTTACAAATCCGATAAGGTATCTTTGTGAGAGGATTTCGATTAGTATTGTTAATTAAAATTCATGTTTATTATAGCATTGGAAAGGTGGTAATGTCTAGTTTATCTCTGTTGAAACGCTGAATCTTGAAGAGGACCGAGCTAACCGGAATTGAAGCTTGGATTTGCTTGGTTGATCACTTGTTTGTGGTAGAATAAATTGTGTGGTGAGTGTTTCTAAGGGTGATTTGGTGAATTGACCCTAATTTATGTTTAATTAGTAGCTTAATTGATGATTTCAATTGATTAATCATGATTGAATGATTGATTTTTGCAAGATTGATATTATATGTACAAGAGTTGAATTTTTATTGAATACTGGTACGTAAGCATTTAGGTGATTTTGTGCAATTTAATTAGGCTAATTATATTGTTGATTAGAGCGTGGTTACTGGAGTTTTTGATCATGATATATTGGTGTTACAATTTGTAATTGAACATTGGAAAATGGCAAATGAAATGCTTGATTTAATTGGATGTTAAATGGTTATGTTACATGTTACACATAAGCATTTTGTCACATTAAATTGAGCACAATAATGACTGATTTATATGCTATGTTTGACTAAATTTATTGGCAACATGCATGGTGGATCCATTGGATATATTTGGCATTCCATAAGATCTGTGAGTACTCACCTTTATTTGTGACATTGTGAGCATATGGCTCTAGGTGGATTAATTTGTTTGGAGTAGATAAGGGAGTGTTGAGCATAAGTCTCCACTTATTGGGTTATTTTAGGCACTATAAGGGAGCGTGTGCTTCAGCCCACTCAACTCGGTGGACTGCATTTGATATTTGTGGGAGTTCAGAGATCCGTTTGTCTGATGTATAATCACCCGATTAAGATATGAGAAGTGTATGCCAATATATTTATGTGTGATTATTGTTATATCATTCGATGTTTGTATACCATGAATAATTGATTCTTGATGTTGATAAAACATATGGAAATTAAATTGACATGTTTCATTATTATGGTTGATAATTAGTGATAGATTGGATGTGATTTAAGCATGATTTGGATGTTGATTTTCTAGTCATTTTTATTAACATCCACTAACCTTTTTAGAGCTCACACCCTCATAATTTGCGCAGATAATCGTCGAGCTTGAGGAGCTGAGGAGCCGAGCAAGAGATTTCCAAGAGATTTAGGCTTGGTAGAGACTTTATTACATGTTTTAGAGACTGTAATCGACATTGTGGAACTCCCGAAAATTAGTTTAATTTTGGTTGTAATTGGACTTTGGACTTTGGACATTGGACATTTTATTTTGGATGGTTTTATAATAATTTTGAGGCATGTTTGAGATTAATTATTGAATGATTTATAATGTATTGTTGCTTGACAACACGGTGAGTGATAACACGGTGTGTAAGGCGTGAAACTTGTATTAACGATTGTTTAAATGAAGCTTCCATGGAGTGGTTCAAAAGCGATTAAGGTACTCACTTGTTTGATTGATTCGGTGTTTGTTATGCATGAAATTGATTGCCTAATTATATATAATTGAGGCTTGATTTATGTCAATAAACTCAATTTAAGGTGTATTGATGTGTCTCTAACTAACTACGATCACAATAAAGGGAAACGCACCTATCGAACAGTAGTATAGTTATGGTAAGACCGGAAATATCGTATCCACAATGACAAAGAGTACTAGTAATTGCTATCTTTCTATTATCTAGCCTAAAAATTGGAGTGATTTCTTTTTAAACTAAAATTAATTAAAAGCACGACAGAGAATGAATTGAGAAAATACTTTTTAGAAAACTTTATGAGATAGGCAATACCCAAGGAAGAATCCACCTAGACTTCGCTTATTACTTTTGATTCATACGATTTATTCACTTGACTTAATCCGTAGAAATCCCTGATTTATGTTAATATCTCTTTCAAGACTAAAAACAACTGACTCTAGGTTGATTAATTGAAATATCTTTCTAATTAAAACCCCTATCGTCGCATTAAATCGATCTATGGATTCCTTTATTAGATTTGACTCTAATACGGTAGATTTTCGTCGCCCTATTTCTAGGGTTGCAATCAACTCCGCTTAATTGTGTTGATATACTCTTAAACAGGGACTTTTGCTCCTCTGAATAAGCACATTCGACTTGAATCAATAACCTGAATTATCAAAACAAGAATAAGAACTCACAATTAAGAATAAGAACAAGTATTTATCTTATAAATCAAATAGTAATAAGATCTGTCATAGGTTTCATCCCCTTAGGTATTTAAGGGATTTTAGTTCATACTGATAGAAGGAAACATCTTAAAATAAGGAAAATGACAAAACATAAGAAAACCCAAAAACTTCTAAAGAACTTGATGGGAGATCTTCAGTCTTGATGGAGATCCTTCTTCCAAGCTACTCCCGATGGCTGTCTTCGAGTATTTTCTGACTTCTACTCTGCGTGTTCTCTTCGGTCCTCCCCTAGGGTGTTTAAATAGGCTTTAGAGAACTTCTCTTGGCCTAAAATTAGTCTTTTCCGAATAGAATTCGACTTGGGTTCGATAGGGACACGCCCGTGTGACACGCCCGTGTTCGATAGCCTTAGGCCGTGCTCGACTCTGCTCGTCATACACAGCCATGCTCGATAACTTAGACCGTGCTCGATTCTGCTCGTCACACACGGCCGTGTGGTCTTCCCGTGTGAGGTAGTCCAGGCCGTGTTGACTTCCGAGGTGGGCCTATTTTGTCCCTTTTTGGCCTGTTTCTTGTTCTTTTCGACTCCCTAGGCTCTTCTGAGTGTAAAACATGAAATTAAGGGATTATGAGCATCGAATTCATCAAATCTAATGAAAATTCATCCAAAAATAAGCCAAGCATGTGGTCAAAATATGTATAAATTATGGTTTATCAAATATCCCCACACTTAAGCTTTTGCTTGTCCTCAAGCAAAATCCTCAACTCACAATTAAAATTAACTTCCTCAATTCATAATTTTCATCAATAATGTCTCATCATAATTCACAGGTAATTCATACATTGATAATTTTATCTAAAAGATTTCTAAAGATTCAAACAATCTAAGTCACAAATTTTTATAGCACGAAAACATAGGTGTTTCCCCTTACCTAAATAATCACCTTTAATTCAAAATTGACAAGAATTGAAATCCTCACTAAAGATTCACTCAAATCACTCAAAGTGTTTAAGGTTCAGGTTAAGCACTCAAAAGTCAAACATAAAAAGTTATTACCATAGGCTTGCATGAAAATCAAATCTCCACCACTATAGAATGAGATGATACACAAATCAAAAGGTCTTAAAAAGGGTTGTAACGGGGCTTGGGTTAAAGATGTGGATAAAGGCTAAATTAGAGGGTTAGAATCGAGATCGAATTGACAATTCACCTAACTAGAAAAAATGGACTAACACTGAATAATTACATCAATTGAAAACTTATCACTAATAACACGAGCTTCTTCTCAGAATGTGAAATTAATCGCTTAAGCTCAAATAACATAGAACTAATAATGAATAGATTTCCAACTTTTTTTTTAGAATAAGAACAAGTACATGATATAAGATGAATTTAACCACTGAAATAAAGAATGTAGTTAGGCAACTGATCAAATCAAGTCTCGACAGAAGGGGATTCAATAAAGTAGGAGAAGCAAAAACTTTAGTTTTGGGTTAATATTAATGGGTGAGTCAAGAAACAGATTATTAGGCTCAAAAGGGTTCACTAGGGGTCAATTATGAAGGTAGACTTTTAATGGAATAAGTGGGTTAAAACCTAAGTGCCTTTATCATCTCAGTTTATCAAATCAAAGGTGTGGTCTCGACATGCATAATCGAAGCAAGTTCTAGAATAACAAATCAATATTTGACACACTCATAATCAATAAAGTGAGCAAGAAAAAAATATGCTATAAAAAGCTCAAAATCTCACAAAAAAAATATGGTTTTTGATGTCAACCTTGCAAATTTCAAACTTCAAAGTAATATTTAAATTTAGGGAAACAACCTATTAATATTTTTTATTATGAAAATAGACTTATCATGCTTGATTCTTTAATATCTTAAAATTTAAACCATCGATGCACAATTACCTATGACTTAATCCAAAACATATCAATAAAAATCATAAACCACTAAAAGTTTCATTCTAATAGTAATACGAGAAAATTACTTAAGAACAAGACATAATTCAGGGATTTTCTGATAATCAATTAAAAAACCTCCCCACACTTAAGATGTACATTGTCCTCAATTTACAAAGATAGATAATAGCAATATAGTAATAAAATCACAGGATAGGGAGAAAACTGAAACTTCCTGAATTTTGAATGGAGTCAACGAAAAGAAACATGTTGAATGTAGCAGAGGTGAATGTGGGGGAGGATACTCCGGTAGCACTTTGAACCTTTTGAAATCAAGTTTGATGAAGCAACCAGCATGAACTTATGGTACCCTGAGCTAAATCTAAATGGCATGAAGAATAAGAACAAAATAGAAAATAAAAATAAAATAAAATAAAATAAAATAAATACATAATGAAAAATAGATATGAATCTAAAGGGGAAAAAGAGTGACCAACGGTGGCAAGGATGGTGGTTGGTATTGTGGCAGTGCAAAGAAGGAATAAGGGAAAGGGGGAAAGGAAAAGGAAGGAAGAAAGACAACGAGAAAAGAAAAGGGAAAAAAGGATTTTCGGGCTGGAGAAGAAGGGATGAGGGAAGAGAGTGGAGAAGGAGAGCGGTGGTCGGAAAGGGGTGCGGTGGCTAGGGTTTGGGGGAATGAGATTTGGGGAAGAAAGTGAACAGCAGAAGGGGGTTAAATAGAGATGCGGCCCATGCCCGTGTACCCTGGGCGTGTTAAGTCACACGGCTGAATCGCACGGCCGTGTGACGCTCTGTTCGTTTCTCCCACACCTGTGTAGAGGTTTCCACGCCCATGTTGATTGATCAGTATCGACCACGACTTATAAGCACGGGCGTGTCGCACGCCCGTGTGCTTTACTCAATATTGCCCACAGTTTGAGGGCACGCCTGTGTGGGTTTATCAACATCCTGTGTTCTTTAGGAAGGTTTGACCACGGCCGCATCGCACGGCCATGGCATTTTATCGTAGCCCGTGTTCTTTAGGCAGGTTTGACCACGCGGCCACGACCATGCCCGTGTGCAAGGCCGTGTGGTAGGGGAACCTGCGCCTATTAATTTGGTTAGTTTTAGTTATGTGCTAAAAGTTGAAAATATGAAATTTAATGAGGTTAGTGCTTGGGTTGCCTCCCGAGAAGCACTTGTTTAAAGTCCTAAGCTAGACTTACCTTCCATTTGCATAATCATGGTGGTTCGAGGAGTTGAAACTCCTCATTTCTGCTATCAATTTTGTTAAAATAAGGTTTTAGACGAGTAATATTTACCTTGAAGGTGCCGAATTTGGAATGAGTTACCTCGACTGTACCGTATGGGAAAATATTAAGTACCGTGAAAGGGGTTGTTCTATTAGGTTCAGAAGCGGTAACACGAGGATCTGTATTATCTATTAGAACTCGGTCTCCAACCTTAATTTGACTCGTTTTATCTTTAGGCTTGTCATGGCTCTGCTTCGGTTCATCGTGTACTTTTAATTTCTCCTTATACTGTCTTCGCCATTCATCTAGTTCCTCGATCTGGATCCTTCGTTCCTTATGAACAGTTCTATTCTCAATATGAGAGCTAGGCCATGGCTCTGTTATCTTTTTCCGAGGAATTTCCTGCAAAGAAGATTGAACAGTAAGTTCACTTGCATTATCAGGACTTGTATCATCTTGATTACTAGATATTCTGACGGAATCCCGTGCTTGGAGTTTAATCATGTCATCACCTACACGAAGTATTAATTCCCCTGTACCGACATCAATAATGGTCCTAGAAGTTGCTAAAAATGGTCGTCCTAAAATTAAAGGAACGTCACTATCCTCATCCATGTCTAAAACAACAAAGTCTACTGGGAATATGAATTTATCAATTTTGACTAGCACATCTTCAATTATACCCCTAGGAAATCTAATGGTTTTATCAGCCAATTGAATGCTCATCCTAGTTTTTTTTGGTTTCCCAAGACCTAGTTGTTTAAACATTTTGTAAGGCATAACATTGATACTTGCCCCTAAATCAGCTAAAGCATTATTAACAGATAAACCACCAATTAAACAAGGAATTGTAAAACTCCCTGGATCTTTTAATTTGTGGGGTAGTTTATTCTGTAAAATTACTGAGCAAACTACATTTAGCTCCACATGCGACGCATCGTCTAGCTTCCGTTTGTTTGCCAAAAGCTCTTTTAAAAATTTTACTAAATTAGGCATCTGCGAAAGAGCTTTAATAAACTGTAAGTTAATATGTAATTTTTTTAAAAGTTTAAGAAATTTACCGAATTGTTCATCTGTGCGGTCTTTCTTCGTCGCATTGGGATATGGCACACGAGGTTTGTACTCTGTACTTACCAGTTTAGGTTTATTCTGGCTCAACTCAACCTTACCTTTATCTACCACGTTTTCTTGCCTCGGGTTTCGTCTAACCCTTCACTATCATGAGCAGTAATGGCATGAAGTTGCTCTTTTGGGTTAGTTTCAGTGTTGCTTGGCAGGCTGCCTTGTGGTCGTTCAGAGATCAGCTTGGCAAGCTGACCTATTTGGTTTTCGAGCCCTTGAATCGATGCCTGTTGGTTTTTAAGTGCGATTTTGGTGTTCTGGAAGCGCGTTTCTGACACCGAGATGAATTTAGTAAGCATCTCCTCAAGGTTCGGCTTCTTCTCCTGTGGTTAGGGTTATTGTTGAAAGCCTGGAGGGGGTTGCTGTCTCTGATTTCCTTGACCTCCCCATGAGAAGTTTGGGTGGTTCCTCCAACCTGGATTGTAAGTATTACTATAGGGATTATTCTGAGGTCTAGAATTTTTACCCATATAGTTCATCTGTTCGCTTTCTATGCCATGGCTGTAGGATGGATATTCTGTATCGTTTGTTTCTCCTCCATTTGTATTGCACTGTATCACTGGATGTACCTACGAGGAACCACATAAACCATCAATTTTTTACTTAAAAGCTCTACCTGATTTGATAGCATTGTCACTGCGTCGAGGTTGAAAACTCCGGCTGCTTTTTTTGGCTTCATCCTCATAACTTGCCACTGATAGTTATTCAGTGACATCCCCTCTATAAATTCATAAGCCGCTTCAGGAGTTTTGTTATTCAGGGTTCCACCGGTGGCTGGATCTATCAGTTGCCTAATTGAGGGGTTCAAATCATTGTAAAAGGTTTGAACTTGTAACCATAGAGGTAACCCATGGTGTGGGCACCTTCTCAACAAACCCTTGTATCTCTCCCGTGCGTCGTAAAGCGTTTCTAAATCCATCTGCACAAAAGAAGATATATCATTCCTCAACTTTACCTTTTGAGCCGGCGGAAAATATTTAAGTAGGAATTTCTCGGTCATCTGTTCCCAAGTAGTGATAGAACCTCGTGGTAACGAGTTCAACCACTGTTTAGCTTTATTTCTTAATGAAAAGGGAAATAACCGCAAGCGAATGGCATCATCAGAAACGCCATTAATTTTAAAAGTATCACAGAATTCCAGAAAATTTGCCAAGTGATTGTTTGGATCCTCATCCTGCAAACCATCAAACTGAATAAACTGTTGAATCATCTGAATAGTGTTAGGTTTCAATTCAAAATTATTTGCAGCAACAGCAGGTCTAACAATACTTGATTCAGTTAAAGTAGGCTTAGCATAATCTTACATAGTTCGAGGAGCAGGATTCTGATTTACTGGATTTGCAGCGACCACAGGAGGTAGCGGATTATTCTCAGCCATCTTCTTGGTGTTAGTGTTGTCGTTCTCTTGCACTTCTTGTATGTATTGTAAGCTTCGCCTTATCTCTCTTCGGTTTCTGTGAGCTGTACCTTCTATATCACAATCGTAAGGCAAAGGTCCTGATGGGTTCTTTCTAGTCATAAACTAGAAACACCTGTCAGAAACAAAGAAAATGAAAAATTACAAAAAGTAACTATAAAATAAAATAAAAATAAATTGCAATAAAATAAAAATGGCTAAAGTAATAAAAATTTAGTGTTCCTAATATCTTAGTCCCCGGCAACGGTACCAAAAACTTGATGTGTCTCTAACTAACTACGATCACAATAAAGGCAAGCGCACCTATCGAACAGTAGTATAGTTATGGTAAGACCGAAAATATCGTATCCACAAGGACCAAGAGTACTAGTAATTACTATCTTTCTATTATCTAGCCTAAAAATTGGAGTGATTCCTTTTTAAACTAAAATTAATTAAAAGCACGACAGAGAATGAATTGGGGAAATACTTTTTAGACAACTTTATGAGATAGGTAATACCCAAGGAAGAATCCACCTAGACTTCACTTATTACTTTTGATTCATACGATTTATTCACTTGACTTAATCCGTAGAAATCCCTGATTTATGTTAATATCTCTTTCAAGACTAAAAACAACTGACTCTAGGTTGATTAATTGAAATCTCTTTCTAATTAAAACCCCTATCGTCGTATTAACTCGATCTATGGATTCCCTTACTAGATTTGACTCTAATCCGGCAGATTTTCGTCGCCCTATTTCTAGGGTTGCAATCAACTCCGCTTAATTGTGTTGATCTACTCTTAAACAGGGACTTTTGCTCCTCTGAATAAGCACATTCGACTTGAATCAATAACATGAATTATCAAAACAAGAATAAGAACTCACAATAAAGAATAAGAACAAGTATTTATCTTCTAAATCAAATAGTAATAAGATTTGTCATAGGTTTCATCCCCTCAGGTATTTAAGGGATTTTAGTTCATACTGATAGAAGGAAACATCTTAAAATAAGGAAAATGACAAAACATAAGAAAACCCAAAAACTTCTAAAGAACTTGATGGGAGATCTTCAATTTTGATGGAGATCCTTCTTCCAAGTTGCTCCCGATGGCTGTCTTCGAGTATTTTCTGACTTCTACTCTGCGTGTTCTTTTCGGTCCTCCCCTAGGGTGTTTAAATAGGCTTTGGAGAACTTCTCTTGGCCTAAAATTAGTCTTTTTTGAATAGAATTTGACTTGGGTTTGGCAGGGACACGCCCGTGTTCGATAGCCTTAGGCCGTGCTTGACTCTGCTCGTCATACATGGCCATGCTCGATAACTTAGGCCGTGCTCGATTCTGCTCATCACACACGGCCGTGTGGTCTTCCTATGTGAGGTAGTCCAGATCGTGTTGACTTCCGAGGTGGGCCTATTTTGTCCCTTTTTGGCCCGTTTCTCGTTCTTTTCGACTCCCTAGGCTCTCCTGAGTGTAAAACATGAAATTAAGGGATTAGGAGCATCAAATTCATCAAATCTAATGAAAATTTATCCAAAAATAAGCCAAGCATGGGGTCAAAATATGTATAAATTATGATTTTTCATTATGTATATGTATGTTAATCAATCGTAGTTAAATCGGGTTTAATTGGCCATTGAAATATGTAAAATTAAGTTTTTAAATGAGTTTTTCGCAAAAATAGCTGCAGTAGTCTTCACACGGGCGTGTGCCTATTCATACGAGCGTGTGCAGGGTTGCACACGGGCGAGTGGAGACTGGAGCTATCACACACAAACGTGTGGGATTTTCACACGAGCATGTGCGATTGGTTTAAAAGTTTTTCACGATGTAGACACGGTTGTTTAATGACACACAGTCTGGAGGACACGGCCGTACGAGTTTTGGGGTTTGAATTTTTGTCTCTTTGAATTGGTATTTTAATTTTTTCAAGTTACAATTTAGTCCCTAATAATAAAACTTGAATTAGACATAGTAAACGAACTCAAATTAAGCTGAAATTTTTAGGCTTGCATAATTTGAGTAAAAGAAGGTCAGTAAACACTTAAATCTAAAATTGATTTAGATTTACCAGGGGTAGTAAAATGATGAAAATTCCTTTAAGTTAAATTACTTACGAAAATTTTAAAATTGGCTCATAATTTGCTTCTACAATAATAAATAACTAATAATTAGATAAGATTGAGGTGTTATAGATCGGGGTGTGTCTTGGGTGGTCGTTAGCCAGATAGTCACTTAGGTGGCTAATGTAATGCTTCGAATTTGGGTCGGTCCGTCCCGGTCGAGTTTACCGTGTTACATTTAGTGGTATCAGAGCTCTAGGTTTAAAACCTTAGGTTAGCCTTGGTTGCTTGAATATTAATGATTTTGGATTATGATGTTCACTTGATTGTGTTGATTAAAAATTTTTTATTTTTGCCTAAGGGTAATATTTGTGATATAAATTATTATTGGGTTAGGATTGGGAACACAATGCCCTATAGGAACTATACTTAGTTAAATCTTGGATCTCTTACCGCTACTCACTCCTAGTACGTTTTGTTTACTACTTTTCTTTAGTATACAATAGTTATTATGCCTTCGTGTCGTGATCGGGGTAGTATAGATGATGATGCGCCGCTGCAGGACGATGCTCAGATGGGTTGCATCGAGCACTTCATGTTTGAGATTGTAGGAGCACTACAGCGTATCGCTGGTGTCAACGCTGCTCCGGTTCATCAAGGTTTTCCACTAGAGCGTTTACGAGCTCTTGGTGGTAAAAAGTTTCGTGGTGTCAGGGGCGGTGATCTGCCACGTGCTGAGTATTAGTTGGAGGGTGACATTCGTATTCTTGGTCAAATGAGTTGTTTTGACGAGGATAAGTTGGGTTGTGCCATACCGCTGCTAGTATACAAGACTCATAGATGGTGGATGACTATCGAGAGGGGTACTGCACCTGATCGTCTGACTTGGGACTTCTTTTTAGCATCATTTCGGAGGAAGTTTATGGGCGAGCAGTATCTCGAGGCTAGGAGGCTGAGTTTGTCCGGCTGAGCCAATATGCTCCCGAGTTGGTGTCTTTTGAAGCAAACCATTGTAAGAGGTTCAGGTTTGGCCTAAATCGTAAGATTAAGCTCTATTTGGTTGCTCAAAACCGAGGCCTTCGACGAGTTAGTTGAGAAGGCTCATGCATTAGAGGAGACATTGGGGGATGAGCCCAAAGCTGCTTCGTCTGGAGCTGTTAAGAGGTCGACTGAGGCTGCTAATAGTTCTATTTGTAAGGGTCAGAGATGTTGTTTCGGTAGATTTAGACGATATGTTGCTGGTGGTCGTGGTTAGATAGGCAGGCCGTGAGAGTTGAAGTTGGTCCTGTTGATCAAGGGGCTCCTGCATGACCGATATGTGAGCATTACAGTCGACATCATCGTGGTAAGTGCTCGAGGATGATGGATGCTTGTCTTGTTTGTGGTTCGAATGAGCACCATGTGAGTAACTGCCCGATGAGAGCCATTATTGTTCTCGATCAGCCTGTTGCTGCTGTTGCGCCTACTTTGGCTCGATGGAGAGGCCATGGCAAAGGTGATGGTGGTAGAGGTGCTGGTCAACATGGTGCTGCACGATGTGGTGATGGTGGTCCAGCCAGAGTTTATACAGTGAGGGAGCCCCAGATTAGAGAGGCCATTGATGTTATCGCGGGTACTTTCACGCTACAGTTTTTTCTTCTGCTAGCTTTAGCTGATTCTGGTGCGACGAGGTTGTTTATCTTGAGAGACGTAGCTAGAGAGTTGGGGATTGCTGTAGAGACATCTAGATCGAGTGTTACGATTAAGATTCCTCTAGGTGATAGTGTAATGGTGGATCGGGTTTATCGTCGTTGTCCCTCTGATGGTTCATGGACAAGTGTTCTCGGTTGATCTTCTCGAGTTGTCATTTTAGGGTTTCGACATCATTTTGGGTATGGATTGGTTATCTGAGCATTGGGCTAAGGTGGATTGCGAGGCGAAGTTGGTGACTATGTATGGTGCTGGCGGTTCGGAAGTTGTTGTTGGTGGTGGTGAGAAGTTTGAGTTGTTGTCGAACGTGATTTCTTCGCTTCATGCTGAGAAGTTAGTTCGGAAAGGTTACGAAGCTTATCTAGCTTATATCCTGAATGCCGATAGTTGGGAGATAAGGTTGGATGAGATTTGGGCTATCTATGATTTTTCAGATGTGTTTCCTGAGGAGTTGCTTGGATTACCGCCGAATAGAGAAGTTGAGTTCTGTATTGAGCTCTATCCCGGTACTGCTCCGGTGACTGTTGCGTCCTATCACATGGCAACTAAGGAATTGAAAAAGTTGAAGCTACAGTTGCAAATACAGTTGCAAGAGTTGTTGGATCGTGGGTTCATTCGTCTGAGTGTGTCTCTGTGGGGAGCACCGGTGTTGTCCGTGAATAACAAGGATGAGACTTTGAGGTTGTGTATCGATTATCACCAACTGAATAAGTTGACCACTAAGAATAAGGATCCGCTACTGAGGATTGATGATCTATTTGACCAGTTTCGGGGAGCTTCGGTTTTCTCGAAGATTGATCTGGGGTCTGGGTATTATCAATTGAAGGTTAAAGATTCGGATGTAATGAAAACTATTTTCAAGACTCGGTATGGTCATTATGAGTTTGTTGTCATTCCATTGGGTTGATGAATGCACCTGTCGCATTTATGGACATGATGAACTAAGTATTCCATTCATACCTGGATTAGTTCGTAGTGGTTTTCATAGATGATATATTGGTGTATTCTCAATCAGAGGATGAGCACGAAGAGCACTTGAGAGTGGTTCTGCAAGTTTTACGGGAGAAGCAGTTGTATGCGAAGCTGAGCAAGTATGTGTTTTGGCTTCGTGAGGTGGTTTTTTTGGGTCATGTCATTTCAGTTGAGGGTATCTGGGTTGATCCGAAGAAGGTTGAGGCGATTTTGGATTGGAAGCCGCTGATGACTATTTTTGAGGTCAGAAGTTTTTTAAGGTTAGCTGGTTATTACCGTCGCTTTGTCGAGGGGTTTTCAAGCATTACTACTCCTTTGACGAAGTTGCTTTAGAAGAACACTGCCTTTGAGTGGACTGATGAGAGGTAGAAGTGCTTTGAGAAGCTGAAGTTAATTTTGACCGAAGCACCTATGTTGACACAACTAGTATTCGGTAAGGAGTATGTGGTCTACAGTGATGCTTCTTATATGGGACTGAGTTGTGTGCTAATGTAGGAGGGTAAGGTAGTTGCTTATGCGTCGAAGTAGTTGAGGCCGAATGAGTGTAACTACCCGACTCATGATCTGAAGTTAGCTGTCGGAGTCTTTGCGCTCAAGATTTGGCATCACTACTTGTACGGTGAGAGGTGTGATATACATCGATCACAAGAGTCTTAAGTATCTCCTAGCCCAGAAGGAGTTGAACTTGAGGCAGAGGCACTGGATCAAGTTACTGAAATATTACTATTGGGTGATCGAATACCATCTGAGAAAGATGAACGTAGTTGCAGATGCTCTGAGTCGCAAGTAACTCTTTCTCTATTACCGTATAATTCAGTTGGGCTCCTATCAGATTCCGACTTGCGTAGCAGATAGGATGAAAAACTTTGTTCCTTTGCTTGCCCATGACAGCTCCTATCGCGAAGTCACTTGTGTTACACATCAATTCAAATGGAAAATCCCAGTTTAGTGTGACCATTATAGGTGCTGAAACTAACCGACTCTTTAAATATTTGAAAGCTCTTGAGCACTCCTCATCAAATTTGAACGTCGTATCCTTCTCCAATAATTTTCATAAGGGTTTAGCAATTTTGGAGAAGTCTTTGATAAATCTTTGATAGAAACCGGCGTGGCCCAAAAAGCTTCTAACACTCTTTAAAGATGTTGGAGGTGGGAGTTTCTCAATAATGTCTACCTTTGCTTTATCTACCTCGATTCTATGTCTCGTTATCCGATGCCCTAGAATAATACCTTTTCGTACCATGAAATGGCACTTTTCCCAGTTGAGTACGATGTTTGTTTCTTCGCATCGCCTTAGTACCTTGGCTAGATTGGCTAGGCAATCATCATATGTATCTTCGTATACTGAAAAATCATCCATAAAGACTTCCAAGTATTTCTCAACCATGTTAGTAAAAATAAACATCATACATCTTTGAAATGTAGCAGGTGCATTACATAAACCAAATGGCATGCGTCTAAATGCAAATGTACCATACGGGTAGGTGAATGTTGTTTTGTGTTGATCTTCTGGTGCTACTGTAATCTGATTATACCCTAAGTATCCATCGAGAAAATAGTAATAGTCTCGCCCTGCGAGTCTATCCAACATCTTGAAAAAAGGCAAAGGAAAGTGATCTTTCCTAGTCGCCTTATTCAGCTTCTGTTAATCGATGTAAATTCTCCATTTTGTAACCATTCTAGTCGGTATCAACTCATTATTCTCGTTCTCAATAACTATAATACCTCCTTTCTTTGGCACGCACTGGACCGGACTTACCCACGAATTGTCTGAGATGGAGTAAATTATGCTCGCATCTAACCACTTGATGATTTCTTTCTTTACCACGTCCTTCATGATGGGGTTCAGTCTTCGTTGTCATCAATCGTCCCTTTTTTTTCCATATTCCAGGATGATCTTGTGCATGCATATAGACGGACTAATGTCGCGAAAATCGTCTATCGTCCATTCGATAGCCTTCTTAAATTGTTTAAATACTAGAATGAGCCTCTCTTCTTGCTCAACAGTTAATTCCGTTGAAACAATCACTGGAAAAATAGAAGCGTTACCTAAATAAACATATTTTAAATGTGAGTGAAGTACTTTCAGTTCTAATTTAGGTGGCTCCTCGGTTGATGCTTTTGGTTGGGCATAATCCCTATTCTCTAACTCTAAAGATTCAAAGCGGGATTTCGGATTAAATCCTCTTTGATTAGCTTCTAGCAAAGCTAAGTATTCATCCTCCTCTTCATCACTTGGAGGGTCTAATGTCAAAATTTGTTCCAATGGGTCCTCAACAAAGTTGAGTTCCCTTTCCATGATTAATTCTCTAAATCGTACACTACAGAACAATCATCAATTGCGTCAGGAAATCGCATAGACTTAAAAACATTAAATGTTACCTGATCATCCTGAACATGCATAGTAAGTTCTCCTTTCTGCACATCAATAAGGGTTCTTCCAGTTTCTAGGAAAGGTCTTCCTACGATGATTAACACTTCTTTATCTACTTCAAAGTCTAGAATAACAAAGTCAGCAGGAAAAGTAAATTTATCTACACGTACCAATACGTCCTCGATTTTTCCTTCTGGATGTGCTAAGGATCAATCTGCTAATTAAAGTGTAACCGAAGTAGGTCTAACTTTACCTCCCCCAATTTCCTAAATATTTACATGGGCATCAAGTTGATACTCGCACCCAAATCACATAGTGTCTTACCACAATATGTTGCTCCAATGTTGCAAGGTATGGTAAAACATCCAAGATCCTTCAACTTTGGGGGTAGTTTATCTTGAAGATATGCACTGCATTCCTTTGTTAGGGCTACCATATCAAATTCTCCAAGTCTTCGTTTTTTTGACAGGATATCCTTCATGAATTTGACGTAGCTCGGCATTTGTTCAAGTGCTTTAACCAATGAAATGTTGATATGAAGTTGCTTGAGTACGTCTAGGAACTTCTTGAATTGAACTTCCTGCTTCTGCTTCTGAATTCTTTGAGGGTAGGGTGGTGGAGGCTTCTTTACTAGAACTAGTTGATTCGTCTTCTGTGGCAATTCTGCACCTGATGAAGTTGTAAGTTTATCAGAATTAGTTGGTTCGGAAGTTACCTTATTGGATTTTGTAAATTCATGTTCCAGTGAAACTGAAATTTCAACACTCGGTTGATCTTCCTCTGATTCTTGAGCATCAACTGGCTCCTCTTCAACTTCGACGGTGTTGGGCTCTAATGTCTTTCTGCTCCTCAATGTCAACGCTTTACAATGCTCTTTCCTTGGATTCCTCGAATTCTCCGTATCACTAGGAAAAGCACATTGTGGTCAGTTTCTGATTTCAGTTACAAGCTGGCCCATTTGGTTTTCCAAGTTTTTCAATGTAGCTGCTTGGCTTTGGATTAAGGAATCATTCTTGGCTATGTATGCCTTCAACAAGTTTTCTAAGCCATTGGATGGTTCAACTTGAGGTTGTTTCTGAACTTGTTGGGTAAAAATAGGTGGCTGGGTTGGTCTAGGTTGGGCGTATGTGTTACTGGGTCCAGCCTCTTGGTTACTCCAGGAGAAATTAGGGTCGTTTTACCACGATGGGTTATAGGAATTGGATTGTAGTCCTTGCCTTCCTCGGTTTTGGTTCTGGTTACCCATGTAATACATGGATTCTGGGTTCGATGGACATTCTTCGGACAGATGTCCTTCCCACAATAGACACAGGCTACATTTTCAAATTGATTCGGTGGCTGTGCTGCAAAACTATTAAACCCATTAGTGGAAAAAAATTTAAGCATTGAGGAAATTGAGGGTACCTGAGATGTGAGTGAAGTGAGAGCATCTACTTCATGTATTCCAACGACTCGTCTTCCTAACGCTACTCGATTGGTTGGCCATTGATAATTATTACTGGCAATCCTTTCAATGATTTCATAAGCCTCATTATAAGACTTAGAAAGGAGAGCACCATTAGCAGAAGCGTCCACTACCATCCTCGTGTGAGCATTGAGACCATTATAAAACGTCTCAAGTTGGATGCAATGTGGGATTCCATGATGATGGCACTTCCGTAATAATTCTTTGTACATTTCCCATGCCTCATACAAGGACTCATCATCCATTTGTTGGAAAGTAGTGATCTCGTTCCTCAACTTAGCATTCTTTCTAGGAAAAAAATACTTCATGAGGAATCTTTTTGCTAACTCTTGCCATGTGGGAATTGAATTTGGTGGCAATGAGTTCAACCAGGCTCGAGCTCTGTCCCTTAGCGAATATAGGAAAAGCTTCAATCGTAGTGCATCTTCAGGTACTCCGGCTAACTTAAAAGAATCATTCACCTCCATGGACAGTCTTAAGTGCAGGTGAGGGTCTTCGGTAGACATTCCACTGAATTGGCCCACTATCTGAAGCATCTGGAACATGACTGGCTTCAGCTCGAACTATTGTGCCTCGATTTTGGGTCTCCTAATACTCGGATTAAGATCATGAAACATTGGCACAGCATACTGTTTTAGAGCTCTATCCCTACCATCAGCAATAAGGATAGGATTTTGAGCAGGGTTTGCTCTGTTTCCTTGATTTGGATTTTCGAAGTTCATCTCTTCGGTCCTTCTTTGACTTGCTTGTCTTCTCCGCTGTCGAAAAGTTCTTTCTATCTCAAGGTCTACGGGGAGTAAATCGATAATTCAGTCAATACTCATAAACACCTGAAATAAACATAGAAAAATTAATTAAGTTAAAATTGAACAGAAAAAAAAAACCAAAATACAAAATTCACAAATTCACAAATAATGACTTTTTAAAATAGTCTCCGGAAACAGCGCCAAAAACTTGGAGCGACGGAAATGTGCAAGTGTACACAATCGCAACAAGTAATAAAGTGACAAGTAAATGTCGAGTTATCGTACCCACAGGGATTGTGAAAAGAATTATTTACGAATGCAATTTTAAAAACACTTTGGTGAAGAAAGATATTTTGATTTGAAGAGGTGATTAAAAACTAGGATTTACACTAAGTAAAATAAATAAAAATAAAATAAAAGTTCCAGTGCACGATTTCAAAAGATGATTTCAATCAAGATGACATAATTGTATTAGATTAATTACATTTCTTAACTTAGAATTATTAAACTCATGTTCATGTTGTTACGAATAAATTCACGGCAACTCTGTAATTTGCTAACTTATGAACACAGTTACCTACCAAAAATCCATTTATCTCTTAACTATATCTCTACGTCAATTCAACCGATTAAACAAATTTTAATAAGCAAATGTGTTAATGCACATACATACTTATGAAATTAAAATAATCTCTTATACATATCTCTATGCCAATTCAAACAATGTATGTCTACCTTGAAACAGTTTAATCACAATAATCTTACAAGTTATGCAAGGCTAATGTATCGTTAGATACTGTTGCTAATTTAACCCTCAGCTACCTTAGATGATTAAACATGCACTGATTAAGTATCGTGTCAATTAATTATAATTTCAATCCGTTTAAATAATTAATTCATTAGTTACCTTACAATTGTAATGCAAGAATAACTTAGTCATGGTTTTACTTAATCAAACATCTTACTGAGGCCTATAACAACACAAACACAATTTTAATAAATTAAGTAGACAAAATGCAATCAACCTAACACAAATCAAATTTAAGCCATATTAATTAAATTAAACATATCAACATTACAAATAGTCAAAGACATGTTCATCATAACAACAACAAAATTAAAAGGAAAGGGAACAAAAATCAAATCCGGTGTTTCTCCGAGGCTTGACTAATTTGCTCCTCTCCTCCTTCTTCGCTTGTTCTTGTTGAACCGAGGCTTCCACGAACACTTGAATGCTGCTCCAAATGGTGGATGAATGACTTTTTCAAGAGGTGAAATCGGAAAAGGAATAGGGGAAGAAAATGAAGAATAATGGAAGGGAATGAAGAGAGAAAAGTGAGAGAGAAGTGAATGAATGAATGGGTTTGAGATGTGTTTGAAGTGAGCAGAAAAGAGGGGTATTTATAGGTTGAGATGACTACTAAAATTAGCAAAAATCAGCAACCATAGAGTCCCCCATGGCCGGCCACACATGTGGCAAGTTTGAAGGTTTCAAACTTGCTATTTTAAGGTAGGGGCAAATCTAGAAAGGCATAAATAGTGGAGGGGATTGAATGCAATTTGAAAGAGTCTTCAAAGGCTATTTTTCAAGCCAAATAATTAGCCAAACAAACTTATTGGGTCAGCATGTGGGATGGTTTTGGGCTGCCCAGTGCTCGGTTGGATCGGTTTTCTCGATTCAGCTCAATTGGGCCCATTTTCATAATTAATTAACAATAATTTATTTAACCCAAATTAAATTGGATTAAAATTAAAATTAATTATATTACGAATTAATACACATAATTTGGACCGTCTTAGGCTGAAAAATTAGTTTGCCTTGATGCTTCAAAATTGCTTCTCGATTTTGTGCTTCTAGTAGTATCTATCGAGCCGTTTTTCGCCCTTTGTGCAAATCTGTTAAAAATAATCAAAGTTAATTAAAATTAATTATAAAATTAATTAAAATTCAACATGTTAATAATTTAAGTACAAAATAATTATTTTATAATAATTATATATTTTTCGACAAAAATTTTATCGAAACTGCATGAATTTGAGTTAAAAAGGGCATGAAAAAATGTGTATATTTTCGTGTTTTCAGATTCACAGTTTACTTTGAGATTCTTGAAGGCGTTGCATAAGGCTTTGGGTTCGAAGCTTCTTTTCAGTTCAGCTTATCATCCGCAGTCCAATGTTCAGTTGAGAGGGTGATCCAAATTCTTGAGGACATGCTTCGTAGTTGTGTTATTGACTTCAGAGGTAACTGGATCGTCACTTGCTATTAGCCGAGTTTGCGTATAATAATAGCTATCAGAAGAGTATTCAAATGGCACCGTTTGAGGCTTTGTATGGTCGGAGGTGTAGGACTCCTCTGTGTTGGTCTGGAGTTGGTTCGGGAGGTTAAGGATAAGGCGAGACTTGTTTACAAGTAGTTGAAGGCTACTTCTAATCGACAGAAGTCCTACGCTGACTTGAGATGTTGAGACATCGAGTATCAGGTTGGTGATAAGGTATTTCTGAAGGTTTTGCCGTGGAAGAAAGTTCTGAGGTTCGGGTGGAAAGGTAAATTCAGTCAGAGGTTCATTGGCCCTTATGAGATTGCCGAGCGGATTGGACCAGTTGCTTATCATTTGTTGTTGCCGCCTAAGCTAGAGCATATTCATGACCTCTTCCATGTCTCAATGTTACGGAAGTACAGATCTGATCATTCACACGTTGTTCCTATTGAGGAGATCGAGGTTTGATCTAATCTTTCATACGAGGAGAAGCCGGTTGCAATCCTAGATCGAGAGGTCAAGGTGCTACGCAATAAGACGGTTTCGTTGGTAAAAGTTTTGTGGCGCAACCAAAAGACTGAGAAAGCCACTTGGGAGCTAGAAGATGTGATGAAACGTCAATATCCATATCTATTTGATTCAGGTAAATTTCGAGGACGAAATTTCTTTTTAGAGGGGGAGAGTTGTAATATCCCTAAACCGATTCTAGTAGTTTCGGGTATATTTTTTGGGTTTCGAGTGTGAAACTAGGAATTTATAGGGTTTCTAGTCATTTTTAATTTAATTTAGGAGGTTAATTTAATCTAAAATCGATTAAACAATAATCCGAAAAATAAAAAATATTTTTGAAAAATTAATTTTAAAGATTTTAAATAATTATTAGTAAAAATAATCAATTTGGGTTGAAAAAGAATTTTAAAATAATTTTTATTGGGGGTAATTTGAGTAAAATTTAAATATTAATTAAATAGGATTTAATTGTAAAAAAAGGGAAAATTTAGAGTATTTATATGGCAAATAAACCTTAAAATTCGGAATTTTTGAGGGAAAAGATTAAATGGTAAAGTAAGGGAAATGTGGGAATGGCCATTAGGCAAATTTTCCAATTTTTAAATTTCTAGGAGGTGGTTTCAGTTTTAAAACTAATGTATCTAGCCCACTTTTCACACATTTTACATCAGATAAGAGAGCTTTAAAATTCGTTTTCTTTGCATATTTAAAAGATCTATCATCAGAGAATAGATCCAACCAATTTCCTTATCAAAATACTCTCTCAATTCACCCGAAATTATTCTCAAAAGTAGCCAAAAATATTTTGAAATTTCTCAAGTTTCTTGAATCAAGATTTTCAATCAACGAATTTAGAGTGAATCAAAGGTAATCTTCAATCCTAAACTTGTTTTTATGATGATTAGAAATATTTTTACATGATTTGAGAGTCAATTAAAGGATATTTATTAATGTTATCTTTTTCCAAGAACGCATGGTTCTTTAATGGTGGATCTTGAATTTTGAGAATAAATCCACAAATCAATAAATGTTCCAACTCAAAATGGATATATTAAAAGGTTTTTTTTTATCTTATTTATCAAGATTAAATATGATCTGTGAGGTAATTTAAAGAAATATGAATTTCATCATCTTCATGAATCGATTTTCTGGAATTTTGTGAAATTAATTTAAAGATGAAATTGATGCCTAGTATAAGTGTATTTGGTCTAGTATTGATGATTGAAAGTGTTGTTGTAACAGACCGAATTTGACCCTAATCGGAACGGTGGTTTCGGGACCACGAATCCGAGTCCGAGAAATATTTTAATATTATAATTCGAGTCTATAATATGTAAATTAATGTGTGTGAAAGTTTCGTATGAAAATTTTATCGTTTAAGTGTTTAATTTGATAAAAAGGACTTAATCGCGTAAAGCGTAAAAGTAGCATACTAAAGTGAAAGGTGTTAATTTCATCATGGCTTTTTAATATGAGGTATGAAAAGGGTAAATAGTCCATTTTTAAAGTTAGTGGGTGGCTAAAGTCACAATTGCCCTTATTAAATATAATAGTTTTATTTTTTATTTAAAGGTTATAATAGTAAACTAATTAAATGTTATATTATATGTTAAATAAAACATGAGAAAAGCCATTAGCATTTTATTTCTTTTCATGGCCGAATGTGTTAAAGGAAAGGGAGAAAACCTTGTTTAAATTTCGGCAACTTCAAGCTTTGATTTAAGGTTAGTTTTTAATCGGTTTTTGATAAATTTTACGTTTTTGAGATCGTTGCTTTGTATAGTACCCGACCCATGTTAGAATTTTTGAAAATGAGCATGTATGAAGTTCAGCCATTGCTATATTCTTGTAATTTTTGGTGTTCTATAATTTTATATAAATGATATGGTAAAGATTAGTATAATTTGCATTGGAAATTTTGGTAAATGAGTAATTTGGGCTAATTTGTAATAATGAAATTTTAGAGGGGCTTATTTGCAAAATAAATGAAATGTGAAGGCTTGTAAAGTCCCTAGGAATATTCGGCCCTTGTATAGTCTTAGCTAATTTGGTGTATTTTGTGTGTTATGCAAATAGGACTAAATTGCAAAAGTAGTGAAATATTAGGGGTAATATGGTAATTTGTCCATTTATGTGATTTAGGACAAAATTGAATTGAAATGTACTTGAATGAGCTGATTTTAATGTGTTTTATATCAAGAGCAAAGAAAAACGGAATTAGATCGGGGAAAGACGAAGGTTCTCGAATAGCCGATTCGCACGGACTATCGACAACCGAGGTAAGTCCCTAAGCGTTCTAATGTCAATGAAATTATTTATGAACTTAGTGAATGATGAATTTTAGAAATTAAAGCATAAATACATGATATAGCCGAATATGAGTGTATAGTATTGAAGTGAAACTATTTTGTTTAATGCAATGTGAATAGATAAGTTCGGTTCGATAAGTGAAAGTAGTATAAAGAATATGAGATGTTGGGATTTCATTATTGAGCATTGTGTATTGAATTGTTAAATGTGTGGATATTCGGGCTTCGAGCCTAGCAGGCCTTGTGCCGGTGAAATGTATCGGGCTTTAAGCCTAGCGAGCCTAGTGTGCCTGATTTATTTCAGAGCTTTAAGCCTAGCAGCCTTGTGCCTGTT
This sequence comes from Gossypium sturtianum, assembly GCA_025698515.1. NCBI lineage: Eukaryota > Viridiplantae > Streptophyta > Magnoliopsida > Malvales > Malvaceae > Gossypium > Gossypium sturtianum. The sequence goes on from CM046943.1 coordinate 17,615,875, forward strand.
ACTTATCGGGCTTTAACGCCTAGCGAGCTTGATGCCTGGTGATGTGTTTTACAAAGGAGAAACCGAATTTTGTTCAAGGCAAACCATAGCTAATGTATCTAGTTAACGGCTCGTAAGCATGTAAGATATGTTATGTTTAATGTTACTTGAGTCGAGTTAATACTATGAGAACGATGTTATGTACATTTGAGGTTAAGATTGATGTGCATGAGTATTATATGAATGAATTTGAGCTTGAATGTATTATTATGGAGATTCGGTTTTCAAATAGAAATGCTAAGAGTTAAATAAATTTGGCACGATAATATGGTTGATATGAATGTCAGACTTATACGATTTGGAGCATGTGATTCTTGTAATATACTTATTTGTGCTTGAAGAGATACTGAGTTTATGGAAATGAAGTTCAAATACTTAGGTTAATGAACTATTAGTATTCGGCCTTGTATAAATCAATATACTTAAATGTTTATGTGCAATGTCATAATTTGAATGATTTAAATGTTTAATTGTTTAAATGTTATATTATCATGAGCTTAGGACTTACTAAGCTAGTAAGCTTATTTGTGTGAAATGTTCTCCCTGCTTTTTATAGATTAGGTTCTGCTACAAGCTCATCGGGATCGTCAAGAAAGTCGTCTACACTATCAATCTAATTTGGTACTCTTTCATTTTGGTTTTGGATAGAGGCATGTATAGGAAAGACTTTGACTTTGTTTAGATGAAAACTTTTGTTCATGTATATATAATAGCCATGCGAATATGGCTAAATTTTCGGTTAAGTATGTTTTTCATGCTTTTGATATAATTGTTGGTTTATATCGTATATGCTTGTGCAAATTCAATCAAGGTTAAATCGAATATGGTAAGGAAATATATGTTTGTGAAATGAACATTTGAGTTGGGTAATGTGGTATGAATAATCATTTGTATACTCGATTATATTGAACCATAGTTGTGTTTTGTTCATAGGTTACTGATGTTAGAATTTAATGTGAGTGTTAGAAGTATAAGTTAACTATATATAAATTATTATGAAGCATGGATATTATGAAGTGTATGTGGGTATATTCGGTTATAATCTAGGTACATATCGTATACATATTTATGGATAGATATATATATAGGTTAGTCATATATATAAGCATGATGTGTTTAGTTGTGTGATATCAATTATTAAATATACATGTTTTGCTTAAATGTGAATTGAAGTTATAAATCTCATAAGTTATGTATTCGGCAACACATGGTATTAAATAGAAAGTATACTTGGTTTTGGATTTCATTTGTACATGGCTAATAAACATCATATGCTTAGTTCAAATACGTTATTATAATGTTAAACTTATGATTTATGTATTTTTTTTAAGGCAAATTGTGTGACTTTAAGACATGTATATTGACTTGATAAAATGATTTATAATTGAAATGAATTCGATTGAACTGTGAGACATGATTTGCATATCAAGTGTGAATAATCATTTAAGACTAATATTAAATTAGTAAAATCTTATATATATATATATATATATGCATTTTGGGGATAAGCTCTATGTAATTATGTGAATGTATGAAAACTGTATTTTCTTTGTAAATGCCTCGTAACCCTAATTCGGCGACGAATATGGGTTAGGGGTGTTACAGTTTAGGAGCGATGGAGAGATCGATTTTGTGAGGAATCGAGTTTTCGACTTGATGTTACAAATTCGATAAGATATATTTGTGAGAGGATTTCGATTAGTATAGTTAATTACAATTCGTGTTTATTATAGCATTGGAAAGGTGGAAATGTCTACTTTATCTTTGTTGAAACTCCAAATCTTGAAGAGGATCGAGTTAACCGTAATTGAAGCTTGGATTTGCTTGGTTGATCACTTGTTTGTGGAAGAATAAATTGTGTGGTGAGTGTTTCTAAGGGCGATTTGGTAAATTGACCCTCATTTATGTTTAATTAGTAGCTTAATTGATAATTTCAATTGATTAATTATGGTTGAATGGCTGATTTTTGCAAGATTGATATTATATGTATAAGAGTTGAATTTTTATTGAATAATGGTAAGTAAGCATTTAGGTGATTTTGATCAATTTAATTAGGTTGTAACACTAATATATCATGATCAAAAACTCCAGTAACCATGCTCTAATCAACAATTTAATTAGGCTAATTAAATTGTTGATTAGAGCATGGTTACTGGAGTTTTTGATCATGATATATTAGTGTTACAATTGGTAATTGAGCATTCGAAAATGACAAATGAAATGCTTGTTTTAATTGGATGTTAAATGGCTATGTTACATGTTACACATAAGCATTTTGTCACATTAAATTGAGCACAATAATGACTAATTTATATGCTATGTTTGACTGAATATATTGGCAACATGCATGGTGGATCCATTGGATATAGTTGGCATGTCATAGGATTTGTGAGTACTCACCTTTATTTGTGACATTGTGAGCATATGGCTCTAGGTGGACTGATTTGTTTAGGGTAGATAAAGGAGTGTTCAGCATGAATCTCCATTCATTGGGTTATTTGAGGCACTATAAGGGAGCATGTGCTTTGGCTCACTCAACTCGATGGACTGTATTTGATATTTGTGGGAGTTCAGAGATTCGTTTATCCGATGTATGATCACCCGATTAAGCCATAAGAAGTGTATGCCAATATATTTATGTGTGATTATTGTTATATCATTCGATCTTTGTAAACCATGAATAATTGGTTCTTGATATTGATAAAGCACGTAGAAATTAAATTGACATGTTTCATTATTATGGTTAATAATTGGTGGTTGATTGTATGTGATTTAAACATGATTTGGATGTTGATTTACTAGTCGTTTTTATTAACATTTACTGAGCTTTTTAAAGCTCACACCCTCACAATTTGTACAGATAATCGTTGGGCTTAAGGAGCTGAGGAGCCGAGCAAGAGATTTCCAAGAGATTTCCAAGAGATTTAGGCTTGGTAAAGACTTTATTACATGTTTTAGAGACTGTAATTGACATTGTGGAACTCCCGGGAATTAGTTTAATTTAGGTTGTAATTGGACTTTGGACTTTGGACATTTTATTTTGGATGGTTTTATAATAATTTTGAGGCATGTTTGAGTTTAAGTATTGAATGATTTACAGTGTATTGTTGCTTGATAACACGGTTTGTGAGGCATGAAATATGTACTAACGATTGTTTAAATGAAGCTTTCATGGAGTGGTTTACTAGCGACTAAGGTACGCCACTTATTTGATTTATTCGGTGTTTGTTATGCATGAAATTGATTGCCTAATTCTATATAATTGAGGCTTGATTTATGTCAATAAACTTAATTAAATGTGTATGTATATGTATGTTAATTAATCGTAGTTAAATGGGTTTAATTGGCCATTAAAATATGCAAAATCAAGTTTTAAAATGAGTTTTTCGCAAAAATAGGTGCAATGGTTTTCACACGAGCGTGTGAGGGGTTGCACACGGGCGTGTGAGATCGGTCTAAAATTTTTTTACGACGCAAACATGGTCGTTTAATGACACATAGCCGTGTGGGTTTTGGGGTTTGAATTTTTGTCTCTTTAAATTGGTATTCTAATTTGTTTAAGTTATAATTTAGTCACTAATAATAAAACTTGAATTAGACATAGTAAACGAACTCAAATTAAGCTGCAATTTATAGGCTTGCATAATTTGACTAAAAAAAGGTTGGTAAACACTTAGATCTAAAATCAAGTTAGTTTTATCATAGGTGGTAAAATGAAAAAAATGCTCTTAGGTAAAACTACCTAGGAAAAGTTTAAAATTGGCTCATAATTTGCTTCCACATTAATAAATAACTAATAATTAGATAAGATTGAGGTGTTATAAGATCGGGGTGTGTCTTAGGTGGTTGTTAGCCAGAGAGTCACTTAGGTGGCTAATGTAATGCTTCGAATTCGGGTCGATCCGTCTAGTCGGGTTTGGGGTGTCACATTGAGGGTTGGAGTACTCGAATTTTACCATTAGGGGGGAATGAGGTATTTATAAGATCAGTGCTATAAGCGATTCTTGTGTACGTAATGCAGTGCTTTCTCCTATCGAAATTATTGTGTCAAAAATTGAAAAATATATAAAATAAAAATCGGTGGACTAATAATAAATCTTTTAAAGGTATCCATTGGACCAATTGGCTTTCATTATGCAAATCAAAAAGTGATGGTGGGATGGGGTTTCATGAGTTAATTAAGTTTAATACTGCATTGTTGGCGAAGCAGTGTTGGCGTATTTTAATCCGGCCCACTTGTTTGCTAGCTAAAGTGTTCAAAGCCAGATATTTTCCTTAATTGGATTTTATGTTCGCAAGAATAGGTGCTTACCCATCTCTTACCTGGAGGAGCATTTAGAGTGCTCAAGGGCTAATTCAAAAAGGTATGAGTTGGCGTATTAGGAATAGGGAGCAAGTGAACATTTGGAATGACTTCTAGCTACCTAAACCTGGAGATAGGAGGGTCTCGTGTCAGAACATTGATATTAGATGGACTATGGTGAATCAGTTAATTAATGAAAATACTTCTATTTGGAATGCAGATAAAGTTCAAATGCTACTTGGACCGAATCAGGTTGAGAGAGTGTTTAGAATTCCTTTGGTTGTTTTAAGTCCTCCAGATACAGTGGTGAGGAGGTATGAAGGGTCTGGTGAATACTCCGTTAAGAGTGGGTACAAAGCTCTTTTTGAGGGGGAGTTACATAGTAGGGGTGATTATTCGTATGACACTGCTACAATGTCAGAATTCTACAACAAAATGTAGGCACTACAACTTCCAACAAAAGTAAAAATTTACATGTGGAAATTACATAATAATTTTTTTTTCCTACATTTGGGAATCTAGCTAAGAGAAAGCTGCTAGTTGAAGGTGATTGTCCGCTATGGAAGGAGGTAGAGGAGACTGCTGAGCATTTGGTACAGTATTGCCATATTTTTCAACAGATATGAATGCATCTGAAGATTGCAGTGAGTCCGACGATAGTGGCCTCAGATTACAAAATATGGTTAGCACATGTATTTTTAAATGCAGATATTAAAACTAGGAAAACTATGGTCACAGCTTATTGGGCTATTTGGTACATGTGTAATCAGATGGTCCATGAGGGACTAATGTGGACAATTCATGAATTGGTAGGCTTTGTCCAGGGGTATGTTCTGGAGTTTGAGACTATTTTGACCCTAAGAATACTAGTCCAGAATACTATGAAGAATTTATGGAGACCTCCATAAAGGGGCAGCATTAAAATAAATTTTGATGTATCGTTCCATGGAGCAAGTCATAGATCTATCTCTGGGTTTATTACTAGAAATGACTCAAGTCAGATTATGGGAGTGGGTAGTTACCTTCATTCTGATGTAGCAGATGCGTTTGTAGTAAAGGCGCATGCGTGTGAACGAGCGGTCATTTTTGCTATAGAGATAGGATTTCGAGATGTCTATTTTGAAGGAGACTCGCTCATAGTAGTTAAAAAGATTAACTTAAGAAAAGAAGATCAATCAGTTCTTAGGCCAATGGTTCAAAATATTAAAGATTATAAGAGGAACTTTGAAAGGGTTACCTTCCGTTTTGTTCGTAAGGAAGCTAACACGGCGACGCATGTTCTTGTGGGTGAAGGTAGTCGGAACCAGGAGGTCGTGTACTGGATTGAAGAAGCCCTAGATGTGGTGGATCAGATTGTGGCTGAGGAATGGGTTCAATGGCTACGCAGAGGAGTGGGTAGCAATTCATAGCTTTGTGGTGTGGAGAAACTCTCTCTTGTACTCCATGGAGGTCATCAAAGTTCTTTCTCTTTGAAATTAGTCACTTCAATCTCATGCAGCTGTGCTGGGGTAGTTTTTGGAGAGATTTTATCTAGCTTTTCTCTGTCATTCTGATTTATAGGGTATGGTTGGAGGTGTTGTTTTGTTGTTTTTGTTTTGTTTTTTTGGTTTCTTTTATGGTCTTTTATTGTTGCATTTTTTTTGCGCTTTTTAATCTATTTTGATTGGTGCTCTGTGTCGGTTGTATATCCTCGGGCTGAAACCCTTTTTATTAAATGAAAGCCATGTATTTAAAACAAAAAAAAATATTTATTATATAGATATTTTCACATTAGTTATAACTAAAAAAAAATAGTGGGTAATTTTTTTTAAAAAAGGTAAACAAAAAAAAATAGTATATGAAAATTACATTTAGGGTGGGTTTAGATGGATGATGGGATGCGATGCAATGCATTTAGCTTACTTTTTGTCTCACGCTACAGTATCATTACAATATCTAATATTAGAGTCACTATTATTTTTACACTAACCGCAGATAAACGCACCGCCTATCCAAATCCATAATGGAGTGCAAAATGTAAAGTGGTTGTGAGTGCAACAAGCATGAATTATGAATTAACATATAAATGCAGCATTAGTGCGATGTAGTATTAGAATTAGAATGTTAATTTCGATCAAAGTTGTATTCCCAAAACGGAAAAAAAGGTTTGATTTTGTAAATTAACAAAATGAGAACATAACCCTAATTAGTAGAAAAATTGGATGGTCCCATCTCCCATTCTCTCTATCTTTGTGTTCCTCAAAAGGGTTGTTTGCGTGGAAGTGAAGAAAGAAGAAGCCCCCCAACGATACAAAGTTGCCATTGCTCCACAAATGGATGTTTACAAAACAAAAGAAGCATTTTTCTTGGTATCAATGAATCTATAATCCAATCCTTTTTTATGACTTTGCTTCGCCTTCACTTTCTTTATAACTATTTGCTTCTTTGTTATTTTATATTATAATTAAAACATTTTCTTTTCTTAATTCATGATTTGGTTTGAAGTACTATACTAGTTTTCTCACTTTCATATCTAATTTTTTTGGGACCATATTTGGTACTTAAAATATTATTATGTTTATAGTTTTTAATCTTGATTCGTCACTTGTCTTTATTTTTTCATGTCATAATATAATTTAAATTTAAATTCATTTTTATTGAAAATAAATATTATATTATTAATTATTAATTTTCATAAACTATCATGTATATGCACACTGTCACCGTCACTCTTCCGGTGATCCCTTCAACAAATATAGTTGCCAAACTCTTCACATTTTTCTTCTCTACTCAAATCTCCACTTCATTTTCTCAATAACTCTTAAGGAAACCCATGAAATTACCCGATTGAAGATATGAATCTTCATATTCGACACAGACACCATGAAAAACCCAATGAAACCATGGCTTCTTTTGTAGCGCTCTTCTCCCACGTCTCTGATAACGAGAGAAACAAAAATGTCAAAACCCCCACACCCAAAGTGGAAAAAGTTCCAGCCATCAAAGGGAAAACGGTTGAAGAAAATTAGGGAAAGGGACTGTAAAAGTACTGATAGTGCAAGTGATGGGAAAAACATGAACATTAACTGCTCCCAGATTGAACCCAACAATTTAGCCAAGTAGACATTGTTGAACCAATCTTGACCAATCAAAATAGAAAAATTTTAGCCAAATCCTTAATCTAATCTTATTATTGACACACCCTTTCCCTCTGACATTTAAATTTTTTACCTTCTCTTTATCAACTCGACCAGTAGCCGTATGGGTTTACATCGGTTGGGGTGTAAAACAACGACAAAAATGAATAGAGAAAATGCCAGTTAAAAATATATATATATTTTTTTTTGCATTTTTGGGATTATTATTTATTTTTGTAATATTTTATAAGATACAGGTGGCATAATTTGATTGGCTATCAATTTTTTTAACATCTGTTAAAAAATGGATTAAAATCTATAACAAAATAATATTTTAGATACAAAATTGAATTGAAAAAAGTTTGAAGTATAGGTGAAAATGTGAACTAAGCTTTTTCATTTTAACGCCTACCAATGCCCATTCCAAGATTTCACATCCCTAGGGGTAGGAGGCTTGAGTTCTTCCACAAACTTGTCTAAAGAATGTGGCTGCCACAACCCGACAACACATTTATTCATAAAAATAGTGCCTAATGTATTTTTCTAATTCACCAAGTGATTTGATCTGATCTGATACGAGTTTTTTATGTAGTCCAAATGCTAACAACACCCACATCAATTCTTTTGCTACCCAAATGGATGTGGATGGACTGGCATACCTCTCATGTGCCTGCCTCTCCAAACTTCTATTATTTTGATAGACGGATAACATTTAAGTTCATGATCCAACATTAATAAATAATTTTAATATTATTAAAAAATATATAATTATTATTTTTTAACAACTGGCATGTCATGTTTTTTTGATCGATTGTTAATGCATCAAATACAAATTCAAAGATTGATGAAAGGTTGTATGGTGAGTTGTTGTTGGACCCTAGAAATCTAGCCGTTTGTGAGCGGCCTCTACTCAATGGAATTACTCTATGATTTGATTTGATGAATCTATGCCTCAAAGTGGTGAAGGAAATGGAAATGGGTGGTTGGCCCAGCCTAGCAAAGGATCCACAGTCACTGATGACTATGCAATTACGTATCAATCTTTTATTGGAAGTGTTTCCAAAATTAGAGGCCTCATCTAGAATTAGATTTTATCTACAATATGCACAAGAGATGATTACGCATGCCTTGAAGGAAGATGGTTGTTCACCGTTTACAACGCATTTTGTAGGTAAAGAGTATAGGAGTTCACGTACTCCAGGATGGATTGTATTTCGATTTTTTTATTAAAAAAATAAAATATTTTTTATATATTTGAAAATATGTAAATTAGGTCTTTTTTTTTTTGTTAAATAATACGTGAAAAATGTTGAAATTTTTTTATGTGTAAACTATAAAATGGTCACTTAATTATTAATTTTTTTGATCTTGTTAGTAAACTTTTTGAAATTATATATTTTAGTCAATCTGAGCTGATGTGGGTTTTTTATTGGTCTAGTAACATAATGTTTACATATTATATCAATTTGATCTTAAATATAAAAAATTCAACAAACTTAGCTGTCAATGTTTACAAAACTTGTCATTTTATTTCTAATTCTAAAAAGAATTAATAAAATTGGCCCTCAACATTTACAAAATCTATCAATTTAGTCCCAACTCTAAAAATTTAAAAATATTTTTAAAAAATTATTTTTAACCCTTTATAACATATCGACTAACCTATATGAGATTTTAAAATAAGAAAAAGGGTATCATCTCTCAAGTCACTCACAATAGTTTTTTTTACTATAATTTAGGTATCACACTAAACAAACCAATTAATTTGGAACCTATTTGGAATAATTGGTCGCATTACTACCTGAATAGATAACGTTTTTAATGCCTTTATTTTCTTTGAGATCTTAATTTTTTTTTTTGTGCTTTATCCCAACTTTTTAGAGTTTTTTTGCAAGTAACTTGAAATATGATACTTTTTTTTTCTTATTTTAAATCTCACATGGGTTAGCTATAGGGATGACAAACAAACCTAAATCCGACAGATTTCGATCTAATACGATTTGGTAGGGTCAAATTTTTTCATTAAAGTTGGGTGTCGGGGCGGGTTAATTTTTAAAAATATTCCGGTCGGGTTGAATTTAGAATGAAATTGCCCACCCCGCCCCGAGATATTTATGAAATTACCCTCAATACATATTTAATATTAATTAAATTAAAAATCCCTAAAATTTATTACTGCCAATATCATTCTACCGCCTCTATACTAGTCCGTTTTCACCCCTATAAGGTTATTTCTCCCGTTTTCTATCTTCTTAATTTAATTTATTAAATTAATATTTGTTCTTTTTTTTTTCTATCCTGTAATCACAACATGTGTGTAAATATACATTAGCACACAACTCTAGAGATATATCATTACTCAAATCTAACAAGAAATGGTGTCAAAACTCTTGATTTAAAAAAATTTAATTAATCATAATTTTATATAAAAAAATTAAACTCAAGTCGAATCGGAGTTGAGTATACTATTAATTTTCGGGTTCTCAGTGGCTTAAAATTTTTAAATTCGGGGTTAGAGCATGGAGGTAGAGCATCAGGTTGATACGGGATAGACAAAAAACCACCCTGCCTTGCCTTGTTTCCATAACTAGTTAGCCAATGGGTTATAAAGGGCTAAAAATGAATTTTTTTTTATAAAAAATTTATTTAAAATTTTAAATTGACAAATTTTGTAAATATTGAGGGCCAAATTTATTGAATATTCTAAATTAAAACTAAAATGACAAATTTTCTAAACATTGAGGGATAAATTTGTTGATTTTTTTTATATTTAGGATCAAATTAATAAAATGTGTAAACATTAGAGGACTAATTTTGTTATTACACCAATAAAAAAAGATCACATCAGCTCAAAACGACTAAAATATTTAATTTCGAAAAGTTTAATGACTAAATCGAAGGAATTAATAGTTGAGTGGTCAAAATAAAACAGAAGAATAATTAGGTGGCCATTTTTATAATTTATCCATAAAAAAAAATTTTCAACATGTTTTACAGAGAAACCAATTTACATATTTCGAAATATATAAAAACTAATTTATCCAATTTTTCATTAAAAATGGAAATCCAATTTACTCCTAAATACAAGTTCCTTGATACTTTTACCAATTTTTTACGGATTATTGTTCCGGATAATATGAATCTACTATTGGGCTTTGCCTCTTGGATGGTAATAGTTTTTTACAGTTAATATTGCGCGTATTTTAAAATTCAGCTAGGTGGTTCTCGATTGATTTAATAATAATTGAATAAATAATTAAAAAATTATAAATCATTCACACAGCTTCAATTTCTAATTTTTATACGGGTTCACGAATAATTTGGTCAATATTCAATTTTATGCCATTGGTCCAACCAGTTGAAGTATCATTCTCAGTTCAACCATCCAACGTCACTGTCTAGGGCAGAATGCATTTTAATTTTTATATTCTAAAAGGATTTAATTAAATTATTGTGATCTTAACTTAAAATTTCACTTGATATTTTTCGAATGATGTGACACATTCACTCGTCATCTTTTCACTGCTTATCTTCGTTCTTCTTTCCTTGCGACAAGTAGCATGTAAAAATTACAACTGCTAGTGTGCCACTTCCCCAAAGCATTTATTTTCTTGGAGTAAATTTAGTAAAGTTGAGATTCTCGGTCAGCGCTTATTAGCAGGTAAATATTTAATGCATGCTTGGTACAAACCATGCTCATGTTAGTTGAGCTTTAATGACAGGCACCTCAGATTGGCCTGGCAAAGATGCTAGCAAATCTTTCACATTTGGATCATTTGGGTCAACTCCCGGAAGCTGTAACAGTCATAACAAGTCTCAACGCTGGCAAAATAAGAAGATATTGATTAAGAAATGCACATTCAGCTAGACTTACTGAGGATAGGATGGATGACATAAAAGATTGATCTCTCAACACCTTGCTGACATCTGACTGCACCGATGAATCCTTTGAACCCTCTTGCATGGACATCTTAAGTGCTGCATGCAAGAAACAAGACCATTTTGTATATTTAATTAGTAGTGGACGACAATGATGCAAGCATTTAGCTAAAGTTATAGATCTACAAGTAGTTCTTAGGTGTTAACATGCTTGGATGAAAAGTATTCTGAGATTATTTGCAGAGGAAGGATTAAACCAAGTATTTAATACAGAAAGATATTAACTAACTGCTAATATTAGCTGCTAACTAACTAACCATTTAATAACTGAACCAGCTAACTAGTTTAACTAACTTTTACAATTAATGCTTTATTATATTCCTTAACATTAGGAATCAAGCATCTTAAACTGCTAAAAATCCAACGTAAACCAATTTAAGGAAAAATCCTGACACGGTCAACCGTATATACACCTTTTTATTTAATAAAGGGAGAGAGATAGGAGTTGTCCAGGATCGATCCCAAGACTGTTGTCAACTAAAGACTTGATATCAAGTCCTTTGTCACTCAACATGTGCTTTCATCGACAACCACATATATACTTAACCAAAAGGCATATACAAGTATAACCCTTACAGTTCAGATAAAACACAGCATTAAGAATATGAACTAAACCTACTATGACATAGTTCTTTGGAAAGAGGATTTAGCAATATTTAAATATTTAGATTAGCAGGAGACCAATATGACATTGCAGTCACTTGGAGCATATATGTAAAACAGAATCTACAGAAGCATTTCGTAGTTCTTCTGAAACAAAATAATTAGTAGACAATGATCTCCTTCAGCAAAGGTGGTATGTTAAGACAACCAACCCAATAACAGGACCTACCCATGGCTAGTTCCTGATCACCATTAGCTGCCTCAGACATCTCAGCATCACCCACAGAAAAATCAGATCCTGGGACATTCATTGACAATGCAAGGGCCTGCTTTAACAAAGCATCATCCTCATCCTGCCACAGTATGAGTTAGCCAAAGCCAATTTTAAACTTAAGTCTACTATTTAATACTAGAATGAGGTAATCTGTCACATGGTAAAATATATTAACTTCATAGTAGGACCAATCATCGGATCAGCAACTTTTTCAGTAGCAGTTGCATTCTGTGAATCTGATGGTGCTTGTGCTTCCTCCCTTTTTTCTTGTTTTCTGGCTTCTTCAGTGGCCCTCTTGGCAGCAGCTTCTTGCCTTGCTCTCTCCTCTTCCATGCAAAACCTTAAAGCAAGAGCCAGCTCTGGATCTATATTTGGATCGACGCCAAATTCAAAATCAGAAGCACCAACAGCTGCAGCTGCTGCAGCAAAGCCACTTCCTCCTCCATCCCCAGAGAACACAGGCGTGCTAACAAAGGAACCAAAAAGTTATATGATTGGCACAAGCACTATCAAGTAAGCAATATAGCCTTAGAGACATGTCCCATAGCCTCTTACTAATTTCTTTTATAAGAAAACCAAATACTTCAGGAAAAGATAAAATCAGGAATAGCCAAGTAAAAACCTGATAAGCACATCAGAAAGTGCATTTTGACCCAGAGGAACATGGACTATGTGACTACTGTCATTATTAACAGATGCAAGAAGAGCCTCCAACTTTTTGGGCTTTCCATTATCGTCCTCACCAAAATTGACAATATCAAGAGCTACACTATTCTTTTTAAGCTTCTTTCCTATCATCTACAATGCCTTCTTTTCATACTTAATGGGACTGAAAGCATAAAAAATAAGGGGGGAAACGGTTATATTTGAAATGAAGTCCACAAGCAAATAGAAGGCTAACACGATATACCTTCCAGCAAAAACTATAATCCTTTGCTGGTGGTTTTTGTTTTGGCGATGCTTCAGAGCCAATTGAGCAATCTGAATTCCAGTTGCTAGGTTCATCTCACCCCCCATTTCAAGACCTGTGTAAAACATTAAAAAACATATGCTGCTTTTATTGGGAAAATAGTGATAAGAGGTGAAGGAAGATTATTTTTTATTCAGAAATCCTTAAAATACAAATTTTAGGGACTAATCATTTATCATATGCTGCTTTTGCATAAAATGACACCATCAGTGAGGACAAGTTCTCCAATTCTACAGTAAGAGATAAAGGTGCTCCTCTTTTCCAGAGGTCAGGAAACATCCATCTTTACACTGCACAACATACTTAAACAGGTCATAGTAACAAAATGCCAGACTCATGTCATATGAACAAAATAGCAAGCCATATCAAGACAATTAATGCTAGTTTTCTTTCAACATATAAGCCAAGTTTTCTATTGACAACAACACCACCAAAATAGTGTACATTGAATTTAATCTATCCGACAACAAACCACAAAAAATTTCAACATGGCTAACCTTTATCTTCAAGTATAACAGTAACATGGTAAATCAAAACACAAATTTCAGCAAAGCATATATATTGCCACAATAGTTCAAAGAAGCCATACTTTAATTACGATGTTAGCTTAAATAAACTCTATCTTCGAATATGACTCAAAATAAAAGAGAAAATGGGTAAATTTCAGGTACAGTGCATGCAAGAGAAGATTTTGCCTAGATCACTGGTGGGAGTAGCCAATACATGTACTCCTTTTCCCGCCATCGTCAAAATCCCGACTGTGTTTTCTTGATTGGACTGCCATTAATTTATTAAAGGCAAAATCAAATTTCCCGTTTGCCATTAAGAAAAGGAAACACCTAGGGGACCTTTGGTTCATGGAATGTAAGATTACGGTAATATGATTACTTAGCACATGACAGAGTATGTTACATTATCCTATATGGTTTATTATTTGTTGATAGGAATGTAAGATTATTTGAAAGCACATTTTACTAAATTATCATTTTATAGAATTTTTTTTCTTTTTTGAACATATATAATAAGTAAAGAAGTCAAAACAATTTTATACATCATTAACATGAAAATTGTTTCTTTCACTACCGATGAAATTCTAAAGTTCACAATAAAATTAACAAAACAGCATCTCTCTCTCGAAATACATTGAAAATTTTATATTCATAATTCAAATATGAAACAAGAAAGTTTTGGGCAAAGCTTTCTGCCAATTCAATCCAAAGATATAAATATTAATATAATTTTGTTAAAGTACAAAAGAAATGCTAATCTGGCTCCGGATTCTGGTTTTGTTCAAAGCTAAGGGAAAGAAGCAAGAACAAAGAAAAAGGAGATTTTTCTTTTAATCAGACTTGATATTTTCTTTGGTTTGAAGTCTAAAATTAACCAAAATTATAAAAAAGTAGTAATAAAATTATCCCGAAGTAAATCTAAGATTACTAAAGAAGAATGGTAGGGAGATTACTCATATATTCCAAAATCTTGACACGGCTGGAAATATAAGAATATTGGCTCTTCGGAATCCAAATGTGGTAATGAGTTATTCTGGCATCTTACATTACCAAGCGCCACAAAGGTAACTACATCCATAAATAAATAAGATAAATGGAATAGGTTAAGGTAAAGCAGTAATTTACCTGGGTTTTAGCACCACAGATAAGACTAATGGCATCAGTTTGAGCTTGAAATCGAGACGGAGAATAATCGTTGTTTCGCATCATTCCGAGTTATCAATGCATATCTTAGTCGCCTGATTAAAACCCATAAACACCATAATTTTGAGAAACTAAAAGATGAAAAGGGTAAAGGAACAGATGATTGAAGAAGGGGATCAAGGAGGAATCTTTAGCATTGCTTTACCTCGAGCACCATTGTTTGTGAGTTCGAAGATAGAAGAGTAGCGTTGAAATAGAAGAAAATTCGAGATTTTACTATTATGTATTCCTTGATTTGATTTTTAGTGCACTGCCCGCTGTTTGTGTTTATTCCGGTGACAAATTTAAGTGCCCAACAGCCAACACTTAACTTTTCACTTTTACCAATACACCCCTCTTGCTAGTTTTACCGCTTCATCACTTCAACTATTAACTTTTTCATTACATTATTAATAAATTTACAATTTCTTCACTTAATTAGTCATTAAACTATTTAAAAATTTTCATTTTACTAAATTGTTAAATTTCTTTTAAAGTCTGATTCGATGGATAAATATACATTTCAACTCCTTATCCCTTTAATACATGCATAAAACAGGCAATGATGATCATAAAATGAAATCAACCTTTACCAAGATGAGTCTTTCTCTTCACTGTTTAGTAGCCAATTTTGATTAAAAACATACTCACTCTTGTATGAAGTAAAAAAGAGTGAAAAACAAACAGATGTTTTCCCTATCACTTAAAACAGTTAGATCTTTATTGAACAAGCCTAAAAAGAAGTGTACAATGCAACAATTTGAATGTGATGATGGTATGCACAAATTTGCCAATAGGCAGTTAACAACCCCATACAGACACCAAAACCAAATGACAAATCAACAACACATTATTTTGAAGTTACAAACATACAAGGACATGTCTATACATCAAGTGTTCTAGATGGGTAGGATGATCGACTGTTCCTACTGATTGGTAGCTGAACGTAAACATCATGAACCTCATGCTTGTACACTTCCCCTCTATCTCTATCGATTGCGTAGCAGATGTAAACAGTGTCGATCACATTGTCCAACACATGGACGAAGAATCCCAGTACCAGGATTAGCAGCACCCATGCAAGAGCCGCGACGGTGTACATGTTAACCCCTAGATCACTGACACCCTTTAAGATCGCACAGACCTGCATTTTAGGAATATGATTGTCAGGTAATTCAAGTAAATGAAGGGGGAGAAGGATAAGAAGGAAGTGTATCGGAGACTCACTGCAATTGCATAAACTGCTGAAAGGACAAAAATAACTCCTGCTAATAAACGAGTTGATACGGTCTCCACAAAAACAGCAGAGAGTAAGTTACGTCTTAGAAGCTCATATGTCATCCTCGCAGAGGTGCAATATGCCTCGCCAGTTATTGCCGCAAAGTTGATAGTGAACTTGTTAAGAAAGTCTATCGCAGACATTAGGGCATTAACACAACACCGCAGAACAAGATTCACTATCCCAGGAACATCTTCTTCTCTTGCACTATCAACAGCAGCACGCACCACTCGAACAACAAAGACAAGTAATCCAGATAGACAGATGGTGCCAGAAGAAGGACCAAATGCATTTCTGCACGTTTTTAGAACCAAAAGGGTTAGAAAGGTTAAATTTAACTATTCTGACAATCAATAGACACGAGGGATGCCTTGAAAGTATGTCCGTTTCGATTCTCAGTGTTGCAGATATTTCATTAAGACATCTTTCAGAAATTACCTTACCAACATTAGGATATAGTGTTCTGGCTAGTCGACAAAAAGCTAAAAGGCTGCCTAATCTCAATCGAAAAGGACCTAATCTTAGAAAAGAAGTCAACATGCTGTATTTTGTCATGGCAATTTCAACAAAGAAACTAGAGAAGTAGCTCTCTTTTCATGGCAATCTAGCCCTCTATAGAGATGCATAAAGGAACTAAATGAATTTCATATACTAAGATAAAAGTCCATCACAAGAAACACCAGGAGGAGAGGAACACACTCTCAGAGTTGTTGTTAGGAACAAGATCGTTTGACCATTCTTCACTCCATTCAATCAAATGCAAAACAATGTCGTCAAATTGAATCTACAAGTCCAAACCAAAGTGAATTGCCACGATAGTGATCTTCCATACTCAAGTACAAATACTATACTCATATACATCATGCAGCTATAAACCATACTAAAATCGATGTTATCAACTATGCGCCATTACAATTATCCTAAGCTTTATCACCAAGATCATAATCTTTGATAATTAATCTATTTAAACAGTCTGGTATCCATAATGTAAGCATGCATCCAAAGTTCAAAGCAGTCACTCAGAAACACAAAAATATAAGTTCCAATTCAAGCTTAGTTTGAACTACCCTCACAGAGAAGCACAAATCATCTATAATAATACATTGAAATGCATAGATCTTTATTCAGAAAAGCTGAAAACAGTAGGAAGTTACCTCAAAGATCTTCTTATGCTCCGGTGAGGTTTCGTATCATCTTTGGAGAAGTACCACTGAGCAATGGTGCCACTGGTAACATAAACCTGAGCTTCCACCATACTGGTCAAGGACCACAACATTGTCAAAATAGCCAATGCAAAATAAGCAGGCACCCAGCTATCTTGTTTCCAAACACAAGTATACTCCCCATTCGATTCTTTAGCCACAATTTTCCCATTAAACCTAGAAAACACCAAGAACACAACAATTGACGCATAATAAGCCACCAATCCAACGGTCAACAACGGTATCACCAAAAACAACCCTAAATTCCTCGAAAGCGCATCGGAAGCAACCCCGATAATCCTCACAGTCAACTCGATCCGATGCCAATTAGCCACAATGATCCAAATAATAACCCCAACTATTAACAAAATGAAAACAAGCACCAAAATTCTATAGACCAAAGGGAAAGCATCACTACAAGAAGAGCTCAAGGTACAAGCAACGAACCAATAAACATCAAAGAAAACCGGCATGATTATAAAGAAAGGAAGCAAGACATAAACGATCTGCTTCGTGTAGTGTTTGAGTAATAAAAGCAAAAGCAAACATATGGGTACACTTAAAACTGAAGTTATCACAAGGGTCCATACTAAATACGTCCAAAGACTGGAACTTGACAACGCAAAAAATGAAGTTTCAGATACCCATATTTGACTTGATAAAAAGGAAGTGTCTTGAACGCAAGAAGTGGAATTGGAATCGTAGGTGAAGGCCGAAACGTTGGAGTAGTTGTCGTTTCGATGGAAGATTGAGAAAATACCGAAAGCGAAAGTGCAGAGGACGAAGAGAAGGAAGAGGATGAGGAAAGGGAGGTCTTTGAAAGGTCTGGGCCCGTAATTGAAAGAGATCTGGAGGGACTGAGTTGGGTCGGATTCGGAGGGGTCGGATTGAGGTGGTTCTTCGATTGGAGGAGATGGGTAGGCAGAGCTGGTGGTGGGTTTGAAGAGGAGAGGTTCGGTGGAGGAAGCGGCGTCGTATAGAGATGTTGGTTTGGAAGTGGTGGTATCTTCTTCCGTGCTGCCCATCGCAGCGACGAATCAAGGGACGGAGAAAACAAAACGACCGTGGGGAGAGATGTTTTATCTGATTAGCAAGAAGGAATTTTAGGACTTTTGCTTTCAATAATTATTGTTTTGTTTGTTTTAGTACTTTTTTGGGGATTTATTTAATTTTATATTTATTTGGGGGGTTTTTGTTTGACTGTTTGTTCATGGAATGGAAGCCGAATTACTAAAACTGAGAGCTGGAGAAGAAGATGAGTGGGTTTGGACCGTTTGGTCGTGGTGGAACGGAACTGTTGAAGTGCCACCTGGAACTATTCATTACTAAAATAAATATGAGATAAATCAATTATTTTCGGGTGAATTATTACTTAAAAATGTCAAAGAAATTTTTAAAAAATTATAATTTTTCTTTTTAAAATAATTAAAGAGCATAAATAATCTAACATATTTATAATTAAATTTCAATAATATATTTTTAATTATTAGAAAAACACTAATAAGTGTACATAATGAATTAGTTGGAGTTGATGATCACATATCGGACCATCAACAATAAAGGCGTTCAATCTTATTTATTCAATCCATTTTTGTTTTTGTTTTTTCATCTTGTTAATTTTAGTATTAAAGTGGTCTCACAGGTAGGTAATTTATGACAGATTTTGTCACTCTTAGATCATTCCTTTTTTTCTTGTGATCTACTAGGTGATTTCCCAGAATATAAAATTATCTTTTGTAATCTTAAAATTACTTAATACATTATCATTATTTTACTTATTTTATTTAACTGAAATATAAAATCTGAAAAATATTATTATTTTCTCAACCAAAAGTAGTACGACAAAATGTAATAAAGTAGACATGCTAAATTTTCTCAACTAATAATAATTAAGTTATCATTATCGGTTGTAAAGAATATAATTTTATATCATTAACATATAATGATATATTTAGCTCTCCAATTTTATAAAAAAAATCATTTTAGTATTTTATTTAATTTTGACATAATTACATAAAATACTTTCAACGTTTATGAGTTTTTAGGTTTGAGCTCTTAACTTTTTTTTATTAATATCCTCAATATTACGATTTTTTCAAAAATTTGATAAACGTAAATTAACCGTCAATCAAACGACATATCAACAAAATAGCCTATGTGACATGTTACATAAGCACGATTTCATAGATGGCATCATCAAAACAGTTTTTTTTCTCATATTTTTCTCTCTCTCCCCCTTCCGACTGTTGTTACAATAAAACATTTTTTTCTCAACGCTTTTCAAAATTTTCTCTCTTTCCAAACACCCAAATTCGAATTGAAAATACATTTTTCAAAAAATAAAGAATAGAAATTAATAAATTACAAAAGAGGATTAAACTCACACAAAATTATTTTTGAAAGAAACAAAGAAATGGCAGACTCAATCTTAAAAAAATGAAAAAGGAAACATTAACGTTGAAGTAGTAGAACAAGCAAAGTTCCCTTGTCTTTCTCTGTTCAGTCTCTGTGATTAACTTGTGAGCTAACTGAGTTTAGCTCAAGAGAGAAAAAGAATAAATTGGGAAGCGTTTATTTATAGCTTCGTTGCTCTAGGAGCAACGATCTTGGCTGAATACACTGAGTTCACTAGGAATTTCCCAGCAATCACAGCTCAGTGTTTGCAGAAACTCACTTCTTCCAACAACAAGTTTACTTACAATTGTGATCACCATACCTTTAATTTTCTTGTTGAAGATGATTATGGTAATTCCCAGAACTTTGATCTTTTTCTTTCTTTCTCTGTTTTTTTTTTTCTCGAGAAACAAATAGGATTGTGGAAGGTTTAAAAGCTGAATTTGGAGGTTAAAGTTGGTAGATCTAGCTAAATTAGTATAAAATGGGATGTGAGATTTGCTAGATTTTTGTTAAAACACTAGAAAGTTAGCTTCTTTTTGTTGTAAGGATTCGTTTTATTCTATTTGGCTGGTGAGAAAATTGAAGAAAATGGTGGTGTGCATATATATATATATATATATATATATGTGTGTCATTTCATTAGATTGCATGCCCTTTTGGATGTTTATTATATGTCATTTCATTAACAAAGATGTGTTGATTAGAAAAAAAACTAATAACTCATGGAGGCGTTGAGAAAATCTGGAAAGAGAGAAAGAACTAAAGATGTGTTTGGAAAGAGACAAAATCTAGAAAAGCGTTGAGAAAAAAATATTTTATTATAACAACAGTTAGAGGGGAAGAGAGAAAGAAAGATAGAAAAAAAAATGAAAAAAATTTGTTTTGATGACATCATCTTTGACATCGTGCTTATGCGGCATGCCACATAGGCTATTTCATTGACTTGTCATTTGACTGACGGTCAACTCACGTTACCATTAAAATTGGACTAATTCTGAAAAAATCGTAACATTAAGAGTGTCAATAAAAAAAAAGGTTAAGGGCTCAAACCCAAAAATCCAAAAACGTTAAGGGTATTTTATGCAATTATGCCTTTAATTTTTCACTTCTTTTAGCCTTGAACTTATTTTGTTTGCCAAAATAACCTTAAAATAAATGAAAAAGTTAACATTTGTTAATTTTGTTGATATGACATACATATGTCACGGCATTAATAGTTAATTATTTTTTTTAAAATTAAAAAATATATATTTTTATACTTTATAATAATGTTAATAATTTTTTTTTAATAATTTTTTTTCTAAATTTTTAAATATTAAAAAACAAGTCAGCAAAGTTAACATACGTTAATTTTTCTATCCATTTTGGGGTGATTTGACAAACAATACAAGTTCAATGGCTAAAAGAGACGCAAAATTAAGTGAAGGGCTAAAATAATTTTTTTTGTAAAATTGGAGGGCCAAATAAATTATTTGTCTTGATATTTTCCTATTGTAATTCATACTACTCAAGAGATGTCAAAATTAAATTTGTATTTTATGATTAAAACAAAATATTTATGCCTTGTTTTGTTATTAGTATAATAACATGAAAAAAAATTATTACATATGTATTATAATAGTTAGACATAAACTCGAAACTAGAAGCTAGAAAAATATGTAAAAACTCTAGTAAAAAAATAAGATTTCTTCAAAATAAGCGATTTTTTTCCTTCTCTTTACTAAAATTAAGGCATGTGGATAACTAAATATTATCAAATGAATTAATTTATTGCTAATTTATATACTAAAACATGCATAAAAAATTAATACTCCAATCAATTGTAATATAAAAAATTACATATAAAGTGTGATGATAAAATGCAAAATGAATTAATTATTAAATTTTAATTTGATAAAAAATTTTAAAAAAAAGGAAAAAAGATTGAGAGTAAATAAATGAGTTGCACATACTTGAATCAAATTCCCATCTTAAATTAAAAGTAAGAACATTGCATATATTAATTAAAGTGATAAACTAAGTGTTAAAAAAAACCTATACCTTTTTAAAAATGAATAATCAAGCCCCTCCATGAAAATTACACTAAATTTATCCATCAAATGTTAAAAACACATAACTTTAAAAAAAATGTTAAAAATGCTTTGATTGAGCCCTCTGACTAATGATTTCCATCATTGAACTTAATGTGTTGATAAGGATATTAACAACTGTTGAATTAGTTGTCATGATGTTGGCGTGTTGATCCATGTTAGAAAAAAAAAATCAAGAAATATAAAATTATTTGAAAATTTTAAATCTGGAATTAATCTAAACAAATGGGCTCCAAGTGTGCTTGAGTTTGGGCATCTATTTGTTTATATTCATTTTGGATATTATTCTTTTCATTATAAAAGCTTAAAAATGTTAAAAAAAAATTTTAAAAATGTAAAAAATAAGAAATGGTCGTTTTTTTTATCTCACAATAAGTAAATCTCATTTTTTTTAGTTTTATCTTTATATTTATACAAACTAGAATGGGCTACATTTTCATAGAAGTTAATAAAACCTAAAACATTGATGATGAAACTTGAGCCCATGACGACATCAAAAAATTTATATTTACTACTATACTAAATAAATTTATTATTATGAGTTTCACGTGACACCCCAAACCCGACCGGAACGGATCGACCCAAATCCGAAGCGACATATTAGCCACCGAAGTGATTCTCCGGCACAAAACCACCCCAAAACACACCACAATCTTATAACACTTCAATTCTAACTAATAAATGTCTAATCTTATTGCGGAAGTGATTTGTGAACCATTTTGAAACTATTTTAAGGATTTAACCCTAAGGGTATTTTAGTTATGTTACCACTTAAAACTAAACGATCCCGATTTTAATTCTAAATGATTACCAACTTCCTTTTAATCAATTTTTTGGGAAACCCCTAAAATTCATTTTAATTAACCATTTTTCCTTAGTCCATTTACTAATTAAGACTATATTAGCTAAGCTTTATTACTTTAATAATATATATATACAATTTTAATTAATCTAATTACAACTAATAAACAACATGTATTCATAATTTAAACATTCAAAATCATGCTTAACAAACAACAATTAAATTATACAATGGACTTACCTTAGCCACAAAGCTATCCAGTCCTTGATAAGCTACAATTAAAATGTATTAGTGAAAAATTCATACTTCAATCACCATGTTTTCAATCACCATGATATCACTTAGCAACATACCATAATCCACAGAACATTTAACCATAAAATCAATCATTAAAATAAAAAAGTATAGCATCTCAAAATTAAAATCCAAATAAAAGTCTCAAATGTCCATTACAAGAATATCAAATTATCCCAATTGAGTTCCACAATGCCCTCTAATGTTTCTAAAGAAGAGTCCTTAATCTATATTACCAAATTACCTTAAACTTGGACCAGCCTTGCCCATGCTCCTCATTTCCCCAAAGCCGAAAAAAATTATGCACAAAACTGTGAGGGTGTGAGCTGAAAAAGCTCAGTAAGTGGTCATAAATTCAATAAGTAAATCACACCAAAAACATACTTAAACCAAGGAAAATCATGTATCAAATTTCGAGTATATGAATCATAGTTTCAATTATATTTTCATGCTCAATTATAACATTCAATTGACTGAAATTTCCAGCAACAATGCAACATCATAACATCATAATTCCATATGTTATTCCACGAGTAAAAAGCACATTTATTATGGCATATGGAAACATAATTTAATTAACAAACAAACACTTATATTGGCAAATGACATCCATGGCAAAATATAAACATGTGATCATGTCCGATCTCCCAAATATCGAATACAATACTCAGATTGAGTGGGGTATAGCCACACACTCCCTTATATCACCTCAAAATCGCTAATAATTGAGTGGAGAAAAAGGCTCAACACTCGCTTATCCACTCCAACAAAATCAATACTCCTAGAGCCATATGCTCACAAATAACAAATATAGTGGTGAGTACTCACTAATCCTATGGCATGCCATCTATATCGAATGTATCCATCATGCAATGTTGCCAATATAACCAATCATACATGGCATAAAAACTGATATTTAAGCTGTAACACCTCAAACCCGGCTCAGACGTTATGGCCGAATCTGGCGATGTCACATGATAGTGCTTTAGAAAACATAGTTACGACAAAACCATTTTTCGTTATCTTATGCTACCTTCAAGAACGTGTCGTTTGTTTCAATCATTATCCATTTTCAAAACGTTGTCCATTTTCCAAAATATTTATGTTTCGCGGAAGCATTTACATCAATTTGCGTAATCGTGGTGTTTTGGTAAAACATTTGTTTTATTTTGAAAACTCGAACTTTCCTACTGCTAACGGTAAAACCATAAGCATTGCAAATCCCAATTAAACAAAATACGTAAATGCCATATTACATAAAACTTTTCCAGATATATATATATATATATATATAAGTAAAACCATAAAATAAATATAAAACCATGAGGCAGAAGCAGTGGTCACCGTCGAGTCCTCCGCTGCACCGATCCGTCAACAAATGGGATTACCTAAATAGATTAAATGAAAAAGGGTGAGTTTTCGCAACTCAAAGTGTAATCCCCACGAAAAACATGCACACAAAGATAATATCGAAAACAGTCATATATTCACGCTTTCGGGCTGAGCCCATTACAGAATCGGTGTGGACCTTAGTCCACTCAGATACAGAATCAGATATATTCTAGGGCTTTAGCCCATCTCAGATATAACATGCAGAACAGAACAGAATAACAGAGTCCTACCCACAAGCCTCTACACACCAACTCTGTCCAACCCTACACACAATGTGGGGATAAAATCAACCCACCCATCCCTACACACCATGTTGTACCAAAATGCGGCACATGATCAGATAATTGTAGCTGAGCTGCCAGATAACAGGCTTAAGAGCCTTTCAGGTACTTCCTCTAAATATCATCAACCCACCCCGATGCAATGCAACATACAAAGAATGTCATGCTATTATACAATTAAAAGTACATACATTCAGACATCATAATTCATGCTTGGTACAGAAATCAGACAGACAGATCACTCATATAGGGGTCTAAGTATTACTTACTGACCCTACGGTAGGTCCACAGTCGACTTGGGCGACCCGTGCAACCTTAGAGATCATTTCAAAAAAATCGGCTCACACGCCCATGTGGCCTGAGCGTGTAGGCCCACACGGCCCAAATTGGCCTTAGCCGTATGGATCACACGGCCTGGCTCAGAATTCCACACGCTCGTGTGGTTCTCTCATGTGGGCTCACACACCCGTGTAGCCCACACGGCCCAATAGGTCGAGCCCATGTGTCACACACGACCTTGCCCGGCCATCACCCGGCCATGTCAC
Source organism: Gossypium sturtianum (assembly GCA_025698515.1). Taxonomy (NCBI): domain Eukaryota; kingdom Viridiplantae; phylum Streptophyta; class Magnoliopsida; order Malvales; family Malvaceae; genus Gossypium; species Gossypium sturtianum. The sequence continues at coordinate 17,641,092 of CM046943.1, forward strand.
TTACCCATGGCCTGGCTCGTCGATCACACGGCCGTGTCGTGGCTCACAGCCTTGCACACGACCTACCACACGGGTGACCACACGCCCGTGTGGCGTCGACAGTGAGGTTTTTGGCTTTCGCTGAAACCTCATTTTCTGTATTTTCGGGTACACACCTGGTTTCGATTGATGCTAAAGCGATCTCTGAGCAATCCCGAACCTATAATTGACACATTAATCCCCAAAATCAGTCTTAGATCACACTTATTCCGAAACACAACACAACAAGTGTCTAACATGGTCGCTTAACATTTACCTCGAAACCACGCACGATACCAACTACGAATCAACACGAGAGGAGCATCGCTCAATCCTATTCTCTGCTATCCAAAATAGAAGTTGTAAATCCCCATCCAGTAAACTTAAAAAAAAATCAAAACTATAACGTACTCCACTACTTACCAACTATCGACGAAAATGGCGTAACGAACTTTAGAAGGCAATAAACGCATGAACGAAGTTAGGAGAGCAACAATCGAAGAACAAAAGGGAAAAAGAAAGAAAAGAGGAGAGGAACGTTAGAAAAACGAAGAGGAGAGAAAACTGAATTTTCAAAAAAAGAATCAGATTAGAATTCCTGTTAACTTCCCACTATTCTCCCAACTCCCAAGTATCCCACTACAACACAACCAACTACCTAATCCCCTACAAATCCGGCCACATCCACCCACTATCAGCATTTTAATTCTACCGAAACACTGTCCCATAATAGAGCAAAAATAATGCCAACGCCAGGACTCGATCTCAGGACCTCCAGCACACCAACTCTCCACTTAACCACCAGACCAGCAGGCCCATTCTGATAGCATACTACAACTAATGAATTATGAGCCTATTGAACCCAGTTAAGGCTTTAATCATAAAAATGTCAAAATTTTCCTAAGACAAGGCTTGAACTTGGGACCCCTCACACACACCTAGAACACATAACCACTAAAGCAGAAAAATATTTTTGTCACGAAATTACAAAAGCCGAAACTAAAGAAAATTTAGGGCGTTACAACTCTACCTTCTTAAAACAAAATTTTGTCCTCGAAATTTTACCTGATCAGAAGAGGTGAGGATACTGCTAACGCATCGAATCCTCTGACTCCCAAGTGGCCTCCTCAGTGCTATGATTCCGCCACAGCACTTTCACTAAGGGGATACACTTCCTTCGCAGAACTTTAATGTCGCGATCCAGAATCTGGATCGGCTCCTCCTCAAACGTCAGATCTGGTCTAACCTCAATGTCCTCAATAGGAACAACATGCGTGGGATCAGAGCGGTAGCGTCTCAACATTGAGACGTGGAACACATCATGAATGCAATCCAACTCCGGAGGAAGCTCCAACTGGTATGCGACTGGCCCCACTCGTTTCAGAATACGGTATGGCCTAATAAATCGAGGACTCAGCTTACCATTACGACCAAACCTCAAGACCTTCTTCTATAGTGAGACATTGAGAAACACTAAGTCCCCTACAGAATACTCAATATCCTTTCTTTTCAGATCAACATAGGACTTCTGCCTATCAGATGCCGCTTTCAGTCGATCTCAAATTAATCGGACCTTACCTTAAGTTTCAGAAACCAATTCAGGACCTAGAACACGTCGCTCACCCAACTCAGTCCAACACAATGGGAGTGCGACACTTACGACCGTACAGAGCCTCGTAAGGTGCTATCTGAATGCTAGACTGGTAGCTGTTATTGTAGGCAAACTCTACCAACGGCAAATACTCCTCCCAACTACCTCAAAAATATATAACACATATCCTCCAGTACTTGAATCACCCTCTCCGATTGACCATCTGTCTAAGGGTAGAAAGTAGTACTGAAGTCCAACCTTGAACATAGAGCCTCATGTAATTTCTTCCAGAACCGAGACGTGAAGCGAGGATCCCTATCGAAGATGATCGAGACAGGAACCCCATGCAGCCTCACTATTTTAGATTTATATATTTTAGCCAATTTCTGGAGAGAAAAGTCCGTCCTGACCGGAATGAAATGAGCAGACTTGGTCAATCGATCCACGATGACCCACACAGAATCCTTCTTAGTGGGTGTTAAAGGTAACCCACTAATGAAGTCCATCGTGTCTCGTTACCATTTCCATATCGGTATCTTTACCGGCTACAGCAACCCCGAAGGCAACTGATGCTCAGCCTTAACCTGCTGACAAGTCAGACAACGAGCAACAAAGTCAGTAACCTCACGCTTCAATCCTGGCCACCAATACAACTTTCGGAGATCTCGGTACATCTTGTTTCCACCGGGATGTATAGTATAAGGACTACTATGCGCCTCCCTCAGAATCGACTGTCGCAACTCCTCATCACTCGGTATACAAATTCGACTGTGGAAACAAAGTACCTCATCACTGTTAATCCCAAAATCAGTGGTATCACCAGTCTCAACCTGACGGGAACGCAACCCAAGAGACTTATCCCCCATCTGTTTACCTCTAATCTAATCAATCCATGTAGGCTTAACCTGAAGTTCTGCTAACAAACTCCCATCGTCGAATAAACTGAGTCAAGCGAACATTACTCTCAGATCGGTCATAGTCCTACGGCTCAAAGCATCTGCCACCACATTAGCCTTACCAGGGTGGTACTCGATGGTGCAGTCATAATCCTTAAGCAGTTCAACACATCTACGCTGCCTAAGGTTTAACTCCTTTTGAGTGAGAAGATATTTGTGGCTTTTATGATCAGTGTAGATAGTACACTTCTCACCATACAGGTAATGCCTCCAAATCTTCAGAGCGAAGACCACAGCCGCCAGTTCCAAATCATGCGTCGGGTAGTTAGCCTCATGCGTCTTGAGCTGACGAGACGTATAAGCTATCACTTTACCATCCTGCATCAGAACGCAACCCAGACCCACATGCGACGTATTACTGTATACCACGAAGTCTCTACCAGGCTCCGACTGTATCAGAATAGGAGCCTGTGTCAGAACAGATTTGAGTTTCTCGAAGCTCTCTTGTTGCTTATCAGTCCAGACAAAGGGAACTCCCTTGCGCAGAAGCTTGGTCAACGGTGCTGTGATCAAGGAAAACCCTTCTACGAAGCATCGATAATAACCCGCCAGCCCTAGAAGGCTACAGATTTCAGAGACATTCTTCGGCTGTTTCCACTCCAACACAGTCTTAATCTTACTAGGATCAACATGAATCCCCTCCGCAGAAACTACATGCCCCAAAAAGGTTACTTCTCGGAGCCAGAATTCGCACTTACTGAACTTCGCATACAACTGTTTCTCGCGAAGCGTCTGTAATACCACCCGAAGATACTCATCGTGCTCGTCTTCAGTCTTGGAGTACACTAGGATGTCATCGATAAACACCACCATAAACTGGTCCAGATAAGGCTGGAACACACGGTTCATCAAATCCATGAATGCTGCTGGTGCATTGGTCAACCCAAAAGGCATAACCAGGAATTCGTAATGTCCATACCGAGTCCTAAATGTCGTCTTATGCACATCGGCCTCCTTAACCTTCAGTTGATGGTATCCAGATCACAGATCGATCTTGGAGAACATAGAAGCCCCTCTGAACTAGTCAAATAGATCATCTATTCTCGGCAATGGGTACTTGTTCTTGATTGTTAGCTTGTTCAGCTGCGGGTAGTCGATACACATCCTCATTGTCCCATCTTTCTTCTTCACAAACAACACCGGTGCTCCTCATGGAGACACACTGGGACGAATGAATCCACAATCTAATAGTTCTTGAATTTGAGCCTTAAGCTCTGTAAGCTCCTTCGATGCCATTCGGTAGGGCGCGACAAACACCGGGGCTGTACCCGAAATGAGCTCAATCCCAAACTATATTTCTTGGCTCGGAGGCAGACCCGGTAATTTTTTAGGAAAAACATTCGGGAAATCCCTCACGGTTCTGATGTCCTTAACCGCAGAGTCCCTAGAATCAGAAACACTAATGTAGGCCAAGAATGCCTCACATCCCTTCCGTACCAACTTTTCTGCCACCAACGCAGAAATCACATTAGTCAGGTAGTCTCGACGTTGCCCAATCACCATTACCTCGTTGTCCTCCTTGGTTCTCAAAACCACCATTTTTGTCGCACAGTCCAGACTTACCCGGTGCTTGACCAGTCAATCCATTCCTAGAATCAAATCGAACTCCCCGAATGGAAGCTCCATTAGATCAGGCAGAAACTCTGTCCCTTGAACCTCTAACAGGACGTCTCTATATAGTTTACTAACTCAAATAGATTGCCCCAATGGACTCACAACAGTTAGCTCACTCGAAGTATTCTCAATCGGAATCCCCAAGGTTTCAGACACCACACTAGCTACATATAAGTGTGTAGAGCCTATGTCTATCAATGCCAAATAAGGTACATTATAAATGAAAAATGTACCCGTGATGACGTCCGGAGCATCTCGGTCCTCACGGGGATAGGCAGCATAAACCAGTGCAGGCTGCCCCGCCTTAATCAGTCCACCACCTCTGCCCGGTGCTCTCTGTCCTCGGCCCACACCGTTACCACCCCTGACCTGACCTTAGCCCCTAGTTGGCTGCTGAACTACTCTCGGTGGCTACGTAGTACCGGTACCCGTAGCTTACATTTGATCGGTTCTCAGCGGACACTCCCTGACACGATGCTCAGTCGACCCACATCTCAAACATGCCCCAGTCATCCTCCAACACTCGCTCGGATGGCGTCTACCATAGTGCCCACAAAGCGCCACCCCAGTAGGTGTAACAGGGGGCCCAACTCTCACTGGCCCATCAGACCTGACTTTCTTCTTAGGCCTCATCACAGAATTCGAGGGCTTCGATTCCCTCTTATTATTTCTTTTCTCGCGGTTTTGGCGCTCAGCGCGCTTAACCTCCTCGACTATCTTTGCCTTTTCCACTAAAGTAGAAAAATCACGCTCCATCTGCGGAGCTATCAGAACCCGTAAGCTGTCCCTGAGTCCATCCTCAAAACGGATGCATCGCTCATATTCAGTCGCCACCATGCCCCGTGCATACCGGCTCAATCTCAGGAACTCAGCCTCATACTCGGCCACCGACCGGTCTCCCTAGGTGAGATTAAAAAACTCACGCCTCCTAGTATCGATATTGCTGGCTCCCACATACTTACTCTGGAAAGCCGTCTTAAAGTAATCCCAAGTCAGTCGGTCAGGCTAAGTGCCCTCCTTAACCGTCAGCCACCACTGGTAAACTTCATCGCGAAGCAGAAAAATAGCCCCCTTAAGCTTCTGCTCAGCGAAAAAATCCAGGTCGTCCATAATCCTCTACGTGGCCTCCATCCAATATTCGGCCACATTAGGGGTGACTCGAAGACACCCCGAATAATTCAAATTTATTGGACCAGAGTCGCTCAGAACCAACCTTCGCCCCGTGATCCGGTGTTAGGCCCGAAGAACCTCTCCACTGTGTAACATGGATTGGGATAGTGCGACGTCCCCTGCTGCACGACCATGAGACCCAGTCTCTGTAGCAGGTGAGATCGACATTTCGCTAGTATCCAGATTAGGTAGATTTCCAGATGATGAGGACCCAGCTCGAGCCCCTCTACGACTTCTACCACGGCCTCTAGTACCCCGTCCGCGGATACCTCGTGTGCTCATCGTAAATTCAGAGTTTATCTGTATTAACAGTTTTATGCTTTAGTTACAGTTCCAATATTCATTAATAGATATTTTATGCAGACAGTATCAAGAGTTCAAAATTTGTTATCGCGAATCGCAGTCTCACTACGGTTTTCGGTTTGCACTACCTAGAGTGTTTTCAGTACAGTATACTACCTATGGCTATTTCAAGCATGCTAGTAGTATTTTCAGATCAATTTAAACAGAATTTCAGAACACTTACAGGATCGGTGCTGGAGACTCGGTGTACCACATGCTCGGTCTAAAAATATTTTAAATCACTTAGAATTATTTCTTAAGAGCCAATTTTTATTAAAACCCAAATCCACAGCTGAGTTTTATAACCTGGCTCTGATACCACTAAATGTAACACCCCAAACCTGGCCCAGACGTTATGGCCGAATCTGGCGATGTCACATGATAGTGCTTTAGAAAACCATTTTTCGTTATCTTATGCTACCTTCAAGAACGTGTCATTTGTTTCAATCATTATCCATTTTCAAAACGTTGTCCATTTTTCAAAATATTTATGTTTCGCGGAAGCATTTACATCAATTTGCGTAATCGTGGTGTTTTGGTAAAACATTTGTTTTATTTTGAAAACTCGAAATTTCTTACTGCTAACGGTAAAACAATAAGCGTTGCAAATCCCAATTAAACAAAATACATAAAGGCCATATTACATAAAACTTTCCCAGATATATATAAGTAAAACCATAAAATAAGTATAAAACCATGAGGCAGAAGCAATGGTCACCGTCGAGTCCTCCGCTGCTCCGATCTGTCTACAGCTGGGGATTACCTAAACAGTTTAAACAGAAAAGGGTGAGATTTTGCAACTCAGTGTGTAATCCCTACATAAAACACGCACACAACATAATATCAGAAAACAGTCACATATTCACAGTTCGGGTCTGAGCCCATTACAGAATCGGTGTGGACTTTAGTCCACTCAGATACAGAATCAGATATATTCTAGGGCTTAAGCCCATCTCATATATAACATGCAGAACATAACAGAATAACAGAGTCCTACCCATCAGCCTCTACACACCAAATCCGTCCAACCCCACACACCATGTGGGGATAAAATCAACCCACCCATCCCTACAAACCATGCTGTACCAAAATGCGGCACATGATCAGATAATTGCAGCTGAGCTGCCAGATAACAGGCTTAAGAGCCTTTCAGGTACTTCCTCCAAATATCATCACCCACCCCGATGCAATGCAACATACAATGAATGTCATGCTATTATGCAATTAAAAGTACATACATTCAGACATCATAATTCATGCTTGGTACAGAAATCAGACAGACAGATCACTCATATAGGGGTCTAAGTATTGCTTACCTACCCTACGGTAGGTCCACAGTCGACTTGGGCGACCCATGTAACCTTAGAGATCATTTCAGAAAAATGGGCTCATACGCCCGTGTGGCCTGCCCGTGTGGGCGCACACGCCCTTGTGGCCCTCACGGCCTAAATTGGCCTTGGCCGTTTGGATCACACGGCCTGGCCCAGAATTCCACACGCCCGTGTAGTTCGCTTGTGTGGGCCCACACGCGCCCAATAGGTCGAGCCTGTGTGTCGCACACGGCCTTACCCGGCCATCACCCGACAGTGTCACTTGCGTACGGCCTGGCTCGTCAATCACACGATCGTGTTGTGGCTCACAGCCTTGCACACGGCCAATCACACGGGTGACCATACGCCCGTGTGGCATCGACAGTGAGGTTTTTGGCTTTCACTGAAACCTCGTTTTTTGCATTTCCAGGTTCACAACTAGTTTCGATTGATGCTAAAGCGATCTCTGAGCAATCCCGAACTTATAATCGACACATTAATCCCCAAAATCAGTCTTAGATCACACTTATTTCGAAACACAACACCAACAAGTGTCTAACATGGTCGCTTAACATTTACCTCGAAACCATGCACGATACCAACTACGAATCAACACGAGAGGAGCCTCGCTCAATCCTATTCTCTGCTATCCAAAACAGAAGTTGTAAATCCCCATCCAGTAAACTTAAAAAAAATCGAAACTATAACGCACTCCACTACTTACCAACTATCGACGGAAATGGCACAATAGACTTTAGAAAGAAATAAACGCACGAACAGAGTTGGGAGAGCAACAATCGAAGAACAAAAGGGAAAAAGAAAGAAAAGGAGACAAGAACGTCAGAAAAAAGAAGAGGAGAGAAAACTAAATTTTCAAAAAAAGAATCAGATTAGAATTCCTATTAACTTCCCACTATTCTCCCAACTCCTAAGTATCCCATTACAACACAACCAACTACCTAATCCCCTACAAATCTGGCCACATCCACCCACTATCAGCATTTTATTTCTACCGAAACACTATCCCGTAATAGAAAAAAATAATGTCAATGCTAGGACTCGATCTCAGGACCTCCAGCACACCAATACTCCACTTAACCACCAGACCAGTAGGCCCATTCTGATAGCATACTACAACAAATGAAATATGAGCCTATTAAACCCAGTTAAGGCTTTAATCATAAAAATGCCAAAATTTTCCTAAGACAAGGCTTGAACTTGGGACCCCTCACACACACCCAGAACATATAACCACTAAAGCAGACAGATATTTTTGTCACGAAATTACAAAAGCCGGAACTAAAAAAAATTTGGGGCGTTACAACTCTACCTCCTTAAAAAAAAATTTTGTCCTGGAAATTTTACATGATCAGAAAAGGTGAGGATACTGCTGACGCATCGAATCCTCTGACTCCCAAGTGGCCTCATCAGTGCTATGATTCTGCCACAGCACTTTCACTAAGGGATAGACTTCCTTCACAGAACTTTAATGTCGCGATCCAGAATCTAGACCGGCTCCTCATCAAACGTCAGATCTGGTCTAACCTCAATATCCTCAATAGAAACAACATGCGTGGGATCAGAGCGGTAGCGTCTCAACATTGAGACGTGGAATATATCATGAATGCGATCCAACTTCAGAGGAAGCTCCAACTGGTATGCGACTGGCCCCACTCGTTTTAAAATACGGTACGACCTAATAAATTGAGGACTCAGCTTACCCTTGCGACAGAACTTCAAGACCTTCTTCCATGGCGAGACCTTGAGAAACACTAAGTCCCCCATAAAATATTCAATATCCTTTCTTTTCAGATCAACATAGGACTTCTTCCTATCAGATGCCGCTTTCAGTCGATCTCGAATCAATCGGACCTTACATTCAATTTCAGAAACCAATTCCAGACCTAGAACACGTCGCTCACCCAACTCAGTCCAGCACAAGGGAGTGCGACACTTACGACCGTACAGGGCCTCGTAAGGTGCCATCTGAATGCTAGACTGGTAGCTGTTATTGTAGGCAAACTCTGCCAACGGCAAATACTCCTCCCAACTACCTCAGAAATATATAACACAGCTCATCAACATATCCTCCAGTACTTGAATCACCCTATCTGACTGACCATCTGTCTGATGGTGGAAAGCAGTACAGAAGTCCAACCTTGAACCTAGAGCCTCATGTAATTTCTTTCAGAACCGAGACGTGAAGCGAGGATCCCTATCGGAGATGATCGAGATAGGAACCCCATGCAGTCTCACTATTTCAGATATATATATTTTAGCCAATTTCTAGAGAGAAAAGTCTGTCCTGACCGGAATGAAATGAGCAGACTTGGTCAACCGATCTACGATGACCCACACAGAATCCTTCTTAGTGGGTGTTAACGGCAACCCACTAACGAAGTCCCTCGTGACTCGTTTCCATTTTAACATCGGTATCTTTACCGACTGCAGCAACCCCGAAGGCAACTGATCCTCAGCCTTAACCTGCTGACAAGTTAGACAACGAGCAACAAATTCAGTAACCTCACGCTTCAACCCTGGCCACCAATACAACTCTGGGAGATCTCGGTACATCTTATTCCCACCGGGATGTATATATTAAGGACTACTATGCGCCTCCCTCAGAATCGACTGTCGTAACTTTTCGTCACTCAGTACAAAAATTCGACCACGGAAACAAAGTACCCCATCACTGTTAATCCCAAAATCAGTGGTATCACCAGTCTCAACCTGATGGAAACGCAACCCAAGAGACATATCCCCCATCTGTTTACCTCTAATCTGATCAGTCCATGTAGGCTTAACCTGAAGTTCTGCTAACAAACTCCCATCGTCGAATAAACTGAGTCGAGCAAACATTGCTCTTAGATCGGTCATAGTCTTTCGGCTCAAAGCATCTGCCACCACATTAGCCTTACCAGAGTGGTACTCGATGGTGCAGTCATAATCCTTAAACAGTTCAACCCATCTACGCTGCCTAAGGTTTAACTCCTTCTGAGTGAGAAGATATTTGAGGCTTTTATGATCAGTGTAGATAGTACACTTCTCCCCATACAGGTAATGCCTCCAAATCTTCAGAGCAAAGACCACAGCCGCCAGTTCCAAATCATGCGTCGGATAGTTAGCCTCATGCGTCTTGAGCTAACAAGACGGATAAGCTATCACTTTACCATCCTGTATCAGAGTGTAACCCAGACCCACATGCGACGCATCACTGTATACCACGAAGTCTCTACCAGGCTCTGATTGTATTAGAACATAAGCCTGTGTCAGAACAGATTTGAGTTTCTCGAAGCTCTCTTGTTGCTTATCAGTCCAGGCAAAGGGAACTCCCTTGCGCAGAAGCTTGGTCAACGGTGCTGCGATCAAGGAGAACCCTTCTGCGAAGCATCGATAATAACCCGCCAGCCCCAGAAAGCTGCAAATTTTGGACACATTCTTCGGCTGTTTCCACTCTAACACAGCCTCAATCTTACGAGGATCAACACGAATCCCCTCCGCAAAAACTACATGCCCCAGAAAGGTTACTTCTCGGAGCTAGAATTCGCACTTACTGAACTTCGCACACAACTGTTTCTCGTGAAGCGTCTGTAATACCACCCCAAGATGCTCATCGTGCTCGTCTTCAGTCTTGGAGTACACTAAGATGTCATCGATGAACACCACCACAAACTTTTCTATATAAGGCTGGAACACACGGTTCATCAAATCAACGAATGCCGCTGGTGCATTGGTCAACCAAAAAGGCATAACCAGGAACTCGTAATGTCCATACCGAGTCCTAAATGCCGTCTTATGCACATCGGCCTCCTTAACCTTCAGTTGATGGTATCCAGATCATAGATCGATCTTGGAAAACACAGAAGCCCTTCTGAACTGGTCAAATAGATCATCTAATCTCGACAATGAGTACTTGTTCTTGATTGTTAGCTTGTTCAGCTGCCGGTAGTCGATACACATCCTCATTGTCCAATATTTCTTCTTCACAAACAACACCGGCGCTCCCCATGGAGACACACTGGAACGAATGAATCCACGATCTAACAGTTCTTGATTTTGAGCCTTAAGCTCTGTAAGCTCCTTCGGTGCCATTCGGTAGGGCGCGATAGACACCAGAGCTGTACCCGAAATGAGCTCAATCCCAAAATCTACTTCTCGGCTCGGAGACAGACCCGGTAATTCCTTAGGAAAAACATTCGAGAAATCCCTCACGGTTCTGATGTCCTTAACCGCAGAGTTCTCAGAATCAGAAACATTGATGTAGGTCAAGAATGCCTCACATCCCTTCCGTACCAACTTCTCTGCCACCAACGTAGAAATCACATTGGTCAGGTAGTCTCGACGTTCCCCAATCACCACTACCTCGTTGTCCTCATCGGTTCTAAAAACCACCCTTTTTGTCGCACAGTCCAGACTTACCCGGTGCTTGACTAGCTAGTCCATTCCCAGAATCAAATCGAACTCCCCGAATGGAAGCTTCATCAGATCAGCCAGAAACACTGTCTCTTGAACCTCTAACGGGACGTCTCTATATAGTTTACTAACTCAGATAGATTGCCCCAATGGACTCACAACAGTTAGCTCGCTCGAAGTATTCTCAACCGATATCCCCAAGGTTTCAGACACCACACTAGCTACATATGAGTGTGTAGAGCCTATGTCTATCAATGCCAAATAAGGTACATTATAAATGAAAAATGTACCCGTGATGACATCCGGAGCATCTCGGTCCTCACGGCGATAGGCAGCATAAACCAGTGTAGGCTGCCTCGCCTCAGTCGGTCCAACAGCTCTGCCCGATGCTCTCTATCCTCGGCCCATACCGTTACCACGCCTGGCCTGACCTTAGCCCCTAGGTGGCTGCTGAACTACTCTCGGCGGCTACGCAGTATCGGTACCCGTAGTTTACATTTGATCGATTCTCAGCGGACACTCCCTGACATGATTCTCAGTCGACCCACATCTCAAACATGCCCCAGTTGTCCTCCAACACTCGCCCGGATGGTGTCTACCACAGTGCCTACAAAGTGCTACCCCAGTAGGTGTAACATGGGGCCCAACTCTCACTGGCCCATCAGACCTGGCCTTCTTCTTAGGCCTCATCACAGAATTCGAGGGCTTCGATTCCCTCTTATTATTTCCTTTCTTGCAGTTTTGGCACTCAGCGCGCTTAACCTCCTCTGCGATCTTTGCCTTTTCCACTAAAGTAGAAAAATCACGCTCCCTCTATGGAGCTATCAGAACCCGTAAGCTGTCCCTGAGTCCATCCTCAAAACGGACGCATCGCTCATATTCAGTCGCCACCATGCCCTGGGCGTACCGGCTCAATCTCAGAAACTTGGCCTCATACTCGGCCACCGACCGGTCTCCCCGGGTGAGATTAAGAAACTCACGCCTCCTAGCATCGATATAGCTGGCTCCCACATACTTACTTTGGAAAGCTGTCTTAAAGTAATCCAGAGATCACACGATCGTGTTGTGGTTCACAGCCTTGCACACGGCCTACCACACGGGTGACCACATGCCCATGTGGCGTCGATAGTGAGGTTTTTGACTTTCGTCGAAACCTCGTTTTCTACGTTTTCGGGTACACAACTGGTTTTGATTGATGCTAAAGCAATATCTAAGCAATCCCAAACTTATAATCGGTACATTAATCCTTAAAATCAGTCTTAGATCACACATATTCCGAAACACAACACCAACAAGTGTCTAACATGGTCGCTTAACATTTACCTCGAAACCACGCACGATACCAACTACGAATCAACACGAAAGGAGCCTCACTCAATCCTATTCTCTGCTATCCAAAACAGAAGTTGTAAATCCCCATCCAGTAAACTTAAAAAAAACCGAAACTATAACGTACTCCACTACTTACCAACTATCGACGAAAACGATGCAATAGACTTTAGAAAGCAATAAACGCACGAACGGAGTTGAGAGAGCAATAATCGAAGAACAAAAAGGGAAAAAGAAAGAAAAGAGGACAGGAACGTCAGAAAAAAGAAGAGGAGAGAAAACTAAATTTTTAAAAAAAAGAATCATATTAGAATTCCTGTTAACTTCCCACTATTCTCCCAACTCCCAAGTATCCCACTACAACACAACCAACTACCTAATCCCCTACAAATCCGGCCACATCCACCCACTATCGGTATTTTAATTCTATTGAAACACTGTCCCATAATAGAGCAAAAATAATGCTAACGCCAGGACTCGATCTCAGGACCTCCAGCACACCAATACTCCACTTAACCACCAGACCAGCAGGCCCATTCTGATAGCATACTACAACCAATGAATTATGAGCTTAGTTAACCGAGTTAAGGCTTTAATCATAAAAATGCCAAAATTTTCCTAAGACAAGGCTTGAACTTGAGACCCTTCACACACACCCAGAACACATAACCACTAAAGTAGAAAAATATTTTTTTCACGAAATTACAAAAGCTGGAACTAAAGAAAATTTGGGGCATTACATAAGAACTTAGTTCATGATATAAAAATTTAATTTAAATCATGTCACTTAGCCAATTTAGTACCAACATAGATAAGCACAATAAGTGTCTTTGTCCATGGATCTAAAACCAATCATAAAACCATCATCAAGTGCTCTAATATACAGTAATTTATGCTCCAATTATTATTCAATACAATCCAAATCAATCATATCAAACACACAATTCACAATTTTCATAAATCATTTACAAATATGCTTGTATAAAATTAAAATCAATTTTAATAATCTAAATCATTTCAGATACAATTGAATCATTAAAAACACAATTCAAAACCCCAATTTAGAATGTAAATAGGCATGTTTACCAATTGCCTTCAAAAACCACCCACCTTCACACTTTGCTTTTCAAGCCAAAGTGTGTCAAGTACCTGCGTTCAGACCTTGATTCTGATTAAAAATGGCCTCTCCTCATTGTGGAGCTTAATCATAGATAAAATACATGTTACAAGCTATCATTAACAACAAGAAAATCGAAAAAAAATCATGAGCTGTAACATCCCGATTTTGGGTCTAGTCGAAATAGTGGTTTTGAGACCACAAATCTGAAGTAGAAATAATTATTTTATGAACATTTTGATGTCTATAGCATGATTGCATGATTGTGTGAAAATTTCATGAAGAAATTTTATGCATAAAGTGACTAATTCGAAATTTAGGACTAAATTGATTAAGTTGCAAAATATACATTCTAGAAGCTTTGAGCATGAAATTGCCATGGATTTTTAATTAGAGGCTCTTAAATAGAAATTTGACCAATTTCTATTTTTATGGAAAAAAATGGACATGGATAGGTAAAATTTCAAAGAAAAGCATTAAGGGCATTTTGGTCATTTAGTAATTAAAAGATTAAAAAGGGAAAATCAAGTCAAAAATTTGCTCATCTTCTCTATGCTTGTGCTGAAAATTCTAAGGAGCCATAGCAAGGGGTTTTCCAAATTTCAAGCTTGATTGTAAGTGCATCCTAGCCCCGTTTTTAATGCTCATTATGTTTTTGAGATCGTTATCACCCGGTTTACCTATTTCTACTATTATTTTGAAGTATGATTCATGTTTAAAAATTTACCCATGTGTGACATGCATATATTTTGATGTCTAATGGTAGATTATGCAAGTTTAATGTTAATAAACAACTTTTGCTAGATGATTTTTGGTGAAAATTGATAAAAGGACCTATTTGTAAAAAGGTTTCAAAATATGTGTAAAAGTGTGATTAAATGAAAAATGTGGACTGCTATAAGTATAAAAGAGGTTCAACTAGGCTTGGGAATTGAATAAATTGAATAGATTTCATTTTCCGAGCCTAGGAGCAAAAATGTAGTTTTACCATAATATGACTTTTGAATTGAATTGAGTAATGTGATTATTAAATAAGCTAAATTTTCTATTATAGATCAAGAGAAACGAGGTTCGGACCTTGATCGGGGAAAGAATAAGGTGTTTGACGATTAAATCCCTATTCTACTATTTTTATACCGAGGTAAGTTCATATGTAAATAATGCATTATTATTTATGTTTTAATTGTATTATTAATGTATGAATTGTAATTTACTCTTTGACTGAATTCGATAAAGTTCGATAAGCGAGAAAGTCCCGATTGAACCTTAGGAATAGATAGGATACAAATGTCATGACATTAGGGTTATTGAGATTACGTGTAAGACCATATCTGGGATATGGCATCGTTATGAGATTTCGTGTAAGACCATATTTGGGATATGCCATCGATATGAGACTTCGTGTAAGACCATAGCTGGGTTATTGGCATCAATATGAGATCCCATGTAAGACCATATCTGGGATATGGCATTGGTATGGTACTATGTGTGTGAGATTTTCCGAGTATCCTTTAGTATTCCATATGGTTCAACGAGAAACTTAACGGCAATGTTAAAGTTGAGAAAGACTATGGTATGTTGTGAAAGATCACGGTAAGTTACAAGCTAGTACAGGTATGTGCATAAAACTCATGCTTAATGAGCTCGACATGTGATAAACCATCAGTTTGGTTTGATTGAGTAAGTTACGATATTAAGGTTTTAATATCATCTATGCCAAGTTTGACTATGAGATTTACAATGACATTTATGTTAATTTATTTCATGTTGAGTATATGTTAAAGTGTGTTTATGATGCTTATTATTTGCATAGGAACTTACTAAGCTTTAAAGCTTACTCCCTTTCTTTTTCCCTTGTCTTATAGTGACGCCAAGCCAGCTCGGGGATCGAAGACTGTCGGAGATCCATTAACACTATCAACTTAACATTTTGGGTACTTAGTTTACATTATTTTGAGTTATGGCATGTATATGGACTTGATCTTTTTGGTATGTGTCATAATTGATTTGGCCAAATGTGTTGGCTTATAATGGTTGATGATTCATTTTGTAAATGGCCATTGGAATTGGCTAATATTGGTTAAGTATATATGAAAGTGAAAATGTCTTTCATGAATGTGGATTTTGCATGGTTAAAGATGATAAGTATGAGATGTTGTGTGTGATAGGAAATAACATGTAATTGATGTGTGGATGACTTGGTTGTGGCTGAATTGGTTGTATATATACTTGAATTTGTGTTGCATGTTGTTGTATAGGTTGGTGCAAGAAAGGGTGGCAAAATGGCTTGGTAAATAGCCTTATTTTTGTCCACACAGGTAGACACACGGGCGTGTGTCTCACACACGGCTTGCCCCAAGGGCGTGTGTTCTGGCCATGTGTCCCCTGCACCTCAATTGTTGCAAAGTAGAATGCTCAGTAATGAGCACACAGGCAGAGACACGGACGTGTGTCTCAGCCGTGTGGACGGCACGGTCTTGAACATGGGCGTGTTCCCTGGCCGTGTGAAGTCTGCACCTATTTTATGAAAAATTATGAAAATATAATCGATCACACGGCCTAAGCACACGGGCGTGTGACTCGGCCGTGTGACCTTAATTTGATGATGACGTCATAAACAGAATGCTCCCTATTTTGAATATGGCCTTAAGCACGAGCGTGTCTTAGAGTCACACGGGCGTGTCCAGAACCCACACGGGCGTGTGACCCCTTTCGCATGGAAGATTTTCTAAATTTCCTAAAAGTTTCCAAAGTTCTCAGTTTAGTCTCAAACCACTTCCGACGTATGTTTTGGGCCTCGTAGGCTCGTAATAGGGACAATATGAATGTATATGTAAATTTTTAAATTTGAATGGAAATTCATGTCTCGGTTTTGTATGATTGCTTGCGTATAAGTCTGGTAACGCCTCGTACCCTGTTCCGGCGTAGAATACGGGTAAGGGGTGTTACATGAACTACACGGATCTAAAACACCTCTCCAATCTACCTTACCGAAAACTCACGGTATAGCCGAAACACAAATTTCAGCCCCTAAATGACCTTCTCTGCACCAAAAACCATTTCTAAACATAATTTCTAATCTATCAACACAAAACCTAAGCATAAATTTCATCAAACAAACTGTTTCATAATTTTTCGGAAAATGAACTCATGTTCTTAGTTAAAAATGGATTTGTCAAAATTGATCAATCAAACGAGTTTAATCTTTTGTTTTCTGATTAAAAACGTCTTAATAAACATGATTTGAGCTTAGATATCCATTTAAACTTGGATTCTAACTGAAAACCATGAATTCACCATTGATGAATTTCATGTTCAAGAGAGAAGAGATCAAGATTTGAAAAACCATTTTATTCGATTTAAATAGAAAACAATGATTAAAAACAACTTTAAAATGAATTTAGAGTTGAGAAATTACCTTCAATCGATCTAGAATCATCAAGATTGAATATTGGATCATGATCTTTGAAGAACTGGGATGAGTTTTTTCCCAATTTTGAAAATCTTTTATGGAGAATTTTGAGAGAATTTGGAGAAAATAAAAGATGAGATCTAATCTTTGATATGCGGAATTCGAAAATGAAAAAGAAAAATGAGAGAAAACACTTAGAAATCGGGTGAAAATTGTGTGTGAAATGAGGGGTTGCAGTGTTTTTGAGCTAAAGAACCCCCACATGATTTTCAAAAATTGGGGAAATTTCCATCAGACCACTCCCCTAATTCCCTTGTTTTACAAAGTAATCATTTCCCTCCAAAATTTCGAAAATATGGGTAATTTTCCATAAAACCACTCAAACATTTCCCTTGTTTTGCAAAATGGTCCTATGTAATTAATATTTTAAATTCTCTCAATTAAACCCCCATTTGAATTTATTTTTCAATTCTAATTTGACCCAAAATATTTATTTTACCCAAAAATTATTTAAAACTATAAAATTAATTTTTCTAAAAATATTTTTATTTTTCAGAATATTATTTCCCGATTTTTTTAAATGAAATTAAGCTAACTAAACTAAGAGAAAAATTACTAATAACCACGATTAACTCTTAATTTTTCACTCAGAACCCGGTAAACTTACCCAAAACTACTAGACCTATTTTTAGGGCCTTACATTTTAACTTTCTATTTTATGCACATGTTTAATCAACACAATGTGTTTTTCGACATTACAATTTTACATCATGCATTGAAGTTAACCAATGACTGAAAAAATGACCCTGAAAGTATATCGAACACTAATGCCACAATTAGCAAGATAAAAAAAAAAGCAACAAAAAGTTATAACCTTTATAGATACTATATTTTACTAAAACTTAGAGAAAACCTTTCCTCCTAGTTTTCCAAGTGTAAACTAGAATTTCTCTAGTTTTTGTGGCTCAACTAAAAATCCTCCAAAAAATAATTGGTGACTTGAGTAAACAAAGTATAGCCCTCTAATAGATGTGTGTTTCCAAAATTAAGCCCACAAAAGACAAAAAAAGAATTATACAAAGATATTGCAATAAGTACTTAGAAACTATGTACAAGAAAATGAAAAATAAGAACTAAAGTGTATTCTCTTGATTTTGACGTTTGGATATTGCTCTATTATCCTTTGTAGTGTTATGAAGTGTATTTATACTAAGGAATTAATTTATAGTCATTTGGAGTCATTGGGACAAGATAGAACCATTGCAATGTGAAAATTTGTGTGAAAAAGTGGTCATGCAACATGTGGTATCGATACCATTAAAATGGGTATCGATACCACTTATAAAACGTAATCGTTAGAAGGTCATTATAGCACAGCGACATTGATACCTATATAGAAGGTATCCATACCTCAAAAACAAGTATCAGTACTATGGCCCTTTAGTTTGTGTTGTGCCTATTAACTTGCCAAGTATCAATACTTAAATTGTAGGTATCGATACTAAGCTACCAAATCACTTTAAAACCATTTAAACCTTTTAAAATTGCTTGGGGTTTAACTCAAAAACATTTGGTACAAGTAAAAACACATTTAGAGCATGTTTTTGAGTATTTTAAAGTTTTGAACATGTTTAATGAAATTTTCAATAAAAATTTTCACCAAATGACTTACGGATAAAATATATAAAATTTATCTTAAATTTACTTATATAAAAAGCTTGAAAAGTTAAAACTAACATCTCCCTTTTTTTATATGATAAAAATTTAAGAGAAATTTTCATTTTGAAAAAAAAAAAAACTATCCTAAATCATTTAGACATTTTCAAAACACACACTCTTAATAAAAGCATTCTTTGAAAAATTAAGTTAAAAGCACTTAAACAAGATTTTTAAACATAATGAGTTTGAAGAAAAAAATGGCGTTAAGCATAAAAAAAATTTCAATAAATCCAAAAGTTATCAATGCCATGCATTAAACAACATATCAATAAACGTAGAAGCATGATCATAATTTCATAATATTTAAAAACCTATGGATATGAAAAATTCATCTTTTTCCCCTTTTTTGGTATATCAAAAGGCAAGTAAAGTAAGTAAGATACTAATAAAGGTGTACACTAAAGATTTAAAATCATTGAAAGCATATTTAGAGAATAAAGATCAAACAAAAAAATCAATAAAAATTATTTTTGATTTGAGTGAGAAGGAGACATTTTTCTCCTTTATGGATGGGTTGAAGCCTTGGGCGAAACAAGAGTTGCAACGTGGAGGGGTCAAAGAACTCTCCAAAGCCATTATCGTAATGGAGTCCTTAATCAAGCTTGTCTCAAGGAAAGATAAGTTCGAGTCTTCCAAGCCCAAAGAGAAGGAAAATGGTGGGGGAGATGAAGAAGGACAGGTTGAGAATAGCAACAAAAATGGTGGTATTGGGAAACCACATGATGGGAAGTGGAAGCCCAACAACAAACTAAAGGAGCTAGTGAAATGCTTCCCTTGTGAAAGTTTGCATATGGTAAGGGACTATCTGAAACGATCTATGTTTTCTACCTTCGAAGGGGATGATGAACCAATCAAAGCATTGATAGGGCTTGGTTAAATCTTGAGTTTTGTCGAAGCCAAAAGGGTTAGAGGGAATGAAATGAAGCTAGTAAAATGCTTCTTATGTTGTGGTTCGCATAGAATGCGAGACTGTCCAGAGTGATTCAAGATGTCCACAATCAATAAAGATGATGAAGCAGAACCATAAAGTGAGGTTTTAAAGCTTGGGTCAATGATACTTAATTCTACAAAAGTGAAGAGGGATCACAAGTAGAAAGGGTTGATGTTTTTGGACATCAATATCGTAGATAAAAGAATGAGTGCTCTTGTTGATACAAGGGCATAAAAATTATTCATAATTGAGAAAGTCGTGAGTAAAATTGGTTTCTTAGTTAGAAAAGAAACTAAGAAGATCAAGATAGTAAATTCCAATGAGGTCCTTATTGTGGGAGTAGCACAAGGAGTTGAGCTACAGGTCGATCAGTAAAGGCAATGAGGATTTTGAGGTAATTCTCTTAAATGATTACAACTTTATTCTTGGCTTGAATTTCCTTGACAAGATTAATCATCTATTGGTTCTTTTTTTCTATTGTATATGTATCTTGGATACTCGACAACAACAATGCGTTGTGCCGGTGAGTCAAGACATGAAGGGTAGAACCAAGGTATTGTTGGCAATCCAACTAG
Organism: Gossypium sturtianum; assembly: GCA_025698515.1. NCBI lineage: Eukaryota > Viridiplantae > Streptophyta > Magnoliopsida > Malvales > Malvaceae > Gossypium > Gossypium sturtianum. The sequence continues at coordinate 17,661,589 of CM046943.1, forward strand.
TCGTGGATGTTCATTGTGGAAAGAACATTGAATTGGTAGATCAGAGAGCTAAGGAGACCCCATTGGAAACGTTAGAGGCAAGGCAAACCAATATAAAACCTATTGAGTTATCGGTGGGGTTACAACCTATGAGAGAGGTAAGTTGTGTATCAAACTTTGGGGAGAAAGTAGTGATGCAAAGTTGGCAGTTAGACAGGGTAAATGCTATCGGTGAGGTACATCTCAAACATTTTCCTAGTGTTTTACATTATGACTTACCGTTGTCTTGGCAAAGACACAAGGGGCCTTTCAGATTTATGAAAAGGGCAAGCCGAAGGGCTTACAAACCAGAGTTGGCAACAATACTCAAGGTTAACCCAGTGTTCAATGTGGGTATGTCAAAGCTTATTTGAAAAGATTAAGAGGATCCTAATCGAGACAAGTAACATGGTGCAGTTCTAAACCAACTAAAAATTTGACAAAGGTAAGTGCACCTATCAGTTAATAGTATAGCTATGGTGAGCAAAGATATCGTTCCCATGAGGACTAAAAGTACTAGTAATTACCGTCTTTTTATTATTTAACCGACAAATTGGGGTGATTGATTAAAACTAAAATTAATTAAATTAATTAACTAAATAACACGACAAAGAATGAATCATGAAAACAAACGATTAACAACCAAAAAGTGAAACAATACCCAGGAAAGAATCCACCTAGATTTCATTTGTCATTATCAATCTAAATTACACAATTTCTTCACTTAGTATCTTGATCCGTAGAAATCCCTAAATTATGCTAATATCTCTGTTCAAGACTAAGAACAACTGACTCTAGGTTGATTAATGGAAATTTATTTCTAATTAAAACCCCTATTATCACATTAACTCGATCTATGGATCCCCTATTAGATTTGATTCTAATCCGGTAGATTTATGTTGTCTTATTCGTAGGATTGCATGCAACTCCACTCAATTACACTAGATCTACTCTTAAACACGGTCTATTCCTCCTATGCTTTAAGCACATCGAACATGGATTAAAAGTTTAGAAATATCAAACCAAGAATTAATGACACATAATTGAGAACAAGATCCAAGTATTTTTTGCGTAAAACTAGAAATCAAATAACAGAATCCTTCCTACGGTTCATCTGACTAGGTATTAGAAAATTAGTTCATAATCGCAAATAAAAACATCTCAAAGACAATATAACCACAAGAAACAAAGAAACACATAATAAACTTCAAAGAAATCAAAAGGAGCTCTTCAATCTTGATGGAAATCTGCTTCAGATTTGGCTTCAATGGTATTTTTCGGGTTGTTTTCTTCAATATTCTATGACGACTAACTCCTATCTACTTATTTGTGTCATATATAGGTCTCAGAATGCCCGTAAACCCTAAAAATCTCATTTTTCTGCTATTTGGAGTGTAATCTGCAAAATCGACACGGCCTATCACATGGCCGTGTGGCATCCCGTGTGGCTTACATGGCCGTGTGTCCAGGCTGTGTGGAATTGTCCAGCCTGTGTGGCCCTTGTACCTTGCTCCAATTTTTCGGTTTTCGCTCATTTTGCTCCCAAATGCTCTCTCAAGTATAAAAACATGAATTTAAAGGATTAGGAGTATAAAATTCACAATTAACATCGAATAATCACCCAAAATTCATTAAGAATGAGACTAAAACATGTTACTTTTAGCACCTATCATGTAATATCCCGGGTTGGGGGGCTATTTTGTTGTTGCATGATATTGCATGTGTTGGTGTGCTATGTTGCTATTTCTATGTTTTAGGGGCTTAGTTGTAGGCTAGGAGTATGCCCGAGGAATGGGAAAAATTTAGTTTTTGAGCTTTAGGTGTAGGGAGTCGATGGAGTGAGGGATATGTATTTTATTTGGTGCTTGTTGCACAAGTGAGGAGCTGCAAACCGGCAAGGCATGCGCTACTTGGGAGCTAGGTGTGGCGTCAATCGCATGAGGTGGAGGTCTTGTGTTCAAGCCGCAAAGACCTCACATTTTGGCTTCCATTTTGACGGCATGGAAGGAAGAGTTTGTAGGCGCTCAAACTCGCTTTGACTTGGTCTACCCATTTGAATGGTGGGTGGAGAGGATTTTAGGAGTAAGACTTCAGTAACACACATTTGAAATGTGTGGTTGGGAGCTATTGGGGGATTATGGCCAAATTTGAGGGAGTTTGGAGTGGGGAGTGGACGGCTTGGTAGTGTGGGTGTGGGGTAGTGCCGAAATCCATTTTGAGTTTTGGTGTTTTTCTGGTCAAAATCTTTAGAAGCAAATTTTCTCTTTTGCCATACCAAAACCGAAAGTGTAAGCTCTCAATTGCCGAACTCAATGTTGCCTTTTGAGAAGGTGTTAGCCAAATTCATCTTGGTATTTTTGGGCATTTTTATTCGGTCACTTTGTTTCAAAACAAAGTTCTTTCTTTGTCAAGAGCCTAAGCCGAATTTCCTCCAAGTAAGTCTCTCTTTTCCTTTTCAAAACCGAAAGCTTTAAGCAACTTCATCCTTGCCGAATTTGGCTTTGTGTTTTCTCTCAAAATCCCTTGTTAAGTCTAACCTAGCACCCCACTTCCATTTCTTTTCTCTTGAAACCTTGTGTTTCTAAACTCCACCTCTCCAAAACACCTTTTCCATCTTTATTCCCCTTCTTTTCCTAAACCCAATTGCCGATTCCTCCATTTCTTTCCACCTCTATTTCTTCTTTCCTTTTTACATTCAAAGCCGAAAGTAGGAGTGTTAAACACCTAGGGCCAGATATTGGTGTAGTGTTGGTGTTCATCCCGTGTTGGGCAATCGGTTAGTGAAGGTGAGTATTTGGCCGAAAGGCTATCTCTTCTCCCCTACTTCTCTAACGATTTTGGTAAGGCAAAAGGATGATTTTCGACTTCTGTTAGAAGAGAACTAATCTCTTGTGTAACCAATTTCTTTTAGGGCCTTCGGATTCAAGCAATCAACAAGGCCGTTATCCGAACTCGATTGATTGGTAAGTGATGGTGAGAGGTTGTTCATGGTTTATTCGCTTAGTTCTATTAAGCCAAGTTATTAAAGGTGTGATCGTTGTTGTTATAGGAGTTGGCCATCGCTTGGTTCGAGATTTGGTAGGAAACCAAATCAAATATTAGGAGCAAGTAATCAAGGGGCCTTAGATCGATTCTTTTGGTACTAAAGATCGTGCGTTTTTAACAGTGTGTAAACTAACACACTTCTGCTTGGTAATATGATTGATAACCTAATTACTTATTAAAGTGAAACAATATGATTGATGGATTTGGTACCCGATGGGGTATAAGCACGATACGGGTAAGTCCGTTTCATTACGAGATCTGTAGTGATATATGTGATAACATGTTTTATGATGTAAATACCATGAGATGTCATTTGAGCATGATAGCATGATTGCACGTTTTATATCATTGACATTAGTATGACATGTGTGGGTGATATGAGAGGAGGGGGAATATGATATCCGTGTCTTTGGGACACTGTGTCTTTGGGACACCGAGGTTTGGCACCTCCAAAGTGGTTTGGTACCACAGCTTGATTTTGTGACTTCGGTCACCAGATTTGGTATCACATTTGTGTCTTTGGGACACCAGAGGTTTGGCACCTCATAGCGCCTCGTCCCAAAGCTGGCTTAGCACCACAAATGGGTTGGCCCCACGCTTGATTATACGGGATTGACGCCAAAGTGATTTGGTATCACACGATGGGGGTTGGCCCCATCATCGGATTTGTGATCGCGGTCACCGGTGATTTGGTATCACACTCGTGTCTTTGGGACACCGTGAGGTTTGGCACCTCATTGCGACTCGTCCCTCGTGGTTAACACCACACCGGGTTGGCCCCACTTTGAGATATGGGATCGTCGCTAGTGATTTGGTATCACACGATGGGTTGGCCCCATCATTGGATTATTCGTGACTTTGGGTCACCAGTGGTTTGGCACCACAATTATGGATATCGTGACTTTGGGTCACCAGTGGTTTGGCACCACCAGTGGTTTGGTACCACACGGGGTAGAGAAAGGTGATATGGATGGTTAGGATCGGGGTGCATTGATAATGTTGCTATGATATGATGTGTGTTAGCATGTTGTTTTATCGGGAGTGGGATTTATGCACTGAGTCTTGCGACTCACCCTCTCCTTTGACATTTCAGGTGACACTTAGACGCGGACATGGAGCCGGGATGGACTCGAGGTGCTCATGCCATGCTTTAATAAAGATTTGCTCCAGACTTTACAAAATTTGGTACTTTAGCTTATTTATTACTATTTGGTTTTATTTTGGGTTGTAAATGGCCTTTAAATTAGGTTTTACTACGTTTATGCTTAAAGTAGCTTTCAAATACGCTTTAACAAATTAATTGAGTTAAAATTGCTAAAAACTTGGAAGGTCAACGGTTTCAAAACTATAACGCAATGTGTTTTAAACTTTACCATCGGGTATCACTCTAAAACATTAAAATATGACAAAGCAATCATGCCAAGATTTCGAAAAGTATAAAATATGACAAGGAGTTTCTCATCGAATCTTTAACCAGAAACCTAACCCTTCAAATGCGATTTTCCCCGTAACATGCCAGATTCGGTCGTGGTGTATTGACCGGGTTTGGGGTGTTACATATCATCATAATGGGGCCAAGTAAGAGTGGTGACCTCTTATGATCAAGATGTACAAGAGAGAAATATAGTTCGGTTTAGGTGACGATAGAGACATAAGTTGACGTAAATGTTTTGAGGGGTAGAAGGACTCGACAGAGAGATTAATTGAGACTCGATCGAGGCATCATAACAGTTGGTGTCCAAGCCTGTGCTCAAAGGCGTCGGTTGAGATGATAAAAGGAGTAGATAAGTAGAGTGTCCCGATGGAGACATGTGGGAGAATTAGGAAAAATAAAAAATTGAGGGATATTATGTTGGCTTTGGAAAATAGAACTCGATAGAGAGCAGCTTAGGGACTATGTGCTGGAGGCTCTTAGTTCCAATCAGGACGCAATGAAAGAGGCCCTCAATACCGTCATGGATGATCAGACCGAGAAGATGACTAAGAGGAATGATGCTCTCGAAGTTATAATCGTGGCTTTGAAGGAGAAAACTGAAGCCATGGTGTCAAAAATTGAGGAGCTCGAGGGAAAGGTCACTGTGTGCAGAGCTGCTATGGGAAATGGATGCTTGCTTCGGTCCCTAAGCAACATAAAATAGATGTCCCCAAGCCGAAAGAGTTTAAGGGGATTAGGTTCGCGAGGGATGTGGACAATTTTCTCTAAGGGTGGAATAATACTTCCATGTGATGGGCATCATGTTGGATTGCCGGTACTCCTATGGCGCAGCAAAAAAAAAATTTCCAGCGATCTAAACCATGGATCCATGTGCGAGGAACGAATCGGGGTGAAATAATGGTTTTGAAATTACCGAAACTTCAATCTGAGTAGACAGCGACGCCTTGGCAACAAGAATTCTGATTTACTATCGAACCAAGCCGCAACCTTTTATGATTTCGACCTTTACGTAATCCACCCAGTTTGACGATGAACGGAAGAAATCTCCAAAACTGTTTTGGAGGTTTCTTTGCTTGACGACTGCTAGACCTCACAAGCAAAGTTTTTCTTTATATTTTTTTAGGGTTTTAAAAAGCTATATCTTTCTCACCTTTTTATAATTTGTATATATATAATGAATCATAATTCATAAAATTTTTATCCGAACATAATAATCATAATTAAAAAAATAAATAAATATAATAATGTTTTAACCGAAAATTATAATTACATTAATTATAACAAGGATTTCGGTAAACTATATTTATTTAAATTTATATATGAACCAAATTCATATATTAATAGAACTATGTTCTCATTATGTGTACAACATCCTTGTACATATAATATGTTCAATATTTGATTGCCCAATTAAATTAATTCTATAATTAATTTAATTCATGTGAAAACCAAACACAATACCAACTATGTTTTATTCCGTTCATTTCAATCATAGGGTGTGACCCTGTAGGTTCTTGTAACGTTAGCAGTAATACTAGAACGATTCTAATGTTACAAACAATGAGTGGCATCTAGCAATGCATCATTGCTACCTAAGTTATAAGAAGTCATGATTCGACATAACCTTTTGTGATTAACCTTTCGTGCATTAATCCTTAAGTCCTTTATCTCTGGAATGAACACAAGTCATGGAATAGTCACACTTGCATAGTCCATCCCATGTTTCTTGATATCTTGAGTAGACTATGATATACAAATAAGTATGACATCTCATATCAACTTATTTGAGCATGGCCATGCATTTCTAGTCTCACTCAATCAAGTGGCCTAAGATATTACTCCCATTATGTAGGAGGGACTTATCCTATATTGATCAACCATATCCCTCTACATAGATTATGGTATATCCAACATTAGCCTTTATAGAACAACCAGTTATGGTGTACGTTTGACTGTATTAAAATATACAACTCACGATGTTGGGATAATGATGATCTCAAGTCTGAGGATCATATACATATTAATCACTATGAGTAATATTGTGACAATTACATAATAATCCAAGAAACATACTCATAGTGGGTCAGTCCAATATGTTGTTCTCTAACACACATATTCATGCATTGATTTTGACACTCCATATCAATGACAACTCTTTATCATCAATCAACTACATGTTAGTCTTAATGCATTATTGTTGTCCTAGTCAACAATAATACTTGACTAAGGATCTTTTAAGAATAATCATATTATTCTCAAGACATTATTATAAAACAGTTTATTTGTACACACAGAAAAAAAAACTGAAATAATAATGACAACGCCTTATATTAATAAACATGGTAAATCAAGTATGTTATTACAACCATCTCATGATTGATCTTTAGGCATACTCTTACACATCAAGGTTGATGCCATTAAGGTAAACATTGCTACATTTTATTTTACTGATGTTATAGGTCCACATATGAGAAATGAGATGAGACCATATGTAACACCCCAAAACCTGACCTAGACGTTACGGTTGAATTTGGAGGAATTAAATTAGTTTGTTTAAAACAAGAGAAAACCCAGAATTTGAAATCTAGTTTCAGAAAATATGTGATTCCAAAATATTATTTTTGAAAACTCTTACATGTTATTCAAAACAGCATATGTGCATAACTTATTTATTTTTTGAAAAAGCACTTAATTTAACACTTAATTTTGGAACAGAAATTTTCAGAGTTTTAGTTTTGAAAACTGAGTTTTAGTTTGATAAATCATACGATTTTGCAGTTTAACTTTAAAAATACCAAAATTTGAAAAATAGAACAAAAAATAAAAACAAATTTACAGTCCAAAATAATTTAAAACGTAAACCATATTATTTAATGAACCGAGAAAACAATCCGAGCTCTTGCACGCTGTTCAGTCCTAAATTTGCTAATTACTTGAAAGGCCAAATACAGAAGAGTAAGATAACGAGCTCAGTGTGTGTAACTTTGCTTAAACAAAATCACAAATAGCATAATAAACAGATCAAAATGTCATAGAGAATTTCACCAAACTCGAATTACAAAATTTTTGCATGCGCGATTATGTCGATGCAATATTTTTAGAAAACAGAATGTAGATATTTTAGAAAATTCCTACCCAACTCCCCTACGCACCAAATTAAAGTTCCCAGAACTCGTCCATCGAAAAGCACACTAACAGATAATTGTGGACAATGCCACCAGAGTTGAAGTTAAAACTACCAGATCAAATATATGTGGTCGAGCCACTATATTGCAGCCAAGCTGCCAAAACAAAAATTTGGTTAAACCACTAGATAATGAAGATCATTAAACTGTCAGGACTTCTTACCATATTATCCCAACCCCATGCAATGTGACATGGCACGCATATACAAAATCTGAACGAAAAACATGTAAGACATGCAGTTGTACAATAATAGAAATTAGAGGGCATGGAATCCCATGCTTTGCAGAAAAGATTGGTCACAAACTTCAACAAAAGTAAATCAACTTTGCCATGAAGTCACATGCATGGTCATATAGAAGATTCAAAGATATACAAATAAACATAACCAGACATCATATGCTCATATATAAACAAAGCAAAACAGAAACATGCCATCAGAATCAACAATATTCAGATTGTGCATACATATTTCACATGCCTTTTTCGCATAACTTATAGTGTCATACTACCAGATATCATGTTTTCAAGTCCTATTTATACAAGATGGACCCTACAGAGTGGCTAAATACTCATCACAGTAAACACAGCCCTAGGTGAAATTTTCCAAAAAATTGGACCACAAGCTTGTGTAGCCCACACGACCCAATTAGCACAACCCGTGAGGCCTGCACGGCCTAACATACGCCTGTGTGGCCCATACAGCCCAATTAACCTAGACTGTGTGACACACATGGCACATGGCTGTGTGACGACGATAGTGAGTTTTTTTTGGCTTTCTACCATTCGTTGTTTTTACGAGTTCGAATCACACACTGGGATTCTTTTTATGTCGATTCAACACTCGTAATTCAGAATCCTAATCAATGTAACCGGTCCTAAAGCTCACCCAACACCGAAAAAGGATTTTGTGCCTCACGAGATTCACACCCAAATTAATACTACAACAGAGAACTTCAAAATGATAGGGAAAGAAATAAAAAAGAAGAAAATTCTAGAAAAAAGAAAAGAAAAGAGTAACGTGAAACAAAACTGAAAGAGGAGTGGGGGAGTGAGAGAAGAGTGGGAGAATTTTAGGGAAATCTTTTTAATTAATTAATTATTTTAAAATAATCAATAATATCCAACTAACCAGATTTTCTGAGAACTTATCAGATTTTCCAGAGTTTGAGTTTGACCCAAACTTATCCACATGGCCTGCACAATGCATGGGAATAAAAATATTTCCACTTTGCATACATAATGACTCGAACATAGGACCAAAGGGTAGGTAACACCTTACCACTAATCCAACAGGCTCATTCTTGTCCACACTTGAGCGAGAATTAAATTTAATTCTAATGTTCAGAGATAGAGATAGGGACAAAAATAGCAAAAAAATTAAAAGAGAGAGATTTGAACATAGAACCTCACACACACAAGCACAACACTTAGCCACTGAACCAGCTTAATTCACTTGACGTAATTAGACAACATTCAACTAAAACAGGGCATGACCACTCTTTCGATTCACTAACCCAATTTCTACTAACCTAGTTTTTGGGATATGACAACTCTCCCCTCCTTAAAATAATTTCGTCCTCGAAATCCCCATTATCACTCCATTCACTTAACCATAAAATCTGAAACTCCTCACCCATACAGACCATCACGCTACCGCTGGGAAACTCTGATTTCAATACAATCCAAACAATATTTCACACCCAATCTAGCAAATATTTCTAACGAACTTTCTATTCACTATATTGGATTGTCTCAAGAAACTTTTCACAGAAATATCACTAACGATCCCTCTACACCAAATTTTCAGAAAAACCATTAACAAAAAAAAAAGAGTATAAATAATTCCTAAACAATGCAAAGTACAATTGAAATGGATCGTAAAAATACCTGTATTGCTGCCAAATATGTCCTGATCCTCGCGACGCTTATTTGCATAAACCTGTCTCTGATTTTGTTTCTGAGCCGAAGCTTTCATCTGACTAAGAGAATGTCATGAACAATCCCTAACACGGTGTCCAATGGAACCTCACCTAAAACACACCCCTGTTTTCCTCCAACACTCGCCCGAGTGTCTCTTATCATAGAATACACAAATCAAAACCCAATCATAACCAAAATCTGCCTCAATATGTTGAGGTTTGTTTACTCTGTTCCGCTTCCATGATCACAAATTCCTTTCCTTTTTCTCAATCTCCAAACAATTACTCTCTTCCACTAACCTGGTCTCATTCGTTTGAGATCGTTTAATCACAAACTCTTGGCCCATAGATCCAAATTGGGTCCCGATGACACTATTCAAAACTCTTGGCAGCACTTGGGGACAGAACATCGTCCCTAGCTTCCTAATTACGGCCCTCAGAAACGGGCGTCTCCATAGTCTCGCTTATTTCCAGATTGGGCACACTGCCCGGAGAAAAGGTCTCAGCCATAACTATGTGTACCACGAGTACTTATAATATTTATCTACAGTTTAGAAATCTAATGTTTAGCCTAAGTTATTAAAAATCCTAAGTCTAATTGTTTTATCAGAGGTAACTAATCTGAAATAGAGAAAGTTTTATTTCTGTAGTCTTTAAAGTCGAACAGTTTTACTAAAGTAACTAGAGTATAGTGACTAAAGTAACTAAAGTAAAGAGTTTCTTACTTGGATCGGTGTCGAAGACTTGGATTCACATTTTATATATAATAATTTTATCGGAATTCCAAATTCCGAATTAAAACAATTTTCATAAATAAAAATTTGGAACCCAACAACCACAGCCCGAGTTTTGAAAACTGGCTTTGATACCACTAAATGTAACACCTCAAAACTTGGCCTATACGTTATGCCTGAATTTGGAGGAATTACATTAGTTTTATTAAAACAAAAGAAAACTCATAACTTGAATCTAGTTTCAGAAATCATGTGATTCCAAAATATTATTTTTGAATACTCTTACATGTTATTCGGAAAAATATATGTGCAAAACTTATTTTTTTTAGAAAAGCACTTAATTTAACACTTAATTTTACAGCGAAAATTTTCAGAGTTTTAGTTTTGAAAACTGAATTTTAGTTTGATAAATCATACGATTTTGCAATTTAACGTTAAAAATACAAAAATCCGACGATTAGAAAAAAAAAACCAAAAACAAATTTACAGTCCAAAATAATTAAAAACATAAATAATCTTATTTAATTAACCGAGAAAATAATCTGAGCTCCCGTATGCTGTTCGATACTAAATTTGCTGATTACTTGAAAGGTCAAATACAAAAGAGTGAGCTAACGAGCTCAGTTTATAGCTTTTCTCAAACAAAATCACAAATAGCAAAATAAACATATCAAAATGTCACAGATAATTTTACCAAACTCGAATTACAAAATTTGTGCATGCTTGATTATACCGATGTAATATTTTTAGAAAACAAAATGTAGATTTTTCAGAAAATTTCCTACCCAACTTCACTACACACTAAATTAGAGTTCCCATAACTAATCCATTGAAAAGCACACCAACAGATAATTGTGGACAATGCCACCAGAGTTGCAGTTAAGGCTGCCAGATTAGATATATATGGTTAAGCCACTATATTGCAGCCAAGCTGCCAGAAAAGATATATGTGGTCGAGCCACTATAATTGCGGTCAAGCTTCCAGAACAGAAATATGGTTAAACCACCAGATAATGAAGATTATTAAACTGCCAGAACTTCCTCTTTACCATATTATCCCAACCCCATGCAATTTTATATGGCACACATGCAAAATCTGAATGAAAAGCATGTAAGACATACAGTTGTACAATAACAAAAATCAGAGGGCATGGAATTCCACACTTTGTAGAATAGATGTGTCAGAAAGTTCAACAAAAGCAAATCAGCTTTGCCATCATGCAACAACATATTTTCAGTGGTATCGAAAACTATGATTTTGAGATCACGATTTTGACGAATGATTCATTATTTTATTATTTATTTAATATTTATAGGGTTATATTAGGGTCGTATTAAAATTTGATTAAGAAATTTTAATGTTTAGTTAATTAATTAATTAAAAAAGAATAAATTGTAAATGTTTCAAAAGTGACTTTCTATTAGTTAAATAGATTAAATGGCTATGGAAATGTAAATTAATGGATTTTAATGGTAAATATACCATATGGATAGTTAGTGGACAATTATGGACAAGGTTATGATGAAATTTAAGTTAATTAAGTAAGGGTAAATTGGTAATTAATCAAATAAATGCATAAACAAAGAATCAAAATGTTATCATCTTCTTTCTTTTACCTTGTTTCAACCGAAAACTCCATAAAAGGAGAAGCTTGAAATTTTAGTTAGGGTCATTCAACTGCATGATCAAGAAACTGACCAGTCTATTGATAAACGGGGGAAAGTAAAAGTTGTCGAGTAATCATCATCGCGTATCGTTACTACCATGGTCTAGTTGTCGAGCTTTTTTTGTTGATTAGAAGTCATTGAAGATCACACTATCTGGTACCTTGATCGATAGTTATTCGTTAGTTTTGTCTCAGTTATAAATGGCATGTATATAGGATGTTGTCTTTTTAAGGTTGGAAATGTTTTAGTATTTTGGTTGTAAATGCCTTTATGTGTAAAGTTGATATATGTATTGTAAATTTGACCCTTTTCCTAATGTATGGAAATGGTCATGTTGAAATGGTATTTAGGATTGTTCATTATGCTTGAATGGATGTAATGAATGAACTTTGTGAGCTATGAAAGATGGTTTTGGTTTAATTTTTGACTTGGGGTGTTAATGAGGGCGCATTGGTTTGGCACTTAGGTTGTATATTTTGCTATGTTTTAAACTTGTTTGAATGCATTTGAGGGCATATAAATGTTTGGTTTTAGGTTTGGTTTGTTACCTAAGTAATATGTAAAAGTTGCCTTGATTTTGAACCATTTTTAAGTACACACGACCTAGGACAAGGGATGTCACATGGCTGTGTGTCACACACGGCTTACTCACACAGTCGTGTGTCACACACGGCCTACTCACATGGTCGTGTGTCTCATTGTTTTCCATTGTAGTTGGTTCACACGGGCATAGTGAATTACACAGCCTAGGGACAAGACCGTGGAACCCTGAGATACATGGGCACGGTGAGTTACACAGCCTGATGACATGGCCGTGTGACCCTACTTCACACGGGCACAGTTAGTTACACAGTTTGAGCATATAGGCATATGGGGTAGCCGCACAGGCATGTGGGGTAGCTACACGACAATGTTTGGGGGCACATGGGCTGACCTCTTTCACACGGCCTGGCCACACGGCCGTGTGACCCCTGTTTTCACTTTTCACTTAAAATTTCGTAGAAGTTTCAATTTAATCCAGATTTGATCCCGGTTTGTTTTAAATGTTCTATAAGCTCGATTTAAGTCTCAAATTGTTTGAAAAGAATGGGAACAATTATTGATGAATTATTTTGGTTATGTTTGATTTAAAATATGAATTATGTTAAAGTTTTATAGCTGTAATACCTTATAGGTAGGGATGATGACCGGACCGAGTATAGGGTGTTACACATGAAGTCACATGCATGGTCATATAGTAGATTCAAAGATATACAAATAAACATAACCAGACATCATATGCTCATATACAAACAAAGCAAAACAAAAACATGCCATCAAAATTAATAGTATTCATATTGTGCATACATATTTCACATACCTTTTCCGTATAACATATAGTGTCACACTATCAGATATCATGTTTTCAAGTCCTATTTATACAAGATGGACCCTACAGAGTGGCTACATACACATTATAGATAAACACCGCCCTAGGTGAAATTTTCGAGAAAATGGGCCCACACGACCCAACAGGCACAGCCCGTGTGGCCTACACGACCCAACTAGCATAGCTCGTGTGGGCCACACAGCCTAATAAGATTGTGTGGCCCACATGACCCAATTAACCTAGATCGTGTGATACACACGATCTGAAAAACGGCCTAACACATAGCCGTGTGTGATCGCTGTGAAGTCAGAGTTTTAAAATTTATAATGAGAATGATCGAACCTGGAAACTAACTATGACAACGATTGAGGCAAGTGCACCTATCGAACAGTACTATAGTTTAGGCAAGACCGGATTGTCGAACCCAAAGGAACTAAAAGTGCTGATACTAACTTTCTTTCTATTATTTAGCCTAAAATAAGTGAAGTTTTTTTATTAATCTAAATTAACTAATTACTAAGCTAAAGACGCAAAGACAAAAAGAATGAATTGGGGAAATACTTGGGAAAAACTCAGTTGATTAAGACGATACCCTTAGGAAGAATCCACCTAGACTTCACTTGTTATCTAACACCGAACTGCACAATTTATTCACTTGACTTGATCCGTAGGACTCCCTAACGTATATTAAACCCTCTCTCGAGGCGAATAACGTCTAACCCTAGGTTAATTAACGAAAATATCTTTCTCGAATAATAGCCCCCTAGAATAGCAGTAAATCGATCTATGGACATCCCATATTAGGTTTCACCCTAATCCGGCAAAATCTCGTCACCCTATCTCTAGGCGTGCGATCAACTCTCGCTTAATTATGCTAGATCTACTCTTAGCGAGGACTTTTGCTCCACCACCTAAGCACATCATACTTGAATTAATATCCGCGAAATATCAACACAAGAATTAAGCACACATAATTAAGAACAAATCAAGTATTTATCATATAGTTCAGAAAACAATAACAAGATTCGTCTAGGTTTCATCCCCTTCAGGTATCTGAAGGGTTTAGTTCATAATAATAAAAGAAAACATCTCAGAAGAAAAGATAACACAAAACATAAGAAATCCTTAAAACCCCCTGAAGGAATTGAAGAGGAGATCCTCCGTCTTGAGTAGAATTCCGGCTTCTTGAGATGAATCAACTGGCTATCCCTTGAGAGTTTCCCACAAATCGACCTTTCTACTCGACTCCTTGGCCTAGCTGATCGCCTGTCGACCCCCTTTTAGGTTATACTTAGGGTGTATTTATAGGCTTTTGGAATGTGTTTCTTTGCCCCAAAGTATCCTTTTCTGAGTGAAATTGCTCTTCTCCACGGTAGAGGCACGGCCATGGCACACGCCCGTGTGAATCGTGGTCAGGCCATGTTCGGACTTCTAATGAGGACACGCCCGTGTAGATCGTGATTAGGCCGTGTTCTAGTATTTTGAGGAGGCACGGTTGTGTGGGCTTTAGTCCAGGCCATGTCGGTTTCTTCTTTGGCCCATTTTGAGCCCGTTTCTCGTTCTTTTTATTCTTGGGTGCTCTCCTGAGTATAAGACATGAAAAGAAAGGATTAAGAGCACCTTTTTACATAAATTAAGGGATAATTCATCCAAAAGCATACTAAATGTGGGATTAAAATATGTTACTATTTCGGTTTATCAAATACCCCCACACTTAAGCTTTTGCTTGTCCTCAAGCAAAATTCTCAACTTACAATTAAAACAAACTTTCAATAATTCATAATTCCTATCAACAATGTCTTATTCATAGATAATTTATACATGGATAATTCAATTCAAAGAGTCCTAAGGATTCAAACAATCTAAGTCATAGATTTGTAGCTCGAAAATATAGGCATCTCCCCTTATCTAAATAATTACCTTTAATTCAAAACCGACAAGGATTGACATCCTCACTAGAGATTCACTCAAATCACTCAAAGTGTTTAAGGTTCAAGAAAAAGCGCTCAAAAGTCGAACATGAAAGGTGAATCCCATAGGCTTGCCTGAAAATCAAATCTCCACCACTATAATATGAGATGATGCACAAATCAAAAGGTCTTTAATTAGGGTTGTAACGGGGCTTGGGTTAAGGTGTGGATATAGGCTGAATTAGAAGGTTAGAATCGAGATCAAATTGATAAAATACCTAACTAGAAACAATAAACTGAATAATTACATAATGGATTGAAACTTTAAACTAATAATACGAGCTTCTTCTTCAATATTTGGAATTCAAACGTATAAGCTCATTTAATCACAAACTAATAATGAATAATGAATATACTTCGATATATTTTTTTAAGAACGAATCATAAATACATAACAAATGATAATTTACTAAAATAAAAACATAGTTAGGCTATTAATCAAATCAAATCTCGATATAAGGGTCGTCAAAAGGAATGGTGATAACAAAAACAAAGGGTTTCTGGGTTAATATTAGCGGTTATTTCAATAAAAAGGGTTGTTAGGATCAAAGGGGTTCACTAGGGGTTAATTGTGAAGGTAGGCTTTTTAATGGAGTTAGTGGGTTAAAACCTAGGTGCCTTAATCATCTCTGTATATAAAATCATCAGTGTGGTCTCGATATGTATAAACGAGGCAAGTTCTAGAATAACAAATCAATGTTGACATACTCATAATCAATAAAGTGAGCATGAAAAAGAATATATGCTCTATAAGGCTCAAAATCTCACAAAAATTATGGGTATTTTGACATCAACCTTGTAAATTTCAAACTTCAAAGTAATATTTAAACTCAGTTCGACAACCTAGACAATTTTTTTAATTTCTGAAAAATAAACTTATCATGCTTGATTCTCTAGTAATCTTAGAATTTAATTATCGATGCACAATTATCAATGACTTACTCTAAAGCATATCAATAAAAATCATAAATCATTAGAAATTTCATCCTAATTAGTAATATGAGGAATTTACTTAAAAACAAGACTAAATTCAGGATTTTGAGAACAATGCAAAAAGTTTGGTACCTAATTTCAGAAATTTGAGAATAATGAAAAAAGTTAGGCACCTTTTTAGGTTGTTCACCCCCCATACTTAAGATGTACATTACCCTCAATGTACAAAGATAGATAATACAATAAAATCATAAGATGGGGAGAGAAAGAATATTTCCTGAATTTTGGATGGATTCCTTGAGTCAGAGGTGGCAGATGACTTATGTAGCAGTGAATTACTCCTAGTGATTTATTCGTTATTTTGGAGTGTACAACTGAAACTGCGAAGTCATTAGTTAGATGTCTTGGGGGCGGAAAATAAATGTTTGTTAGTAATACTCTAAGGTTAGATAGCCAATGATAATATGAATAAAATAAAGGTATTAAGCATAAAGGAAAAAGAGTTTAAATTAGGACAAATAAAAATTTAAAACGCATGAATTAGAAATAAATAAAATAAACATAAGGAAAATAGAAGGACTCAGAGGTCCTCATCGTTAGCTGGGGCCTGTGGTGATGGTGGTGTAGAAATATGGAAGTGATGACAAATATGCTGGAGGGTGGCCTCGATTCCGTCAAAGTGTTGAAATTGCTGAGTACAGTACTGCTCAAATCGATTGAGGCGTGCAGAAATGTCGGACAATGAAGCTGCTGCATAGGAGGGTCGCTGGCTTGGGACTGGTGCCTCCTGTGGTAGTAGGACATCATCAGTAATATACTCAGGGTCCTCCTCGTCAGTAGTGGGCGCAAGCCGATATTGAGGAGGGTCGGTCCCACGTCGATGCTGGTTCATCCTCATATGTAGCATCGTCTGGATGCCCTGTGGGGCCATCTGCCCTATCAGTGTAAGTAAGGAAGTTTGTGCGTCAGTGTTGAGGAGCCCGAAGTACTGAGCTAGGCGTGTAATGTAGGGACCCATAGATATGATCCCTCACCGATGCTGCTCCATCTGATGTTGTATGGCTCGTGCTATAAAGTATGCTAGGTCGATAACATGTTCGTTTGACATGCACCATAGGTAGTAGGCGTCATGAGTATTGACAGCGCTGGTGCTCTCCCGTCGACCTATCAAAGTATGAGCCAAAATTGCGTGAATGTACCTCAAAGATGGTGTCATGGCTGTCGGTTTTGAGCGACTGGGGTCATAGTTGAAGGAGTGGGTAGCTAATTTGTGCCAACATTCGGTAGGGCTGGAATGGATATGTCGATGCAATTCTGAAAGATCATGCTCCGCTATGAAGTTGTCTGTATAAAGTCCTAATACGGCCCCAAATTGTGGTACGTTTAACTGTCGTATGGTTCCTCCGAGGCGGAATTGTATTGTCCCTGGATCATCGTGACGGTTCATCACCGCCTGAAAGTGGAATGTTGAGCATAGCTCCAAGGTGAGCTCTAGGTAAGTGGGCTCTACAATGTTGAAGAATTGGTCCCACGGATCTGTGAATAATAGGGCGCGAATCTCTGCTGCTAACTGGACTTGCTCCAAAGCGGCCCAGTCGATACATCTGCCTGTTTCGAGGGGTCGCACGCGAAGTACTTTATATCGGTCCTCTTGAATCCCTGGAGGAAATTGGAGAAACAGATGGCGGACTTCGGCAGATGCACTTGCGGATGATGATCCGGGTCCTTTTCATTTTTTTGAGCTCGGGGCTGTTGCTTTCTTTCCTCGAGATGATGACATTTTACCAGTGGTGTTTTTGGAGATAAGTGGCACGATTGAGGCGGAGCACGGGCGTGTACTGGTGGCGCACGGTCGTGTGCTGCAGAAATCTGGGTAGCACGGTGGTGGCGAGGTCGTGGCTTCTGATAACACGGGCGTTACTTCAGTTTTTGGTGTTTTATGTGAAAGGGAGAGGGTTGAGGAGGTGGTGGGAGGCAATGGAGATGAATTTTGTGAGTGATGGCCGGAGTAGGGGTGGGGATTTTGGGGGAAATTGATTTAGGGTTGTGAATTTTAGGGAAGATGAGTGTCATGTTCTATATATAGGGGATCGGCCACGGGCAAAGGACACGCCCGTGCTCGATTTTTTCAGCCCGTGCTTTTCGTAATTTTCAAATTTTGGGCGCGATCAGGGTGCTAGCCACGGTCGTGGTTACAGTGACACGACCGTGTTCTTCAAGTTAGTATAGTCCATGTTTGTGACGCACGGGCGTGTTGAGCCCGTGTTTGGCAAGTCAGTATAGTCCACGGTTGCTCAGCACGGGCGTGGGGTTATTATCGTAGCCCATGTTGAGGATAAAAGTCACCTATGTGGAGCACAACTATAAGTACGCCCGTGTTTCGTCCCTGGCTTCCACACGGCCACGGGCACGCCCGTGTGCAAGGCCGTGTGGGCTAAAACATGCGCTTTAATTAGTATGGGATTAAATGCTAAAAATTAAGAATCTAATGTTAGTGTGGTTAATGCTCGGGTTGCCTCCCGAGAAGCTCTCGTTTAAAGTCTTAAGCTAGACTTACCCTGTTTTTATTTTAAAAAAAAGGTTCACGGAGCTGATGCTCCTCTCTCATATCCCTAAAATCTTCACCATTATAGATTTTGAGTCGGTGACCATTTACCTTGAATGTGCCTTGAGTGGGATGAGTTCCTCGATTGTGCCATAGGGAAAAATTGTTTTGATCATGAATGGACCTGACCATCTTGATTTTAGTTTCCCAAGGAACAGTTTAAGCCTCGAGTTGTATAGCAGGACCAAGTCCCCTACCTTGAATTGTCTCGATTTCTTTAGACGAGCATCATGGCGTCGCTTTGTTGCCTCATTGTATAATTTCAAGTTCTCGTAGGCATCGGCTCTCCATTCGTCTAGCTCGTTCATCTGCATCGTTCTCTTCTCACCTGCAGTTTTAATATCGTAATTCAAAAATTTTATAGCCCAGTAAGCTTTATGTTCTAACTCAAATGGTAGATGTCAACTTTTCCCGTAGACAAGTTTGTACGGGGATGTTCCTAAAGGGGTTTTAAAGGCTGTTCTATAGGCTCATAAAGCGTCGTCTACTTTTATTGCCCAATCTTTCCTGCTGGATTCAACTGTTTTCTCTAAGATCCGCTTAAGTTCTCGGTTTGCTACTTCTACCTGCCCACTGGTTTGAGGGTGATATGGGGTAGCTATCCTATGGTGTACTCCATATTTTTTAAGACCTTTTCAAATTGAGTATTACAAAAATGAGTACCCCTATCACTAATGATGGCTCTAGGTGTTCCGAATCGAGAAAACAGTTTCTTAAGAAACTTAACTACTACCCTGGCATCATTGGTAGGTAAAGCTTCAGCTTCCACCCATTTTGACATGTAAACAACTGCTACTAGGAGGTACTTATTTCCGAATGAACTAGGGAATGGAACCATAAAATCAATACCCCATACATCAAATATTTCACAAGATAGTATATATGTTTGAGGCATTTCATCATGTTTAGAAACATTACCTGTTCTTTGGCATTTATCACATGAAGCGACATACTTGTTGGCATCTTTGAATATAGTGGGCCAATAAAAACCTGATTCGAGTATTTTATGTGCTGTCTTAATGCCACTGTAATGTCCTCCTGAAGGTCCTGAATGGCAGTGTTGTAGGATTTTGCTTGCTTCTATCTTGGTAATGCATCTTCGAATTACCTGATCTGCACAAATGAGGAAAAGAAAGGGGTCCTCCCAGAAATAGTTCTTCACATCAGAAAAGAATCACTTTTTTTGATGATGTGTTAGCTTTTTCGGTAGGACGTTAGCGGCTAAATAATTTGCAATATCTGCAAACCATGGTACCTCGGAGCAGGTTATAGAAAAGAGTTGTTCCTCAGGGAATGAGTCGTTTATCTCACTTTCGTCGAGCTCTTCGAGATGTGGGTTCTCAAGCCTGGAGAGGTGATCTGCTGCAAGGTTTTCGGCTCCCTTCTTATCCTGTATTTCCGTGTCAAATTCTGTAAAAAGTAAAATCCATCTTATGAGTCGTGGTTTTGCGTCAGTTTAGTTAAAAGATAACGAAGAGCGAGTGGTCGATGTAAACGAAAACTTTAGATAATACTAAATATTATCCGAATTTATTAAATGCAAAGACCACGACTAGTAATTCTTTTCATGTAGTAGTATAATTTTCTTGTCATGGTGTTAATGTCTTGTTTGGCGTAATAAATCGGTTGGAAGTGCTTGTCTTTTCATTGTCCTAAAATCGCACCTCTTTGCAAAATCACCGCATCACACATTAGTTTAAAGGGAGATTCCAATCGAGGCAATTATAATTGGGGCGTTTATTAATTTCTCTTTAAGAATATTAAATGCATCTAAACATTCCCGATTAAAATTAAAAGGTACATCTTTTCTAGCAATTTCGTTAGAGGCTTAGCTATTTTAGAAAAATCTTTAATGAATGTTCTATAAAACCTGCATGTCCTAAAAGCTTCTAATAGCCTTAATCAACTAGGAGGAGGTAATTTTTCTATGGTTTCGACCTTTGCTTTATCTACCTCGATTCCTTTACTAGAAATTTTATGTCCTAATACAATTCCCTCTTGTACCATAAAGTGGCATTTTTCCCAATTCAAGACAAGATTTGTCTCTTCACATCTCATTAGAACTCGTTTTAAGTTTTTAAGGCAAAGATGGAAAGAATTACCGAATCTGAGAAAAATCGTGCATAAATACCTCCATAATGTCTTCCACAAGTTCGTCAAAGATTGCCAACATGCAACGCTGAAAAGTAGCAGGAGCATTACATAATCCAAAAGGCATTCTACGATAAGTAAACATACCATATGGACATGTGAATGTTGTCTTCTCTTGATCTTCAGGTGCTATTGGGATTTGAAAATAGCCGGAGAGTCCATCTAGGAAGCAATAGTACATATGCCCAGATAACCTTTCTAACATTTGATCAATGAAGGGCAAAGAAAAGTGATCTTTTCTAGTGGCGTCGTTCAGCTTCCTGTAATCAATGCAGACTCTCCAACCTATAACTGTTCTAGTGGGAATTAGTTCATTCTTCTCGTTGGCTACCACCGTCATGCCTCTTTTCTTTGGAACAACCTGCACAGGACTTACCCAATTGCTGTCAGAAATAGGATAAATTATTCCAGCATCTAGAAGTTTAATTACCTCAACTTTCACAACTTATTTTACGTTGGGATTCAATCGTCTTTGAGGTTGCACACATGGCTTGTATTCCTCTTCCATCAAAATTTTGTGGGTGTAAAAAGATGGGCTTATTCCCTTAATGTCAGAAATTTTCCAAGCTATGGCTCTTTTATGTTCTCTCAGTACCTGTATCAACTCCTCTTTTTCCTTGGGTTCCAATTCAAGAGATAATTACTGTAGCGTAGAATTATCCCCGAGGAATGCATATTCTAAGTGTTTCAAGAATCTGCTTTAATTCTAATTTGGGCGCTCATCAATAGAGGGTTTTTTTTCAGTTCGTCATTGACTTCAATGCTTTCTTTTTCCATTTGTCTAGCTGAAGATGTATTCAAATTCAGCTTGTCAGCTTCATCTTCTTCCCCCTCTTCTTGAGTCAGGCACAGTGCCATCGTGTCATTATGTATAATTTCCTGTAATGAGTTTTGAATGATATGATCAGTAGTATCAACAAAATAATAGGAATCATCTTGTTCTTTAGAATATCGCATGGCATCATAAAATTGAAAGACAATTTCCTCATCACCTATTCTTAATGCAAGTTTACCGTCACCTACATCGATAACAGCTTTAGCAGTAGCTAAAAAAGGGCGCCCTAAAATTAGGGGAACATTAATATCCTCATCCATGTCAAGCACAACAAAATCAACAGGGAAAATAAATTTATCAATTTTTACCAAAACATCCTCGATAACTCCTCTAGGATATTTAATTGAACTATCAGCTAATTGAATACTCATCCTAGTGGGTTTTGGTTCCCCTAGATCTAGTTGTTTAAACATTTTATAAGGCATTAAATTAATATTGGCACCTAGATCAGCTAATGCTTTCTTAATATTTAAACTACCAATTAAACAGGGAATAGTAAAACTCCTGGGTCTTTTAATTTGGTTGGTAACTTGTTTTGGAGGATAGTGAACATTCTTCATTAAGCTCCACAGTTTGATACTTCTTCAAGCTTCCTTTTATTAAATCAGAGTTCTTTTAAGAATTTTGCGTATGTCGGCATCTGTAAAATGGCTTTAACAAAGGGTAAGTTAATATGTATTTGTTTAAAAAGTTCAAGAAATTTACCATATTGGGCATCTAATCGGTCTTTCTTCAACTTTGCTGGGTATGGGATTGATGGTTTACTTTCTTTGCGTACTGGAGTTATATCCTCAACTCCCTTATCCTTTGCTTTGTTATCTTCATGTGGTATTTTTTTCTTTGGTTCGACTAACTCCTTTCCACTTCTCGATTAAATCGCCTTTACCTGTTCTGTTCCTTTAGAAAAAATTTCGATTGAATTTGAAAACTATCTTAGTAAGTTGCCCAACTAACTTAGTAATTTCCTCAACTGACTTAGTAAGGTCTCCAACTTGGCTCTCGATTCCTTTGATCGATGCTTGTTTGGTCTTAAGGGTGGTTTCAGTGTCTTGGAGACGGTTTTCTGTGGATGCCATGAATCTTGTCAGCATCTCTTCAAGGTTCGGCTTCTTCTCCTGTGGATAGGGCTGATTTTGGAAATTTTGAGGAGGTTGTTGTCTTTGATTTCCTTGACCTCCCCATGAAAAATTTGGGTGGTTCCTCCAACCTGGATTATAATTATTACTATATGGGTTATTATTAGATTTGAAATTGTTACCTATATAGTTCATCCGCTTGCTCTCTGTGTCTCTACCGGTAGGGTGGGTACTCGTGATTCGCCACGGTTCCACTTACGTCGACCGCCTTTGCATTCTTTGGATGTACCTGCGAAGAACACAAACTATCAAGCTTTTTATTCATCATCTCTACCTGTGTTGATAGCATGGTTACTGCATCTATGTTGAAAACTCCGGCGAATTTTGCTGGTTTTGTCCTTGTAACCTGCCACTGATAGTTATTCAGTGACATCTCTTCAATAAACTCGTAGGCTGCTTCAGGAGTTCTGTTGTTCAGGGTTCCACCGACAGCTAAATCAATTAGTTGCCTTGTTGAGGGGTTTACACCGTTATAGAAAGTTTGGACTTGGAGCCACAAGGGTAAACCATGGTGCGGACACCTTCTCAAGAGATCCTTGTATCTCTCCCATGTGTCATATAATGTCTCTAAATCCATCTGCACAAAAGAAGAGATATCATTCTGTAATTTGGCCGTTTTGGCCGGTGGGAAATATTTTAATAAAAAATTTTCGGTCATTTGTTCCCATGTTATGATTGATCCTCGTGGTAACGAGTGTAACCACTGTTTGGCTTTATTCCTTAATGAAAAGGGAAATAACCGAAGCCTTATGGCATCATCAGAAATGCCATTTATTTTAAAGGTATCACAGAACTCTAAAAAATTAGCTATATGAGTATTTGGATCTTCGTCCTGCAAACCATCAAATTGAACAAATTGTTGAATCATTTGTATAGTGTTAGGCTTTAATTCAAAATTATTAGCAGCTATAGCAGGCCTAACAATACTAGATTCGGCTCCTGTTAAATGAGGTTTAGCATAACCATACATAGTACGCGGAGCATTATTTTCTGCCACATCTTGTGGTGGTAGATTATTTTCATCCATCCCTTCAGTAGGATTGGATCTGTCTTCTCGCTCTTCTTCTTGGTAATTTAGGGTTCGTCTAATTTCTCTGCGATTTCTTCGAGCGGTAGCTTCAATATCACTGTCGTATACTAGTGGTCCTCTCGGGTTCCTTCTAGTCATAAACTAGAGGTACCTACTAGGAAAAGAAAGAAATAAAAATTCGCAAAGTTAAAATTAAAACTAAAAATAAAAGTAAATTGCAGAAAATAAAAAAAAAATGGCTAAAGTAATAAAAATAGAGTGTTCTTAATATTTTAGTTCCCCGGCAACGGTGCCAAAAACTTGATCGCTGTGAAGTCAGAGTTTTAAAATTTATAATGAGAATGATCGAACCTGGAAACTAACTATGACAACGATTGAGGCAAGTGCACCTATCGAACAGTAGTATAGTGTAGGCAAGACCAGATTGTCGAACCCAAAGGAACTAAAAGTACTAATACTAACTTTCTTTCTATTATTTAGCCTAAAATAAGTGAAGTTTGTTTATTAATCTAAATTAACTAATTACTAAGCTAAAGACGCAAAGACAAAAAGAATGAATTGGGGAAATACTTGGGAAAAACTCAGTTGATTAAGACGATACCCTTAGGAAGAATCCACCTAGACTTCACTTGTTATCTAACACTGAACCAGATGATTTATTCACTTGACTTGATCCGTAGGACTCCCTAACGTATATTAAACCCTCTCTCGAGGCGAATAACGTCTAACCCTAGGTTAATTAATGAAAATCTCTTTCTCGAATAATAACCCTCTAGAATAGCAGTAAATCGATCTATGGACATCCCATATTAGGTTTCACCCTAATCCGGCAAAATCTCGTCACCCTATCTCTAGGCGTGCGATCAACTCCGCTTAATTATGCTAGATCTACTCTTAAGCAGGGACTTTTGCTCCACCACCTAAGCACATCATACTTGAATTAATATCCATGAAATATCAACACAAGAATTAAGCACACATAATTAAGAACAAATCAAGTATTTATCATATAGTTCAGAAAATAATAACAAGATTCATCTAGGTTTCATCCCCTTCAGGTATCTCAAAGGGTTTAGTTCATAATAATAAAAGAAAACATCTCAGAAGAAAAGATAACACAAAACATAAGAAATCCCTAAAACCCCCTGAAGGAATTGAAGAGGAGATCCTCCGTCTTGAGTAGAATTCCGGCTTCTTGAGATGAATCAATTTGCTATCCCTTGAGAGTTTCCCACAAATCTGACCTTTTCAGCTCGGCTCCTTGGCCTATCTGACCGCCCGTCGACCCCCCTTTCAGGTTATACTTAGGGTGTATTTATAGGCTTTTCGAATGTGTTTCTTTGCCCCAAAGTATCATTTTTCGAGTGAAATTGCTCTTCTCCACGGCAGAGGCATGGCCATGGCACACGCCCGTGTGAATCGTGGTCAGGCCGTGTTCGGACTTCTAATGAGGACACGCCCGTGTAGATCGTGATTAGGCCGTGTTCTAGTATTTTGAGGCGGCACGGCCGTGTGGGCTTTAGTCCAGGCCGTGTCGATTTCTTCTTTGGCCCATTTTGGTCCGTTTTGAGCCCGTTTCTCGTTCTTTTTATTCTTGGGTGCTTTCCTGAGTATAAGACATGAAAAGAAAAGATTAAGAGCACCTTTTTACATAAATCAAGGGATAATTCATCCAAAAGCATACTAAATGTGGGATTAAAATATGTTACTATTTCGGTTTATCAGTGTGATAATGACATTGAGTTTTTGGGCTTTCTACCATTCGTTGTTTTTACGAGTTTGAATCATACACCTGGATGTTTTTTATACCAATTCAACACTCGCAATTCCAGAACCCCGATCGAAGTTACCAATCCTAAAGCTTGCCCAACGCCGAAGAAGGATTTTGCGCCTCAGGAGATTCGCACCCAAGTTAATACTGCAGCGGAGAACTTCAAAACCTACAAGATCGGATACAAGAAAAACTATGGCAGACAGATAAACAAAATGATAGGGAAAGAAAGAATAAAGAAAAAAATTTTGAAAAGAAAAGAAAAGAAAAGAAAAAAGTAACATGTAACAAAACTTAAAGAGGAGTGGGGGAGTGAGAGACGTGAGAGAACAGTGGGAGAATTTTGGGGAAATCTTTTTAATTAATTAATTCTTTAAAAAATCAATAATATCCAACTAACCAGATTTTTTGAGAAGAGTTTGAGTTTGACCCAAACTCATTCACATGGCCTATACAGTGCGTGGGAATAAAAATATTTCCACTTTTCATACGTAGGGATTCAAACACAAGACCAAATGGTAAGCTAACACCTTACCACTGAACTACCAGGCTCATTCTTGTTAACACTTGAGCGAGAATTAAATTTAAGTCTGATTTTTAGAAATATAGATAAGGACAAAAATAGCAAAAATTTAAAAGAGGGAGATTTGAACATAGAACCTCACACACACAAGCACAACACTTAGCGACTAAACCAAATCAATTCACTTGACGCAATTACACAACATTCAACTACAACAGAGCGTGACCTCTCTTTCGATTCACTAACCCAATTTCTACTAATCCAGGTTTTGGGATGTGACACCTTAATTAGGACTTGGGAGAGTTCCAAAAGCAGTTCAAAAAGTAGTTTTACCCACAGTATGTTGGGGAGGAGGCTCGGGCTAAGTTGCAACGGCTTACGCAACAAGACACTTTTCGGGAGTATGTCAAAGACTTCATCCCATTGTATCCCATTGATAGTAATTTAATACTAATGTGAGCACTTACTCAACCACTTAATGTGCATTAGTTTCTTATGGCTTTTCAATTCTTTCGAGCTCATTTGTCTTTTGAGTTTACTACCGCTATATTTTGGTGTCTTAGAGAATTTCTGTGAGAATTCTCATCTTCCGAGAGTTAGGTTAGCTTAGGCGAATTTGAAACTAAGAAATAACCTAAGGCCAAGCGGTTTGTCAGACTTAAGTTCTAGCCTTGTTATTCTAAATGCTATAATTCTTAAAAAAAAAAAATTCTTATTGTGTAAAAGTGTCATTTAAACACATGCCTTAAAAATACCAATTGATATCATGAATTGTTTTTGAGGCATGATTCCTAAGTAAAAAAAATTGCATTCCAAAGATAAATATATTTCTATGCAATTTATGTTTCTCTTTCTATTTTTCCTTTTTCTAGATACATATTCTTAAAATTATTTCTCTCATTTTCTAGATTTTGATTGTTTTTAAAATAATACTAGGATATGGTAAACACAATGACATCAAATGTTTGGATATCAAGAGAAATAAAGCTACAATGATACTAATCTAATAGAACACCCAGTACTCAGGTTAAACCGATAACCAGAGCAACGAATGTCACATTTGGTACTAAGTCACTTAATACCATTTTTTACGCTTAATTTTATTCTTTTAAAGCTCAATTTAGACTTCTAAAATCATTTCCAATCATTTACCAACATATTTAACCATCAAAATGTATTTGGTCAACATTCAAGATATCATATTTTCTTTTTCATTATTAAACACCATGTAATTTACAAAAATGTCTTGTAAGTACAATTTAAACATAACACAAAACACCTAATAGACATTCCATTTCTAAGTCCAAAATCATATGCCAAAAGAGTCTTGAAACTTTGAGAGTCGATGTGATCCCATTGATGAAGTATTCATTGTATCTTCTATCTACTTTTTTTACCTACGCGTTTAAAATACACACGCTAAGTTATGTGAATGGCTTAGTAATTACTCAACTGAATTCAATCTTACCATTTATATATATAAACTTTAAATAAATTTAAATAATATTTATTCACACAATTTCTTTCACTAATATACTTAAACTTTTAATTCATTTTCCAAAACATAGAATCATTTAAATTAACTTTATAACCTATAGTTTTTTTTTATTACTTTAACACAAATAGGCACTAATCAACTTTCACATTAACATATCAAAATCTTTTTCTCATATCACAAACATAACTTAAACACTTAATTAATATATTTCTTTTAACACTTAGTTCACATGTATTACTTAAACAAATATATCACTATAACACTTTTATTTTCACATATCACTTTTGCATTCCTTAGTGAATCTCAAATGAGTTCAATAATTTTGATACAATATAGAGGTCCAAGCCAAACACAAAATCTCAACCTATAACGGAACTCTGACAATGGAAACTCGAAAAAATATACGGAAACTTTAGTAAACGCATCACATAACCCATTTGTCCTCTTCTAATCCCTTCTGAACCCTTACAACACCAACCTGGTTCCTATCTGTAACACCTCAAAATTTTTTATTTTGAAATAGCTAAATCAAGTCAAATAAATTTTTTTTTGGTTCAATGGATAAGTGTCTGGATGTGTGCTTGAGGTTCTGTGTTTGATTCCTTTCCCTTGAATTTTTACTATTTTTATTGCAACCTTTGACTTAGAATATCTGCCTTATCTTTTATTATGAGTGTGTATTGTTAAGAATGAGCCTGCTGGTTTAGTGGTAAGGCTTTCCCTTACCCATAGGTTCTATGTTCGAATCTTGTGTGTGTAAAGTGGAAATGTTTTTTTCTCCTCTTTGTTGTGTTGTCCAAAGTAGTAGAAGGTGGGTTTAATTCAAATTCTAATAAGCATGATAGGATAGCAACTAACTCGATTTGTTGGACTGCTATCAGATTTATATTGTTTGAATTTTGAGAAAATTTCTCCTCAAAAGTCTCCTTGTTTACCATCCCCTCTCTTCCCACTATCCCCATCTACGGTTTTATTTTCCTCTGTTTTCTATTTTCTTTCTTTTTGTTTTTTTTTCAATTTTTTTTTGTGTTACGAAAACTTTCTTTCTCTATCATTTTTCTTTTGTGATTATCCCTTCATTTATTTTTTCCATTAATCACCTTGTTTGGTCCTTTATTGTCACCCTATCCTTCCGTTGATTAAACCATTGTGTTTATGCACCCTTATTTCTCTATCGCTCTATTTTATGTTCCTTTTCTTCCGTGTTGATCGTGCGTGATTGGAGTGTTAAATTTTTGTGTGGAAATCTCTGGTAAGTACGATTGATTTTCAGTTGGTGATTTTTGTTTCACACGTTTTCTTGTAGATGGTTAGTATTCTTTGTAGTTGCCGACTAGAGTGGTTTGATTATGTCTATGTTTTTTTTTATAGGAGAAGGTCATGATGCTCACCCTCCTCCGGCGAGTTGAGGGCCTTTGAATTGGTTTTTCTTGGGGTAAGTGTTTGAATATCGTGTTATGGACTGATTTTGGTTAGGTCCAAATGCCCTATTGTTTAGGCCAAACAAGTGATTTAGTTTTGGTGCATTGTTACTAATCGGTTTGTTCTGGATGTTGTTCATAGAGTCTAGAAGTGTACTGTAGTGTCGGTGTTTTAAAAATCATTCGGTGTGTGACTCAAACTCGATTAAACTGTGAAACTAAATTTTTCAATCGACGCCACACGGTCATGTGTCTAGCCGTGTGCTAGATCGTGTGAGGCACACGACCATGTGTTAGGTCGTGTGTCAGGTTGTGTAGGCCACACGGGCTGGACATTTAGTGCATGTGGGCCACACGGTCATGAGGGCCCATTTCATAGGTTAAGTGATTCGAATGTGTGTTTCGTAAAACTCTGTAATGACTAAGTGGCCATTTATGAAATCGGTTAAAATCATTAGGTTCTGCGATGATTAAATGCAAACATTTTGTATATAAGAAAAATGTTAAAACTGTATCATAGTTGTATGAGTATATGAGTAAGCATGTCTCTATACAATATTTCTAATTTTGATGTTGTGCATGGTTCTGATCTGTGAAATTGTATACATTATTAGCATAATTCTATTTTGTTAAGTATATAAGAGCATGTTTAGTTGGTGTGCATCTGAGTATGTATGATGTCTTTGCATATGCATTGGGGTGGGATATGATATGTGACGGAGAAAGTTTTGGCAAACTATATTCTGCAATTTCTGGCGGTAACACAGCAACATTCTGTATCTAGCAGTTAAACACTACATATATTTGATTCTGCCAGTTTTCCGCATTATATCTAGCAGTTTGACAACATACTTCTGTACGGTGACATATGATCACTAATTTTGTGTGTGGTTTTGGATGGATATTAAATACCCTATTTGGTGTGTTGGGTGGGACAGAGATAGTGTGTAGCGGATGGGAGTAGGATTTGTATCTGATCTATTTAGTATATTGAATCGCATGATATGCCATGTCATCTATATCTGATCTGATTGATGTGTTGCATCGCATGATATGCCCTGCCATATATGTCTATTCGGTTATTGATTTCTATATGATTATCTGTTATCCGTTTTTGTATGTGGGCTGAGTTGCACATTGAGCTTTGTTAGCTCACCTAATAGTTTATTTTCTCAAGTAATCAACGAACTTAAGATCGGGTGGCTTGCGGGAGCTCGGATTGAATTTTAGCTAAATAAAAAGATGGTTTATAATTTTAAACTTAATACTGGACTTTTCAGACTGTACAAATTGTTTTGGACTTTATTTTTTAGTTTTGAGTTAAACTACAAACTACAAGTGTTCACTTATTGGAATCAAGATATTCACAGTAACTACTCCGATATTTCCACTACAAAACTAAGTAACAAATTAATTTTTTTTGTAAAATAAATAAGTTCTACACGTATTTTCTAAAAACTTGTAAGAGTTTAGCCAAAATTAATATTTTCGAAACACACTTATCTATTTTAAAATCTGGAATTTTAAAATGAGTAAATGTAATTCCTCAAGATCCGGACATAACATCTAGGCCGTGTAATACCCCTTACCCGTATCCGACACCGAAACAGGGTACGAGGCATTACCGTACTTAACGGACTTTAACATACCTTATCAAGCCATAACTTTTCATTCATACTTAAGAACCCTTCATTTGTACTCATAATGTCCCCATTATAGGTCTACTAGACTCGAAACACACATATTGATTGGTTCGGGAATGAATTGGAAACTTACGAACACTTAGAAATTTTTTACTCAAAACAGGGCCACACGCCCGTGTGAGAGGAGTGACACGCCCGTGTGGCATGTCACACGCCCGTGCTTCAGGTCGGGTCCAAAATAAGGGACAATCTGTTTATGACATCAGCAAACCTTTAGGGGCACACGGCCAAGCCACACGCCCGTGTGCTGGCCCATTTGACAAACTGAATTTTTTGCAAATTAGATGCAGGGGACACACGGCCTACCAACACGCCCATGGAGCTGACCATGTGTCACACACGGCCTAGACACACGCCCGTATGTCTATCCGTGTGGACAAATGCAAGGCTATTTACCAAGCCATTTGCCACCCTGAAAAGCAACCACATCCCTACCATTTCAAGAAACACTTAACTTAACAATAATGTCCTTCTAACATGCACTATTAAGACATCCATAACTTAATTACACACTACGAAATTATGCACATACTTCATACATTACTCACTCAATTGCATAAACTTGCACTTTATGAATATCATCATCATTGAATAGATATAACTTTGCTAGTTTTGGTCGATTTCAATAGCCATTTACAAAATGAATTGAGTAACTTTAATAGCCAACACATTGGCTAACGAATATGACATATAACAAAATAACCAAGTTCCTATAGATGCCATACCCAAAATAATCAAACATTACTATACCAAAAGAATAGCTTGATAGTGTGAACTGAGCTCCGACGTCCTATGATCCCCGAGCTAACTTGGCGATACTACAAGGAAAAGGAAAAGAGAGGGGGTAAGCATAAAGCTTAGTAAGTTTGCATGAAATAAATAGCAACATAAAGGCTTATGATAACATCCATACATTACATCGAGTAATAACACAAATTCTCATACACATTGACATAACTTACTCCTGCTTACTCTTACCGATCTCATATCACATATCGAACTCATTTCTCGTATATTACTCATATGTACCTGTGTCACTTCATCACATAACTTTAGCACTCTTACATCTTGAACATAAACTTATCTTTTTATCCCGTTGAACCATTTGGAATATTGAAGGATACTTGAATTCGTCATACACATAATAAGATGCCAATGCCATATCCCAGATATGGTCTTACATGGGATCATATATTGATGCCGATGCCATATCCCAAATATGGTCTTATACGGGATCTCTTATCGATGTCGATGACATATCCCAGATATGGTCTTATACGAGATCGTATATCGATGCCATGTCCCAGACATGGTCTTATACGGGATTACTACTCGATGCCGATGCAATATCCTAGATATGGTCTTATACGGGATCTCCTTTCGGTGCCGAGGCCATGTTCCAGACATGGTTTTATACGGGACCTCCTTAATCTCATGTCATGACAATAGTATCCTTTCTATTCCTAAGGTTCAACCGGGACTTTCACATAACATAATTTCATCATAGTTTCATCGTTACCTCATTAATCAATTTCGTAGAGATAATATACATGTCTCATGATAACAAGCATATTAAAACATAATAACATTACGTTGATTTATTACACACAAACTTACCTCGGTATCAAAATATGTATGGTTATTCGATTTAGTCTACCACCTTGTTCTTTCCTCGGTTTCGGTCCGGACTTCGTGTTTCTTGATCTATAATAACAATTTCACTTATTTAATGACCACATTGACTAAAATAACCCATGAATAATACTTTGGAAAAATTACTATTTTGCCCATCAACTCTCACATATTTACAAAATGGTCCCTAGGCTCGTATAATGAAATGTACTCATTTTTTTGGTTACCCAAGCCTAGCCGAACATTTATTGAGCTTATAATAGCTCACACTTCCCTTTAGAACTGATTTTTACTACACATTTTATTACTTTTACATCTAGGTCCTTTTCATGATTTTTCCTTGAAAATCACTTAGAAAAAGATGTTTATCATACATTAAACTTTCATATTACTCCATTAAACATCAAAATACATGTATGTCCTTCATGGGTAAATTTTTGAACATGAACCCTAGGTCAAAATATTGCTAGAAATAGCTAAATCGAGCTACGAGGATCTCAAAAATAAGAAGAACATTAAAAATGGAGCTAGAAGACACTTACAATCAAGCATGAAAGTTGAAGAAACCCTAGCTATGGTGCCCTTGATATTTTCGGCCAAGCATGGAGAAGATGGACACCATTTTTGACTTCTTTTTCCCTTTTTATTAACTTATTACCAAATGACCAAAATGCCCTTAAGGTCTATTTCTTGAGATTTTTCCTTACCATGTCTATTTTTGTCCATCATCAAATATAATGGTCCAATTGCTAAATCAGGGCCTCTAATAATTTTTCTATTACTATCTCACACTTGAAACTTCTAGAATATCATATTTTTCAATCTTTGCAATTTAGTCCTAATGAATAAATTGATCACTAAATTATAAAATTTCTTCATGAAATTTTCACACAATCATGCAAACATGTCATGGGCCTTATAAGAATCATAAAACACATATTTCTACTTTGAATTTGTGGTCTCGCAACCACTATTTTGACTAGGCCCTAAATCGGGCTGTTACAAATCTCTCCCGTTAGGGATTTTCGTCCCCGAAAATTTTACTGGTAAAAAGGTTGGGATATTGGTTTCTCATGGCCTCCCCGGGCTCCCATGTAGCCTCTTCTACCCCATATCTTTGCCATAGTACTTCAACAAGGGCTATACTTTTATTTCTTAACTGTTTAACTTGTCGTGCCAAAATCTTAACCGGCTCTTCGCCATAAGTCATGTCCGGTTGAATTTCAAACTTCGTTGGTACAATCACATACGAAGGGTATGACCGGTAGCGACGTAACATAGACACGTAGAATACATCATGAATCTTTTCCAACTTAGATGGCAATGCCAAACGATAGGCTACCGGTCCTATCCTCTCGATAATTTCATACGGTCTGATAAAGCGCGGACTCAACTTGCCTTTCCGGCCAAATCTGAGAACTTTCTTCCATGGTGACACTTTCAAAAATACCTTATCACCAACTTAAAACTCAATCTCTTTTCGTTTCAAATCAGCGTAGGACTTTTGCCTATCAGAAGCAGCTTTTAAACAATCACGAATCACTTTTACCTTCTCTTCAGTTTCTCTGACTAAATCAACCCCGTGAATCTGATTCTCTCTGAGTTTAGTCCAATACAGGGGCGTTCGGCACTTACGCCCATATAATGCCTCATAAGGTGCCATTTTCAAGCTCGACTGAAAACTGTTATTGTAGGCAAATTCTACTAATGGTAAATACTTTTCCCAAATACCTTGAAATTTTAAAACACAACATCGAAGCATGACTTCAAGTATCTAAATTATTTTTTCCGACTGCCCGTCGATTTGCGGATGGAAAGCTGTACTAAAATTCAACTTTGTGCCCAAGGCTTCTTGCAACTTTTTCCAAAATCGTGATGTAAATCTCGGATCTCTATCCGATATAATTGACAACGGTACTCCGTGAAGTCTCACAATTTCTGACACATACAAATCTGCCAACTTATCAAGCGAATAATCAATGCGTACCGGTATAAAATAGGCTGACTTTGTAAGTCTATCAACCACAACCCATATAGCATTCTTCTTTTTTGGTGTCAAAGGCAAACCCGTCACAAAGTCCATAGCAATAAGGTCCCACTTCCACTCGGGAACCATAATAGGTTGAAGTAGACCCGAAGGTACTTGGTGCTCAGCTTTTACTTGCTGACAAATCAAGCATCTAGATACGAACTCAGAAATATCTTTCTTCATACTCGAACACCAATACCATTTCTTCAAATCATTATACATGTTTGTACTGCTTGGATGAATAGATAAACATCCACTATGTGCTTCATGCAAAATTTTTCGAATAAGCTCATCATCTCTGGGTACACAGACCCTATCTCGGAACATCAAACATCTAACAGGACTAATCCGAAAGTCTGACTCAGCATTTACCTCACATTGAACTCTTTTAGCTTACAAATCATTGTCGCCTTTCTGAGCTTCATAAATCTCTTGTAGAAACATCAGTCTAGCTCTCAACTCGGCTAGAATAGAACCATCATCTGACAAAGCCACTCGTGTATTCATGGCCCTCAATGCAAACAAGGATTTCCTACTCAAAGCATCGGCGACCGCATTTTCCTTTCCCGGGTGGTAGTTGATCACTAACTCGTAATCTTTTATTAACTCTAACCACCTTCGTTGCCTTAGGTTCAATTCCTTTTGAGTCATCAAGTACTTTAGACTTTTGTGATCAGTGAATGCCCAAAATTTCTCACCATACAAGTAGTGTCTCCAAATCTTCAACGCAAATACAATGGCAGCTAACTCCAAATCATGCATCGGTTAATTCTTCTCGTGTGGCTTTAACTGTCTAGAGGCATAAGCTATTACTTTTCCTTCTTGCATGAGTACACAACCCAATCCATTCAAGGATGCATCACAATAGACCACAAATTCTTTTCCTGGTTCGGGTTGTACTAAAACTGGAGCCTCAGTCAACGATGCCTTTAATTTTTCAAAACTTTGCTGGCACTTTTCTGTCCACTCAAACTTCACATCTTTTTGCAATAACTTCGTCATCGGTGTAGCTATCAAGGAAAATCCCTTAACAAATTGTCGGTAATAACCAGCTAGGCCCAGAAAACTTCTAACCTCGGATACGTTCCTTGGCGGCTTCCAATCCACAATTGCTGAAATCTTACTCGGGTCAACTCTAATTCCATCTCCCGAGATAATGTGCCCTAAAAATCTGACTTCTTTAAGCCAAAATTCACTTTTACTAAACTTGGCATATAACTGATTATCTCGTAAAATTTGTAAGACTGCCCTCAAATGTTCAACATGCTCGTTTCCATCACGAGAGTAAATCAATATATCATCAATGAAGACTACAACAAATTTATCCAAATATGGCCGAAAGATGCGATTCATTAAATCCATAAACACAGCAGGGGCATTGGTTAAACCGAAAGGCATGACTAAAAACTCGTAGTGATCATACCTTGTCTGAAATGCGGTTTCGACACATCTGAGTCTTTGACTCTCAACTGGTAATAACAAGACCTCAAGTCTATCTTGGAAAACACAGTGGCTCCCTTCAATTGGTCAAAAAAATCATCAATCCTTGGCAATGGGTACTTGTTCTTTACGGTTACCTTATTAAGCTGTCGGTAATCTATACATAACCTCATGGAACTATCTTTCTTTTTCACAAATAATACGGGAGCACCCCACGGAGAATTTGTAACAGTCTGGTTTAGACCCTAGTCAGAAGAGGGGTTTCATGACCCCAAATCTGAGTCAAAAAAATATTTAAATATTGTTTTCCGTGCTTATAGTATGTGAATTAGCATGTGTTAAAGTTTCGTGAATTAATTTTGATGTTTGTGTGCTTAATTTGAGAAAAGGATTAAATCGCGTAAAATAAAAATTTAGTGGTTATTTTTAGAAAGGCCGAATAGTGGTTGTTCTTTTAATATGGAGGTTTTATGTTGCAAATATGCCGTTGAATATATGCATGAACGGTTGTGGTAATTAATTAAAAGATTTATGCATTATTTTATGATGGATAAAATGGTAATTGTTGAAATAATATATGTTAAAATAAAACAAACATTAAAATGATGAGATAATGCTCATCTTTGTGCCGAAAATCCAAGAAAAAGAAAGAAAGAAAACCAAGCTTCATTCGGCTAGGTTTAATCTTGATTCAAGGTTAGTTTTGTTCGGTTTTTGATAATTTCTACATTTTTGTAATCGTTGCTTTGTGTTCTTCAAAACCCATGCTTCAATTTTGTGAATTGATGAAGATTTTGAAAAGTGCCATGGATGAATTCATGAGTTTTGTGATGTTTGATGATGAAATATGAAATATATGTGTTAGATTAACATGTTTTGTCTTTGGATTTTTGGTGATTTTGAGTAATTTGGAATTAATTGAGAAAATAATATTTTGAAGGACTAAATTGTAAAATAAATGAAATATATGGACTCTTATGAGCATGGGTAATATTCGGCCTAAGCATGGTGTATGCAAATTTGGTGTATTTTGTGATTTTATGAAATAGGGACTAAAATGTCAAAATGTGAAAATATGAGGGCTAAATTGTAAATTGCCCTAAATATGTGTTTTTGGATTGAATTGAATGATTTGGTGAATAAATGGATTAAATTTGAATGTGTATAGATCAAGAACTGAAGAAAACGGATTTAGATCGAGGAAAGTCAAAAATAGTTGAATAGTTGTCCGTTTCCGTTTACACGAATCCGAGGTAAGTCTATATACAAATAAATGTATTTGCATTGATTTATGTATGTTCATATGAAGTTTCATTATGATGAATGTGTACGAGATGATAACTATATGAAATCCGAGGAAGTATTGACAATGTATCAATGTCCGGGAAGTCCCGTACGAACCTAGGAATAAATAGGATTACATATGTCATGACATAGGTTTCCGATGTGTGATATCGTGTAAGACCACGTCTGGGATGTTGGCGTCGATTTGAGAGTTATATGTAAGACCATGTCTGGGACATTGGCAACGTATTTTATTCATGTAAGACCCTGTCTGGGACAGTGGCATCGATATTTGGTTACATGTAAGACCACGTTTGGGACGTTGGCATTGTACGACTATTCTGAGTATTTCGAGTGTCCTATTTAGTTCCGAATGGTTCAACGGGCAATTCTGAGAAACGAAAGACTAATTGGAATGTAAAATCGAATCAGGTATGTTTGGAATGTTGATAAACCGTAGAAGTAACATATTCTAAGCCCACATTTAGTATGCTTTTGGATGATTTAAGCGCCAATTTATGTAAAAAGGTGCTCTTAATCCTTTCTTTTCATGTCTTATACTCAGGAAAGCACCCGATGAAGAAAAGAATGAGAAACAGGCTTAAAACGGACCAAGTTGGGCCAAGCCACGAAATCAACACGGCCTGGACTTCAAGCCACACGGCCATCGCGCCACCATTCCTACTAGAACACGGCCTTACCACGACTTACACACCGTGCCTCATTCAACAATGTGTCGAACATGGCTCTGCCACGATTTACACGGCGCGTGTGCCATGGCCGTGCCTCTGCTTAGTGGAGAAGAGGAATTTCATTCGGGAAAGGATACTTAGGGAGAAAGAAACGTGTTTCAAAAGCCTATAAATACACCCTAGGTACCAAATTGAAAGGGGGCGGAAAGCTAGGCTAAAAAGCCAAGTCGAAAGGTCGATTGGTGGGAATTACTCAAGATAGCCAGTTGATCCATCTCAAGAAGCCGGAATTCTACTCAAGATGGAGGATCTCCTCTTCAATTCCTTTAGGGGTTTTAGGATTTCTTATGTTTTGTGTTATCTTTTCTCTTGAGATGTTTTCCTTTATTTTTATGAACTAAACCTTCTGATACCCGAAGAGATGAAACCTATGATGAATCTTGTTATTTGATTTTTGAATTATATGATAATAACTTAGTTTGTTCTTAATTGTGTGAACTTAATCCAAATCTAATGTGCTTAGGTGGAGGAGGAATAGACCCTGCCTAAGAGTAGATCCAACATAATTAGGCGGAGTTGATCGCACGCCTAGAGATAGGGTGACGAGATTTTGCCGGATTAGGGTGAAACCTAATATGGGAGTCCACAGATCGATTTACTGCTATTCTAGGGGGTTATTATAAGCGAACGAGAGTTCCACTAATTAACCTAGGGTTAGATGTTATTCGCCTCGAGAGAGGGTTTAATATACGTTAGGGAGTCTCACGGATCAAACTAAGTAAATAAATCATATGGTTCAAGGTTAAATAACAAGTGAAGTCTAGGTGGATTTTTCCTAAGGGTATTTCTTGAGTCAACTGAGTTTTTCCAAAAGTTATTTCCCGAATTCATTCTTTTTGTCTTTGCATCTTAGCTTAGTAAGTAGATTAGTTTTAGTTTAACAACCATCACTTTATATTAAGGCTAAGTAATAAAAAGACGGTGAGTATTAGTACTTTTAGTTCCTTTGGGTTCGACAATCCGGTCTTGCCTTAACTATACTACTGTTCGATAGGTGCACTTGCCTTAAATCGTTGTCAGAGTTAGTTTCCAGGTTCGATCATTCTCTTTTATAAATTTTAAAACTCTAATTTACAGCGATCAAGTTTTTGGCGCCGTTGCTGGGGAACTAAAATATGAAGAAAACTCTATTTTTGTTACTTTAGCCATTATTTTTATTTTTTTCGCAATTTATTTTTCTTTTTAGTTTTAATTTTAATTTTTTCTAAATTTTATTTCTTTCTTTTCCAATCAGGTACCTCTAGTTTATGACTAGAAGAAACCCGAGAGGACCTTTAGAATACGACAGTGATATTGAAGCTACCACTCGAAGAAATCGCAGAGAAATTAGGCGAGCCTAAATTACGAAGGAGAGCAGGAAGACAGATCCAATCCTACTGAAGGGATGGACGAAAATAATCCACCACCACAAAACGATAAGGCGGATCAGAATGCTCCTCGTACTATGTATGATTATGCTAAACCTCATTTAACAGGGGCAGAATCGAGTATTGTTAGGCCTGCTATAGCTGCTAATAATTTTGAATTAAAGCCTAACACTATTCAAATGATTCAACAATTTGTTAAATTTGATGGTTTGCAGGAAGAAGATCCAAACACTCATATAGCTAACTTTTTAGAGTTCTGTGATACCTTCAAAATAAATGGTGTTTCTGATGATGCCATACGTCTTCGGCTATTTCCCTTTTCATTAAGGAATAAAGCTAAACAGTGGTTAAACTCGTTACCACGAGGGTCAATCACTACATGGGAACAAATGACCGAAAAATTTCTACTAAAATAATTTCCACCGGCCAAAACGGCCAAGTTACGTA
This sequence comes from Gossypium sturtianum, assembly GCA_025698515.1. Classification (NCBI taxonomy): domain Eukaryota; kingdom Viridiplantae; phylum Streptophyta; class Magnoliopsida; order Malvales; family Malvaceae; genus Gossypium; species Gossypium sturtianum. The sequence goes on from CM046943.1 coordinate 17,701,490, forward strand.
ATGATATATCTTCTTTTGTGCAGATGGATTTAGAGACATTATACAACGCATGAGAGAGATACAAAGATCTCTTGAGGAGATGCCCACACCACGGATTACCATTGTGGCTCCAAGTCCAAACTTTTACAACGGTGTGAATCCTTCAACAAGGAAATTAATTGATTCAAATTACGGTGGAACCCTCGAATAATAAAACTCCCGAGGAAGCCTACGAGTTTATTGAAGAGATGTCATTTGAACAACTATCGCTGGCAAGTTACAAGAACAAGGCCAACAAAACAAATGAGTTTACAACCTCGACGCAAAGAACCATGCTATCAAATCGTAGAGTTGATGAATAAGAAGATTGATAGTTTGTGTTCTTCGCAGTAAATCCAAAGAATACAAAGCGATGCAAGTGGAACTGTGGTGAATCCCGAGTACCCACCCTACCAACCCAGGCGCAGAGCGAATGCATGAACTATATAGGTAACAATTTCTGATCCAATAATAACCCATATAGTAATAATTATAATCCAGTTGGAGGAACCACCCAAATTTTTCGTGGGGAGGACAAGGAAATCAAGGAAATCAAAGACAACAACCTCCTCAAAATTTCCAAAATCAGCCCTATCCACAGGAAAAGAAACCAAGCCTTGAAGAGATGTTGAACAAATTCATAGCATCCACAGAAGCCCGTCTCCAAAAAAATGAGGTAACGCTCAACACCCAACAAACATCGATCAAAACGATCGAGAACCAAGTTGGAGGACTTACAAAGGCAATCGGGGAAATTACCCAATCGATGGAGAAATTGCAAAGCTATTATCCGAACGACCGCAAGGGCGTCTACCAAGTAACACTGAAATTAATCCTAAAGAGCAGATCCAAGCCATAACAGCTCAGGAGAATACAAGGGTAGATGAATCCATCTCAACATAAGGAAACGAGTTAGAAAAAGGTAAAGTTGAGGTAACACAAGACAAACCAAAACCGATAATCAAAGCATACCAACCTCGCATACCTTATCCCGAAGCATTGAAGGGAGATGACACAGAGGAACAGTTCGGTAAGTTTCTTAAACTTTTAAAGAAATTACACATTAACTTACCACTCCTCGAAGCTCTTTCACAGATGCCTGATTCCAGGAAATTCTTAAAGAAGCTTCTGACAAACAAGCGGAAACTAGACGGAGAATCGCATGTGGAACTAAACGCAAAGTGCTCAGCAATCTTGCAAAATAAGCTACCACAGAAATTAAAAGATCCAGGGAGTTTTACAATTCCATGTTTAATTGGTAGACTAACTGTTGATAATGCGTTAGCTGATTTAGGGGCAAGCATAAATGTCATGCCTTATAAATTGTTTAAACAATTAGGTCTAGGGAAACCCAAACAAACTAGGATGAGCATTCAATTAGTGATAAAATCATTAGAATTCCTAGGGGTATTATCGAAGATGTTCTTGTAAAAATTGACATGATTCGTTTTCTCGAGATTTTGTTGTCTTAGACATGGATGAGGATAATTCGATCCCCCTAATTTTAGGAAGACCCTTTTTAGCAACTGCCAGGACTAAAATTGATGTTGATGCAGGAGAACTCATACTTTGCATAGGTAATGAGACCGTCACCATCAAGGCTCTCGATTCGGCTAGAACATCGAGTAATCAAGGTGAGAACGTAAATGTCCCTAATAACCATTCTTGTTAACTCTTCTTTTGAAACACCACCAAAGAATACAACTGAACCCGATCCTGACCCCAACCCTAACAAAGAAATAAGTCATGAAGATTGAGGGATCCAGTTCGATGATCTAGACGAGTGGAAGACACACTTTAAGGAGAAATTAGGGATACACGACGAAGAACTAGAACCACACGAGGAAAAATCGAAAGAACCCCCAAAAGAGCTTATAGGAACAACAAACCACTTCAAAATAGGGGACAAGGTACTGTTAGACGAAGCAGATCTTCGAATATCTCCTCCTGACCCTAGCACAAACAAATAAATATCTTTTAGGGTAACCAGTGTTTTCCCATTCGAAACAGTCGAGGTAAGTAATCCTATTTTTGGTACTCTTACTATAAACGCATCTCAACTTAAATTTTTCACGAAGATACATATAATAACGTGAGGAAGGACTTCCAACTCCTCAAACCACCCTGAAGATGCAAACGAGAAGAGAGTCTAGCTTAAGACTATAAACGAGCACTTCTCGGGAGGCAACCCGAGCACTAACATAACTTATTCTCACATTTTGCTTTAAATTTATTTTTCTTTTCTTCTTTTCTTTTTGAATACGTAGTTATAAACTAACAAGGGGTGCAGAATTCCAGGACACACAGCCTTGCACATGGCCGTGGCCGTGGCCGTGTGTACCTCAAGAATCTTGGTACTAACAGACAGACGGTACAAGTCGAATGACCTAATTTACGCAATCACGGACTCAACCACTCTCCCGGGCGCGAAACAAAGTGACACGGCCGCGTGCTTGACGGCCGTGTGAGGCTATCGACTTGCCAACCACGGGCCGAACACGCCTGCGCAACCTAACCGTGCTAATATACTGACTTGTCGAACACAGGCTAGACACGAGCGTGGGGAATCAACACGCCCTAGAGCACGGTCGTGCAAGGCAGCCGTGTGAATCGACACACCCTCAACCCACGGGCGTGGAAATCGCGGACTGAAATTCTATTTAAACATCATACCCTTTTCATTTTTCTTCTTAACCCACTTCTTTCTTCTTTCCTTATTCCATTCTTTCCTTTATTTTCCCTTTTCCCTAAGAAATCCTTAGACTCTTGAGCCACAACAATATCATATCCATGGCAAGGAAGCGTAAGAGGCCAATCTCCCCAAAGGAGACCGATTCACATGAGTTCATGCCGGCAGCTTCATCTGAATAACAAGCCAAGGATATTTGAGGCTATTTAGTTTTTATTTCATTTTTCTCTTTTTCTTAAGTTTCCTTATCTACACTTCTCTTCCGCTTAAATTATTTTATTCTATCTTAGTTTCTTTGACTTAGGAACTAAAGGCTACTTGGGAATCACGCCACTTCCACCACCGCCAGCACCTCCGTGACCGTAGAAGTCACATCCACCTCGCAAACCATACACCAATAAGGATTCTCAAGCCACTTTATCTTTTAATTTTATTTTGTTTACATTTTTGTTTCCTCTTTCTTTACTTTTCTTTTCCTTAATTTTATATTTAGTTTACTTTAATTATGTCTTAACGATCCCTGGCTAATTCTCTACGAGCCTCCCAATTTCTTCATCTAGCGCAGGTTCGTCATTCAGGCGGGCCATCACCACCACCAAAGACATAATCTCCTCTCAAGGAATCATCCAAAAATTCAAGAAGTTTTCACTTATCCCCATATCTGATGATTTTAGTACAAGGTTGTTATATATCTTTGTACATTGAGGTCAATGTACATCTTAAGTGTGGGGGGGTGAACAACCTAAAAAGATACCTAACTCAAAGCCTGAATTTAGTCTTGTTTTTAAGTAAATTTCTCACATTACTAATTAGGATGAAATTTCCATGATTTATGATTTTTATTGATATATTTTAGATTAAGTCATTGATAATTGTGCATTGATAATTAAATTTGAAGAATACTAGAGAATCAAGCATGCTAAGTCTATTTTTCAGAAATTAAAAATTTTCTAGGTTGTCGAACTGAGTTTAAATATTACTTTGAAGTTTAAAATTTACGAGGTTGACATCAAAATACCCATAATTTTTGTGAGTTTTTGAGCCTTATAAAGCATATATTCTTTTTCTTGCTCACTTTATTGATTATGAGTATGTCAACACTGATTTGTTATTCTAGAACTTGCATCGATTATACATGTCGAGACCACATTTTTTTGATTTGAAACACGTGAGATGATAAAGGCACCTAGGATCTAACCCACTTACTCCATAAAAGCCTACCTTCACAATTAACCCCTAGTGAACCCCTTTTAATCCTAACAACCCTATTTTGACTCACCCAATCGATATTAACCTGTAACCCTTTGTTTTTGTCATCACCACTCTTTTGACTACCCTTTATATCGAGATTTGATTTGATTAATAGCCTAACTATGTTTTCTATTTCAGCTTATGTATTTTTAGTTTATTCTTAAAAAAACGAAGTATATCCATTATTCATTATTAGTTGTGATTAAATGAGCTTATACGTTTGGATTCCAAATATCGAAGAAGAAGCTCGTATTATTAGTATTATTAGTTTTCAATTGATGTATTTATTATTATTAGTTCATTAGTTCTTAGTTAGGTAATTTGTTGATTCAATCTCGATTCTAACCCTCTAATTCACCCTTACTCCACACCTTAACCCTAGCCCCATTCATGTACCCTAACAAAGACATTTTGATTTGTGTTTCATCTCATATTTCAGTGGTGGAGATTTGATTTTCATGCAAGCCTATGGGATTAACTCTTCATGTTTGACTTTTGAGGGCCTAAATTTTGAACCTTAAACACTTTGAGTGATTTGAGCGAATCTTTTGTGAGGATGTCAATCCTTGTCGATTCCGAATCAGAGGTAATTATTTAGATAAAGGGAAACACCTAGGTTTTGTGATACAGAATCTATGAATTATACTGTTTGAATTTTTAGGACACTTTGAATTGGATTATCCATGTATAAATTATCTATGAATTATAATGAGACACTATCAATAGGAATTATGAATTACAGGAAGTTCGTTTTAATTGTAAGTTGAGAATTTTGCTTGAGGACAAGCAAAAGCTTAAGTGTGGGGGTATTTGATAAACCGTAAAAGTAACATATTCTAAGCCCACATTTAGTATGCTTTTGGATGATTTAAGCCCCAATTTATGTAAAAAGGTGCTCTTAATCCTTTATTTTCATGTCTTATACTCAGGAAAGCACCCGATGACGAAAAGAACGAGAAACAGGCTTAAAACGGACCAAGTTGGGCCAAGCCACGAAATCAACACGGCCTGGACTTCAAGCCACACGGCCGTGCAACCATTCCTACTAGAACACGGCCTTACCATGACTTACACGGCCATGCCTCATTCAACAGTGTCGAACACGCCCTGGCCACGATTTACACGGGTGTGTGCCATGGCCGTGCCTCTTCCGTGGAGAAGAGGAATTTCATTCAGGAAAGGATACTTAGGGAGAAAAAAATGTGTTTCAAAAGCCTATAAATACACCCTAGGTACCAGCTGAAAGGGGGCGGAAAGCTAGGCTAAAAAGCCAAGCCGAAAAGGTCAGATTGGTGGGAATTACTCGAAGATAGCCAGTTGATCCATCTCAAGAAGCCGGAATTCTACTCAAGACGGAGGATCTCCTCTTCAATTCCTTCAGGGGGTTTTAGGGATTTCTTATGTTTTGTGTTATCTTTTCTCTTGAGATGTTTTCCTTTATTTTTATGAACTAAACCTTCGGATACCCGAAGGGGATGAAACCTATGATGAATCTTGTTATTTGATTTTTGAATTATATGATAATAACTTAGTTTGTTCTTAATTGTGTGAACTTAATCCAAATCTAATGTGCTTAGGTGGAGGAGGAATATACCCTGCCTAAGAGTAGATCCAACATAATTAAGCGGAGTTGATCGCACGCCTAGAGATAGGGTGACGAGATTTTGCCGGATTAGGGTGAAACCTAATATGGGAGTCCACAAATCGATTTACTGCTATTCTAGGGGGTTATTATAAGCGAACGAGAGTTCCACTAATTAACCTAGGGTTAGACGTTATTTGCCTCGAGAGAGGGTTTAATATACGTTAGGGAGTCTCACGGATCAAACTAAGTAAATAAATCATATGGTTCAAGGTTAAATAACAACTGAAGTCTAGGTGGATTTTTCCTAAGGGTATCGCTTGAGTCAACTGAGTTTTTCCAAAAGTTATTTCCCGAATTCATTCTTTTTGTCTTTGCATCTTAGCTTAGTAAGTAGATTAGTTTTAGTTTAACAACCATCACTTTATATTAAGGCTAAATAATAAAAAGACGGTGAGTATTAGTACTTTTAGTTCCTTTGGGTTCGACAATCCGGTCTTGCCTTAACTATACTACTGTTCGATAGGTGAACTTGCCTTAAATCGTTGTCAGAGTTAGTTTCCAGGTTCGATCATTCTCTTTTATAAATTTTAAAACTCTGATTTACAGCGATCAAATGTACACATTGTATGTGTATCAAAGGTAAGTGTATATATGAACTTACCAAGGTGAATTATATGCATAGATTTTATGAAATATAATGTGATATATGCATGATTTGTGTTATGAGAAAAAGTGATACTTTGAGATATGAATTGTGGGTAAGAAATGGCTAAACAAATGAGCCAAAGAAAATGTTATGAATTTGCAATTGAGAAACATTAATAATCTTGTATTAATATGATTATGTGCATTATATGTTAAGTTTATTTGTATATGGCTTACTAAGCTTTTAAAAGCTTACTTTTTGTGTGTTTACTATGTTTTATAGATCGTTAAAGCTACGGAAGGCTCAGGGATCGTCGAGGATCATCATCACACTACTCAATCCTGTTTTGGTACCTTTTGAAAGTGTATATATTAAAGTATGGCATGTATAGGCTAGTCACTTTGGATTATGTTTGAGATATGTACATAGCCATGTGATATGGCTAGATAAATGGTTGTGATATGAATGAGTAGTTATATTATATGATGCTTTGTTTGGTATGGTTTAATGACTAATGTAATGGTCAAAGTAAGGGTAAGCTAATTGATGCAAAGTTGGTAAATCATTGATGAGAACATGTCTTATTATTGTGCTAAGTTGTGGATGAATCATGCTTGGTTATGCTTGTGATTTAGTTGGGCTAATTAGCATATAAGATGTTGTGATGAAATGTTCTTGAATGAGTAAAATAGATGGTCAATTGGGTATGTTTTTGGTTGCCATAAGTGTTGAGAATGATGCTTGTATGTGCTTGTAGGGATGACCAAAGGTGTGGGTGGCATTTTTGCCTTACAAATGGCCTATATTTTCCCACACGGTTGAGCACACGGGCGTGTGGCTCGACCGTGTCTCTCGTGGTTGCATTTCGAAACAAGTCAGACTCGACCACGGGCTGGACACACGGGCGTGTGACTGGTCGTGTGATGCAAGTCAGGCTCGACCACGGGTGAGGCACACGGGTGTGTCTCAGGCTGTGTGGACAAGTCAGTATGTATGCCCTGTTTTGGCACGACTCGGACACATGGGCATGTTTGAGGCCGTGTGAGGCACACGGCCTGCCCACACGGGTGTGTGACCTCTGTAACTTTGAAAAATGTTTGAATTTTGGAAAAAATTTGTATGATCCCGGTCTAGTCCCGACCCCTTTCTAATACATGCTTAAGGTATCATAGACCTCATTAAGGGACTATATGTTTGTATTCTGCAATGGTTTGATGAAGTTATATTTTATAATACGAAATGTTTGTAAAAGTTTCTGATTGTTCGGTAATGCCTCTTAACCCTAGACCGACGACGGATTACGGGTTAGGGGTGTTACAGAATAACTTGGTCTTGCGAAACCTTTATCCGTCAACTCTTGTAATTGTGCCTTCAATTCTTTCAACTTGGTTGGAGCCATCCTGTACGGAGTAATTGAAATAGGGGTTCAATCTCTCTAACAGGAGGCAACCCTGACAGTTTTTCTGGAAATACATCTGGGTGCTCACATACTATGGGTACTGATTCAATTCTTAACTCAGTCTCTTTGGCATTCATCACAAAGGCAAGATAAGCTTCATATCCCTTACATATTTTTGGGCAGATATATGAGAAATCACTACAGGCAATCTATCCTGTTCATTTGATTCAACACGGAGAATATTCCCATTTTCACATTTTAATTCAATGAACTTCCTTCCACAATTTACTATCACATCATGATCAATTAACCAATCCATACCAAGAATTAAATCAAATTTGTAACACCCCATACCCGAGTCCGAGGCTCAGACAGGATACAAGACATTACTAAGCTTGAACTTGCTTAATCATGACATTACGGGCTATAAAATTTCGTTCCAAATTAAAACTTCTCATTCTTAAACAACTCAGACATTTCATGGGCCTCACGAGGCCTTAAACTCGTCTTTGATAAACTTTCGTAACCCAATCGAAAAACTTTTCTTTGAAAAAGGGGTCACACGCCTGTAAGATAAGACACGCCCGTGGATAGACATACATGCCCATGTCCCCAGACCGTGCCTAAAAACTCGCATTTCTCGCCAATTTTCGCCCGTGGACTTAGACGGTGTACTATATCTTGATATACTTACTTATTTCGACGCCATAACACGCCCGTGGGACTTAGACCGTGCACTATATCTTGATATACTCGACTTATTTCACACGGCCATAGCACGCCCGTGGACATAGACCGTGTACTACAACTTGATATTCTCGCCTTAAGATGCAAAGGTGCAGGTTACGACGCGGCTAGACACACGCTGTGTCCAACCGTGTGGGCACTTAGAGGCTATTTACCAAGCCAATTGCCACCCTGAAATTAAGATCCAATTCATACTCATTTCAACAACTCAATACTACATCATTCATGAATAATACTACATGCTTCATTGATAATTATAAACATACACACTTGGCCAATCACTTAGCCATATACAAAAGAATAACAAACTTAATAGCCTATACTTTGACTCTTCTTAAAACATTTACTCAAAATGTAATGCTTCCTATACATGCCATACTTAATAAAACAACTTGGCTATACCAAAATAGCGATTGATAGTGTGCTCGAGTCTGATGATGGTGATCCTCGATATTAGCTTATGGGACTACATGGAAGGAAAGAAAGAAAGACATAAGCGTTTAGCTTAGTAAGTTCGCATAATGCACATAGCAACATTCTTACTTAATATAGACCATTTGATATAAACAATGGTATCATAAATTCAGCTATAAAGCTTACTTACTCATGCTTGATTCTTACATATCTCATACTTGATAGGCAAACAAAGTACCTGTATCACTTGATCACTTTGATCAGCATACTTGAACATAATACTCATAATTTCTAATTCATCATTCATAACATGAATAATACTCATTTTCACTTAATAATAACTTTGCTTACTTAGCTTTCTTGTTATCTCAATGGAGCTTAACTCGTTTGCCCGATGAATTTATATGAATAACCGAGGATACTAAATCTCATCTAAGTTCTGAGGCCATGTCTTGACATGGACTTATACGAAGTCTTTCTCATGAGTTCCCTTGGGAACTTACCATTGCCATGTCTTGACATGGTCTTACTTGGTATCTTTGCTCATGAACTGGTCAATGCCGAGCCTTGGCTTGGACTTACTTGAAATCTCTTTCTCTTGATAGCTTTTCAATGCCAAGCTTGCCTTGGACTTACATGATAACTTCTCAATGCCAAGCTTGCCTTGGACTTACATGATAACTCCTCAATGCCAAGCTTGCCTTGGACTTACATGATAACTTCTCAATGCCAAGCTTGCCTTGGACTTACATGATAACTTGCTTGCTTGCCGATGCCATGCCTCGGCTTGGTCTTATACGGACTTTCTTGTTTCATGTGGTAGATTGAGTATCCTAAGCTATTCAACTTCAATCGGGGCTTTCTCATGCTTGATCTCATTAATTTCTTTGTTTAACATAACATAAAACATTTTCATAATAACGTTGTACATTATACTAAGCAATTCAATGATATAAATCATAAAGCTTAGAAATCATACAAACTTACCTCAATATACAAAATGTAGCTAGGTATGCAATTTAGTCCTCGACCTTGTTCTTGCCTCGGTTTCGATCCGGGCTTCGTTTTTCTTGATCTATAGTCATAAATAGATCATTTAATACTCACATTGACTAAATTGACTCTTTACTCATATTTTGGCAAAATTACTATTTTGCCCTTATACTTTCTCATATTTGCACTTTTGCCCCAAGGCTCGTAAAATAATTCTCATTTAATTTTCTTAGACTTTATGCTTAGCTGATTCATTTTCTCTACTATGACAATCCTCAATTCTCACTATTTCTACTATGTATGAACAATCTCATAACTTTTACAAACTAGTCCCTATGCTCATTTATCTTGAAATTCACTTAGAAAAAGATGTTTATCTAACATCAAACTCTCATAAAATTCCATAAAACATCATTTAACAAGTATATCATTCATGGGTAGATTTTTTAACATGCATCTTAGCTCACTTTATAGCTAAAAATAGCTAATTCATAATACGAGAACTTCAAAAATACGAAGAATATTAAAAACGGGGCTAAGATGAACTTACTAGCAAGCTTGAAAGATGAACAAACCCTAGCTATGGGTTCTTTGAAATTTTTGGCAATGAGGAAGAAGATGATAGTGATTTTTGTCATCTTTTTCCTTTATTAATCATTTAATAGACAAATGACTAAAATGCCATTCTCTTAAAAATTCTCTATTTTACTAACTCATGTCCAATTTTGTCCAAAAATTATGATTTAAGAAAATTGCTATATAAGGACTTATAATTGCTATTCTAAAGCTATTTCATACAAAATGCTCTTAGAAACTCATATTTTGCAACTTTTGCAATTTGGTCCTTTTTGACCATTCAACCTCAATTTAGCAAAATTGCTTCATGAAACTTTCACACTAACATGCAAACATGGCATGAACCTTAAAAACTCATAAATTTACCTCGGATTCATGGTCTCGCACCACTATTCCGACTAGGCCCTAAATCGGGCTGTTACAATTCTCCCCCTTAGGGATTTTCGTCATCGAAAATCTTACCAGCAAATAGGTTTGGATACTGGTTTCTCATACTCTCTTCTGGTTCCCATGTGGCTTCTTCTATTCCATGTCTTTGCCACAATACTTTCACTATGGCAATACTTTTCTTTCTTAGCTGCTTAACTTCCCGAGCTAAAATCTTGACTGGTTCTTCACCATAAGTCATGTCGGGATGAATCTCTATCTCTGACTGGGGAATTACATGTGAAGGGTCTGATCGGTAGCGTCTCAACATTGACACGTGAAACACATCATGTATCTTTTCTAAATCTGATGGCAAAGCCAATTTGTAAGCTACAGGCCCAACTTTCTCGGTAATCTCATACGGTCCAATAAAACATGGACTCAACTTGCCTTTCCGGCCAAATCTGAGAACTTTTCTCCAAGGTGTCACTTTCAAGAAAACTTTATCTCCGACTTGATACTCTATCTCTTTTCTCTTTAAGTCCGAATAGGACTTCTGTCTGTCTGATGCAGCTTTTAAACTTTCTCGTATCACTTTCACTTTCTCTTCAGCTTCTCTAACCAAATCAACCCCATGAATTTGGTTTTCTTTATGATCAGTCCAATATAGAGGCGTTCGGCACTTACGCACATATAAAGCTTCATAAGGCGCCATCTTTAAGCTCGACTGAAAACTATTATTATAGGCAAACTCTACTAATGGAAGAAACTTTTCCCAACTCCCTCGGAATTCAAGAATACAACATCTGAGCATATCCTCGAGTACTTGCATTAACCTCTCTGACTGACCGTCAGTTTGAGGATGAAAAGCGGTACTAAAATTCAACTTTGTACCCAAGGCCTCTTGTAACTTCTTCCAAAACCTGGATGTGAATCTCGGATCTCTATCCGATATGATTGACAAGGGAACTCCATGAAGTCTTACTATTTCTGAAACATACAAGTTTGCCAACTTGTCGATGGAGTAATCCACTCGAACAGGTATAAAATGGGCTGATTTTGTGAGTCTATCAACTACAAACCATACGGCATCTTTCTTGCTCGGAGACAATGGTAAACCCGTTACAAAATCCATAGTAATACGGTCCCATTTCCACTCCGGAACTAAAATGGGTTGAAGCAAACCCGAAGGTACTTGGTGTTAAGCTTTTACTTGTTGACAAATCAAGCATTTGGAAACAAATTCTAAAATATCTTTCTTCATTCTTGGCCACCAATACTGTTGCTTCAAGTCATTATACATTTTGGTACTACCCGGATGTACAGATAAACATCCATTATGGGCCTCATACAAAATTCTCTGAATAAGCTCTTCTTTTCTTGGTACACAAACTCTATCTTTGAACATCAGACTTCCATTGGGACTAATCCGGATGTTCGACTCAACATCTGTCTCGCACTGATCTTTCTGAACTTGCAATTCACTATCCTCTTTTTGAGCTTCAATAATCTCTTGGAGGAATATTGGTCTAGCTCTCAACTCAGCTAGAATAGAACCATCGTTGGACAAAGTCATCCGTGAATTCATTGCCCTTAATGCAAATAAGGATTTTCTGCTCAAAGCGTCGGCGACCATATTCGCCTTCCCAGGATGGTAATCAATGACCATCTCATAATCTTTTATCAACTCTAACCATCTATGTTGTCTTAAGTTCAACTCTTTCTGCGTCATCAAGTACTTCAAACTTTTATGATCAGTGTAAATCCGACATTTCTCACCATATAGGTGATGTCTCTATATCTTCAATGCGAAGACTATGGCAGCCAACTCTAAATCATGCGTCGGATAATTCTTCTCATGAGGCTTCAACTGTCTAGAGGCATAAGCAATAACTTTGTCTTCTTGCATAAGTACACAGCCTAATCCATTTAAGGATGCATCGCTGTAAATCACAAATTCTTTCCCTGTCTCAGGTTGAACCAAAACTGGGGCTTCTGTCAACATCGCTTTCAGTTTCTCAAAACTTTGTTGGCATCTTTCAGTCCACTCAAATTTCACATTTTTCTGTAACAATTTAGTCATCGGGGTTGCAATAACAGAAAACCCCTTGACGAATCGTCTATAATAGCTGGCTAGGCCTAGAAAGCTTCTAATCTCAGAAATATTCTTCGGTGGATTCCAATCCATTATGGCCGAAATCTTACTAGGGTCTACTCGAACTCCTTCTTTCTAGACAATATGTCCCAGAAACCCTACTTCCTTGAGCCAAAATTTGCTTTTACTGAACTTGGCATATAATTGATTTTCTCGTAGAATCTGTAAAACTGTCCGTAGTGATCAGCATGCTCATTCTCATCTCGGGAATAAATCAGTATGTCGTCAATCAAAATGAATACAAACTTGTCAAGGTATGGTCTAAACATGCGGTTCATTAAGTCCATGAATACTGCCGGAGCATTGGTCAAACCAAAGGGCATGACTAAAAATTCATAATGCCCATACCTTGTTCGGAAGGCTGTTTTAGGCACATCTGATTCTTTTACTCGTAGCTGGTAGTACCCTGATCTCAAGTCTATTTTGGAGAACACAGTGGCTCCTTTCAATTGATCGAACAAATCATCAATTCTAGGCAATGGGTACTTGTTCTTTACTGTCACTTTATTAAGTTGATGGTAATCTATGCACAATCTCATAGCGCCATCTTTCTTTTTCACAAATAAAACCGGAGCACCCCAGGGAGAACAACTTGACCTTGCAAAACCTTTATCTCACAACTCTTGTAATCGCGACTTCAGCTCCTTCAACTCCGTCGAGCCATTCTCTGTAAGGAGTAATAGATATTGGTACGAGCACGTGGAGCTAGCTCAATGTGAACTCAACCTCTCTAACGGTGGTAGTCCCCGGCAATTCCTCGGAAACACATCCACGTACTCACATACTATTGGCACTAACTCAATCTTTAACTCGCTTTCTTTTCATTCATCACAAAGGCCAAATATACTTCATACCCCTTTCTCATGTATCTCTCGTGTCACACGTGAGAAATCAATTCGACAATCTACTGTTCATCCGATTCTATGTGAAGGGTGTTCCCATCCTCACATCTCATTTCAATGTATTTCTTCCCATAATTAACTATTACATTATGGGCAATCAACTATCCATACCGAGAATGAGGTCAAACTCACAAATGGTAGCAACATAAGGTTTGCTTTAAAACAATGACCTCTAACCATTAATGGGCAATCTTTACATACTTCATCAACTAACACACTCTTGCTTAAAGGATTAGACACTTTAATCACAAATTCTGTAAACTCTACAGGCATACTTATATCGGATACCAATTTCATGCAAATGTAAGAGTGTGTGGATCCGGGATCTATTAAAGCAATAACTTTAACATCATGAAGAGAGAAGGTACCCGTGATAACATCATGGGAAGATGCCTCTTCGCGAGCGCCAATGGCATAAGTCCGTGCAGGTGGCCTACCCTCGAGTCTCGTGGCCTGCTCTCTAGGGTTACCTCTTCCACTTGCCCCACTTCCGGGGTTTCTCTGCGGCCTTCCTTTGACCATACTCCTAGATCTCGGGTTCTGAGTTCCGTCCTCTTTCATCATCTTTGGACAATCTTTTATGTAGTGGTCCTGGGAACCACATCTGAAACATGCATTTTCGTGTGCTCGGTATTCCCCTAAATGGCGTCTGCCACAATGTGGGCATTCGGGTCTATCAGATCGAACATTCCCCACACTAGCGACTGAAGTAGTCTGAGCTTTATTTCCCGAATACTGTTTACTCTTATCCTTCCTGGAAAATCCAGTGGAAGTAGCCGATCGGGCAGGGAAATCTCTTGACTTCTTGGATGAAGATTGGAATGACTTGTTCCACTACCTCTTTCTAGAGTCACGAGACTCTATTTCAGATTTCTTCTTCTCTTTTACTAGTTCTTACAAGCCCTCTCGACTAGCACAACAAATTCCTTCAATTCTAGGACAACAACAAACAGTTTGATGTCCCCATTTAGTCCATCTTCAAATCTTTTACTCATGATGGCTTCGGTGGACACGCATTCTCGAGCGTATTTGCTGAGTCTTACAAACTCACGCTCGTAGTCAGTTACAGACATCTTGCCTTGTTTTAGTTCTAGGAATTCCTTCCTTTTCTGGTCCACAAACCTTTGACTGATATACTTTTTCTTAAACTCTTCTTGGAAAAATTCCCACGTGATCTTCTCTCTTGGGACTACTGATACCAAGGTGTTCCACCCTTGATAGGCAAAATCTCTTAAAAGAGAAACTACGCACTTCGTGCACTCTTCAGGTGTACATGACAGCTCATTAAATACCCTGATGGTATTTTCTTACAAGAATTCAGCTCTTTCCGGATCGTCATCTTTTCTAGCCCGGAATTCTTCAGCCCCATGTTTTCTGATCCTATCAACTGGAGGCTTAACTCCTCTTGCCACCTCTATTACTTGAGGGGCTACTGGGATAGGTTGAGGAATAGGCAGGGGTGGAGGGGGTTGTGCATTCGGGTTCGTACGAACGAATTTCGTGTACCATGTGTTCATCATATGGAGGAAGGCTTCTCTAGCCTCTTCTCCTCCTCCTTAACTCACTGTAGTGGGTCTATTCTCGTTCTTATTCGGCACCGTCCCTTCAGCGGGAGCCAGCGTGTTACTTTCTACATCATCCGCCATATCTCTTTCAGGATCCATTTACTATATACATATAAACATAATTTAAGTCGTCAGGAGTCGTCACACTATCATTATAAAAACATTCTTACGTATGGCATGTATAGCTAGACTCATGCTCGTGCTACGTTAGTCCTGGAACCGACTAAATCGTAGCTCTGATACCACTAAATGTAACACCCCATACCCGAGTCCGAGGCTCAGACAGGATACAAGACATTACTACGCTTGAACTTGCTTAATCATGACATTACGGGCTATAAAATTTCATTCCGAAATTAAAACTTCTCATTCTTAAACAACTCGTACATTTCCTGGGCCTACGAGGCCTTAAACTCGTGCTGATAAACTTTCAGAACCCAATCGAAAAACTTTTCTTTGAAAAAGGGGTCACACGCCCGTGTAAGATAAGACACGCCCGTGGATAGACATACACGCCCATGTCCCCAAACCGTGCCTAAAAGCTCAGTATTCTGCCAATTTGCCCACGGCCAAGACACGCCCGTGGACTTAGACCGTGTACTATATCTTGATATACTGACTTATTTCACACGGCCATAGCACGCCCGTGGACTTAGACCGTGTTCTATATCTTGATATACTGACTTATTTCACACGGCCATAGCACGTCCGTGGACTTAGACCGTGTACTACAACTTGATGTTCTCGCCTTAAGATGCAAGGTTCAAAGTACACATACGGCCTGAGACACACGCCTGTGTCCAACCGTGTGGGCACTTAGAGGCTATTTACCAAGCCAATTGCCACCCTGAAATTAAGATCCAATTCATACTCATTTCAACAACTCAATACTACATCATTCATGAATAATACTACATGCTTCATTGATAATTATAAACATACACACTTGGCCAATCACTTAGCCATATACAAAAGAATAACAAACTTAATAGCCTATACTTTGGCTCTTCTTAAAACATTTACTCAAAATGTAATGCTTCCTATACATGCCATACTTAATAAAACAACTTGGCTATACCAAAATAGTAATTGATAGTGTGCTTCGAGCTCCGATGACGGTGATCCTCAATATTAGCTTGGCAGGACTACATGGAAGGAAAGAAAGAAAGACATAAGCGTTTAGCTTAGTAAGTTTGCATAATGCACATAGCAACATTCTTAATTAATATAGACCATTTGATATAAACAATGGTATCATAAATTCATCTATAAAGCTTACTTACTCATGCTTGATTCTTACATATCTCATACTTGATAGGCAAACAAAGTACCTGTATCACTTGATGACTTTGATCAGCATACTTGAACATAATACTCATAATTTCTAATTCATCATTCATAACATGAATAATACTCATTTTCACTTAATAATAACTTTGCTTACTTAGCTTTCTTGTTATCTCAATGGAGCTTAACTCGTTTGCTCGATGAATTTATATGAATAACCGAGGATACTAAATCTCATCTTAGTTTCGAGGCCATGTCTTGACATGGACTTATACGAAGTCTTTCTCATGAGTTCCCTTGGGAACTTACCATTGCCATGTCTTGACATGGTCTTACTTGGTATCTTTGCTCATGAACTGGTCAATGCCGAGCCTTGGCTTGGACTTACTTGAAATCTCTTTCTCTTGATAGCTTTTCAATGCCAAGCTTGCCTTTGACTTACATGATAACTTCTCAATGCCATGCTTGCCTTGGACTTACATGATAACTCCTCAATGCCAAGCTTGCCTTGGACTTACATGATAACTTCTCAATGCCAAGCTTGCCTTGGACTTACATGATAACTTCTCAATGCCAAGCTTGCCTTGGACTTACATGATAACTTGCTTGCTTGTCGATGCCATGCCTCGGCTTGGTCTTATATGGACTTTCTTGTTTCATGTGGTAGATCGAGTATCCTAAGCTATTCAACTTTAATCGGGGCTTTCTCATGCTTGATCTCATTAATTTCTTTGTTTAACATAACATAAAACATTTTCATAATAACGTTGTACATTATACTAAGCAATTCAATGATATAAATCATAAAGCTTAGAAATCATACAAACTTACCTCAATATACAAAATGTAGCTAGGTATGCAATTTAGTCCTCGACCTTGTTCTTGCCTCGGTTTCGATCCGGGCTTCGTTTTTCTTGATCTATAGTCATAAATAGATCATTTAATACTCACATTGACTAAATTGACTCTTTACTCATATTTTGGCAAAATTACTATTTTGCCCCTATACTTTCTCATATTTGCACTTTTGCCCAAAGGCTCGTAAAATAATTCTCATTCAATTTTCTTAGACTTTATGCTTAGCTGATTCATTTTCTCTACTATGACAATCCTCAATTCTCACTATTTCTACTATGTATGAACAATCTCATAACTTTTACAAACTAGTCCCTATGCTCATTTTTCATGAAATTCACTTAGAAAAAGATGTTTATCTAACATCAAACTCTCATAAACTTCCATAAAACATCATTTAACAAGCATATCATTCATGGGTAGATTTTTGAACATGCATCTTAGCTCACTTTATAGCTAAAAATAGCTAATTCATAATACGAGAACTTCAAAAATACGAAGAATATTAAAAAGGGGGCTAAGATGAACTTACTAGCAAGCTTGAAAGATGAACAAACCCTAGCTATGAGTTCTTTGAAATTTTCGGCAATGAGGAAGAAGATGATAGTGATTTTTGTCATCTTTTTCCTTTATTAATCATTTAATAGACAAATGACTAAAATGCCATTCTCTTAAAAATTCTCTATTTTACTAACTCATGTCCAATTTTGTCCAAAAATTATGATTTGGGCAAATTGCTATTTATGGACTTATAATTGATATTCTAAAGCTATTTCATACAAAATGCTCCTAGAAACTCATATTTTGCAACTTTTGCAATTTGGTCCTTTTTGACCATTCAGCCTTAATTTAGCAAAATTGCTTCATGAAACTTTCACACTAACATGCAAACATGGCATGAACCTTAAAAACTCATAAATTTACCTCGGATTCGTGGTCTCGCACCACTATTCCGACTCGGCCCTAAATTGGGCTGTTATAAAATTCGTCAAACGGCAATAGCATGAGATTTGCCGAAGAATAATGACCTCTAATCATCAAAGGGCAATCTTTGCATGCTTTATCAACTAATACACATTTGCCTAGGGGATTTGACACCTTTATCACAAATTCTATAGACTCTATAGGCATGTTCATGCTAGATACTAATTTCATGCAAATATACAAGTGGGTAGACCCCGGATCAATTAAAGCAACAACATGAGTATCATAGAGAGAAAATGTACCCGTGATCACATCAGGGGATGACGCCTCTTCGCGAGTGCGAATAGCATAAGTCCTCGCTGGCGCTCTACCCTCAGATCTTGCAGTCTGCTCTCTAGGTGTATTCTTACTACTCATTCCGTTTCCTGGATTTCTCTGTGACCTTTCTCTAGCAGTACTTCTCGATCTTGCACTCTGAGATTTCTTTTTTTCAGCCATCTCCGGGCATTCTCTAATAAAGTTATCTTGGGATCTACACTTGAAACAAGTTCTCTGATTTGCTCGACACTCACCGGGATGACGTCTGCCACACTGTGGACATTCCGGTCTACTTGGTCGAGCATTACCAACACTAGCAATTGAGGTGGTCTGAGCTTTAGAACTCGAGTACTGCTTAACTTTACTTCGGTTTGAAAACGAAACTGAAGTAGCTGATCGAGTAGTGAACTCTCTCGATTTCTTCGACGAAGAATTAAATGAATTGCTCAAATGTCTCTTCCTCAAGTCACGAGACACGATTTCAACTTTTCTTTTCTCTTTGGCCAACTCCTCGGCCTTGCAAGCTCTATCTACTAACACAACAAATTATTTTAGTTCTAGGACACCAACAGACAATCAGATATCCTCATTTAACCCGTCTTCAAACCTTTTACACATAATGGCTTCAGTGGATACACAATCTTGAGTGAATTTACTGAGCCTTACAAACTCACGTTCGTATTCGGTTACCGTCATTCGTCCTTGCTTCAGCTCAAGGAATTCCTTTCTTTTCTGGTCGATGAACCATTGGCTAATATACTTCTTTCGAAAATCTTCTTGGAAAAACTCCCAATTAACCTTCTCCTTGGCACAACCGACACAAGGGTATTCCACCACTGGTAAGCCGAATCTCTTAAAAGTGACACAACACACTTCATACACTTTTCAGGTGTGTATGATAGTTCATCAAATACCCTGATGGTATTTTCGAGCCAGAATTCTGCTCTTTCTGGATCGTCATCTTTATTAGCTCGAAATTCCTCGGCTCTTTTTTTCAGATTCTATCAACCGGGGTTTTTCTCTCCTTACTACTTCTACAACTTGGGAGCTGCAGGGGTAGGCTGAGGAACAGCTGGGGATGGGGGGGTTGCGCGTTCGGGCTCGTTCGAACGAACTCCGTATACCAGGCATTCATCTTGTGGAGAAAGGCTTCCATAGCCTCTTCTCCCCCTCTCTGACTCACAGTCGTTGGTCTATTCTCATTTTCATTTGGCACCGTCTCTTGGGCGGGGGCCGGCGCGTTACTCTCTACATCATCTGCCACAGCTCTGTCGGGATCAATTTACTATATAATAACACAATTTAAATCATCAGAAGTCGTCACACTATCATTATATAAATACTCATATGTATGGCACGTATAGCTAAACTTGTACACATGCTAGGTTAGTCCGAGAATCGACTAAACTATAGCTCTGATACCACTAAATGTAACACCCCTTACCCGTATCCGACACCGGAATAGGGTACAAGGCATTACCGTACTTAACGGACTTTAACATACCTTATCGGGCCATAACTTTTCATTCATAATTAAGAACCCTTCATTTGTACTCATAATGTTCGCATTATAGGTCTACTATACCCGAAACACACATATTGATTAGTTTGAGATTGAACCAGAAACTTACGAACACTTAGAAAATTTTTACTCAAAACAGGGCCACACACCCGTGTGAGAGGAGTGACACGCCCGTGTGGCATGTCACACGCCCGTGCTTCATGCCCTGTCCAAAATAAGGGACATTCTGTTTATGACATCAACAAACCCTCAGGGGCACACGGCCAAGCCACACGCCCGTGTGCTGGCCCGTGTGACGAACTGATTTTTTTGCAAATTAGATGCAGGGGACACACAGCCTACCAACACGCCCATGGAGCTGATCGTGTGTCACACAGGGCCTAGACACACGCCCGTATGTCTATCCGTGTGGACAAATGCAAGGCTATTTACCAAGCCATTTGCCACCCTGAAAAGCAACCACATCCCTACCATTTCAAGAAACACTTAACTTAACAATAATGTCCTTCTAACATGCACTAATAAGAAATCCATAACTTAGCTCACTCAATTGCATAAACTTGCACTTCATGAATAACATCATCATTGAATAGATATAACTTAGCTAGTTTTGGCCGATTTCAATAGCCATTTACAAAATGAATTGAGTAACGTTAATAGCCAACACATTGGCTAACCAATATAACATATAATAAAATAACCAAGTTCCTATACATGCCATACCCAAAATAATCAAACTTTAATATACCAAAAGAATAGCTTGATAGTGTGAACCGAGCTCCGACGTCCTACGATCCTCGAGCTAGGTTGGCGATACTACAAGGAAAAGGAAAAGAAAGGGGGTAAGCATAAAGCTTAGTAAGTTTGCATGAAATAAATAGCAACATAAAGGCTTATGATAACATCCATACATTACATCGAGTAATAACACAAATTCTAATACATATTGACATAACTTACTCCTGCTTACTCTTACCGATCTCATATCACATATCGGACTCATTTCTCGTATATTACTTATTTGTACCTGTGTCACTTCATCACATAACTTTAGCACTCTTACATCTTGAACATAAACTTAGCTTTTTAACCCGTTGAACCATTTGTAATATTGAAGGATACTCGAACTCGTCATACACATAATAAGATGCCAATGCCATATCCCAGATATGGTCTTACATGGGATCATATATTGATGGCGATGCCATATCCCAGATATGGTCTTATACGGGATCTATTATCGATATCGATGCCATATCCCAGATATGGTCTTATACGAGATCTCTTATCGATGTCGATGCCATATCTCAGATATGGTCTTATACGAGATTGTATATCGATGCCATGTCCCAGACATGGTCTTATACGGGATTACTACTCGATGCCGATGCCATATCCTAGATATGGTCTTATACGAGATCTCCTTTCGGTGCCGAGGCCATGTCCCAGACATGGTCTTATACGGGACCTCCTTAATCTCATGTCATGACAATAGTATCCTTTCCATTCCTAAGGTTCAACCGAGACTTTCACATAATATAATTTCATCATACTTTCATCGTTACCTCATTAATCAATTTCGTAGAGATAATATACATTTCTCATGATAAGAAGCAGATTAAAACATAATAACATTAGGTTGATTTATTACACAAAAATTTACCTCGATATCAAAATATGTATGGTTGTTCGATTTAGTCTACCACCTTGTTCTTTCCTCGATTTCAGTCTGGACTTCGTGTTTCTTGATCTATAATAACAATTTCACTTATTTAATGATCACATTGACTAAAATAACCCATGAATCATACTTTGGCATTACTAGTTTGCCCCTCAACTCTCACATATTTACAAAATGGTCCCTAGGCTCGTATAATGAAATGTACTCATTTCCTTGGTTACCCAAGCCTAGCCGAGCATTTATTGAGCTTATAATAGCTCACACTTCCCTTCAAAATTGATTTTTACTACACATTTTATTACTTTTACATCTAGGTCCTTTTCATGAATTTTCCTTGAAAATCACTTAGAAAAAGATGTTTATCATACATTAAACTTTCATATTCCTCCATTAAACATCAAAATACATGTATGTCATGCATGGGTAAATTTTTGAACATGAACCCTAGGTCAAAATATTGCTAGAAATAGCTAAATCAAGCTACGAGGATCTAAAAAATATAAAGAACATTAAAAACGGGACTGGGAGACACTTACAATCAAGCTTGAAAGTTGAAGAAACCCTAGCTATGGTGTCCTTGATATTTTCGGCCAAGCATGGAGAAGATGGACACCATTTTTGACTTCTTTTTCCCTTTTTATTAACTTATTAACCAAATGACCAAAATGCCCTTAAGGTCCATTTCTTGAGATTTTTCCTTCCCATGCCTATTTATGTCCATCATCAAATATAATGGTCTGATTACTAAATAAGGGCCTCTAATAATTTTTCTATTACTATCTCACACTTGAAATTTCTAGAATATCATATTTTTCAATCTTTACAATTTAGTCCTAATGAATAAATTGATCACTAAATTATAAAATTTCTTCATGAAATTTTCACACAATCATGCAAACATGTCATGGGCTGTTACAATTCTCCTCCCTTATGGATTTTCGTCCCTGAAAATCTTACTGGTAAAAAGGTTGGGATATTGGTTTCTCATGGCCTCCTCGGGATCCCATGTAGCCTCTTCTACCCCATGTCTTTCCCATAGTACTTTCACAAGGGCTATACTTTTATTTCTTAACTATTTAACTTCTCGTGCCAACATCTTAACCGAATCTTCGCCATAAGTCATGTCTGGTTGAATTTCAACCTCTGTGAGTACAATCACATGTGAAGGGTCTGATCGGTAGTGACGTAACATAGACACGTGGAATACATCATGAATCTTTTCCAACTAAGTTGGCAATGCCAAACGATAGGCTACTGGTCATATCCTCTCGGTAATTTCATACGGTCCGATAAGGTGCAGACTCAACTTGCCTTTCCGGCCAAATCTGAGAACTTTCTTCCATGGTGACACTTTCAAAAATACCTTATCACCAACTTAAAACTCAATCTCTTTTCGTTTCAAATCCGCGTAGGAGTTTTGCCTATCAGAAGCAGCTTTTAAACAATCACGAATCACTTTTACCTTCTCTTCAATTTCTCTGTCTAAATCAACCCCGTGAATTTGATTCTCTCTGAGTTCAATCCAATACAGGGGCGTTCGGCACTTACGCCCATATAATGCCTCATAGGGTGCCATTTTAAAGCTTGACTGAAAACTGTTATTGTAGGCAAATTCTACTAATGGTAAATACTTTTCCCAATTACCTTGAAATTCTAAAACACAACATTGAAGCATGACTTCAAATATCTGAATTATCCTTTCCGACTGCCCGTCAGTTTGCGGATGGAAAGATGTACTAAAATTTAACTTTTTGCCCAAGGCTTCTTGCAACTTTTTCCAAAATCGTGATGTAAATCTCGGATCTCTATCCGATATAATCGACAACGGTACTCCGTGAAGTCTCACAATTTCTGACACATACAAATCCGCCAACTTATCAAGCGAATAATCAATGCGTACTGGTATAAAATGGGCTGACTTTGTAAGTCTATTAACCACAACCCATACAACATCCTTCCTTTTCAGTGTCAAAGGCAAACTCGTCACAAAGTCCATAGCAATACGGTCCCACTTCCACTCGGGAACCATAATAGGTTGAAGTAGACCCGCAGGTACTTGGTGCTCAGCTTTTACTTGCTGACAAATCAAGCATCTAGATACGAACTGAGAAATATCTTTCTTCATACTCGGCCACCAATACCATTTCTTCAAATCATTATACATCTTTGTACTGCCTGGATGAATAGATAAACATGCACTATGTGCTTCATGCAAAATTTTCCGAATAAGCTCATCATCTCTGGGTATACAGACCCTATCTCGGAACATCAAACATCTATCAGGACTAATCCGAAAGTCCGACTCAGCATTTGACTCACATTGAACTCTTTTAGCTTGCAAATCATTGTCGCCTTTCTGAGCTTCATAAATCTCTTGGAGAAACATCGGTCTAGCTCTCAACCCGGCTAGAATAGAACCATCATCTGACAAAGCCACTCGTGTATTCATGGCTTTCAATGCAAACAAGGATTTCCTACTCAAAGCATCGGCGACCACATTCTCCTTTCTCGGGTGGTAGTTGATCACTAACTCGTAATATTTTATTAACTCTAACCACCTTCGTTGCCTTAGGTTCAATTCCTTTTGAGTCATCAAGTACTTTAGACTTTTGTGATCAGTGAATACCCAGAATTTCTCACCATACAAGTAGTGTCTCCAAATCTTCAACGCAAATACAATGGCAGCTAACTCTAAATCATGCGTCGGGTAATTCTTCTCGTGTGGCTTTAACTGTCTAGAGGCATAAACTATTACTTTGCCTTCTTGCATGAGTACACAACCCAATCCATTCAAGGATGCATCACAATAGACCACAAATTCTTTTCTCCGGTTCGGGTTGTACTAAAATCCGAGTCTCAATCAACGATGCCTTCAATTTCTCAAAACTTTGCTCGGCACTTTTCTCGTCCACTCAAACTTGACATCTTTTGCAATAACTTCGTCATCGGTGTAGCTATCATGGAAAATCCCTTGACAAACCATCCAGTAATAAAACAGCTAGGCCTGTAAAACTTCTAACCTCGGATACGTTCCTTGAGGGCTTCCAATCCACAATTGCTGAAATCTTACTCGGGTCAACTCTAATTCCATCTCTCGAGACAATGTGCCCCAAAAATCTGACTTTTTAAGCCAAAATTCACTATTACTAAACTTGGCATATAACTGATTATCTCGTAAAGTTTGTAAGACTGTCCTCAAATGTTCAGCATGCTCGTTTTCATCACGAGAGTAAATCAATATATCATCAATGAAGACTACAAAAAATTTATCCAAATATGGCCGAAAGATGCGATTCATTAAATCCATAAACACAGAAGAGGCATTGGTTAAACCAAAAGGCATGACTAAAAACTCGTAGTGACCATACCTTGCCCGAAATGCAGTTTTCAGCGCATCTGAGTCTTTGACTCTCAACTGGTAATAACTAGACCTCAAATCTATCTTGGAAAACATAGTGGCTACCTTCAATTGGTCAAACAAATCATCAATCCTTGGCAATGGGTACTTGTTATTTATGGTTACCTTATTAAGCTGTCGGTAATCTATACATAACCTCATAGAACCATATTTCTTTTTCACAAATAATACTGGAGCACCCAATGGAGAATAACTTGGTCTTGCGAAACCTTTATTCGTCAACTTCTGTAATTGTGCCTTCAATTCTTTCAACTCGGTTGGAGCCATCCTGTACAGAGTAATTGAAATAGGGGCAGTACCAGGGGCTAATTCGATGCCAAATTCAATCTCTCTAACAGGAGGCAACCTTGATAATTCTTCTGGAAATACATCTGGGTACTCACATACTATGGGTACTGATTCAATTCTTAACTCAGTCTCTTTGGCATTCTTCACAAAGGCAAGATAAGCTTCATATCCCTTTCTTACATAATTTTGGGCAGACATATGAGAAATCACTTCAGGCAATCTATCCTGTTCATCTGATTCAACACGGAGAATATTCCCATTTTCACATTTTAATTCAATGAACTTCCTTCCACAATTTACTTACACATCATGAGCAATTAACCAATCCATACCAAGAATTAAATCAAATTCATCAAACGGCAATAGCATGAGATTTGCCGAAAAATAATGACCTCTAATCATCAAAGGGCAATCTTTGCATACTTTATCAACTAATACACATTTTCCTAGGGGATTTGACACCTTTATCACAAATTCTGTAGACTCTAATGGCATGTTCATGCTAGATACTAATTTCATGCAAATATACGTGTGGGTAGATCCCGGATCAATTAAAGCAACAACATGAGTATCAAAGAGAGAAAATGTACCCGTGATCACATCAGGGGATGACGCCTCTTCGCCAGCGCGAATAGCATAAGTCCTCGCTGGCGCTCTACCCTCAGATCTTGTAGTCTGCTCCCTAGGTGTATTCTTACTACTCGTTCCATTTCCCGGATTTCTCTGTGACTTTTCTCTAGCAGTACTTCTCGATCTTGCACTCTGAGATTTATTTTTTTCAGCCATCTCTGGGCATTCTCTAATAAAATTATCTTGGGATCCACACTTGAAACAAGCTCTCTCATTTGCTCGACACTGACCAGGATGACGCCTGCCACACTGTGGACATTCCGGTCTACTTGGTCGAGCTTTTCCAACACTAGCAATTGAGGTAGTCTGAGCTTTAGAACTTGAGTACTGCTTAACTTTACTTCGATTTGAAAACCCAACTGAAGTAGCTGATCGAGTAGTGAACTCTCTCGATTTCTTCGACGAAGATTGAGATGACTTGCTCAAATGTCTCTTCCTCGCGTCACGAGACTCAATTTCAGCTTTTCTTTTCTCTTTAGCCAACTCCTCGGCCTTGCAAGCTCTATCTACTAACACAACAAAATCGTTTAGTTCTAGGACACCAACATACAATCAGATATCCTCATTTAACCCATCCTCAAACCTTTTACACATAATGGCTTCAGTGGATACACAATCTCGAGCAAATTTACTGAGCCTTACAAACTCACGTTCGTATTTGGTTACCGTTATTTGTCCTTGCTTTAGCTCAAAGAATTCTTTTCTTTTCTATTCGATGAACCTTTGGCTAATATACTTCTTTCAAAAATCTTCTTGGAAACACTCCCAATTAACCTTCTCCTTTGGCACAACCGACACAAGGGTATTCCACCACTGGTAAGCCGAATCTCTTCAAAGTGACACAACACACTTCATACACTTTTCAGGGGTGCATGATAGTTCATCAAATACCCTGATGGTATTTTCAAGCCAAAATTCTGCTCTTTCTGGATCGTCATCTTTATTAGCTCGAAGTTCCTCAGCTCCTTATTTTCGAATTCTATCAACCGGGGGATTTTCTCTCCTTACTACTTCTACAACTTTGGGAGCTGCAAGGGTAGGCTGAGGAACAGGTGGGGATGGAGGGGGGTTGCGCGTTCAAGCTCGTTCGAACGAACTCCGTATACCATGCATTCATCATGTAGAGAAAGGCTTACCTAGCCTCTTCTTCTCCTCTCTAAGTCACAGTCGTTGGTCTATTCTCATTTTCAGTTGGCACCGTCCCTTAGGGAGGGGCTGGCACGTTACTCTTTACATCATCTGCCACAGCTCCATTGAGATCCATTTACTATATAATAACACAGTTTAAATCGTTAGGAGTCGTCACACTATCATTATATAAATACTCATACGTATGGAATGTATAGCTAAACTTTTACACATGCTGGGTTAGTCTGAGAATCGACTAAACCATAGCTTTGATACCACTAAATGTAACACCCCTTACCCGTATCCGGCACCGAAATAGGGTACGAGGCATTACCATACTTAACGGACTTTAACATACCTTATCGGGCCATAAATTTTCATTCATAATTAAGAACCCTTCATTTGTACTCATAATGTCCCCATTATATGTCTACTAGAGCCGAAACACACATATTGATTAGTTCGAGATTGAACCAGAAACTTATGAACACTTAGAAATTTTTTACTCAAAACAGGGCCACACGACCGTGTGAGAGGAGTGACACGCCCGTGTGGCATGTCACATGCCCGTGCTTAATGTCGTGTCCAAAATAAGGGACATTCTGTTTATGACGTCAGCAAACCCTCAGGGGCACACGGCCAAGCCACACGCCCGTGTCCTGGCCCGTGTGATGAACTAATTTTTTCGTAAATTAGATGCAAGGGACACACGGCCTACCAACACGCCCGTGGAGCTGACCGTGTGTGTCACACGGCCTAGACACACGCCCGTATGTCTATCCGTGTGGACAAATGCAAGGCTATTTACCAAGCCATTTGCCACCCTGAAAAGCAACCACATCCCTACCATTTCAAGAGACACTTAACTTAATAATAATGTCCTTCTAGCATGCACTATTAAGACATCAATAACTTAATTTCACACTACGACATTATGCACATACTTCATACATTGCTCACGCAATTGTATAAACTTGCACTTCATGAATATCATCATCATTGAATAGATATAACTTAGCTAGTTTTGGCCGGTTTCAATAGCCATTTACAAAATGAATTGAGTAACTTTAATAGCCAACACATTGGCTAACCAACATGACATATAACAAAATAACCAAGTTCAAATACATGCCATACCTAAAATAATCAAACTTTACTATACCAAAAGAATAGCTTGATAGTGTGAACCGAGCTCTGACGTCCTACGATCCCCGAGCTAGCTTGGCGATACTACAAGGAAAGGGAAAAGAGTGGGGGTAAGCATAAAGCTTAGTAAGTTCGCATGAAATAAATAGCAACATAAAGGCTTAGGATAACATCCATACATTACATCGAGTAATAACACAAATTCTCATACACATTGACATAAATTATTAATGCTTACTCTTACCGATCTCATATCACATATCGGACTCATTTCTCGTATATTACTCATATGTACCTGTGTCACTTCATCACATAACTTTAGCACTCTTACATCTTGAACATAAACTTAGCTTTTTATCCTGTTGAACCATTTGGAATATTGAAGGATACTCGAACTCGTCATTCACATAATAAGATGCCAATGCCATATCCTAGATATGGTCTTACATAGGATCATATATTGATGGCGATGCCATATCCCAGATATGGTCTTATACGGGATCTCTTATCGATGTTGATGCCATATCCCAGATATGGTCTTATACGAGATCTCTTATCGATGTCGATGCCATATCCCAGATATGGTCTTATACGAGATCGTATATCGATGCCATGTCCCAGAAATGGTCTTATAAGGGATTACTACTCGATGCTGATGCCATATCTCAGATATTGTCTTATACGGGACCTCCTTTCGGTGCCGAGGCCATGTCCCAGACATGGTCTTATACGGGACCTCCTTAATCTCATGTCATGACAATAGTATCCTTTACATTCCTAAGGTTCAACCGGGACTTTCACATAATATAATTTCATCATACTTTCATCGTTACCTCATTAATCAATTTCGTAGAGATAATATACCTTTCTCATGATAACAAGCATATTAAAACATAATAACATTAGGTTGATTTATTACACACAAACTTACCTCGATATCAAAATATATATGGTTGTTCGATTTAGTCTACCACCTTGTTCTTTCCTCGATTTCGGTCTGGACTTCGTGTTTCTTGATCTATAATAACAATTTCACTTATTTAATGATCACATTGACTAAAATAACCCATGAATCATACTTTGGCATTACTAGTTTGCCCCTCAACTCTCACATATTTACAAAATGGTCCCTAGGCTCGTATAATGAAATGTACTCATTTCCTTGGTTACCCAAGCCTAGCCGAACATTTATTGAGCTTATAATAGCTCACACTTCCCTTCAGAACTGATTTTTACTACACATTTTATTACTTTTACATCTAGGTTCTTTTCATGAATTTTCCTTGAAAATCACTTAGAAAAAGATGTTTATCATACATTAAACTTTCATATTCTTCCATTAAACATCAAAATACATGTATGTCATGCATGGGTAAATTTTTTAACATGAACCCTAGGTCAAAATATTGCAAGAAATAGATAAACCAAGCTACGAGGATCTAAAAAATACGAAGAACATTAAAAACGGGGCTAGGAGACACTTACAATCAAGCATGAAAGTTGAAGAAACCCTAGCTATGGTGTCCTTGATATTTTCGGCCAAGCATGGAGAAGATGGACACCATTTTTTACTTTTTTTTCCCCTTTTTATTAACTTATTAACCAAATAACCAAAATGCCCTTAAGGTCCATTTCTTGAGATTTTTCCTTCCCATGCCTATTTTTGTCCATCATCAAATATAATGTTCTAATTGCTAAATAAGGGCCTCTAATAATTTTTCTATTACTATCTCACACTTGAAATTTCTAGAATATCATATTTTTCAATCTTTGCAATTTAGTCCTAATGAATAAATTGATCACTAAATTATAAAATTTCTTCATAAAATTTTCACACAATCATGCAAACATGTCATGGGCCTTATAAAAATAATAAAACACATATTTCTACTTCGGATTTGTGGTCTCGCAACCACTATTCTGACTAAGCCCTAAATCGGGCTGTTACAATTCTTCTCCCTTAGGGATTTCCGTCCCCGAAAATCTTACTGGTAAAAAGGTTGGGATATTGGTTTCTCATGGCCTCCTCGGGATCCCATGTAGCCTCTTCTACCCCATGTATTTTCCATAGTACTTTCACAAGGGCTATACTTTTATTTCTTAACTATTTAACTTCTCGTGCCAACATCTTAACCGGCTCTTCGCCATAAGTCATGTCCGGTTGAATTTCAACCTCTGTGAGTACAATCACATGCGAAGGGTCTGATCAGTAGTGACGTAACATAGACACGTGGAATACATCATGAATCTTTTCCAACTCAGTTGGCAATGCCAAACGATATGCTACTGGTCATATCCTATCGGTAATTTCATACGGTCCGATAAATCGCGGACTCAACTTGCCTTTTCGGCCAAATCTGAGAACTTTCTTCCATGGTGACACTTTCAAAAATACCTTATCACCAACTTAAAACTCAATCTCTTTTCGTTTCAAATCCGCGTAGGAGTTTTGCCTATCAGAAGCAGCTTTTAAACAATCACGAATCACTTTTACATTCTCTTCAATTTCTCTGACTAAATCAACCCTGTGAATTTGATTCTCTCTGAGTTCAATCCAATACAGGGGCATTCGACACTTACGCCCATATAATGCCTCATAGGGTGCCATTTTCAAGCTCGACTGAAAACTGTTATTGTAGGCAAATTCTACTAATGGTAAATACTTTTCCCAATTACCTTGAAATTCTAAAACACAACATCGAAGCATGACTTCAAGTATCTGAATTATCCTTTCCGACTGCCCGTCGATTTGTGGATGGAAAGATGTACTAAAATTCAACTTTTTGCCCAAGGCTTCTTGCAACTTATTTCAAAATTGTGATGTAAATCTCGGATCTCTATCCGATATAATCGACAACGGTACTCCGTGAAGTCTCACAATTTCTGACACATACAAATCCACCAACTTATCAAGCGAATAATCAATGCGTACTGGTATAAAATGGGCTGACTTTGTAAGTCTATTAACCACAACCCATACAGCATCCTTCCTTTTTAGTGTCAAAGGCAAACCCGTCACAAAGTCCATAGCAATACGGTCCCACTTCCACTCGGGAACCATAATAGGTTGAAGTAGACCCGCAGGTACTTGGTGCTCAGCTTTTACTTGCTGACAAATCAAGCATCTAGATACGAACTGAGAAATATCTTTCTTCATACTCGGCCACCAATACCATTTCTTCAAATCATTATACATCTTTGTACTACCTGGATGAATAGATAAACATGCACTATGTGCTTCATGCAAAATTTTCTGAATAAGCTCATCATATCTGGGTACACAGACCCTATCTCGGAACATCAAACATCTATCAGGACTAATCTGAAAGTCCGACTCACCATTTGACTCACATTGAACTCTTTTAGCTTGCAAATCATTATCGCCTTTCTAAGCTTCATAAATCTCTTGGAGAAACATCGGTCTAGCTCTCAACTTGGCTAGAATAGAACCATCATCTGACAAAGCCACTCGTGTATTCATGGCCCTCAATGCAAACAAGGATTTCTTACTCAAAGAATCGGCGACCACATTCTCCTTTACCGGGTGGTAGTTGATCACTAACTCGTAATATTTTATTAACTCTAACCACCTTCGTTGCCTTAGGTTCAATTCCTTTTGAGTCATCAAGTACTTTAGACTTTTGTGATCAGTGAATACCCAGAATTTCTCACCATACAAGTAGTGTCTCCAAATCTTCAACGCAAATACAATGGCAGCTAACTCTAAATCATGCGTCGGGTAATTCTTCTCGTGTGGCTTTAACTTTCTAGAGGCATAAGCTATTACTTTGCCTTCTTGCATGAGTACACAACCCAATCCATTCAAGGATGCATCACAATAGACCACAAATTCTTTTCCTGGTTCGGGTTGTACTAAAACTGGAGCCTTAGTCAACGATGCCTTCAATTTCTCAAAACTTTGCTGGCACTTTTCTGTCCACTCAAACTTGACATCTTTTTGCAATAACTTCGTCATCGGTGTAGCTATCATGGAAAATCCCTTGACAAACCATCTGTAATAAATAGTTAGGCCCAGAAAACTTCTAACCTCGGATACGTTCCTTGGCGGCTTCCAATCCACAATTGCTGAAATCTTACTCGGGTCAACTCTAATTCCATCTCTAGAGACAATGTGCCCCAAAAATCTGACTTTTTTAAGCCAAAATTCACTTTTACTAAACTTGGCATATAACTGATTATCTCGTAAAGTTTGTAAGACTGTCCTCAAATGTTCAGCATGCTCGTTTTCATCACGAGAGTAAATCAATATATCATCAATGAAGACTACAAAAAATTTATCCAAATATGGCCGAAAGATGCGATTCATTAAATCCATAAACACAGCAGAGGCATTGGTTAAACCGAAATGCATGACTAAAAACTCGTAGTGAACATACCTTGCCCGAAATGCAGTTTTCAGCGCATCTGAGTCTTTGACTCTCAACTGGTAATAACCAGACCTCAAATCTATCTTGGAAAACATAGTGGCTACCTTCAATTGGTCAAACAAATCATCAATCCTTGGCAATGGGTACTTGTTCTTTACGGTTACCTTATTAAGCTGTCGGTAATCTATACATAACCTCATAGAACCATCTTTCTTTTTCACAAATAATACGGGAGCACCCTAGGGAGAATAACTTGGTCTTGCAAAACCTTTATCCGTCAACTTCTGTAATTGTGCCTTCAATTCTTTCAACTCGGTTGGAGCCATCCTGTACGGAGTAATTGAAATAGGGGCAGTACCAGGGGCTAATTCGATGCCAAATTCAATCTCTCTAACAGGAGGCAACCCTGATAATTCTTCTGGAAATACATCTGGGTACTCACATACTATGGGTACTGATTCAATTCTTAACTCAGTCTCTTTGGCATTCATCACAAAGGCAAGATAAGCTTCATATCCCTTTCTTGCATATTTTTGGGCAGACATACGAGAAATCACTACAGGCAATCTATCCTGTTCATCTGATTCAACACGGAGAATATTCCCATTTTCACATTTTAATTCAATGAACTTCCTTCCACAATTTACTATCACATCATGAGCAATTAACCAATCCATACCAAGAATTAAATCAAATTCATCAAACGGCAATAGCATGAGATTTGCCAAAAAATAATGACCTCTAATCATCAAAGGGCAATCTTTGCATACTTTATCAACTAATAAACATTTTCCTAGGGGATTTGACACCTTTATCACAAATTCTGTAGACTCTACAGGCATGTTTATGCTAGATACTAATTTCATGCAAATATACGAGTGGGTAGATCCCGGATCAATTAAAGCAACAACATGAGTATCAAAGAGAAAAAATGTACCCGTGATCACATTAGGGGATGACGCCTCTTCGCGAGCGCGAATAGCATAAGTCCTCGCTGGCGCTCTACCCTCAGATCTTGCAGTCTGCTCTCTAGGTGTATTCTTACTACTCGTTCCATTTCCCGGATTTCTCTGTGACTTTTCTCTAGCAGTACTTCTCGATCTTGCACTCTGAGATTTCTTTTTTTTCAGCCATCTCTGGGCATTCTCTAATAAAATTATCTTGGGATCCACACTTGAAACAAGCTCTCTCATTTGCTCGACACTCACCGAGATGACGTCTGCCACACTGTGGACATTCCGGTCTACTTGGTCGAGCTTTTCCAACACTAGCAATTGAGGTGGTCTGAGCTTTAGAACTTGAGTACTGCTTAACTTTACTTCGGTTTGAAAACCCAACTGAAGTAGCTGACCGAGTAGTGAACTCTCTCGATTTCTTTGACGAAGATTGAAATGACTTGCTCAAATGTCTCTTCATCGTGTCACGAGACTCAATTTCAGCTTTTCTTTTCTCTTTGGCCAACTCCTCAGCCTTGCAAGCTCTATCTACTAACACAAAAAATTCTTTTAGTTCTAGGACACCAACATATAATCAGATATCCTCATTTAACCCGTCCTCAAACCTTTTACACATAATGGCTTCAGTGGATACACAATCTCGAGCGAATTTACTGAGCCTTACAAACTCA
The DNA here is from genome assembly GCA_025698515.1 of Gossypium sturtianum. Classification (NCBI taxonomy): domain Eukaryota; kingdom Viridiplantae; phylum Streptophyta; class Magnoliopsida; order Malvales; family Malvaceae; genus Gossypium; species Gossypium sturtianum. Next base: position 17,736,008 of record CM046943.1, read on the forward strand.
CGTTCGTATTCGTTTACCGTCATTCGTCCTTGCTTCAGCTCAAGGAATTCTTTTCTTTTCTGGTCAATGAACCTTTGGCTAATATACTTCTTTCGAAAATCTTCTTGGAAAAACTCCCAATTAACCTTCTCCTTTGGCACAACCGACACAAGTGTATTCCACCACTGGTAAGCCGAATCTCTTCAAAGTGACACAACACACTTCATACACTTTTTAGGTGTGCATGATAGTTCATCAAATACCCTGATGGTATTTTCAAGCTAAAATTCTGCTCTTTCTGGATCGTCATCTTTATTAGCTCGAAGTTCCTCGGCTCCTTGTTTTCGAATTCTATCAACCGGGGGATTTTCTCTCCTTACTACTTCTACAACTTGGGGAGATGCAAGGGTAGGCTGAGGAACAAGTGGGGATGGAGGGGGTTGCGCGTTCAAGCTCGTTCGAATGAACTCCGTATACCATGCATTCATCATGTGGAGAAAGGCTTCCCTAGCCTCTTCTCCTCTTCTCTAAGTCACAGTCGTTGGTCTATTCTCATTTTCAGTTGGCACCATCCCTTAGGGAGGGGCCGGCACATTACTCGTTACATCATCTGCCACAGCTCTATCGAGATCCATTTACTATATAATAACACAGTTTAAATCGTTAGGAGTCGTCACACTATCATTATATAAATACTCATACGTATGGCATGTATAGCTAAACTTGTACACATGCTAGGTTAGTCCGAGAATCGACTAAACCATAGCTTTGATACCACTAAATGTAACACCCCTTACCCGTATCCGACACTGAAATATGGTACGAGGCATTACCGTACTTAACGGACTTTAACATACCTTATCGGGCCATAACTTTTCGTTCATAATTAAGAACCCTTCATTTGTACTCATAATGTCCCCATTATAGGTCTACTAGACCCGAAACACACATATTGATTAGTTCAAGATTGAACCAGAAACTTACGAACACTTAGAAATTTTTTACTCAAAACAGGGCCACACGCCCTTGTGAGAGGAGTGACACGCCCGTGTGGCATGTCAGATGCCCGTGCTTCATGCCGTGTCCAAAATAAGGGACACTCTGTTTATGACGTTAGCAAACCCTCAGGGGCACACGGCCAAGCCACACGCCCGTGTGCTGGCCCGTGTGATGAAATGATTTTTTCGCAAATTAGATGCAGGGGACACACGGCCTACCAACACGCCCATAGAGCTGACCGTGTGTCACACACGGCTTAAACACACACCCGTATGTCTATCCGTGTGGACAAATGCAAGGCTATTTACCAAGCCATTTGCCACCCTGAAAAGCAACCACATCCCTACCATTTCAAGAGACACTTAACTTAACAATAATGTCCTTCTAACATGCACTATTAAGACATCCATAACTTAATTTCACACTACGACATTATGCACATACTTCATACATTGCTCACGCAATTGCATAAACTTGCACTTCATGAATATCATCATCATTGAATAGATATAACTTAGCTAGTTTTGGCCGGTTTCAATAGCCATTTACAAAATGAATTGAGTAACTTTAATAGCCAACACATTGGCTAACCAACATGACATATAACAAAATAACCAAGTTCCTATACATGCCATACCTAAAATAATCAAACTTTACTATACCAAAAGAATAGCTTGATAGTGTGAACCGAGCTCCGACGTCCTACGATCCCCGAGCTAGCTTGGCGATACTACAAGGAAAGGGAAAAGAGTGGGGGTAAGCATAAAGCTTAGTAAGTTTGCATGAAATAAATAGCAACATAAAGGCTTAGGATAACATCCATACATTACATCGAGTAATAACACAAATTCTCATACACATTGACATAACATACTCATGCTTACTCTTACCGATCTCATATCACATATCGGACTCATTTCTCGTATATTACTCATATGTACCTGTGTCACTTCATCACATAACTTTAGCACTCTTACATCTTAAACATAAACTTAGCTTTTTATCCCGTTGAACCATTTGGAATATTGAAGGATACTCGAACTCGTCATTCACATAATAAGATGCCAATGCCATATCCCAAATATGGTCTTACATAGGATCATATATTGATGGCGATACCATATCCCAGATATGGTCTTATACGGGGTCTCTTATCAATGTCGATGCCATATCCCAGATATGGTCTTATACGGGATCTCTTATCGATGTCGATGCCATATCCTAGATATGGTCTTATACGAGATCGTATATCGATGCTATGTCCCAGAAATGGTCTTATAAGGGATTACTACTCGATGCTGATGCCATATCCCAGATATTGTCTTATACGAGATCTCCTTTTGGTGCCGAGGCCATGTCCCAGACATGGTCTTATACGGGACCTCCTTAATCTCATGTCATGACAATAGTATCCTTTCCGTTCCTAAGGTTCAACCGAGACTTTCACATAATATAATTTTATCATACTTTCATCGTTACCTCATTAATCAATTTTGTAGAGATAATATACCTTTCTCATGATAACAAGCATATTAAAACATAATAACATTAGGTTGATTTATTACACACAAACTTACCTCGATATCAAAATATGTATGGTTGTTCGATTTAGTCTACCACCTTGTTCTTTCCTCGAGTTCGGTCTAGACTTCGTGTTTCTTGATCTATAATAACAATTTCACTTATTTAATGATCACATTGACTAAAATAACCCATGAATCATACTTTGGCAAAATTACTAGTTTGCCCCTCAACTCTCACATATTTACAAAATGGTCCCTAGGCTCGTATAATGAAATTTACTCATTTCATTGGTTACCCAAGCCTAGCCAAACATTTATTGAGCTTATAATAGCTCACACTTCACTTCAAAACTGATTTTTACTACACATTTTATTACTTTTACATCTAGGTCCTTTTCATGAATTTTCCTTGAAAATCACTTAAAAAAAGATATTTATCATACATTAAACTTTCATATTTCTCCATTAAACATCAAAATATATGTATGTCATGCATGGGTAAATTTTTGAACATGAACCCTAGGCCAAAATATTGCTAGAAATAGCTAAATCGAGCTACTAGGATCTAAAAAATACGAAGAACATTAAAAACGGGGCTAGGAGACACTTACAATCAAGCTTGAAAGTTGAAGAAACCCTAGCTATGGTGTCCTTGAGATTTTCGGCCAAGCATGGAGAAGATAGACACCATTTTTGACTTCTTTTTCCCGTTTTATTAACTTATTAACCAAATGACCAAAATGCCCTTAAGGTCCCTTTCTTGAGATTTTTCCTTCCCATGTCTATTTTTGTCCATCATCAAATATGTAACACCCCTAACCCGTAACCATCGCCGCTCTAGGGTTAAAAGGCATTACCAGACAAATCAGAAACTTTTACGAACATTTCACATCATAAAGTATATCATCGTCATATCATAGCTAAATACAAGCATATAGTCTCTTAATGAGGTCTACGAGACCTTAAACATGCATTAAAAAGGGGTCGGGACTAAACCGAGCTCATACAAAATTTTCTGAAAATTTAACATTTTTCAAAGTTACAAAAGTCACACGCCCGTGTGGGTAGGCCGTGTGAGGAAGCCGTGGCAAAACAGGGCATACATACAGACTTGTCCACACGGCCGTGGACACGCCCGTTTGCTTTACCCATGGTCGACACTAACTTATCTCACACGGCCTGTCACACGCCCGTGTGTCTGGCCCGTGGTCGACACTGACTTGTTTTGAGTTACAAATTTAAGTGACACGGTCGAGCCAGACGCCCGTGTGCTCAACCGTGTGGGCAAATGTAGGCCATTTGCAAGGCCAATTTGCCACCCATTTTGGGTCAATCCTACAAGCTCAAACAGACACATATCATACTTTCATAATGCAACCAAATCATACCAATAATATCCATCTTTTCTAACCATTCAAATGCATATCAAACTTACCAACTTATGAACCATTTATCTAATTCTAATCACAAGCATTTCTAAGCAAAATCCATCCAAAAGCTTACTATATTCACATCCCATCTACAAGCCATATCACATAGCTTATATATATACAAATAAAAACATTGTCTAATTTAACTAGACTATACATGCCATACTTAAATATGTACACATTCAAAAGGTACCCAAAATATGATTTGATAGTGTAACGACGATCCTCAATGATCCCTGAGCTTTCCGTAGCTTCGATAATCTATAAAACAAGGCAAACACACACAAAGTAAGCTTTCAAAAGCTTAGTAAGCCATATACAAATAAACTTATCATATAAACCATTTATAACCATTTCAATTACAAGAACTTTAGCATATCTCAGTAGCATATTCATATTTCTTCTTTAACTCAATTGTTTCCAACCATTTGCTTATCAACAAATCACATCTCCATGTATTTCATTAGATCATAGCACATTCATACATATATATATATATATATATCACATTTTGTCTCAACAAGTCTATAGACATATCTTATGCAATTTCACATATACATACCTTTCATAATCAAACATGGTATACACTTCAAACGTACCTGTATCGGTTACACATTACACATAATCATTCATATCTCGGAATTGCCCGTTGAACCAATCAAAATAAAATAGGATAGTCGGATAACTCAGAATTCTCGTACAATGCCAATGTCCCAGACCTGGTCTTACATGTAATCAAATATCAATGCCATTGTCCCAGACAAGGTCTCATACGAAATCATGTACGATGTCAGTGTCCCAGACATGGTCTTACACGTAATTCATAAATCGATGCCAACGTCCCAGACGTGGTCTTACACGATATCACATATCGGAACCCTATGTCATGACATATGTATCCTAACTATTCCTAAGGTTCACACGGGACTTTTCAGACTTTGATACATTGTCGATACTTTCTCGGGTTTCATGTGTTATCTTCCGTAGTCATTCATCACAATTCAATTTCATATAAACGTAAATAAATCAATTCAAATACATTTATTTGTATATAGACTTACCTCGTACGGATATGAACGGACAAAAACGACTACTCGATCGCTTTCGACTTTCCTCGGTCTAAATCCGTTTTCTTTGGTTCTTGATCTATACATATTCAAATTTAACTCATTTATTCACCAAATCATTCAATTCAATCCAAAAACACACATTTAGGGCATTTTACAATTTAACCCTCACATTTCACATTTTGACATTTAAGTCATTATTTCACAAAAATCACAAAATACACATAATTTCTTTGTACCCATGCTTAGCCGAATATTCATATGCTTCATCTAAGTACACACATTTTATTTATTTCACATTTTAGTCCCTCAAAATATCATTTTCACATTTTTTTTCCAAATTACTTAAATTCATCAAAAATCCAAAGACAAAACATGTTAATCTACCACATATCTTTCATATTTCATCATTAACTATCGCAAAACTCAAGCATTCATCAATGGCATATTTCAAAATCTTCATTAAATTCTAAGATTAAAGCATGGGTTTTATAGTACTCGAAGCAACAATCACAAAAACGTAGAAATTATCAAAAACTGAGCAAAATACTTTGCTTCATTCAGCCATGAAACATAATAGTAATGGCCATCTTTTTGTTTTATTTTATTTAACTTAACTTATTATTTAATTGACCTAATTAACCTTTGATAAAAACATATAATAATTCATAATGGTTGGTCATAAATGTCCATTAACCATACTAATGGTTTATTTGCATAATAAGGACTTCATATTAATAAAGACACATCAATTCAGTCCTTAATCAATTAGAAGGCTACTTTTACATTTTTTGCGATTAAGTCCTTTTTGAAAATTAAACACACAATTGATCAAATTAAATCACGGAACTTTCACATATGCTTAATCACATACTGTAAACACGGAAAGTAATATTAAAATATTTTTCTGACTCAGATTTGTGGTCCCAAACCACTATTCCGACTAGGGTCTAAACCAGACTGTTACAAAATATAATGGTCTAATTGCTAAATAAGGGCCTCTAATAATTTTTATATTACTATCTCACACTTGAAACTTCTAGAATATCAGATTTTTCAATCTTTGCAATTTAGTCCTAATGAATAAATTGATCACTAAATTATAAAATTTCTTCATGAAATTTTCACACAATCATGCAAACATGTCATGGGCCTCATAAAAATCATAAAACACATATTTCTACTTCGGATTTGTGGTCTCGCAACCACTATTCTGACTAGGCCCTAAATCAGGCTGTTACAGGCCGGGTGTGGGGTGTTCCATTTAGTGATATAAGAGCGTAGGTTTAAAATTCAAGCTGTGTTTTTGTGTCCAAATTTCATGAGAGTTGTTTAAAATAATATTAATAAAATAAAATAAAATTCAAATTTTTATTATTTTAGATGTTTGAGTTTATAAAAAGAGAATCCGAGACTCCGACGCCAACACAAGTAAGTTATTTTTATTTTAGCTTATTGTATTTTAGCTATATTAGACAATCTGGTAAACTATAGAATTAAGATTACTCTACTTTGGCTAAAGACTGAAATAATTCTGTTAAACTTTACACTTAGGATTTTTTAATAAACCTAAGCTAATTTGTTGAATTTTTGAAACTGTATATAAAGATAATTAGTACTCGTGGTACACGTGGTCGTGGTATGCGAGGGCGCAGTGGCGTCATCAAGGGCTTTAAGTTTACTTCTCTTCTTTAGGAAATATGCCCAATCTGGAAACAAGTGAGATGGTTAAAACGCCTCCTACTGAGGCTGTAACAGCCCAATTTCAGTGAAATTGGAATAGTGGTTTCGAGACCACAAATCCGAGCCGAAAATAAAATTTATTTTTATTTTATTATATAGTTCGTATTATGTTAGAAAGGTCATGTAAAAATTTTGGTACGAAAATTTTATCGATTTAGTGCTTAATTACGAGAAGGACTAAATCGCATAAAATGCGAAAGTTGAATTCTAGTAGCTATAAGGATTAAATAGCTATGGAATTCAAAACTAGAGGTCCTTATATGGTAATTAGACCATTAAGAAAAGTATATAGATTTTTCTTGGTGACTCATCCATGGAAAAATAAAAAAAGGCTAAGGACTAAATTGGAAAGATGAAAAGTTATTAAATGACAATTTAATTAAATGAAAAAGAAAACATTTTCATATCATCTTCCCCAAATATTTCCTTGGAAACCCTAGGAGCGAGGTGATATGTAACATCCCGGTTTAGGGCCTAGTCAGAATAGTGGTGCGAGACCATAAATCCGAGGTATATGAATCAGTTTTTGAGGTTTATGCTATGTATGCATGCTAGTGTGAAAGTTTCATGAAGCAATTTTGTGAAATTGTGGTTGAATTGTCCAAAAGGACTAAATTGCAAAAGTTGCAAAATGTGTGTTTCTAGAAGCTATATGTGTGAAATAGCTTTAGATTATTAATTAGAGGTCCTTAAATAGCAATTTATCCAATTTCTAATTTTTGGACAAATTTGGGCATGGATGAGTTAAAATAGAAAGTTTATCAAAAAGGGCATTTTGGTCATTTAACAATTAAGTGATTAAAATAGGAGAAAAGATGACAAAATTCATTCATCTTCTTCCCCAAGGCCGCCGAAAATTCCAAGAGCCATTGTTAGGGTTCTTCAAATTTTTCAAGCTTGCTAGTAAGTGCATCTAGCCTCGTTTTTGATATTTTGTGTATTTTTGAAGTCCCGGTAGCATGAGTAAGCTATTTTTAGCTATTTGATGAGCTATGAAGGATGTTCAAAAATGTGGTCATGTATGACATGCATGTATTTTTTTGTTTTATGGAAGATTATGAAAGCTTGATGTAGTAGAAACATCTTTTGTTAAGTGATTTTCCATGAAAATGCATGTAGGGACTTGATTGTGAAAATCTTAAGTTTGGTCATACATGTGTATTTTAGTGAGAACTGATGATAGCTTTAGTTTAATAAGTGGTTCGAATAAGCATGAAAGACTAGAAAGTTGAATAAAAATCACTTTACGAGCCTTTAGGGCTAAAGTGTAAATATGAGAAAGTTTAGGGGCAAAATAGTAATTTTGCTAAAGTATGATGTATGGGTCAATTTATTCAATGTATGCATTGAATAAGTTGATTTATTCATTATAGATCAAGAAAGACGAAGCCTGGATTGAAACCGAGGCAAAAGCAAGGTGGTGGACTAAATTGCAAGTCTCAATACTTTTGAGTATCGAGGTAAGTCTATGGATAAACAATGCATTCATACTTACAAATTTTTAATGCTAAATAGTGTATAGCATGGTTGAGAATGATTGAGAACCTATGTGGTTCAAGTGAAATGGATGGATGAATGATTAAGTAAGTAGATTTGTGAATGTGTTGTGATAATGCAAAAAGGTGGGCTAAGTGCGATACCATCCTAATGCATATTGATGATGAGCTGGCTATGTGAGATGCTATCGTTAGGTATATTATCTAGTGGGCTATGTGCGAAACCACTATGAATACCTTGTTGGTAGGCTAAGTACGATACTACCTTATCAATTGATTGTGGTGGGCTAAGTGCGAAACCACCGAGACATTAGTTGTGTGAATTAGCTGTGTGGATTAGCTGTGTGGATTAGTTGTGTGAATTAACTGTGTGGATTAGCTATGTGGATGTATTATCGAGAAATAATGATATGTTGTATATTGTGTAAATGTGATATTGAATGCAGGGGTGCATGTTAATGGTTATGAGTAAGTGACTCATGATGTGTTGGAATAAATGTGGTAAGAGATAGAAAGAGTAAGCATAGTTGTACATTATATGTTAGTATAATGCTAATTGTTTTTTAGCTTATACTATGTTGCTTAATTGTTTATGTGTAAACTTACTAAGCTCAAAGCTTACTCCTTTTCTTTTCCCTTGTCTTATAGAGTAAAAGTGTTGAATCGAGATACGAGGATCAATTAGAAGATCACCCACACTATCAGCACACTTTGGTACATGAGACTTAATGTTTTATATATGGCATTTATAGGAGCTAGACAAGTTAGTGAATTTTGTTGTAAATGGCTAAAATGTGTGGGCCTTTAGATGGATAGTGTATTTTGTATAATGCCATGGTTGTTGGCTATTACATTATATGAAAGAAAGATGTAGTTTTCTATGTGAGATTGCACTTCAATTTGAGTTGATTATGGATGTGTTGTATGAGTGCATGTTGTATAAGCTATAAGGGTGAGAAGAGCTTAGCAAATAGCTTTGTTCTTGGCCATGTGGATAGACACACTGGTGTGTGTCTAGACCATGTGAGACACACGGTCAGTCCACGAGCGTGCAACTTGGCCGTGCGTCCCCTGCATGTTAGTATTGTAAATCATAATAGACCACGGACTAGTCACACGGGCGTGTGCCTAGAACGTGTGTGTTAATCAGTGTTGGCCACGGGCTAGCTACACGGGTGTGTGTCTAGACTCTAGGCCTTGTTAAGGTAGTCAGTGTGCACCACGGGTGGTAAGCACGGGCGTGTGCCTTGGCCGTGGGGCATTGGCAGAATGCTGGGTTTTTAAGCACGGTTTGGGAACATGGGCGTGTGTGACTTCACACGGGCGTGTTGTACCTTGCACGGGCGTGTAAGCCCTGTTCAAAAGAGAAAATTTTTAAGATTGGAAAAAGTTCCGGTTTAGTCTCGAGAGCCCTCGTGTGTATGAGTGAGGCCTCGTAAGTCGAGAATGAGGTTGTTGAGATGACTTTAGAGAGTAGTTATGATGAGCCTAAGTGGCGATCAAGTTGTTTGAGTTCGATAACGCCTCAGGCCCGGTTCCGGCGTAGAACCCGGGTAAGGGGTGTTACATGATAAATCGTAATAGTAACATATTTTATCTCCACATTTAGCATGCTTTTGGATGATTTACCCCTTGAGTTATTGAATTTGGTGCTCTTAATCCTTTAATTTCATGTTTTATACTCAGGAGAGCATAGGAGGATGAAAAGAATGGAAAACGGGCATAAAATGGGTCAAATGGGCCAAAGTAGGAAATCAACACGGCCTGGGACCAAAGCACACGACCGTGCCCCTTTAGCAGGCTCGAACACGGCCTGAAGTCGATTCACACGGGCGTGTCCCTGAGGTGACAAAGAGGAATTTCACTCGGAATAGGGTACTTAAAGGCAAAGAAAGCCATTCCAAAAGCCTATATAAACACCCTAGAGGGCTTTTGGTTATGGCGCGTCCAGCTAGGCCAAGGAGCCAAGCCAGAGAGGTCAGAATCGTGGGATTTACTCGAAGAAAGCCAGTTGATTCATCTCAAGAAGCTGAAATCATACTCAAGACGGCGGATCTCTCCTTCAATTCCTTTAGGGGGTTTTAGGGTTTTCTTATGTTTTGTTTTATCTTTTCTTCTGAGATGGATTCTTTTATTATTATGAACTAAACCCCTCAGATACCTGAGGGGGATGAAACCTAAAACGGATCTTGTTATTGTTTTCTGAACTATATGATAAATACTTGATTTGTTCTTAATTATGTGTTCTTAATTCTTGCTTTGATATTTCAAAGTATTGATTCAAGTATTGATGTGCTTAGGCGGTGGGCAAAAGTCCCCGCCATCTAAGAGTAGATCTAGCATAGTTAAGCGGAGTTGATCGCAACCCTAGACATAGGATGACGAAAAATCATTTGATTAAGGTCAAACCTAATATGGGAGTCCATAGATCGAGTTACTGCAATTCTAGGGGTTTTAATTAGAAAGAGATTTCAATTAAGCAACCTAGGGTTAGACGTTAGTAGCCTCGAGAGAGGTATTAACATAAATTAGGGAATCCTACGGATCAAGTCAAGTGAATAAATCGTCTGGTTCAGAGTTAGATAACAAGTGAAGTCTAGGTGGATTCCTCCTTGGGTATTGTCTTAATCAATTGGTTTTTCCCACAAGTATTTCTCCAATTCATTCTCTTTGTCTTAGCGTCTTTAGTTTAGTAGTTAATTAATTTTAGATTAAACAATAATTCACTTCAATTCTTAGGCTAAATAATCGAAATAAAGTTAGTATTAGTACTTTTGGTTCCTTTGGGTTCGACATTCCGGTCTTGCCACTAAACTATACTACTGTTCGATAGGTGCGCTTGCCTCAATCATTGTCATAGTTAGTTTCTAGGCTAGATCATTCATTATATAATTTTTTAAGACTCTGACATACGATCAAGTTTTTGGCGCCGTTGTCGGGGAACCAAAATATTAAGAACGCTCAATTTTTAATACTTTAGCCATTATTAATTTTTTCAATCTACTTTTATTTTGTTTTTGACATTGCTAATTTTCTTTCTTTTATTTTTTCCTTGCAGATACCTCTAGTTTATGACTAGAAGGAACCCGACAGGAACCTTAATTTATGACAGTGATATTGAAGGTACCGTTCGCAGAAATTGTAGAGAAATAAGGTGAAGCTTAAATTACATAGAAGAAGAGCAAGAGGACAATACTAATAACACGGAAGAGATGTCTGATCACCAGAATAATCCACTCCCTCCTGTGGTTGCCGAAAATCCTCCTCCTCGAACTATGTATGATTATGCTAAACCTAATTTAACAGGAACTGAGTCAAGTATTGTTGGACCTGCTATTGCCGCAAATAATTTTGAATTGAAACCTAACACTATCTGAGATGATACAACAGCTTTGTTCGGTTTGATGGTTTGCAGGATGAGGATCCTAACACACACTTAGCGAATTTCCTATAATTTTGTGATACCTTCAAAATAAATGGCGTTTCTGATGATGCCATCCGTTTTCGGTTGTTTCCCTTTTCTTTGAGGAATAAAGCCAAACAGTGGTTGAATTCTCTTCCACGAGGATCAATCACTGCATGGGAGCAAATGACTGAAAAATTTTTATTAAAATATTTTCTGCTGGCTAAAACGGCTAAGTTAAGGAATGATATCTCTTCTTTTGTGCAGATGGATTTAGAGACACTTTATGATGCATGAGAGAGATACAAAGATCTATTGAGAAGGTGCCCACACCATGGATTACCCTTGTGGCTACAGGTCCAAACCTTTTACAATGGTGTAAACCCTTCAACCAGGCAGTTGATTGATTCAGCCGTTGGCGGAACCTTGAATAACAAAACACCTGAGGATGCCTACGAGTTTATAGAAGAGATGTCACTGAATAACTATCAGTGGCAAGTCACAAGGACAAGGCCAACAAAAACAGCCAGAGTTTTCAACCTCGACGCAGTAACCATGCTATCCAATCAGGTAGAACTCTTAAATAAAAAGATTGATTGTTTGTATAGTTCTTCGTAGGTACATCCAGTGATGCAGTGTGATACTAATGGATGGTTGAACAATATGGAATATCCACCCTACAACATTGGCGTAGAAAGCTAGCAGATGAATTATATGGGTAACAATTTTAGACCTCAAAATAACCCTTATAGTAATACTTATAATCCAGGTTGGAAGAACCACCCCAATTTCTCATGGGTTGGCCAAGGAAATTAGAGTCAACAACCCCTCCTAGGCTTCTAACAGCAGCCCTACCCACAAGAGAAAAAGCCAAACCTTGAGGAGATGCTAACAAAATTCATCGCGGTGTCAGAACCCATTTCCAAAACACCAAAACAACACTCAAAAAGCAAGAAGAATCGATTCAAGAGATCAAGAATCAGTTAGGACAACTTACCAAGATCATATCAGAATGACCGCAAGGACGCCTACTGAGACTAACCCAAAGGAGCAAATTCAAGCCATAACAGCTCTTGATGGTGTAGGGTTAGATGAGCCCAATTTAAGGTAAGAAAATGTGGTAAAAAAAGGTAAAGCTGAGAAAAGTCATGATAAGCCAAAACCGGTAATTAAAGAGTACCAACCTCGCATACCATATCCCGAAGTAATAAAGAAAGACAAAACAGAGGAACAGTACGGTAAGTTTCTTAAACTTTTAAAGAAATTACATATCAACTTACCATTTCTTGAAGCTCTTTCGCAAATGCTAGATTCAAGGAAATTTTTAAAAGAGCTTCTGACAAACAAATGAAAGTTAGATGAGGAGTCACATGTGGAACTAAACGCAGTATGCTCAGCAATGTTGCAAAATCAACCACCACGAAAATTAAAAGATCCAGGGAGTTTTACAATTCCCTGCTTAATTGGTAGTTTATCGGTTGATAATGCTTTAGCTAATGTAGGGGCAAGTATAAATGTTATGCCTTATAAAATGTTTAAACAGCTAGGTCTAGGGAAACCCAAACAAACTAGGATGAGCATTCAATTAGCTGATAAAACTATTAGAATTCCTAGGGGTATAGTCAAAGATGTACTCGTAAAAATTGATAAATTCGTTTTCCCAGTAGACTTTGTCGTTTTAGACATGGATGAGGACAATACGATCCCTTTAATTTTGGGAAGACCCTTTTTAGCAACTGCTAGAACTAAAATTGACATTGATACAGGTGAACTCATACTTCATGTAGGTGACGAGACAGTCACTCTCCAGGCTCTTGACTCGGCTAGAACATCAAGTCATCAAGGTGAGAAAATTAATTTTATTAATGACCATTCAGTTAAACCTTCTTTTCAGGAAGCACCACAGAACCGCACAACTGAGACAGATCCTATCATGACAACAAAGAAGTAATTCATGAGGATCGAAGGCTTCATATTAATGAACTAGACGAGTGGAAAACACATTTCAAGGAGAAACTAGGAACACACGAAGCAAAACCGAGAGAACCCCCAACCGAGCTTAAAGGAACGACGAATCACTTCAAAATAGGAGATCAGGTATTGTTGGATGAGAAAGACCCTCGAGTCGCTATCTCAAACCGAATACAAATGAAGAAATCCTTTTTACGGTACTGAATGTCTTCCTATATGGAACAATCGAGGTAACTAAACCTGAATTCGGAACTTTTAAGGTAAACACCGCTCGACTCAAACCATATATTGTTTGAATTGATAGCAAGGAAGGGGAGTTTCGACTCTTCAAACCACCCTGAATATGCGAATGAGAGGTAAGTCTAGCTTAAGACTTTAAACAAGCACTTCTCGGGAGGCAACCCGAGCACTAACTCCGTTTATTTTTACATTTATTTCTACTTTTATTTCTCCTTGTTAGAATCTAACTATTAACTAACAAAAGTGCATATTTTCGTACCACACGGCCTTGCACACGGCCGTGGCCGTGGCCGTGTGGATACTACGGACATTCGTACTGACATGGCAGAGGTAGTACGAGCCAATGACGAAAGATTCCCAAGGTCATGGACATCTATAAATTGCCACGGCCGTGCGATATGGCCGTGGCCGACACTGAAGAAGCCACACGGGCATAAGCCACGCCCGTGCTTTGAAGCCGTGGTCGACACTGTTTTATCAACCATGGGCGTGGTGACCACGAAACTGTGTGGGAAAAATGACCAAAGCACAACACGGCCGTGCGATACGGCCATGTGACCCAAAACGCCCATAGTACATGGGCGTGGGGATGTACCAGATTTGAAACTTCTATTTAAAACACCCCTTGTTCCCTTTCTCACCCATTCCCTTTCATCCATACCCTTTACACTCTCCCCCCTTTCCATTTTCTCTCATTCTCCTGCCCCAAAATCTCCGTTTTAACATTATCCATGTCGAAGAAAAGGAAGGATCCTAGCACAGTCTCCCTGTGGGAGACCGATCTACAAAAGTTCATGTCGGCCGCTTCATCCACTCAACAAGCCAAGGATATTTAAGGCCATTTAGTTTTTAATTTTCTTTTCTCTTCTCCTTTATTTTCCTTCTCTTTATCTTCCTTGTCCTTAAATACATAATTAGTTTATTTTGAATTTTTCTTGTTATTTCCTGGTTTTTTCTTCATGAGCTACCCAATTTGTTCATCTAGCGCAGCGATTGTGGGCAGCCACCATACCACCACCAAAGACTCCTCCTCCAACTTATCTTTCACCTCCGAATCAAGTTTCCACGCTCCCAACTCAAGGAACCCATCCTAAATTCAGGAAGTTTCACTTCTCCCCCTATCTTTTGATTTTCTGTATCCATATCTATCTTTGTACATTGAGGGCAATGTAATTTTAAGTGTGGGGGTGAAATTTATTTAGGAAAGTGCCTAACTTTTTTCATTATTCTCAAATCCTGAATTATATCTTGTTCTTAAATAATTTTCTCATATTACGATTAAAATGAAATTTCCTTTGATTTATGATTTTCATTGATATGTTTTGGATTAAGTCATAGTTAATTGTACATTGATGATTTAAACTTTAGGAGACTAGAGAATCAAGCAGGATAAGTCTATTTTTCAGAAGTAAAAATTTTGTTAGGTTGTCTACCCGAATCTAATGATTACTTTGAAGTTTGAAATTTACAAGGTTGATATCAAAAAGCCCATAATTGTTGTGAGATCTTGAACCTTTTAGAGCATACATTCCTTTTCGTGCTCACTTTATTGATTATGAGTGTGTCAACATTGATTTGTTATTCTAGAACTTGCTTCGATTATACATGTCGAGACCACACCTTTGATTTGATATACTAAGATGATAAAGGCACTTAGGTTTTAACCCACTTACTCCACTAAAAGCCTACCCTCACAATTAACCCCTAGTGAACCCCTTTGATCCTAACAACCCTTTTTTGACTCACCCTCAACATTAACCAAAAACCATTATTGTTGAAATCCTTTTAATTAATTTGACCCACATTAAGTCGAGGTCTGATTTGAATAGATTACTTAGCTAAACTATGCTTTCCATTTCAGTTGTTAATTTCTTTATTATTGTATTATTTGTTCTTAAACAAAAAAAAAAACAAAGTATATTCATTATTAGCTCTATGTTATTTGAGCTCAAACTGTTAATTTCATTATCTTTAGAAGAAGCTCATGTTATTAGTATTAAGTTTCCGTGATGTAATTATTTAGTATTAGTACGACTTTTTAGTTAGGTAATTTGTCAATTCAGTCTCGATACTAACCCTCTAATTCAAGCCTTTATCCACACCTTTAACCCAAGCCCCGTTACAACCCTTTTTAAAGACCTTTTGATTTGTGTATCGTCTCATTTTACAGTGGTGGAGATTTGATTTTCATGCAACCCTATGGGATTAACCTTTCGTGTTCGACTTTTGAGTGCTTAATTTTGAACCCTAAACACTTTGAGTGATTTGAGTGAATCTTTAGTGAGGATGTCAAGTTTTGTCGATTTTGAATTAAAGGTAATTATTTAGGTAAGGGGAAACACCTATTTTTCGTACTATAAAAACTATGACTTTGATTGTTTGAATCTTTAGGAACTTTCTGGTTAAGTTATCAATGTATGAATTACCTATGAATTATGATGAAACATTGTTGATGAAGGTTATGAATTGAGGAAGTTCGTTTTAATTGTGAGTTGAGAATTTTGCTTGAGGACAAGCAAAAGCTTAAGTGTGGGGGTATTTGATAAACCGTAATAGTAACATATTTTATCTCCACATTTAGCATGCTTTTGGATGATTTATCCCTTGAGTTATGGAATTTGGTACTCTTAATCCTTTAATTTCATGTTTTATACTTAGGAGAGCATAGAAGGATGAAAAGAACAGAAAACAGGCTTAAAACGGGCCAAATGGGCCAAAGTAGGAAATCAACACGGCCTGGGCCCAAAGCACACGGCCGTGCCCCTTTAGCAGGCTCGAACACGGCCTGAAGTCAATTCACACGGGCGTGTCCCTACTGTGACAAAGAGGAATTTCACTCGGAATAGGGTACTTAGAGGCAAAGAAAGCCTTTCCAAAAGCCTATATAAACACCCTAGAGGGATTTTGGTTAGGGCGCATCCAGCTAGGCGAAGGAGCCAAGCCAGAGAGGTCAGAATCGTGGGATTTACTCGAAGAAAGCCAGTTGATTCATCTCAAGAAGTCGAAATCATACTCAAGACGGCGAATCTCTCCTTCAATTCCTTCAGGGGGTTTTAGGGTTTTCTTATGTTTTGTTTTATCTTTTCTTCTGAGTTGTATTCTTTTATTATTATGAACTAAACCCCTCAGATACCTGATGGGGATGAAACCTAAAACGGATCTTGTTATTGTTTTTTGAACTATATGATAAATACTTGATTTGTTCTTAATTATGTGTTCTTAATTCTTGCTTTGATATTACAGGGTATTGATTCAAGTATTGATGTGCTAGGCAGTGGAGCAAAAGTCCCTGTCTAAGAATAGATCTAGCATAGTTAAGCGGAGTTGATCGCAACCCTAGACATAGGATGACGAAAATCTGCCGGATTAGGGTCAAACCTAATATGGGAGTCCATAGATCGAGTTAATGCAATTCTAGGGGTTTTAATTAGAAAGAGATTTCAATTAATCAACCTAGGGTTAGACATTAGTAGCCTCGAGAGAGGTATTAACATAAATTAGGGAATCCTACGGATCAAGTCAAGTGAATAAATCGTCTGGTTCAGAGTTAGATAACAAGTAAAGTCTAGGTGGATTCCTCCTTGGGTATTGTCTTAATCAATTGGTTTTTACCACAAGTATTTTGCCAATTCATTCTCTTTGTCTTAGCGTCTTTAGCTTAGTAGTTAGTTAATTTTAGATTAAACAATAATTCACTTCAATTCTTAGGCTAAATAATAGAAAGAAAGTTAGTACTAGTACTTTTGGTTCCTTTGGGTTCGACATTCCGGTCTTGCCACTAAACTATACTACTGTTCGATAGGTGCGCTTGCCTCAATCATTGTCACAGTTAGTTTCTAGGCTAGATCATTCATAATATAATTTTTTAAGACTCTGACGTACGATCAAGAGGATGAAAACTTTTCAAGCTCAATAAGGTATGAAATCAAGTCCTGTTTTTAATGATTTTTATATTTTTGGAATTGGGATAGTCTAATCTATCTATTTGGGGGATTAATTTGAAAAGTTATCAAGGTATGAAAAATGGGTCATGGATGAATATGCTGGAAATTAGAAATTTATGGTAGAAAATGAAAGATTTTTTATATATAAAGTGATTTTTGATGAAAACGTGATTTAGGGACTAAAATGTAAACTTGTGAAATTGAAGGAAAAATTTTGAAATTTTATGAATACATGTGCTGTAAATTTTGTAATGGGGCCTTGGTTAGGCTTAGAATAGGGAGTAAATTGCACAAATTTCATTTTCCGAGCCTAGGGACGAAATGAGAATTTATGGAAAAGTTAGGGGCAAAATGGTAATTTTGCCTAGGATGTAAATTGTGTTCATATGAATATGAAATATGATAAATTGATGTAAAATTTACTCGTATAGATCCAGATAGACCAAATTTGGAGCTAGAACGAGGAAAAGAGGAAATGTCGGATTAGTAGATGTTATGTACACGAACATTTGTCGAGGTAAGTTTGTGGAACTAAATTGTGTTTATTTACATGCTTGCATTGATTGTGTTCATGTAAATCGTATAAATTTCATAAAAATGTGAAATGGTTACATATCTGATCAAGCTTGATAAATAAAAATGTCTAATTTAAATGATAATTCACGATAGATGATAAATGACAAACGATGAAAATGTTACTTTTATGCTTGGAATGAATGTGAAGTATGATCATTTGAATTATATGGTTGATTATAGATGTATGAAATAATCACATGCCCGATAATGTTTGAAAAATGTGTAAATTCCGGTTGAATAAATGGAAAATCGATGGATATGTGATTTCCCGAAATGAATGAGGCCCTGCATTTGTTGCTGGTGGGATTTAGCTCGGACGAGTAATCCTATTGACCTCATTTCTGAAAGGATTTAGCCTGGACGGGCAATCCTGATGTGAGTCCTCTCGAGCATAAGTTATGAATTGGATTTAGCCTAGACGGGTAATCCAGATCAAGCTCTTTAGAGCATATGTCATAAAAAGGATTTAGCCTGGACTAGTAATCCTGTTGTATACATGTGTGGCTCGAGAGTGCACTCCCTGAAATTTTACCTTATGGGTACTATTGGACATGAATTGACGGATTTTGATTTGTACACCTCGAGGGTACTACCTGTGTATCCATCGATAATTCAAATAAATTCAATGGGCAAGGTTCAAACATGGGAAAATATGAATTTAAGACAATTTGACATGGAATGATGTATACGATATGGAAATATGACATGAAAATAATATTACATGAAATACAAGAAAATGATGATACATGAAAAGTGATATATGAAAATATGAGATGATGATATTTGTACATGGACATTATTTGATGAGAATGTTCATTCTTGATTATAGACTTGTACACCTTGAGTGTACAAATCGTGACCTTGATATTCTGAGTAATATGAGTAAAGTTCTGATACAAAATGATCTGAACTCGAAATGAGCTATTATGAAATTATACTTTTAATAATGAGATGAATCGTGCATGTTGAATGAATACATGTTGTGGAAAGCATATGTGCTTGGAAACTTGATTGTTGTTGAGCCCATATATGTTTTGATGTTATTATGGAATATATGACTAACAAAGGCAATTAGGATATGTGTAGGGCTTGAGGTCAAATTGATTGAATATGCCTTACTTAGTTACCTCGAAATAGAATGAAAGGTAAGTTAAGTACCATGTTATACGAACTTACTAAGCATGTAATGCTTACTCCATTTTATTTTCCCCTGTTTTAGAGTAAATCGGAAGCTCGTCGGGTTGGGAGCTTGGCAGGGATCACTCACACTATCGATCGGTCTATGTCGGTATAATATGGTAAATCAATTATGATTATAATGGCATGTATAGGTTATATTGGCCACATTGGCGTGTAAATGTAAATGATGCTTGTAATCTAGCCATTGGAATGGCTAGTAATAGTTGTTTTGATATACTTGTAATGTCATGCTATGGTAGCTATATATATATGTTAAGTAGTTGATTAAATCATGTTTAACACATGAATTGAACCAAGGTAAGATAGTAAACATGTATGCATGTAACAATATGCCATGTTGAATGATGAAATTTGCATATTTGAATGCTTGGAATGGTTGGATTGTACTTGGTATGTTTTAGTGTAGGAAAATCGTAAATTTGGGTGACAAATGAGGCTAGGAAATGGCTTTATTTTGTCCACACGGGCATGTTTCTAGGCCATGTGTCACACACGGCCAACCCCATGGGATTGTGGCCTGGCCGTGTGTCCCTTGCACCTTAAATTCAAGAAAAATAGAATGCTTAGAATTGAGCACACGAGCAGAGACACAGGCGTGTGTCTCAGCCGTGTGAGAGACACGGCCTTGAACATGGGCGTGTGTCTTGGCCGTGTGAAACCTGCACCTAATTCGAATTGAATTAATTAACCACACGGGCGTGTGGAATGGCCGTGTGGCGCAAGTCAGAGAGCAACTTAAATCTAACATGGCCTGAGGCACAGGCGTGTCCCTTGGACCACACGGGTGTGTGAGCCCTGCACCTTGGAAAATTTTTGAAATGTCACGAAAATTTTTTAGAGTTACCGATTAAGCCCTGACTTGATTCTAATGCTCGAATTGGGCCTTGAGGGTCCATTTAAGGGATGTTATGAATGATCTCGGTTAATGAGTGGTGATTTACATGATTTATCTGAAAATGTTTTGATGAGTTCTGGTAATGCTCCGTAACCCTGTTCCGGTGACGGATATGAGTTAGGGGTGTTACAGAGGCGGGTAATCAGGGCATTGGGGACGATGCAGTGTTCCAGGCTATGCTTAGAGTTCTATAAAGGGTCACTGGGGCCCAAACTGGATCTTTGGGCCGAAGGTCGATATTTGAGCGACTCCGATCTAATGGTGCTAAGTTATTCTGGATGGCAATGAGATTAGCCTAATAGTGGTCGAGAATTGGATGAAGGCCGCCAAAAGAATCATGGACGACCTGGACTACACCCCAGAGTAGAAGTTGAAGGGTGTAGTATCTTTGCTTCGTGATGAGCCATATCAATGGTGGCAGCCTATGGTACGGTGCACACAGGCTAAGCGTGTGTCCTAAGAGTTCTTTCAGAGTGCCTTCCAAAAGAAATATGTGAGGGCAAGGTATATTGAGGCCCATAGCTTGGAGTTCATGTAACACCCCTTACTCGTGCCCGAAGTCAGGACCGGGTTTGAGGCATTACCTAACTAATCTCACTTGACATCTCAAAACGGGCTATAAAATTTCGTTTAAACCCATCACTTGCACATACTCGGCCTAAGGGGCCTTAAACATACCTCCGAGGGGTATCGAGACTATTTCGGGAACTTTTACAAACTCGAGAAACTTTCTAACAAAACAGGGGCCACACGCCCGTTTTGGTCTAGGGACACGCCCGTGTGCCCCTAAGACATGCCCGTGTCTTCCACCCGTGGTTGATCCTGACTAATTTCCCATGGCCTTGGCACACCCGTGGCCCTGGCCCGTGTACCAAACCTTGGCATTCTGACATATCCACACGGCCTATACATACGTCCGTGTGCTTCAGCCATGTGCCGATTTAAATTCCAAGTGCAAGGTGCATACTTCACACGGTCTGGGCATACGCCCATGTGCTAGCCGTGCCTCCCACACGGTCTAGACACACGCCCGTGTGTCTACTCATGCGGTCAATTAGAAGGCTATCTACCAAGCCCTTTGCCACCCTACATTGCACGCATACATACACCAATTCCATTCAACACAATTCATCACCCAAAGACACATCTAAATACTCAATTCAACATTCATACACAAGGGCATACACTTCAAGAAAATCACTATCATTAAGCAAAAGAATTTGCCCAGTATTTGCCTAACTTAAGACCATTTACAAACTGACTTTAGTAACATACATAGCCAACACTTTGGCTAACAATTACAACTTAACAAAATACTCGAGTCCTATACATGCCATAATCAAAATAAGTCTAAATTATTATACCAAAGTGATGTCGATAGTGTGATATCTGAACTCCTACGTCCATGATCCTCAAGTTATCATGGCAATACTACAAGGAAAAAGAGCAATGAAAGGGGTAAGCATAAAGCTTAGTAAGTTTTCATGGATGTAAGTAGCAATAATAAGCTCATAAAATAATCCATCCATGACATTAATTAACCATACACAAGTCATAGGCTTCTTGCCTTACTTACTCACAATCGCCCTTATTTAGCACATATCGTGCCACAAATCGTAATCGTTTCTTCGTGACTCATTCACGAGTACCTGTATTCGCTCGTTCATATGACTTTACTAAAAATCTCATTTCTACTTCTAAACTCGTCTACTAATCCCTTTAATCACTAGGGATAGTCAAAGACGCATATTCAATGTCATTCATGTAGGGACAAAGCCAATGCCACATCCCTGAGGTGGTCTTACATAGAGTTACTTCTAAACGCCAATGCCATATCCCGGATATGGTCTTATATGGACTTTCACATCAAGTATCAATGCCATATCCCGGATATGGTCTTATACAATTTTCATATTTATTACCAAAGCCATATCCCGGATATGGTCTTATACGGGATTTCAACTTGGTGCCGAGGCCATGTCCCGGACATGGTCTTATACGGGACTTTATCTATTTCATATCTCGATGATATCATTTTTATATTCACATGGTCCGCTAGGACTTCAACATCTCATTCAGCATCAATTTAATGGAGTGTCATGCATCAATATGATATCAAGTATTCTCAATTATGCTAACATAAATATTGCATTAATCACATACAAACTTACCTCGATTTCAAAATGAGCTAGCTCAACGGTTTAGTCCGAGACTTTGTTCTTACCCCGATCGAGGCGGAATCTCGATTCTTCTTTCTCTATAATAGCAATTTAGTTCATTTTAATCATCTCATTAATAAAAGCATTTCAATAATCATGCTTAGGCAAAATCACTATTTTGCCCCTAGACTTTGGCAAAATGACCATTTTGCCCCCAGACTCGGAAATAAATTCTAAGCACATTTCTACCTTCAACAAGCCTAGATGAACACTTAATACTCTTATAGCTATCATCAAAACTCAACATTTCACATAATTACTACAAATTTGTAACCTTTTCATCAAGGTCCAATTAGGTGTTTTCATGGCAACACCTTTCACAAGAGTTGTTCATCTAACAACCAAGACTCATTTTCTTCCATAAAAATGCAAAAAAATAACTATGATAGCTCTCATGGAAAAACTCTAAACTTTTCACCATATTGCACAATAGTCCCCTCATTTGAAAGCTTAAGCTTTAGGGGTCCCAAAAGTACAACTATTTCCAAAAAAAGATCACTAGAACACTTACTAGTGAAGAGATTAGTGTGCTGAAATTTTTGAAGCTTTCTTCCCTCTATTTGCTACTAATTTTTGGTGGAAGAGTGGAAGAGAAAAATATGATAGCTTTTCTTTCCTTATTTTATTAATACTAGTCAAATTAGTCCACCTACTATCACCAACTTTGACCATCATTGACAAATTTGTCTCCTATGCTAGTCTATGGCCAGCCAAGCGAGTATTGGGGGTCTAGTTTCCTTTTAAAGACCTCCAATCATCAATCTACGGCTATTTGGTACCTTTAGCTTATAGAATGGAACTTTCGCACTTTATGCGATTTAGTCCTTTTTCGCGATTACACATGAAATCGCTAAAATTAAATCACCAAAATTCTCATGCACATATACCATCATGCTCTGACTCATAATATAACATGAAAATGAATTTATCAAATCTCGAATTAGTGATCCCGAGGTCACTATTTCGACTAGCCCCTAAATCGGGCCGTTACAATTCATCGGGCTTAAGTAGGGTGAGATATCTTTGGCCAAGTCTGAGGCTGAGTTTTTTAGGCTGAGCAGGTAGGCTCAGAGTCTGGTTGTGACTGTGTAGCATCCCATAGATGGGCCTAGGAGTTCTGGTATCATAAGTGAAGGGTTCGTCAGTGTTCAGGTGAACTGGGTGTTCGCCAAGGTTTAGGTGAGCTGGGGGATTCGCCAGTAGTAGTCTATGCCTGAAGATGTAGTAAGGGGTTCTTTAGATCCATTACCAAGTTGGGTTGTCTGTTTCTCTGCGAGGTAGGTTCGCTAATGTGATGGCAAGCTGGATCTCGCCAGTTAAGCTGCGAACGAGGGTTCGCAGTCAAAGATACAGTCATACTCGAATTAGGAATTAAATATTTAGTGTATCTAGGAGATACTTTACGTGCAAGTAATAACTTTCCTAAACCAAGTAGGGTATCCAAAGATTATCAGGACTCTTAGGTCTATAAATACAACCCTTAATTTTTTGAATTTTTTACTGAATATTCTGTCGTCAAAGTCTCTGTTCTAAGTTCAGTTCGTAGCTATAAGGGTAAGCATCTGTCTTGTTAGGTGTGATTGTCCAGGTTCGCATTCCATGAATTATGTATGTCTTGTTCTGCTTAAAGAATATGTGTGTATGTTGTTTATTGCAAACCAGTCGGACCGTCTACTGGCAAGGATTAAGGAAAAGCTAAACTTGCTTAAGTTTCTCCGTTTTTCAGTTAGTAGTCTAGAATTATTTGGATTATGTTAACCTCCATATTGTTCAGTTTATACTGATATGTTTCTTTAAGAATTATGTTTTTTTTCAAAACAAATTTCAAAGGTAAGTTTTCTGAAAATATATGTTTTAAAGCTACGCCTCTGTTTTCAAATACGATTTGAAAATATGAATTTTAAAGCACAATTTTGTGCGAGCTCCTATGCGAGCTAAGGTTTTAAAAGAATGTTTTCAAAAATGATTTTATAAGTTGTGTATCAGCGAAGCTTCCCTCGTGAGCTTAGTGATAAGCTGTGTATCAATAAAGCTCCATACGTGAACTTAACGGACAAGTTGTGTGTCAGTGAAGCTTCCTACGTGAGCTTAAGTGACAAGTTGTATGTCAGCGAAGCTCCCCATGCGAGCTTAAGTGATTGTGCTCCTCAGTGAGCTCAAATATATGTGAGCTAGTGTGATACGTCTCAAAGTGTGTGCTCCTCTATGAGTTTGGTTGGTTTATATCTAATGAGACAAATTGACGAGTCAGTCTTGAGATCTAAGGTAGACTCTGCTCGTAAGTGTGAACCGATCTTGCAAGCAAAAGAAGACATTGTTCAAAGAAAAGGTTTATCCTGAAAAGTACGAGTTGGCTTCATGATTTTAGCATAAGCCCAGACTCAGTTTTTAACGATCTTTAATAAACAAAATATGTCTCGTGATTTAAGACGAGCCCTACCAAGAATGTCTGAAGAAAAGGCTAATGAGTTTTCAAACACTGTTTTAAGCATAACCTAATGATTCATGATTATTCACTGATTTCTCAATGAACTCACCCACTCTTTTCTTACACCTTCTCAGGTAAGTAAGCCGTGGATAGCGTAGGCGAGGTCAATGATTAAGCAAGGACATTCTTGAGCAAATATTGACGAACATGGGTTAAAGGTGATTGGAATATTGATATGGGTGTTAGATTTATTTATGATTCCGTGATTTTGAGATTGTTAATTCAAGAATGGATATTTTATTCTATTATATTTCCAGTTTATTTCATTACGAACCATGTCTTAAGGTAACTAATTATTTCATGAATAATATCAATGTTAACCATGCATAAAAGTGTTATGTTTTATTTTTATGCGAGACATATTTATACTTAAGTGTCTGCAAACTCCATATGTTGCGTGCCAAAATTACATGCAAAACCCCGTAATAATTTCCATTTTTACATGCGTGCCCTTAACTCAGTGAACCCATAAATGTGCGAACCCGTGTATTTGCATGAACTTTTACGCTATGTGTTTTCATGTGAAGTCTTTTATGTATGCGAGCCTATGTGTTATACTAAGCTGCAAACTCATGTTTTCTGTGATGTGAACTATGATGACATTTGGTGAAAGTCTTAATTATGTTGTGAACTTTTAAGTATATTGTTATGAGTCATGCGAACCTGCTTATGATGTTTGTGTAGCTCGCATGTTTGCTTACTATTTTCGGTGTTTTGTTTTGAGTTAGCACAACTTTTGCTAAGACTTAAGTGGTGTGCTGGAGGTTAGGTTGGGAGTTAACGAAAAGTCATTTCGGTGGCTAATGTAGCTCACCAAATCTGGGTCAAAACTTTTAGGCCAAGTTTGGGGTGTTACAGATTGAGTATGGTAAGAGTGTTCGATTTGAGGATGGGCTCCGTTATGATCTGAAGGTTCTGGTAGATCCACAGCAGGAGTAGGTCTTTGAAGCCTTAGTTGAAAAGACCAAGCTAGTAAAGGATATTAAGCGCGCCGAGCATGAGAGGAGGGAGTAGGATAAAAATAAGAATAAAAGAGGATTGAGTTCTTCTAGTTTAGCTCCGCGGCCTGAGAAGTGGGCCAGAGTAGATATGCCTCAGCAATTTGAGGCAGTAGTAAATATTGGTGAGGCTCAGGTTTGTTTTGATTGTGGTAGGCACCATTCGGGCGAGTATTGGAGAAGGATAGGGGTATGTCTATGGTGTGGGTCTATTGAACACCGGATTAAAGATTTTCCACATCTGGGTTAGTAGATGCAAGCTCCAGCTCAAGGTTGGGTTTAGCCTCAGAGGGTAGTTTAACAGCCTCTAAAGGGTTGTGGCCAATTTAGGGGTGGTAATGGTATGCGTCGTAGATAGGGGCACCGGGTCGAGGTGCAAATTAGACTGAGGCTAGGCAGCTTGCGTTGGTGTATGTGGCGAGGCATCGTGAGGACAGAGACATCACCGATGTGATGGTAGGTACATTTACTATTCATTCCCACACGTACTTTACTTTAATTGATATTGGTTCCAAGCATTGATACATTTCTAGTAGTGGGTCTGGTAATTTGGGAATTTCTATTGAAGACACTATTTATTACACCTCTAACCCGTATCCGTCGCTGGAACAGGATTAAGGAGCATTACAAGAGTTTACAGATCAAATAGACAAAAATTCCAAACATTTTATATCATATCAATATTCATATCAAAATCGAACAAAATCATACATATTGTCCCTTATACAAGCCCTCGAGGCCCTAAATACACGTCAGAAACAAGTCGGGACTAAATCGGAAACTCATAGAATTTTCCAGAAAACATTAAAATTTTCAAAGCTACAGGGGTCACACAGCCGTGTCTGGGACACGGCTGAGGCACACGCCTGTGTCTCTGCTCGTGGGGACGAAAATAGGTCATTTTATAAACGATATTTCTCACCCAATTTGGCATCCAAAATAAGCAAAATAAGCCTTCCAGAAAGGTATCCGAAGTCCGTAGTTTTCTGGGACTAGCTGGCTATTATAGACGATTTTGAAAGGCTTCTCGATGATTGCGACTCCGATGAAACGATTGCTTTAAAAAGATGTTAAATTTGAGTGGTCAAAAAAGTGTCAGCAGAGCTTCGAGCAGTTAAAAGCATTATTAACATAGGCACCCGTGTTAGTTCAGCCTGAGTCGGGTAAAGAATTTTTAGTTTTCAGTGATGCACCATTAAATAGCCTGGATTGTATTTTGATGCAGGAAGGCAAAGTTGTAGCTTATGCCTCGAGACAGTTGAAGACGCACGAAAAGAATTATCCGACGCACGATCCAGGGTTAGCCGCGATAGTGTTCGCATTGAAAATTTGGCGTCATTACTTGTTTGGTGAGAAATGCCATATTTATACAGACCACAAAAGCTTGAAATATTTGATGACTCAGAAAGATTTGAATTTGTGACAGCGGAGATGGCTAGAATTGCTAAAAGACTAATAATTAGTGATTGATTATCATCCGGGGAAAGCGAACGTCCTTATTGACTAATAATTAGAGTTGCTGATGCTTTGAGCCGAAAGTCCTTATTTACTTTACGTGCTTTGAACACACAATTAGCTTTGTCTGATGATGGTTCGATAGTAGCAGAGTTGAAAGCGAGACCGTTATTTCTACAGCAGATTTGTGAGGCTCAAAAATTTGATAATGAATTGCAAGCAAAACGAGCTCAGTGTGAGTTGACTTTTGATTCAGAGTTTCGAATAGGGCCTGATGACTGTTTGATGTTTCGTGATAGAATATGTGTACCAAGAAATTCTGAGCTCATTCGAAAGATTCTAAACGAAGCACACAGTAGTTGTTTATCAGTACATCCGGGAAGCACGAAAATGTATAACGATTTATCATACAGTGAAGAACCGATTCGAATTTTAGCTCGCGAGATCAAAGAGCTGAGAAATAAGAAAATAGTGTTAGTGAAAGTATTCTGGAATCGACACGGGGTTGAAGAAGCTACGTGGGAACCCGAGGATGCTATGAAAAAGCAGTACCCGAACCTATTCACTGGTAAGAATTTTTGGGGACGAAAATCCCTAAGGGGAGAGTTGTAACAGCCCGTTTTTCGTTAAATCGGATCAGTGGTTTCGAAACCACAAATTTGAGGTTGAAAAAATCATTTTAATATTATTTTATGTGTTTAGAGCATGAAAGTATGAATGTTTGAAATTTTCGTGAACTAATTTGATTTTTTGAATGCTTAATTTGATGAAAAGGACTAAATCGCATAAGATGCAAATGTAATGTTCTCATTGATTAAAGTGCCTAATGGCTATGAAATAGAAATGTGGAAGCCCTTAAGTGGAAATTATACCATTATTAGCATGAGTGGAAATTAATGGACATGCATTATGAATTATTATGTTTATTCATTAAGGGTAAGTAAGTAATTATGTAATTAAGTTAATAAAAATATAACAAAACATGATTTTTGTTCATCCTTTTTGCCATTGCCAAAATTCCAAGGTGAAAAACACCATTTTTATGCATATTAGGGTTCGAAATCTTCATATCTTAATTGATCAAGAAAGAAAGAATTCAAATTTAGATCGGGGGAAAAGCAAGGTTATCGAGTAGTCGACCCGATCCGTCAATTCTGAATACGAGGTAAGTTCGTATGTGATGATTACATTATAAATGTAAGTTAAAATGCTTTAATATTGTATAAATTGTTAAAACGGGATTATGGATAATGTATGAATTATGAAAACAACTTTACGGATGCATTCGATGATATTAGCACTTCGGGTGCATATTTTACCGATTTGGCTTCGGGCCATGCATATCGGATGATTTGGCTTCGGGCTATGATAATAGTTCCTCGGATAAGTTACCTTGATTTGGCTACGGGGTATAAGTACTTATCGTACGAGACTCCTGAGTATTTGATTTCTATTTCGAATGGTTCAACGGGTAGACGAATGATGTGGTTGAGAAAGAGGATAGTACGAGGCGATACAGGTATGTACATAACATATTCGAGAATTAAATAGTGAAAGTTTGATGAGTTTGTATTTGATCATGTTTTGAGACATGAGAAAGGTTTGTAGTTAATGTGTATATGGCTTTGTCATGTGTGATTGGTTGATTTGTATTTATTCGATGAAATAAGTTATTCACATATGAGCTTACTAAGCTATGAAGCTTACTTGTGTTATTTTTCTATGTTTTTTAGTGAATCAAGGCTAGGTCGGATCCAGGAGTCGTCGGGAACATCATCGTACTATCAAACATCTAAGGTTGTACTTTTGAATTATACATTTATAGTATATGGCATGTATAGGTTAGATGTGGTATTTTGGTTGTGATTATAGCCCTAAGATATGGCTTGTAAATGTATATGTTTTTGTTTGTATATATAGCCATGAGTGATGGCTTATTTGGTATGTTTGGTATGAATGTGGTTATGGTTTTATAGTTGCTTAAATGGTTAATTGATTTGTGGAGTATAAATGCTTAAGAAATGCCTTAATGAGGTATGATTTTAGATGTTGTGTTGGTTATTTATAGTGAAAGTTATGTATGTGAGAATTATGGTAAATGAACCATATTGTTTGATACTGTTTTGGCATGTATTTGGCTAAGTAAATGGTAGTGATTTGAGAATTGGAATAGATGAAATTATAACAGTATGAATTGTGCATTTGATTGATGATTTTGGCTGCCTAATTGTATGATGAAATGGTACCATTTTGCCTTGTGTAGGTACATGGATGTTGGGGTGGAAAATTGGCCTTGCAAATGGCCTATTTTTGTCCACACGGGCAGAGACACGGGCGTGTGTCTCAGCCGTGTGTGACACGCGGTCATGTTACA
The DNA here is from genome assembly GCA_025698515.1 of Gossypium sturtianum. Lineage (NCBI taxonomy): Eukaryota > Viridiplantae > Streptophyta > Magnoliopsida > Malvales > Malvaceae > Gossypium > Gossypium sturtianum. Next base: position 17,766,008 of record CM046943.1, read on the forward strand.
CGGCCGTGTGTCCCCTGGTGTTGAAATTGAATTGAAGTCAGTATGCTCCATACAGTCTCACACACGAGCGTATGACTAGCCGTGTGGTACATGTAACACCCTAACCCATAACCATCGCCGGTTTAGGGTTATGAGGCATTACCGGACAATCAAAAACTTTTACAGGCATTTCATAACATATTTTGACAAATCACATCAAAGTGTCCTTTAAATAGGTCTACGAGACCTTAATCATGCATTAGAAAGGGGCCGGGACTAAACCGAACACATACAGAAACTCTCGAAAATTCAAAAAAATTTCAAAGTTACAGAGGGCACACGCCCGTGTGGGCAGGCCGTGTGCCTCCCACGACCTCAGACACGCCCATGTGTCTAAGCCGTGTCAAAACAGGGCATACATACTGACTTGTCAACACGACTGTGGACACGCCCGTGTGCCTCACCCGTGGTCGAGCCTGGCTTGCACCATACGGCCAGTCACACGCCCGTGTGTCTAGCCCGTGGTCGAGTCCGACTTGTTTTGAAATACAACCACGAAGGACACGGTCGAGCCACACGCCCGTGTGCTCAACCGTGTGGGCAAATATAGGCCATTTGCAAGGCCAAAATGCCACCCACACTTTGGGTCATCTATACAAGCACAAACAAGCATCATACTTAACACAATTGGCAACCAAAAACATACCAAATGGTCATTCTTTTCAACTCATTCAAGTACTCTTCAAACATACCAACTTATATGCCATTTAGCTCAACTTATTCACAAACATTTCTAAGCATAAATCATCCACAACTTACCACTACAAAATGACATCCACTCATCAAATATATACCAATTTTGCATCAACAAGCTTACCATTACCTTGACCATTTCATTAGCTAACAAACCATACCAAACTAAGCATCATATAGCATGACTACTCATTCATAAGACAACCATTTATCTAGCCATATCACATGGCTATGTACATATCTCAAACATAATTCAAACTGACTAGCCTATACATGCCATCCTTAGTATATACACTTTCAAAAGGTACCAAAATAAGATGGAGTAGTGTGATGACGATCCTCGACAATCCCCGAGCCTTTCGTAGCTTTAACGATCTATAAAACAGAACAAACACACACAAAGTAAGCTTTCAAAAGCCTAGTAATCCATATACAAATAAACTTAACATATAATCATTTATAAGCATAGCAATTCAAATACATTAATATTTTCATTTCAACACATAGATTTCTCTTTGGCTCATTTGGTTTGCCATTGCTTACCAACATATCATGCCTTAAGCATCTCTTTTGCTCATATGTCAAACATACATATTACAAACTTTATTCATTGTATCTATGTACATATTTACTCACCTTTCATGCCTATACAAAGCATGTACATCAAACGTACCTGAAACGAATATACAATTCACATAGTCATTCATTTCTTGGACTTGCCCGTTGAACCATTCGGAACCAAATAGGATACTCGGAATACTTGGAATAGTCATACAATGCCAACGTCCGAGACGTAGTCTTACATGTAACCAAATATCGATGCCACTATCCCAGACAGGGTCTTACACGAAATCAGATACGATGTCGATGTCCCAGACATGGTCTTACATGTAAATCTCAAATCGACGCCAACGTCGCAGACGTCGTCTTAAACGATATCACATATCAGAAACCTATGTCATGACATATGTAATCTTATCTATTCCTAGGTTCGTACGGGACTTCTCGGACATTGATGCATTGTCGATAATTCCTCAGATTTCATATACGAATCATCTCTAACATATTCATCACAATAGAAATTTCATATATGCATAAATAAACCAATTCTAACGCATTTATTTGTATATCGACTTACCTCGAACTCGGTTAAGCGAACGGACTCGGCTACTTAATTACTTTCGATTTCCCATGATCTAAGTCTGTTTTCTTCAGTTCTTGATCTATACTGTAACACCCCAAACCCGGTCTAGACGTTACGACCAGATCTGGTATGTTACAGGGTAAAAGTCGTTAAAAAGGGTTCGAAACTTTGGAGACATACCGTAAGTAAAAAAAAACTTTTCGTGTGGTTGATGTTTTGAAAACAGTTGTTTGAGGTTTAAGGATAAGAGAAACGAAATATTAAATTAAGTTAAACAAGTATTGGTTGTCATTGTTGGTATTTCAGAGGAAACGAATTCTTTATGTTATTAAGTGATTAAAATTTTATCTTATTTAATGGATTTTAACATATAATGATGTCATATGTAATTAGATAATATATAAAAACCAATTATTAAAATAAGAAGGCCTTATTACATAATAAAATCCCCAATTAAAAATAAATTTGTAAAAGAAAATGAGTGTACGAAAAGAAACTTTTATGGCCTCCTCGAGTCCGCCTCGGCTCCCGGATCCACAATCACTGACACCGCAACATTAAGCAAGCGGGTGAGTCACCAAGACTCGGTGTGTAATTCCCCTATATCACATAAACGGCCCATGGCCCACAACCGCATATTGGGCCTTAGCCCACTCATGATGGCATGCGTAAGAATTTAATGCAATATGTCCCACCCAACCTAGTTTCCATCCTCTACACGCCACCGTACATCACCCAATCACACCGTGGGGATTTCTACAATCAACCCTCCATCCGCTACACGCCTCATCGTGGCACCGTGCCACTCGTGGTTCCGGACCACCGTGATAGTAGATCACCGTGACAGAGTCACTATTAACATACGTGGGGCCAACCCACCATGGTATCAACCACCGTGACAATCTCTAATGAATATATGTGGGGCCAACCCACCGTGGTACCAAACCACCGGGACGAGTCACTAAATCGTATATATACGTGGTGTTAAACCACCGTGGCACCAAGCCACCGAGACATGGTCACCAAATCAGATTTACGTGGGGCCAACCCACTCGTGGTACCAAACCACCGTGACAGTCTCAAAATCTTCCCCTTTCACATCATAATCCAAGCCCATGCATAACATACATGTAATAATGAATGCAACATGTTATCAAGCCAAGTGAAAGGTTACCACATACATCCATACTCACAAAGAAAACATTACAGTCACGTACCTGGCATCCCTAGCCTTACCCACAAGGGTATTACGACTGTCTACACAGTCTTTCCGGCCTTTCAACCCATACAATCAATAATACAGAAAAATAATAGAGTGTGAAGTTTTACACACCTTATAACACGCAACATTATGCAATCTATGTCGACACTATCGCTAGCAGGAACGACTGCTATCTTCTTATGATTCTGTTCTAAAGTCGGTCCACAACCTGGTGGCCAATCCCGAACCGTAGACACCGCTCGCTTTTTAAACTTAGGGGCTGGGACTACGGGTCCAACCCCTTCCTTCCCTTGACTGGCATTTGATTCCATGAAAACGATCTTGGTCAGAAGACCAGGTTAAGGCATTGAAGCAGAGGAAATAAGGATATACGCTCAAAATGGAAAGATTTTTTACCTAGATCAACAGAACCCGGAGGCTATTAAACTTGGATTAAGGAGTCGCTGAAGTCCCTACACATTTACGAAATTAGATTCGGCTTTCCAAGGTATAGGTTAGAAGGAGTGGCCTTTCGGCCAAACAAATGGTATAAACTTCTTACCTTGATCGACCGATTGTCCCCCTAGAACCCTTCAAACACTGACTAGATGCAGAAAGAGTATCAAAAGGAGGCTCCCCACTTAACGGGAAGGAACCGATTGAGAAGGTTGAGAGAAAAGGTAACGGCAAGCCTCACCAATTAAGCAGAATCCAATTGGAAAAGTTAAGGGTGTGGGTAACAACAACCCAATGAAATAAAACGAAAGCAGAAGATGATCACCCAAGGAAGATTCGGCCTACAGAAAAGTAAGAACCAACACAAATGAGAAGGAAAAGAAAAAGGGTTTCGGCCTGAGGAAAATGAGAGAACAAAAGATAAATTTTCAGGGTAAGGGAAGAAGATTCGGCTAAGAAGAACAAAATGAGAAAGAAGTAATGAGATGGTGTGAGTGGTAGGAGGTTTTGGTTAAGGGGTTAAGAGATGTGAAACCAATAGGAACAAAAGGAAAAATAAAAGAGAACAAGAGGGAGAGAAGATGTTTTTGGTTTTAGCTAACCGAAGAATGAGCAACAATGACCTTAGGGGTTTCGGCTACTCAAAGAAAAGAACCAAAAAAAATTACCAATTTGAAGAACACCAAATGCCGAAAAAGAAAACTCTCTCTACCTGGTTGCTAAACACTTTAAAAAAAATCCGGCACCTACAATCTCCAAAACCAAATGCCACCACCTTTGACCGAATCCCCCCCAACACCAACAAAAATTCGGCCATACCCCTACTCAAGCTTTCCACAATCGGCCACTTCCTCCATCCACTTGAAAATCCCTTACTTTCCTCCTAAATTCACTCTTGTTCATTCATTCAAAATAGTTTGAATCATTCAAATTCCACCTTTTGCTCATGGCCTCACATTCAATTCTTTTGACTCATTCAACACTTATCCATGTAGTGTCCATGCCGAATGCACCACCCAAGCTCCTTAGACGCAAAAATAAAACACCCCCTTGCTGGCAACGTAACTCGAACCCCTTGCCCCTGCAGCTTCTCCCTTGTGACGCCACTTCAAGCACTCTAAGTGGCGCCTCCTTGCAACTTAACCACCTCTTTACTTGTGTTAACAAAACGCAATTAAATATCCCTAAGGCCTGCCTCAGCTAGCTCTTCCCTTAAAGTGCCTAAAAATAAAATTTTCACCAAGGCTCGGACTTAATCCCAGCCTTCCCGAGACCCCAAACACATCAAAACAACAATCAAAACATATCAACACACAAAGAATACATAATAATGCCAAGCCCCTAATTCCGTGATGTTACGCTTCTACCCCACGAAAGAAATTTCGGCCTCGAAATTTACTCGATCAAAAGAGATGAGGGTATCTTTGTCGCATCGTATCCTCCTGCTCCTCCCACGTAGCTTCCTCTCAACCGTGGTTCCGCCATAACACTTTAACCAACGGAACCATCTTCCTCCGCAATACCTTAACATCATGATCCAAGATTTGAACTGGTTCCTCCTCAAAGGATAGATCAGGCCTTACTTCGATTTCTTCCACTGGCACAACATGAGATGGATCCGAACGATAGCGTCTTAACATAGAAACATGGAATACATCATGAATCTGACTCAATTCTGAAGGTAGCTCGAGCTGGTAAGCTACCGGTCCCACACGCTTCAACACACGATACGGTCTGATAAATCTGGGGCTCAACTTGCCCTTCCGTCCAAACCTTAAGACTTTCTTCCATGGTGAAACCTTTAAGAAAACCCGGTCACCTACTGCAAATTCTATGTCTTCACGCTTCAAGTCTCAGCATAAGATTTTTGCTCACAAGCCAGCCTTCTTTCAACCGAGTGCGAATCAACTTAACTTTGTCCTCCGTTTGAAAACCAACTCCGACCCAATAATTTTCGCTCACCCAACTCTGTCCAGCAAGTAGGAGTGCAAAACTTTCGACCATACAACGCCTCATACGGTGCCATCTGAATACTAGATTGGTAGCTGTTGTTTTATGCAAATTCCGCCAACGGTAGAAGCTCTTCCCAACTACCCCTGAAGTCTATGACGCAGCCTCTCAACATATCTTCTAAGATCCGAATTACCCTCTCGCATCGACCATCCGATCGAGGATGGAACGTCAGATTGAAATCTAACTTTGTACCCAATGCCTGATGCAACGCCTTCCAAAACCTTGACGTAAACCTAGGGTCCCTGTCTGATATGATAGACACTGGTACCCCATGCAACCTCACAATCTCTGCTACATACAGCTTAGCCAACTTCTATAGAGAGTAGTCGACATGAACCGGTATGAAATGGGCAGACTTTGTCAAACGATCAATAATTACCCATACCAAATCCTTCTTAGTAGGCGTAAGAGGTAGCCCACTAACAAAGTCCATCGTGATCCTTTCCCACTTCCACTGCGGAATCTTCACCGGCTGCAACAACCCCAAAGGCAACTGATGTTCTGCTTTTACCTGCTAACAAGTCAAACATTTACTCACAAATTCGGTTACCTCTTGCTTCAAACCTGGCCACCAAAATTGTTCTCGCAAATCCTGATACATCTTACTTCTTCCAGGATGCATAGCATATGGGTTGCTATGTGCTTCCTGTAAAATCTTACATCTCAACTCATGATCCTTTGGCATGCAAGGTTTTCCCCGAAAACATAATACCCCATCACTATTCATACTGAAATCCGTTGTCTTATCATCAGTTCCCAACTGCAACTTCGACTTTAACAACTCATCAGCCCACTGCTTTTCTTTAATCTGACTGACCCAAGAAGGTTTCACTTGAAGCTCAGCTAATAAACTTCCACCATCGTATAAACTGAGGTGAGCAAACATTGCTGTCAAGTCAGAGATCACCCTACGACTTAATGCATCCGCCACCACGTTAGCTTTACCCAGGTGGTACTCGATCGAGCAATCATAATCCTTTAACAATTCGATCCATCTCCTCTGCCTTAAATTCAACTCCTTCTGGGTGAGAAGGTAATTTAGGCTCTTGTGATCTGAATAAATGACGGACTTCTCCCCATACAGATAATGTCTCCAGATCTCCAAGGCAAATACTACCGCTGCCAATTCTAAATCATACGTGGGATAATTCAACTCATGCGGTCTCAATTGTCGAGACGCATATGCTACCACTTTCCCCTCCTGCATCAGCACACATCCGAATCCTGTGTGAGATGCATCGCAATAAACAGCAAACTCTTTCCCAGCCTCAGGCTATATCAACACTGGAGCCTCTGTCAAAATCTTCTTCAGCCTCTCAAAACTCTCCTGCTGCTTATCAGACCAGACAAACGGGACCCCTTTCCGCAACAACTTGGTTAATGGTGCCGCAATCAAAGAGAACCCCTCAACAAATCTTCTATAATACCCCGTCAGACCAAGAAAACTCTGGATCTCTGCCACAGACTTAGGTGGCTTCCAGTCCAACACAACTTCAATTTTCCGAGGATCGACCCTAATCCCCTCAGCAGACACCACGTGACCCAAAAAAGGTAACTTCCCTTAGCCAGAACTCACACTTACTGAATTTGGCTAACAACTGCTTCTCCCTCAGAATTTGTAAAACCACTCGAAGATGCGAATCATGCTCCTCCTCCGATTTTGAATAAATCAGGATATCTTCTATAAGCACCACGATAAATCGACCTAGATAGGGTTGGAAAACCCGGTTCATCATGTCCATCAACGCTGCTGGTGCATTGGTCAACCCGAACGGCATCACCAGAAATTCGTAGTGGCCATAGCGAGTACGAAACGCCGTCTTATGAATATCTACCTCCTTGACTCTAAGCTGATGATATCCTGACCTCAAATCTATCTTCGAGAAGACTGAAGCTCCCTTAAGTTGATCGAACAAATCATCAATCCTCTGCAGCAGGTACTTATTCTTGATAGTCAACTTGTTCAACTTGCGATAGTCAATGCACATAGGCATTGGTCCATCCTTCTTCTTAACGAATAGCGCCGGCGCTCCCCAAGGTGATACACTCGGTCGGATAAAACCTCGATCTAGCAGTTCCTGAATCTGGGCTTTCAATTCCATCAACTCCTTTGGCACCATCCTATATGGTGCGATAGACACAAGTGCTATTCCCAGAAGAAGATCAATACCAAACTCCACCTCACGTTCCGGAGGTAATCCCAGAAGCTCTTCTGGGAAAACATCAGAAAATTCCTTCACTGTTCGAACATTCCCCACAGTTGGTTCCTTGGCCTCCAGAGCACAGAAAAAAAGCTATGAATGCCCTACAACCCTTCCTCACCATTCTTTCTGCCTTTAGAGCGGACACTACATTAGATAGGTAGTTCCTCCTCTCACCTATTACCACCACCTCATCATCCTCAAGAGTCCTTAACAACATGTGCTCGGTAGCACAATCCAAGTTTGCTCGATACTTCACTAGCCATTCCATACCTAAGATCAAATCGAACTCCCGAAACGGCAGTTCCATCAGATCAGCCGGGAAAACCATCCCCTGAACTTCTAGAGGTACGTCCCTAAAGAGTTTATTCACCACTACAAATTGTCCTAAAGGGCTAAGTACAGTCATCTCCCTAGAAGCAATTTTAGAGTCCATGCTTAAAGTTCCAGATACCACACTAGCAACATAGGAATGTGTCGACCCAATATCAATCAATGCAGAAAAAGGCAATCCAAAAATTAAGAACATACCGGTTATAACATCTGGTGTATCGCCCTCCTCTCAGCATCTAGCTGCATAGACCAACCCTGGCTATCTCGCATCTGTGCTCCCTGCACCTCTGCCCGGTGTTCCACGACCCTGACCAAAACCATTACCTCCTCTAGCTGGACCACGACCTCTCTGTGGCTGCAGGCCACCTCTACCCGATTGCACATAACCCTGACCTACTGGCCGCGCTCTGCCCAGTTCCTGTGGACAATTTCTTACCAGATGATCCGTAGACCCACACCTGAAACATCCTCTGTTACTCGTCCAACATTCGCCCAAATAAAATTTACCGCATCGGTTACACCTCTGAGGCTGACTATTGACAATTGGTCTCGCAACTCGACTCGGCCCATCCAACCTAGGACTTTTCTGAAACCGCCCAACTAACCTCGACGATCCAAAATTCCTTTTATTTCTACCTCTATCCCTATCCTAATTCTCGCTTCTGACTCAGCTTCACCTCTTGGCTATCTTAGCCTTTTCCACTAAAGCAAAGAAATTCTCTTTCTCACATTGCATGAGCGATCAAGACTCACAAATCATCCCTCAGACCATCCTCAAACCGAACATAACGCTCATGGTCTGTAGCAACAATACCCCGGGCATAACGACTTAGACGTAAGAATTCCGCCTCATATTCAGCCACTGACTTATTCCCTTGAACCAGATTTAGAAAAGCCTTACGCTGAGCATCCACATAACATGACCCAATGCATTTCCCTTGAAATGCCGATTTGAAGAAATCTCAAGAAATACAGTCAGCCTCTGCACCATCTCTGACCATCAGCCACCATTGGTACGCCTCGTCCCGCAGAAGAGACACAACCCCTTCAACTTCTCTTCCACTATAAAATCAAGATCATCCATTATGCGTTCTACTGCTTCTAGCCAATACTCAGCTACATTAGGAGCTACTCCGGATACAGCCCTAAAAATCTCTGCTCCATTAGCTCGAAGTCGTTTAGACACAGATTTCCGAGCCACTGATCCTGTGCTCGCTCCAGCAACCCTCTCCAAAACTCACAACATCACCTGAGACACCGCATCATCTCCGCCTGTTTGATCTTGAAAATCAGCTTCCGCAGCTGGCGGTACTGACATCTCATCTCCTGACCCATGTCCTGATTCCGAGGGTTCAGACCCAACACCTCGGCCTCTACCACGGCCGCGCACAGCACGTCCACGTCCTCTAGTACTCATGGCTTCCGATGCGACTTAATCTGATTAAAAGTTTTATGAGTTAGTATTTCTTTCACTTGTTTAATACCGAGTAGTCTTATGAGAAGTAGCTTTAGAGAGTAATTCTCACCAATCATATCTCGACCTAGAGGTTTCAGTCTCTAAAGTTTGGATCTCCTAGTGCTAGCAAACATATTCTTTCATGCAAACAATCATTCCCTACATACATCACCAACAATTAGAATACTTACCTGCGTGGATCGGGTGTCGGTAGACTCAGATGCCATATTCCCAACCAAAACATTTCCTCCAAGTAGCATTTAAATCGACTTTAGAAAACACTGTTGAACCCATTTCACAGCTCGAGTTTTGCAACCTAGGCTCTGATACCATAATTGTAACACCTCAAACTCGGTCTAGATGTTACAACCAGATCTGGTATGTTACAGGGTAAAAGTCATTAAAAAGGGTTTGAAACTTTGGAGAGATACTGTAAGTAAAAAAAAAAATCGTGTGGTTGATGTTTTGAAAACAGTTGTTTGAGGTTTAAGGATAAGAGAAACGAAATATTGAATTAAGTTAAACAAGTATTGGTTGTCATTGTTGGTATTTTAGAGGAAACGAATTCTTTATGTTGCGCAAGTGATTAAAATTTTATCTTATTTATCGGATTTTAACATATAATGATGTCATATGTAATTAGATAATATATAAAAACCAATTATTAAAATAAGAAGGCCTTATTACATAATAAAATCCCCAATTAAAAATAAATTTGTAAAAGGAAACGAGTGTACGAAAGAAACTTTTTATGGCCTCCTCGAGTCTGCCTCGGTCCTAGATCCACAATCTACTGATTACCTGCTACATTAAGCGAACGGGGTGAGTCACTAAGGCTCAGTGTGTAATTCCCCTATATCACATCAACGGCCCATGGCCCACAACCGCATATTGGGCCTTAGCCCACTCATGATGGCATGCAGAAGAATTTAATGCAATATGTCCCAGCCCAACCTAGTTTCCATCCTCTACATGCCATCCATACCAGCCAATCACACCATGGGGATTTCTACAATCAACCCTCCATCCGCTACACGCCTCATACGTGGCACCAGGCCACTCGTGGTTCCAGACCACCGTGATACTAGATCACCGTGACAGAGTCACTATTAACATACGTGGGGCCAACCCACCGTGGTATCAACCACCGTGACAATCCCTAATGAATATATATGGGGCCAACCCACCGTGGTACCAAACCACCGGGACGAGTCACTAAATTGTATATATACGTTGTGTTAAACCACCGTGGCACCAAGCCACCGAGGCATCGTCACCAAATCAGATTTACGTGGGGCCAACCCACTCGTGGTACCAAACCACCGTGACAGTCTCAAAATCTTCCCCTTTCACATCATAATCCAAGCCCATGCATAACATACATGTAATAATGAATGCAACATGTTATCAAGCCAAGTGAAAGGTTACCACATACATCCATACTCACAAAGAAAACATTACAGTCACGTACCTGGCATCCCTAGCCTTACCCATAAGGGTATTACTACTGTCAACACAGTCTTTCCGGCCTTTCAGCCCATACAATCAATAATACTGATAAATAATAGAGTGTGAAGTTTTACACACCTTATAACACGCAATATTATGCTATCTATGTCGACACTATCGCTAGCAGGAACGACTGCTATCTGCCTATGATTCTGTTCTGAAGCCGGTCCACAACCCGGTGGCCAATCCTGAACCGCAACACTGCTCGCTTTTTGAACTTAGGGGCTGGGACTACGGGTCCAACCCCTTCCTTCCCTTGACTGGCATTTGATTCCATGAAAATGATCTTGGTTAGAAGACCAGGTTAAGGCATTGAAGCAGAGGAAATAAGGATATACGCTCAAAATGGAAAGATTTCTTACCTAGATCAACAGAACCCGGAGGCTATTAAACTTGGATTAAGGAGTCGCTGAAGTCCCTACACATTTACGAAATCAGATTCGGCTTTCCAAGGTATAGGTTAGAAGGAGTGGCCTTTCGGCCAAACGAATGGTATAAACCTCTTACCTTGATCAAACGATTGTCCCCCTAGAACCCTTCAAACACTGACTAGATGCAGAAAGAGTATAAAAAGGAGGCTCCCCACTTAACGGGAAGGAACCGATTGAGAAGGTTGAGAGAAAAGGTAACGGCAAGCCTCACCAATTAAGCAGAATCCGATTGGAAAAGTTAAGGGTGTGGGTAACAACAACCCAATAAAACAAAATGAAAGCAGAAGATGATCACCCAAGAAAGATTTGGCCTACAAAAAAGTAAGAACCAACACAAATAAGAAGGAAAAGAAAAAGGGTTTCGGCCTGAGGAAAATGAGAGAACAAAAGATAAATTTTCAGGGTAAGGGAAGAAGATTCGGCTAAGAAGAACAAAATGAGAAAGAAGTAATGAGATGGTGTGAGTGGTAGGAGGTTTTGGTTAAGGGGTTAAGAGATGTGAAACAAATAGGAACAAAAGGAAAAATAAAAGAGAACAAGAGGGAGAGAAGATGGTTTCGGTTTTAGCTAACTGAAGAATGAGCAACAATGACCTTAAGGGTTTAGGATACTCAAAGAAAAGAACCAAAAAAATTGCCAATTTGAAGAACACCAAATGCCGAAAAAGAAAACTCACTCTACCTAGTTGCTAAACACTTTAAAAAAAATCCGGCACCTACAATCCCCAAAACTGAATGCCACCACCTTTGACCGAATCCCCCCCAACACCAACAAAAATTTGGCCGCACCCCTACTCAAGCTTCCCACAATCGGCCACTTCCTCCATCCACTTGAAAATCCCTTACTTTCCTCCTAAATTCACTCTTGTTCATTCATTCAAAATAGTTTGAATCATTCAAATTCCACCTTTTGCTCATGGCCTCACATTCAATTCTTTTGACTCATTCAACACTTATCCATGTAGTGTCCATGCCGAATCCACCACCCAAGCTCCTTAGACGCAAAAATAAAACACCCCCTTGCTGGCGACGCAACTCGAACCCCTTGCCCCTGCAGCTTCTCCCTTGTGACGCCACTTTAAGCACTCTAAGTGGCCCCTCCTTGCCACTTAACCACCTCTTTACTTGTGTTAACAAAACGCAATTAAATATCCCTAAGGCCTGCCTTAGCTAGCTCTTCCCTTAAAGTGCCTAAAAATAATAATTTCACCAAGGCTCAGACTTAATCCCGAGCCTTCCCGAGACCCCCAAACAAATCAAAACAACAATCAAAACATATCAACACACAGCAATACACAATAATGCCAAGCCCCTAATTCCAGGATGTTACATATACATATTCAAATTTAATCCATTTATTCACCAAATCATTCAATTCAATCCAAAAACGCATATTTAGTGCAATTTAAAATTTAGCCCTCATATTTAAACATTTTGACATTTTAGTCCTTATTACACAAAATCACAAAATACACAAAATTTCATATCACCCAAGCTTAGCCGAATATTCCCATGCTCAATACAAGTCCACACATTTCGTTTGTTTCACATTTTAGTCCCTCAAAATATTATTTTCTCAATTAAGTCCAAATTACTCAAATTCATCAAAAATTCAAAGACAGACTATGTTAATCTATCACATATATTTCATAATTCATCTTCAAACATCACAAAACTCATGTGTTCATCAATGGAATATTTCAAAATCATCATCAATTCACAAAATTGAAGCATGGGTTTTGAAGAACACGAAACAACAATTACAAAAACGTAGAAATTATCAAAAACCGAACAAAAACTAACCTTAAACCAAGCTCTTCAATGGCCGAATATTCAAAGGCTTTAAACCTATTTTTCTATTCTTGTTTTTCGGTGGAAGATGAGTAAAAATGGCCATATTTTATGCTTTAGTTTTATTATATTATGATTTAATTCATCATTTACCAAATTGCCCTTAATGAAACTTAATAAATCTTTAAATTAAAAGCCTATTACCGTCCATGCTATTGAAAAGTGGCCTAATTTCATTTTAAGGCATTCATATTAAAAGAACATGGTATTTAAGCATTTTAACAATTATCAATGTGCTTTTACATTTTACAAGATTTAGTCCTTTTCTTAAATTAAGCACACAAATGACACAATTAATTCATGAAAATTTCCCACATGCTTAATCACACACTGCTGACTCAGAAAATAACACTAAAATATTTTTCTGACTCGGATCTGTGGTCCCGAAACCACTATTCTGACTAGGTCCTAAACCGGACTGTTACAATTCTCCCCCTTAGGGATTTTCGTCCCCGAAAATCTTACCGTTGAATAGGTTTGAATATTGTTGTCTCATTGTATCCTCAGGCTCCCACGTAGCCTCTTCAACCCCGTGTCGATGCCATAACACTTTCACTAAAAAGATTTTCTTACTTCTCAATTCTTTCACTTCACGAGCTAAGATACGAATCGGTTCTTCTTCATAAGTCATATCAAATCGGATTTCAATCTCAGACAGAGGAATCACATGTGATGGATCGGATCTGTCCCTACGAAGCATTGACACGTGAAATACATTATGAATCTTTTCTAGTTCTGGTGGCAACAATAACTTATAAGCAACTTGCCCAACTCGTTCGATGATCTCATATGGTCTAATAAACCTCAGACTCAATTTTCCTTTACGTCCGAATCGAAGTACTTTCTTCCAGGGAGATACTTTTAAAAATACTTTATCACCGATTTTGAATTCAATGTCTTTTATCAAATCAACCCCGTGTATCTTATTTTCACTGAGCTCGGTCCAATACAAAAGTGTTCAACATTTACGTCCGTACAAAGCTTCATAAGGTGCCATTCTGATGCTCGACTGATAAATGTTATTATATGCAAACTCAATCAAAGGCAAATATTGTTCCCACGTACCATTAAACTCAAGAATGCAACATCTCAACATATCCTCGAGTATCTGAATGATCCGCTCGGACTGACCATCAGTCTGTGGGTGAAAAGCTGTACTAAAATGCAATTTAGTAACCAAAGCCTCTTGCAGTTTCTTCCAAAACCGTGAAGTAAATCTTGGATCTCTTTCAGATACAATAGACAGTGGCACTCCGTACAATCTCACAATATCATAAATGTAAAGTTCAGCTAACTTATCAAGTGAGTAATCAGATCGTACCAGAATAAAATAGTCTAATTTCGTCAATCTGTCAACTACGACCCAAATCACATCTTTCTTTTTCGGTGTCAAAGGCAACCCTGAAGTAAAATCCATCGTCACTCTATCCCATTTCCACTTGGGAATCAGAATTGGTTGTAGCAAACCAGATGGAACCGGATGTTCAGCTTTGACTTGCTGACAGACTAAACATTTCGAAACAAAGTCAGAGATGTTCGTTTCATACCAGACCATCAATAGTGTTGCTTTAGATCATGATACATCTTTGTACTTCCCGGATGAACAGATAGACGACTATTATGTTCTTCATTCAAGATCAACTGAATTAACTCTGGGTTTCTTGGAACACATAATCGATCTCGATATCTCAAGCAATCATCATCATAACTCTAAATTCAAAATCGAAATTCGAATCACACTGAGCTCGTTTCGCTAGTATTTTGTTATCAATCTTCTGAGCATCACATATTTGTTGTAAGAACAACGGTTTCACTTTCAATTCTGCCAAAACTGAACCATCACCAGACAGGTTCAAATGAGCATTCATAGCACACAACGTAAACAGTGATTTTCGGCTCAAAGCATTAACAATAACATTTGCCTTACCTGGATGGTAGTCTATCACAAGCTCGTAATCTTTCAAAAGCTCTAACCATCTTCTCTGTTGCAGATTCAAATCTTTCTGAGTCATCAAATACTTTAAACTTTTATGACCCGAATATACATGGCATTTTTCACCGTAAATGTAACACCCCAAACCCGGCCTAGAAGTTAGGCCTGAATCTGGCGTGTCACATAGAAGTTTTTTTTGAAACCATATTTCTTGTTGTTAAACCTTGTTTGAGAGTTAAAGCCTCTTTGTTAAAACTCAAAACACTTAAGCAATTGTTATCCACTTGAAAACGTAATTACTTTTAAAACCTTATCTGTTGCAGAAGCATATTTAAAATAAATAATTTACGAAAATGTGATGTTTAAAAATTAAGTTGCAGAAGCATTTTGAAAACGTTCCGGAAACGTAGTGTTTTGAAGACAGTTATCGTTTTGGAAATTGTATTCCACTTTTAGCAGTTATAAAACATCATAAATAAATATCACAAATAATAAGTTAAAAATAGAGAGGCCTTATTACAACCCAAATCAAAATATTTAAAAGTAAATAATCAAAACATAAGCAGTGTGTGATCTTCTCCGAGTCCCTCGTAGCTCCGATCCGTCTAAGGCTGGGGATTATGACCGCTGTGAATCAGAGTTTTAAAATTTATAAAAAGAATGATCGAACCTGAAAACTAACTCTGACAACGATTGAGGCAAGTGCACCTATCGAACAGTAGTATAGCTTAGGCAAGACCGGATTATCGAACCCAAAGGAACTAAAAGTACTAATACTAACTTTCTTTCTATTATTTAGCCTAAAATAAGTGAAGTTGTTTATCTAATCTAAATTAATTAACTACTAAACTAAAGACTCTAAGACAAAGAATAATGAATTTGGAAAATAACTTGGGAAAAACTCAATTGATTTAGATGATACCCTAGGAAGAATCCACCTAGACTTCACTTGTTATCTAACACTGAACCATACGATTTATTCACTTAGTTTGATCCGTAAGACTCCCTAACATATATTAAACCCTCTCTCGAGGCGAATAACGTCTAACCCTAGGTTAATTCGTGGAACTCTCGCTTCTCTTATAATAACCCCTAGAATAGCGAAAGAATCGATCTATGGATTCCCATATAAGGTTTAACCCTAATCCGACAAAATCTCGTCACCCTATCTCTAGGCGTGCGATCAACTCCGCTTAATTATGTTGGATCTACTCTTAGGCAGGGTCTATTCCTCCTCCATCTAAGCACATTAAATTTGGATTAAGCTCACATAATTAAGAACAAACTAAGTATTTATCATATAATTTAGAAAATAATAACAAGATTCATCATAGGTTTCATCCCCTTCGGGTATCCGAAGGGTTTAGTTCATAACAAAATAAGAAAACATCTCAAGAGAAAAGATAAAACAAAACATAAGAAATCCCTAAAACCCCTCAAGGAATTGAAGGAGAGATCCTCCATCTTGAGTATAATTACTCGCTTCTTGAGATGGATCAATCTGGCTATCCCCGAGTGAATCCCCACAAATCGCCTTCTTCTCGCCCTAGCACGATGCCCCTAGACGATGGCTTTGGGCTCCCCCTCTTAGGTCATACTTAGGGTGTATTTATAGGCTTTTGAAATACATTTCTTTCTCCCTAAGTATCCTTTCCCGAATGAAATTGCTCTTCTCCACGGTAGAGGCACAGCCATGGCACACGCCTGTGTGAATCGTGGCCAGGCCGTGTTCAGATTTCTTTAATGAGACACGGCCATGTGGGTCGGGGTTAGACCGTGTTCTAGATGATTGACTTGGCACGGCCGTGTGGGTCCAATTACAGGCCGTGTCGATTTCCTCTTTGGTCCGTTTTGGTCTGTTTTGAGCCCGTTTCTCGTTCTTTTTATCCTTGGGTGCTTTCCTAGGCATAAGACATGAAAAGAAATGATTAAGAGCACCTTTTTACATAAAATAAGGGATAAATCATCCAAAGGCATACTAAATGTGGGCCTAAAATATGTTACTATTTCGGTTTATCAAATACCCCCACACTTAAGCTTTTGCATGTCCTCAAGCAAAATTCTCAACTTACAATTAAAACGAACTTCCTATAATTCATAATTCCTATTGATAGTGTCTCATCATAATTCAGAGATAATTTATACATGAATAATTCAACTCAAAGTGTCCTAAAAATTCAAACACTATAAGCCTTATATTTTTTGTAGCACAAAACATAGGTGTTTCCCTTCATTTAAATAATTACCTCTGATTCGAAATTGTCAAGGATTGACATCCTCACTAAAGATTCACTCAAATCACTCAAAGTGTTTAAGGTTCGAAATTTAGGCACTCAAAAGTCAAACATGAAGAGTTAATCCCATAGGCTTGCATGAAAATCAAATCTCCACCACTGAAATATGAGATGAAACACAAATCAAAAGGTCTTTGTTAGGGTTGTAACGGGGCTAGGGTTAAGGTGTGGAATAGGGCTGAATTAGAGGGTTAGAATCGAGATTGAATTGACAAATTACCTAACTAAAAACTAATGAACTAATAATAATAATTACATCAATTGAAAACAATAATACTAATAATACGAGCTTCTTCTTCAATATTTAGAATTTAAATAAATGTATAAGCTCGTTTAATCACATAACTATTAATGAATATACTTTGTTTTTTTTAGTACATAATAAATACATAATAAAGGATAAATTACTAAAATTCATAATTAGGCAACTAATCAGATCAAATCTTGACATAGGGGTAGTTAGAAAAAATGGTGATAATAATTACAAAGGGTTTTGGGTTAATATTAGTGGGTGAGTCAATAAAAAGGGTTGTTAGGATCAAAGCGGTTCACTAGGGGTTAATTATGAAGGTAGGCTTTTTATGGAGTAAGTGGGTTAAATCCTATGTGCCTTTATCATCTCTGTATATCAAATCAAAAGTGTGGTCTCGACATGTATAATCGATGCAAGTTCTAGAATAACAAATCAGAGTTGACATACTCATAATCAATAAAGTGAGCAAGAAAAAGAATATATGCTCTATAAGGCTCAAAAACTCACAAAAATTATGGGTATTTTGATGTCAACCTCGTAAATTTCAAACTTCAAAGTAATATTTAAACTTAGTTTGACAACCTAGAAAATTTTTAATTTCTGAAAAATAGACTTATCATGCTTGATTCTCTAGTATTCTTAGAATTTAATCATCAATGCACAATTATCAATGACTTAGTCTAAAACTTATCAATAAAAATCATAAATCATCAGAAATTTCATCCTAATTAGTAATATGAGGAAATTACTTTCAAACAAGACTAAATTCAGGGATATGAGAATAATGCAAAAAGTTTGGTACCTAATTTCAGAAATTTGAGAATAATGAAAAAAGTTAGGCACCTTTTCAGGTTGTTCACCCCCCACACTTAAGATGTACATTGCCCTCAATGTACAAATATATATAACATAAATGTAATGTTCAGATCAGAAGATATGGGGATAAGTAAAACTCCCTGAATTATGGATGAGCTCCTTGGAGGATGTGGAAAATATGTTGGAGGGGCCAGTCTGGGTGACGATCCTGCGCTAGATGAAGAAATTAGGAAGCTCATGCAGGATTAGCCAGGATATACTAATAATAATTAAAACTATACTAATTAAATACTTAAGGAAAAGCAAGCTAAAGTGGAGAAAAATAAAGATGAAACTAAAATTAAAAGAAAAGATGGATGGACCGTAGAGCCCTTATTGTTGGGTGTGATTTCTAAGGCTGAGGATATGGTGGTGGTCGAGGCGTGATTCCCTAACAGCCTTTAGAACCTAAAATTAAGAAACTAAGATAAAATAAACTAAATTAAGCATAAGATTGTTAAAGGGAAGGAAATTGAAGCAAAAGATAAAAATGAAATAAAAACTAGATAGCCTCAAATATCCTTGGCTTGTTGTTTGGATGAAGCTGTCGGCATGAACTCATGTGAATCGGTCTCTCTTGAGGAGATTGGCCTTTTACGCTTCTTTTCCATGGATATGATTTTGTTGTAGCTCAAGAGTGATAGAGGCTTTGTTTCTAAGGAAAGGAGAGAGATTCTTGAAAGAAAAAGAAGATGGAAGAAGGAGGGGTGAAGGGGGAGGGCTGTGGGGTTTAAATAAATTTTTATATCTGAGGCTCTCCCACGCCTGTAGATGGAGGGTGTGTCGATTCACACGGCCGCCTCGCACGGCCATGTTCTAGGGCGTGTTGGTTCCCTACGCTCGTGTCTAGCCTATGTTCGACAAGTCAGTATGTTGTTAAGATTTTAAGGCACGGGCGTGTTCTGCCCGTGGTTGGAAAGTCAGTAGCTTCACACGGTTATGGGGCACGACCGTGCCCCTTTATCGGTGCCCGTGGTGTAGTGGTTGGATTCGTGACGTCGAAAAGTGGTTGAAACTGATTCGCACGGCCTCTACTATGTCAATACGGGGATTCTTATGGTCCACACGGCCACGGCCACGGCCGTGTGGCCTGGAATTCTACACCCCTTGTTAGTTTAAAGCTAGATATTATAAAGAAAGGATAAGATAGAAATAAAATAAAAAGTTAATAGGGTTAGTGCTCGGGTTGCCTCTCGAGAAGCGCTCTTTTATAGTCTTAAGCTAGACTTTACCTCTCATTTGCATCTTCAGGGTGGTTTGAAGAGTTGGAAGTCCTTCCTCATGCTATCATTTGTGTATTCGTGAAAAAATTTAAGTCGAGATGCGTTTATAGTAAAAGTAAAAATAGGATTACTTACCTCGACTGTTCCGTATGGGAGAACACTGGTTACCCTAAAAGGTATTTCTTTGTTTGTGTTAGGGTCCGGAGGAGATATTCGAGGATCTGCCTGATCAAACAGTACCTGGCCCCCTATTTTGAAGTGGTTTGTTGTTCCTATTAGCTCTTTTGGGGGCTCCTTTGGTTTTATCTTGTGTGGTTCCGGTTCTTCGTCGTGTATCCCTAATTTCTCCTTGAAGTGTGTCTTCCACTCGTCTAGAATATCGATCTGAATCTCTCGTTCCTCATGAGTTATTTCTTTGTTGGTATGGGGTTTAGGATCGGGTTTAGTTGTATTCTTTAGTGGTGCTTCCTGAAAATAAGGTTTAACCGAATGGTTATCAGTAGAATTTACGTTCTCACCTTCATTTTTCAATGTTTTAGCCGAGTCGAGAGCCTTGATGGTGACCGTCTCATTACCTACACAAAGTATGAGTTCTCTTGCATCAACATCAATTTTAGTCCCGGCAATGCTAAAAAGGGTCTTCCTAAAATTAGGGAATCGAATTATCCTCATCCATGTCTAAGACAACAAAATCTCTTCGGGAAAACGAATCATCAATTTTTACAAGAACATCTTCGATAATACCCTAGGAATTCTAACAGCTTTATCAGCCTAATTGAATGCTCATCCTAGTTTGTTTGGGTTTCCCTAGACCTAATTGTTTAAACAATTTATAAGGCATGACATTTATGCTTGCCCCTAAATCAGCTAGCGCATTATCAATAGTTAGTCTACCAATTAAACATGGAATTGTAAAAATCCCTGGATCTTTTAGCTTTTGTGGTAGTCTATTATGTAACATTGCTGAGCACACTGCATTTAATTCCACATGTGGATCTTCGTCTAACTTGCGCTTATTCGTCAAGAGATGTTTTAAAAATTTCTTCGAATCTGGCATCTATGAAAGAGCTTCAAGTAGCGGTAAGTTAATATGTAATTTCTTAAAAAGTTTAAGAAACTTACCAAACTGTTCCTCTGTGTCGTCTCTCGTTAACGCTTCGAGATATGGTATGCGAGGTTGGTACTCCTTGATTATCGGTTTTGGCTTGTCTTGTGTTACCTTAACTTTACCTTTTTCTACCTCATTTCCTTGTGTTGGACTGAATTCGTCTACTTCTTCGCTTTCTTGAGCTGTTATGGCTTGGATTTGCTCCTTTGGATTAATTTCAGTTTTACTCGGTAGACGACCTTGCGGTCGTTCGGATAATAGCTTCGCAATTTGTCCGACTGATTGGGTAATTTCCCCGATTGCCTTTGTAAGTCCTCCAACTTGTTTCTCGATCGTTTTGATCGATGTTTGTTGGGTGTCGAGTGTTACCTCAGTTTTTTGGAGACGGGCTTCTGTGGATGCTATGAATTTGTTCAATGTCTCTTCAAGATTCGGCTTCTTTTCCTGTGGATAGGGCTGATTTTGGAAATTTTGAGGAGGTTGTTGTCTTTGATTTCCTTGATTTCCTTGTCCTCCCCACGAAAAATTTGGGTGGTTCCTCCAACCTGGATTATAATTATTACTATATGGGTTATTATTAGATCCGAAATTGTTACCTATATAGTTCATATGTTCTCTCTTTGTGCCCGGTTGGTAGGGCGGGTACTCAGGATTCGCCACAATTCCACTTGTGTCGAACTGCATGACTGGATGTACCTACGAAGAACACAAACTATCAAGGTTCTTTTTCATCAACTCTACCTGATTTGATAGCATGGTTACTATGTCGAGGTTGTAAACTCCGGCTGTTTTTGTTGGCCTTGTTCTTGTAACTTGCCACTGATAGTTATTCAGCGACATCTCTTCTATAAATTCGTAGGCTGCTTCAGGAGTTCTATTATTTAGAGTTCCACCGGCGGCTGAGTCTATTAGTTGTCTCGTTGAGGGGTTTACACCGTTATAGAAAGTCTGGACTTGGAGCCACAAGGGTAAACCATGGTGTGGACACCTTCTCAAGAGATCCTTATATCTCTACCATGCATCGTATAATGCCTCTAAATCCATCTGCACAAAAGAAGAGATATCATTACGTAATTTGGCCGTTTTGGCCGGTGGGAAATATTTTAATAAGAATTTTTCGGTCATTTGTTCCCATGTAGTGATTGACCCTCGTGGTAGCGAGTTTAACCACTGTTTAGCTTTATTCCTTAATGAAAAGGGAAATAATCGAAGACGTATGGCATCATCAAAAATGCCATTTATTTTGTAGGTATCATAGAACTCTAAAAAGTTAGCTATATGAGTGTTTGGATCTTTGTCCTGTAAACCATCAAATTGAACAAATTGTTGAATCATTTGTATAGTGTTAGGCTTTAATTCAAAATTATTAGTAGCTATAGCAGGCCTAACAATACTTGATTTGGCTCCTGTTAAATGAGGTTTAGGATAATCAAACATAGTACGAGGAGCATTATTTTCTGCCACATCTTGTGGTGGAAGATTATTTTCGTCCATCCCTTCAGTAGGATTGGATCTGTCTTCTCGCTCTTCTTCCGTGTAATTTAGGGCTCGCCTAATTTCTCTGCGATTTCTTCGAGCGGTAGCTTCAATATCACTGCCGTATTCTAAAGGTCCTCTCGGGTTCCTTCTAGTCATAAACTAGAGGTACCTGCTAGGAAAAGAAAGAAAGAAAATTTAGCAAAACTAAAATTAAAACTAAAAATAAAAATAAATTGCGAAAAATAAAAAATAATGGCTAAATTAATAAAAATAGAGCTTTCTTAATATTTTAGTTCCCAAACAACGGCGCCAAAAAAACTTGATCATTGTGAATCGTAGTTTTAAAATTTATAAAAAGAATGATCGAACACGAAACTAACTCGACAACGATTGGGACAAGTGCACCTATCGAACAAAGAGTATAGCTTAGGCAAGACCGGATTATCGAACCCAAAGGAACTAAAAGTACTAATACTAACTTTCTTTCTATTATTTAGCCTAAAATAAGTGAAGTTGTTTATCTAATCTACATTAATTAACTACTAAACTAAAGATTCTAAGACAAAGAATAATGAATTTGGAAAATAACTTGGGAAAAACTCAGTTGATTTAGATGATACCCTAGGAAGAATCCACCTAGACTTCACTTGTTATCTAACACTGAACCATACGATTTATTCACTTAGTTTGATCCGTAAGACTCCCTAACGTATATTAAACCCTCTCTCGAGGCAAATAACGTCTAACCCTAGGTTAATTAGTGGAACTCTCGTTCTCTTATAATAACCCCCTAGAATAGTAGAAAATCGATCTATGGATTCCCATATTAGGTTTCACCCTAATCCGGCAAAATCTCGTCACCCTATCTCTAGGCGTGCGATCAACTCCGCTAAATTATGTTGGATCTACTCTTAGGCAGGGTCTATTCCTCCTCCACCTAAGCACATTAAATTTGGATTAAGCTCACATAATTAAGAACAAACTAAGTATTTATCATATAATTCATAAAACAATAACAAGATTCATCATAGGTTTCATCCCTTTCTGTATTCAAGGGTTTAGTTCATAACAAAATAAGAAAACATCTCAAGAGAAAAGATAAAACAAAACATTAGAAATCCCTAAAACCCCCTGAAGGAATTGAAGGAGAGATCCTCCATCTTGAGTATAATTCTGGCTTCTTGAGATGGATCAACTGGCTATCCTTAAGTGAATCCCCACAAATCTGCCTTCTCTGGCCTAGCACGATGCCTCTAGACAATGGCTTTAGGCTCCCCCTCTTAGGTCATACTTAGGGTGTATTTATAGGCTTTTGAAATACGTTTTTTTCTCCCTAAGTATCTTTTCCCGAATGAAATTGCTCTTCTCCACGGCAGAGGCACGGCCATGGCACACGCCTGTGTGAATCGTGGCCAGGCTGTGTTCGGATTTCTTTAATGAGACACGGCCGTGCGGGTCGGGATTAGACCGTGTTCTAGACGATTGACTTGGCACGGCCGTGTGGGTCCAAGTCCAGGCCGTGTCGATTTCCTCTTTGGTCCGTTTTGGTCTGTTTTGAGCCCATTTCTCGTTCTTTTTATCCTTGGGTGCTTTCCTAGGTATAAGACATGAAAAGAAAGGATTAAGAGCACCTTTTTACATAAAATAAGGGATAAATCATCCAAAAGCATACTAAATGTGGGCCTAAAATATGTTACTATTTTGGTTTATCAGATTACCTGCAAAGTTAAAAACGGGGTGAGTTTACGAAAAATCAGTGTGTAATCCCCTTACTAAAGTAACAATCGGATACGTAAACGAGAACCCGAAATAGTGCGCCAAAGCCCTTTAACAAGATAATATGCAGTCCATTCAGAGCATACGTGGGCCATAGCCCACTACCATATCATTTGGGTCACAGCCCATAAAGAATCAACTGGGCCTAGCCCAAACCAATAACAGAACAAGTTGGCCTAAGCCTAGTACAGTGACAGATCTCAAAACAAGTATGCAACAGTATGAGGATACATCCCACCCTGATCCAGCCAACACACCACCGATACCAACCCTACACTTACGTGGGGATAAAATCGACCCACTTAGCCAGCATACCAATGTTAGAACCGGTTGCGGCCCTAATCAAAATCGCAGCAGAGCTGCTAGTATATATATATATGACTCTAAGACTTCAGTAGCAGAGTTATAATTGGAACAAAGCCATCAGTAACTGTATTATGTTTGGTATATAGCCATTAGTGACAGTAATATAATCGGCACACAGCCTTGGGTAAATATGATCGACACAGAGTCATGGATATATATGTTAGGCACATAACCACGGGTAAATACGATTGACACAAAGCCATAATCAAGATGGCACAGAGCCATATTTAGGTTGGCACAGAGCCATAATCAGATTACGCAGCTTTAAGCCGTCCGTTGGTCCATAGTCATCATGCGACCCGTGTGACCTCAACAGATCAATACTGGATCCAAAGTCGTCATGCGACCTGTGCAACCCTATCAGAACCTCCTCCATATCAATGTCCCAACCCCATGCAATATGTCGTGTATGTCATGCTAAATCATTACACGTGTATGCAAAATGGCCATGCTCATGAACAAACATTTAGACATGTAATAAAAGCATATCACCATACAACCACGACAAATTAGTCAACTCATAGTCTAAGTCAATCATTTACCCACAAGGGCAAAATAGCCATTTTACCCTATAAGGGTATTTCGGTAATCCTACCCTTCAGGGGTATTTCGGTAATTCTACCTTACAGGGGTAATTCAGTAATTCTACCTTACAGGGGTATTTTAGTAATTTTGCAAACCGAGGGTATTTCAATAATTTTGCAAATCGAGGGTATTTCAGTAATTTTGCAAACCGGGGGTATTTCAGTAATTTTGCAAACCGAGGGTATTTCGATAATTTTGTAAACCAAGGGTATTTCAGTAATTTTACAAACCGAGGGTATTTTAGTAATTTTACGGATCGAGGGTATTTCAGTAATTTTATGAACCGAGGGTATTTCAATAATTTTACGAACCGAGGGTATTTCAGTAATTTTGCGAATCGAGGGTATTTCAGTAATTTTGCAAACCGAGGGTATTTCAGTAATTTTGCAAACCGAGGGTATTTTAGTAATTTATGACCTTCCCAAAGGTCTCGAGCGACACAGATAACATATAAGGTCAAAACTGTGTAAATGGGCTTAAGCCTAATATTCGGCCCAAGTGGGCCCACACGCTCGTGTGGCCCATTCAGCCCAATTTCAATCACGGCTATGTGACTTTTGCAGCCCAATCCATTAGTTGTCTCTATCGTGAATTTTACCTATGTGGGGGCCAGGAGCCCATTGGGCCCACATGGCCCATCTTAGCCCAACAATGCCCATTACGACCTAAGCCCATGAGAACGCTCGTGGTGGCTTCTATAGTCTAGCGCCCATGCTCATGGGCTCGGTTTACCACACGAGCGCTCGCACGCTTGTGAAGCTCGAATGCCGAAGTTTCGGCTTTTCGTCGATTCACGGTAAAGTGGGTTGTGATTACACACCTTTATTCTGGAGTCACTTCCAGATCCACGAGCACCCAACCTAGAACCATCAAAATCTGATGTTAGTCTTTAATCGTTAGGGTAACGCCCTTTTGATAGCACATACTCCGAAATATTTCCCTTACCTTGCTTGACTACAGACTTAATCTCTCAACGTTCGTGGCTCAGAAATGATCCCACGCCTTGCCTAGAATCTGGATTATAACCAAATGTTGTTAGATAGAATCAACTACTATCCAATCAACAAAAAGGCAACATTCAGATTAGAAGAACGAAGGGTACCATAACTTACCCTTACCTTTTGTCAGGAGATCTTATGAAGATTGACTTACCAAGCAATGGTAGAACCGAAGAGAACTCGACCAATCCACTAACAGCAAAATAATCGAAAATGGCTAGCCCAGGAGGTGAGGAGTATTCGGCCTAACTAATAAGTATCTACCAGAAGAGAACAGAAAAAGAATGGACCCACAAGATGAAGGGGTATTCGGCTAGAAAGAGAAGTCAAGAGAACTCAACCACCGAGGGATAGATGAGGCTATAATCGATCACAGAGGAGGGTTAAAGCAATAAGCGATTTGCCGACGGCTCAATTGTATAGTAGGACGAAAGAAAAGATGTGGAAGAAAATAGCCCAATTAGGTTGTGAAGAGGGAGGAGTCGACAGCAGAGGAAAAGAAGAGTGTAACCGTGTGCAGAGGAAAAGAAATGTAGAAATGTGCAGAGAACAGAAAAGTGCAAAATGCCTAACACCTTCAATTACCTAAAGAAAGCAACCGAAATAATTCTAGGAAGGAAAAAAACTCAAAAGCCGAACTATGGGAGGAGAGCAAGGAGAATTCTGTAACCCCTAGTCCAATGCCAAAATGACTCACTTTTCCCCCCTCAGCCGAATTGACCAAATAGAGTCTCCCCAAATAGCACAACTCTCCACTTTCCCAACTCCTTGATTCACTCCACCAATCTCTCCCTAGTCTTCTCCAAGATTTGCTCCTACCATCTCTCCATGACCATTTCAAACCTCTCATCCATCAGACTTTAACTGCAACACAAACTCTAGCTGTCCTGGCAGCAAAATAAATACCCCATTATCCTGTGCCAACACTCGAACCTCAGACCTCAAGATTACTCCACATGCCACCTTGCACTAGACCACAAGCTCTTCTGTGACTTAAAACATGCGCAAATATTTATAAAGCCTATGTGCCAGTGTCCAGATTCTTTTAAGAGAAAAATTTAAAAATTCTGCAAAGGCCAAGACTTGAACCCAGTCTCCCTTACAACCTTAATGACGCCACAACCACTAGGCCACATGCTTCCTTGCGTCATGATTTCCCCAACAATATTCTTAAAGCCTACTCACTTAAATCCAGGGTTCTATTCACCTAAACCAAAATTTTTCCTAAAGCTCAGGTTTGAACCCAAGACTTCATGGAAGCCCCCTAACCTTCCAAAATCACTCACCTAATAGGTCCAACTTGCATTAGTGTCGTTCTCTTGTTCTCAAAAATTTTAAACGCTCCCATGCCCAAGGCCCAATAGGCCCAATTCTACTAGGCCCAAATTCAGGGTGTTACAGTAAAGATAATGGCGCCAGATCTTTAATGCAAACACAATCGCAGCTAGCTTAAGATCGTGTGTCGGATAGTTCTTTTTATGTGACTTTAATTATCTCGAGGCATAGGCTATAACTTTGCCTTCCTGCATCAAAACACATCCCAGACTATTCATTGAAGCATCACTGTAAATCACGAATTCTTTACCCGATTCTTGTTGTATCAAAACTGGAGCTTCAGTCAAAAGGGATTTCAACTGATCAAAGCTTTTCTGAGATTTATCAGACCATTCAAATCTCACATCTTTCTGAAGAAATCTAGTCAACGGAGTAGCTATAATTGAGAATCCTTTTACAAACCAACGATAATAACCAGCTAGTCCCAGAAAACTACAAACTTCAGACACATTCTTCGGAGGTTTCCATTCCAGAATAGAAGAAATCTTATTCGGATCAACTCGTATTTCAGAGGCTGATACAATATGTCCCAGAA
This sequence comes from Gossypium sturtianum, assembly GCA_025698515.1. Classification (NCBI taxonomy): domain Eukaryota; kingdom Viridiplantae; phylum Streptophyta; class Magnoliopsida; order Malvales; family Malvaceae; genus Gossypium; species Gossypium sturtianum. The sequence goes on from CM046943.1 coordinate 17,794,074, forward strand.
AACCAATTTCCCGCAGCCAAAATTCACATTTACTGAACTTCGCATATAATTGCTTATCTTGCAAAGTTTGTAGCACAATTCTCAGATGTTTAGCATGCTCAATTTCATCACGTGAATAAATCAAGATCTCATCAATGAATACAACAACAAATTGATCTAAGTACGGTCTAAAAATTTTGTTCATCAGATCCATAAAAATAGCAGGAGCATTTGTTATTCCAAAAGGCATAACTAAAAACTCATAATGCCCGTACCTCGTTCTGAAAGTAGTCTTCGAAATATCTGAATCTTTTACCCGCAACTGGTAGTATCCCGATCTCAGATCTATCTTTGAAAACACGGTGGCTCCTTTCAGCTGATCAAACAAATCATCAATTCTAGGCAGAGGATATTTATTCTTTATAGTCACTTTGTTCAACTGACGGTAATCAATGCACATTCTCATCGTGCCATCTTTCTTTTTCACAAACAGAACAGGAGCACCCCAAGGTGAGAAATGCGGTCTTGCAAACCCTCTATCAATCAACTCTTGCAACTGTGACTTTAACTCTTTCAACTCTGTTGGTGCAATTCTATACGGAGCTATCGAAATAGGGGTCATTCCCGATAACAAATCAATACCAAATTCAACTTCACGTATTGGAGGTAATCCCGGTAATTCTTCAGGAAATACATCAGGGAATTCACAGACAACTGACACTGATTCAACTTTCTTTTCAGTTACTTTTGAGTCAATCACATAAGAAAAATAAGCTCCATAACCCTTTTTCACATAATTATGAGCTTTTAACACATATATCAAATCAGGTAACCCATTCAAATCATTAGACTCAACACGAACTATTTCATCATTCTGACATCTCAAATCAATGGTCTTTCTTTCGCAATTCACAACAGCATCATGCAACATCAACCAGTCCATACCCAAAATTATATCAAACCCATCAAATGGTAATAACATCAGATCAGCCGAAAAACAAACATCTCGAAACATCAACGGACAATTCTTGCATATTTTATCAACCAGGACACTTTTACCTAAGGGGTTCGATAATCTAATAACAAATTCAGTAGACTCTACAGGCAAAGTCTTACTGGATACTAAGTTCATGCATACATATGAGTGAGTGGAAACTAGGTCTATCAATGCAATCACAGAAGTATCATGATGACTAAATGTACCCGTAATAACATCTGGAGATGAAGCTTCCTCACGGGATCAAATGGCATACGCTCTAGCTGGCGCTCTAGCTTCAGATCTTGCAACTGAGTCTTTTTTAGCTTTCTGACTACCACTGACATTTCTTGTATTTTGAGAAGGTCTACCTCTAGCTGAAACATTATCAGATCTCAGATTCTAAACAATCTCTTGCTCAACGGATTCTGGACAGTCTCGGATGAAATGATCTAAGGATTCACATCTGAAACAAGCTCGATCATTCAACCTACTACTTCCCGGATGTCTTTTACAACAATGCTTACATTCAGGTCGCTTGGATCGGACATTTCCAACACTAGCCATTGAAGTTGCTGGAGCTTTGGAATTCGACTGTGTTCTAGCTTGATCTCTATTCGAATGTCCCACATTAGTATTTGAACGGCTATATTCATCTCTGAATTTCTTTAAAGTAGACTGAAATGATTTGCTCGAAAATCTCTTTTTCGCATCTCTGACTTAAGACTTAGCTTTTATTTTGTCTTTCCCGACTGCCTCAGCTTTGCACACTCGATCAACAAGAACAACAAATTCTTTTATTTCCAGAATTCCCACTAGCAAGCGAATATCTTCATTCAAGCCATCTTCAAATCTTTTGCACATTATTGCCTCGGTTGATATACATTCCCGAGCATACTAACTTAATCTCACGAACTCTATTTCATACTCGGTAACAGACATGCGACCCTGTTTCAGTTCCAAAAACTCTTTTCGTTTCTGATCAATAAATCTCTAAATGATGTATTTCTTTCGGAACTCAGACTAAAAGAAATCCCATATAACCCATTCTTTTGGTACAACAGAAATCAAGGTCTTCCACCATTGGTAAGCTGCGTCTCGTAGCAAAGAAACAACACATTTTCTGCATTCTTCAGGAGTAAATGACATTTCATCAAATACTCAGATAGTGTTCTCTAGCCAAAACTCGGCTTTCTCGGCATCGTCATCATTGGTGGCCCTAAACTCTTCAGCCCCATACTTACGGATTTTATCGACCAGAGGTTTGTTAAACAGATTCAAGCTCATAACCGGAGGTATAGCAGAAGTTTGAGGAGGATTAGACGGCACAGCCGGATTAATTCTTACATACTGAGTGAACAACTCATTCATCATTTGGAAGAAAGCTTGTTTAGCCTCTCCCTCTTGACCGCTAGTAGCCAGTCTCGAATCAGATGGTGCTGTCCCTTGAGCGGGAGCAGGCGCATTGCTTTCAACGTCATCAGCTACGGCTCTTTCGGGATCCATTACTATTACAAAAACACATTTTACACGTCAGGATTCATCACACTATCACATTTCATATATATGGCATGTATAGCTAGACTCTCACACGCTATGTTAGTCCGAGAATCGACTAAATCGTAGCTCTGATACCAATCAAATGTAACACCCCTAAGCCGTAACCATCGCCAATTTAGGGTTATGAGGTATTACCGAACAATCAAAAACTTTTACAGGCATTTCATAATATATTTTGACAAATCACATCAAAGTGTCCTTTAAATAGGCCTACGAGACCTTACTCATGCTTTAGAAAGGGGCCGGGACTAAACCGAACACATACAAAAATTCTCAAAAATTTAAAATTTTTTCAAAGTTACAGAAGTCACACGACCGAGTGGGCAGGCCGTGTGCCTCCTACGGCCTCTGACACACCCGTGTGTCTAAGCCGTGTCAAAATAGGGCATACATACTGACTTGTCCACACGTCCGTGTGCCTCACCCGTGGTCGAGCCTGACTTGCACCACACGGCCAGTCACACGCCCGTGTGTCCAGCCCATGGTCGAGTCTGACTTGTTTTGAAATACAACCACGAAGGACACTGATAAATCGAAATAGTAACATATTCTAGGCCCACATTTAGTATGCTTTTGGATGAATTATCCCTTATTTTATGTAAAAATGTGCTCTTAATCCTTTCTTTTCATGTCTTATACTTAGGAAAGCACCCAAGGATAAAAAGAACGAGAAACGGGCTTAAAACGGACCAAAACAGACTAAAGAGGAAATCGACACGGCCTGGACTTGAACCCACACGGCCGTGCCAAGTCAATCATCTAGAACACGGTCTAACCCCGACCCACACGGCCGTGTCTCATTAAAGAAATCCGAACATGACCTGGCTGCGATTTACACGGGCGTGCGCCATGGCTGTGTCTCTGCCTTGGAGAAGAGCAATTTCATTCGGGAAAGGAAACTTAGGGAGAAAGAAACGTATTTCAAAAGCCTATAAATACACCCTAAGTATGACCTGAAAAAGGGAGCCCAAAGCCATCGTCTAGGGGCGTCGTGCTAGGCCAGAGAAGGTAGATTTGTGGGGATTCACTCAGGGATAGCCAGTTATCCATCTCAAGAAGCCAGAATTATACTCAAGATGGAGGATCTCCTCTTCAATTCCTTCATGGGGTTTTAGGGATTTCTTATGTTTTGTTTTATCTTTTCTCTTGAGATGTTTTCCTTTATTGTTATGAACTAAACCCTTCGGATACCCGAAGGGGATGAAACCTATGATGAATCTTGTTATTGTTTTCTGAATTATATGATAAATACTTAGTTTCCTCTTAATTATGTGAGCTTAAGCCAAATTTAATGTGCTTAGGTGGAGGAGGAATAGACCCTGCCTAAGAGTAGATCCAACATAATTAAGCGGAGTTGATCGCACGCCTAGAGATAGGGTGATGAGATTTTGCCGGATTAGGGTGAAACCTAATATGGGAATCCATAGATCGATTTACTACTATTCTAGGGGGTTATTATAAGAGAACAAGAGTTCCACTAATTAATCTAGGGTTAGACGTTATTCGCCTCAAGAGAGGGTTTAATATACGTTAGGGAGTCTTACGGATCAAACTAAGTGAATAAATTGTATGGTTCAGTGTTAGATAACAAGTGAAGTCTAGGTGGATTCTTCCTAGGGTATCTCCTAAATCAACTGAGTTTTTCCCAAGTTATTTTCCAAATTCGTTCTTCTTTGTCTTAGAGTCTTTAGCTTAGTAGTTAATTAATTTAGTTTAATAAACAACTTCACTTATTTTAGGCTAAATAATAAAAAGAAAGTTAGTATTAGTACTTTTAGTTCCTTTGGGTTCGATAATCCGGTCTTGCCTAAGCTATACTACAGTTCGATAGGTTCACTTGCCTCAATCGTTGTCAGAGTTAGTTTCCAGGTTCGATCATTCTTTTTATAAATTTTAAAGCTCTGATTTACAGCGATCAAGTTTTTGGCACCGTTACCGGGGAACTAAAATATTAAGAAAGCTCTATTTTTATTACTTTAGCCATTATTTTTATTTTTTCACAATTTATTTTTAGTTTTAGTTTTTATTTCAATTTTGCTAAATTCTCTTTCTTTCTTTTCCTAGCAGGTACCTCTAGTTTATGACTAGAAGGAACCCGAGAGGACCTTTAGAATACGACAGTGATATTGAAGCTACCGCTCGGAGAAATCGCAGAGAAATTAGGCGAGCCCTAAATTACCAAGAAGGAGAGCGAGAAGACAGATCCAATCCTACTGAAGGGATGGACGAAAATAATCTTCCACCACAAGATGTGGGAGAAAATAATGCTCCTCGTACTATGTTTGAATATGCTAAACCGCATTTAACAAGAGCCGAATCAAGTATTGTTAGGCCTGCTATAGCTGCTAATAATTTTGAATTAAAGCCTAACACTATACAAATGATTCAACAGTTTGTTCAATTTGATGGTTTGCAGGACGAAGATCCAAACACTCATATAGCTAATTTTTTAGAGTTCTGTGATACCATCAAAATAAATGGCGTTTCTGATGATGCCATACATCTTCGGTTATTTCCTTTTCATTAAATAATAAAGCTAAATAGTTGGTTAAACTTCGTTACCACGAGGTCAATCACTACATGGGAACAAATGACCAAAAAAATTTTTATTAAAATATTTCCCATCGCCAAAACGGTCAAATTACGTAATGATATATCTTCTTTTGTGCAGATGGATTTAGAGACATTATACGATGCATGGGAGAGATATCAGGATCTCTTGAAAAGGTGTCCACACCATGGTTTACCCTTGTGGCTCCAAGTCCAGACTTTCTATAACGGTGTAAACCCCTCAACGAGGCAATTAATTGATTCAGCCGTCAGTGGAACTTTGAACAACAAAACTCCTGAGGCAGCCTACGAATTTATAGAAGAGATGTCGCTAAACAACTATCAGTGGCAAGTTACAAGGACAAGGCCAAAAAAATCGGCCAGAGTTTTCAATATTGATGCAATAACCATGCTATCAACACAGGTAGAGATGATGAATAAAAAGCTTGATAGTTTGTGTTCTTCGCAGGTAAATCCAGTGATGCAGTGCGACACAGGTGGAACCGTGGCGAATCCAGAGTACCCACCATACCAACCAGAAATCGAACAGACGAACTATATAGGTAATAATTTCAGATCTAATAATAACCCTTATAGCAATACCTATAATCCAGGTTGGAAGAACCACCCAAATTTTTCGTGGGAAGGATAAGGAAATCAGGGAAACCAGAGACAATAACCTCTTCAAACCTTCCAAAATCAGCCCTATTCGCAAGAAAAGAAGCAGGATCTTGAAGAGACGCTGAACAAATTCATGGCATCAGCAGAGGTCCGCTTCCAAAAGTCTGAGACAATATTAGATAATCAAAAAACATCGATCAAAACGATCGAGTGTCAAGTTGGGGAACTTATTAAATTAATTGAACAACTTACTGAGATGGTTTCCAAAATTCAATCAATGGTTTTCTCTAAAGAAACAGAACAGGTAAAAGCAGTTACACTAAGAAGTGGAAAGGAGCTAGTCGAATCAGAGAAAAGAATGCCACCCGTAGATGACAAAGCAAAGGATATGAGAATTGAGGATGTAATTCCAAAGACATAAAGAAAGTAAACCACCGATCCCATATCCAAAGAAGGTTGAAGAAAGAACGATTAGACTCCCAATATGGTAAGTTTCTCGAGCTTTTTAAACAAATACATATTAACCTACCTTTTGTCGAAGCCATTTCACAGATGCCGGCGTACGCGAAATTCTTGAAAGATTTCCTGACGAATAAAAGGAAGCTTGAAGAAATATCAATGGTGGAACTTAATGAAGAATGTTTGGCCATCCTCCAAAACAAGTTACCAACCAAATTAAAAGACCTAGGAAGTTTTACTATTCCTTGTTTAATTGGCAGTTTAAATGTTAAGAAAGCATTAGCTGATCTAGGTGCCAGTATTACTTTAATGCCTTATAAGATGTTTAAACGACTAGATCTCGGGGAACCAAAACCCACTAGGATGAGTATTCAGTTAGCTGATAGATCTATTAAATATCCTTTGAGGAGTTATCGAAGATGTCTTGGTAAAAATTGATAAATTTATTTTTCCCGTTGATTTTGTTGTGCTTGACATGGATGAAGACATTGAGGTCCCCTTAATTCTAGGCGCCCTTTTTAGCTAACTTGCTAGGTCATTATTGATGTAGGTGATGGTAAACTTGCATTAAGGATAGGCGATGAGGAAATTATTATTCAAATTTATGATGCCATGAAATATTCTAGAAAACAAGATGATTCATGTTATTTTGTTGATACCAATGACCATCTCATTCAAAACTCATTACAGGAAATCCTGCATGATGACACGATGGAACTGTGTCTCACTCAAGAAGAGGGGAAAGAAGATGAAGCTTCAGAGCTAAAATTATCATCAAAACAAATGGAAAAAGAAAGCATCAAATTTGATGACGATTTCAAACAAAAACCCTCTGTTGATGAACCACCCAATTTAGAATTAAAACAACTGCCAAAGCACCTAGAGTATGCATTCCTTGGGGAAAATTATACGTTACCAGTAATTATCTCTTCGGAATTAGAACCCAAGGAAAAAAAGGAGTTGATACAGGTACTGAGAGAGCATAAAAAAGCCATAGCTTGGAAATTCTCTGACATTAAGGGAATAAGCCCAACATTTTGTACCCACAAAATTTTAATGGAAGATGAGTACAAGCCATGCGTACAACCACAAAGACGACTAAATCCCAACGTAAAAGAAGTCGTGAAAGCCGAGGTAATTAAACTTCTAGATGCTGGAATAATCTATTCTATTTCTGACAGCAAGTGGGTAAGTCCTGTGCAGGTTGTTCCGAATAAAGGGGGCATGATAGTGGTGGCTAACTAAAGGAATGAACTAATTCCCACCAGGACAGTCACAGGTTGGAGAGTTTGCATCGACTACAGAAAGTTGAATGACGCCACTAGAAAAGATCACTTTCCCTTGCCCTTCATTGATCAAATGTTAGAAAGACTATCAGGGCATATGTACTACTGCTTCCTAGACGGACTCTCTGGCTATTTCCAAATCCCAATAGCACCTGAAGATCAAGAGAAGACAATGTTCACATGTCCATACGGTACGTTTGCCTATCGTAGAATGCCTTTCGGATTATGTAACGCTCCTGCTACTTTTCAGCGATGCATGTTAGCAATCTTCGATGAACTCGTCGAATATATTATGGAAGTATTTATGGATGATTTCTCCGTATACGGTAATTCTTTCCATCTTTGCCTTAAAAATTTAAAACGAGTCTTAATGAGATGTGAGGAAACGAACCTTGTTTTAAATTAGGAAAAATGTCACTTTATGGTACAAGAGGGAATTGTATTAGGACATAAAATTTCTAGTAAAGGGATTGAGGTAGATAAAGCAAATATTGAAACCATAGAAAAATTACCTCCTCCTAGTTCAGTTAAGGCCATTAGAAGTTTTTTAGGACACGTAGGATTTTATAGAAGATTCATTAAGGATTTTTCTAAAATAGCTAAGCCTTTAACAAAATTACTAGAAAAAGATGTTCCTTTCAATTTTGATCAGGAATGTTTAGACGCATTCAATATCCTTAAGGATAAACTAATAAATGCTCCGATTATAATTGCACCTGATTGGAATCTACCCTTTGAACTAATGTGTGATGCAAGTGATTTTACAGTAGGTGCAGTTCTGGGACAATGAAGTGGCAAGCATTTTCAGCCAATCTATTATGCTAGCAAGACTTTGACACCCGCACAAAAAAACTACACCGCCACGGAGAAAGAACTGCTAGCTGTAGTTTTTGCTTTTGACAAATTTAGACAGTATTTATTATTATCTAAAGTTGTCGTTTTCACTGACCACTCAGCTCTTCGTTAACTATTAACTAAACTTGATACGAAACCATGACTCATAAGATGGATTTTACTTTTACCAGAATTTGATTTGGAAATACAGGATAAGAAAGGAGCTGAGAACCTTGTAGCTGATCACCTCTCTAGACTCGAAAACCCCCATATCGAAGAGCTAAATGAAGGAGAGATAAACGATTCATTCCCAAAAGAACAACTCTTTTCGATAACTCATTCTAAGGTACCATGGTTTGCGGATATTGCAAATTATTTAGCTACTAACATCTTGCCAAAAAAATTAACACATCACCAAAAGAAGCGATTCTTTGCTGATGCAAAAAATTATTTTTGGGAAGATCCCTTTCTTTTCCGAATATGTGCAGATCAGGTAATTTGAAGATGCGTTACAAGGACAGAAGCAAGTAAGATCATAGAACATTGCCATTCAGGACCTTCAGGAGGACACTACAGTGGCATTAAGACAACACATAAGATACTCGAATCAGGTTTTTATTGGCCCACTCTATTCAAGGATGCCAACAGGTATGTCGCTTCATGTGATAAATGTCAAAGAACAGGTAATGTCTCTAAACGTGATGAAATACCTCAAACATATATGCTATCATGTGAAATATTTGATGTATGGGGTATTGATTTTATGGGGCCATTCCCTAGTTCATTCGGACATAAATACATCCTAGTGGCAGTTGATTACATGTCAAAATGGGTGGAAGCCGAAGCTCTACCTACTAATGATGCTAGAGTAGTAGTTAAGTTCCTCAAGAAACTGTTCTCTCGATTTGGAATGCCTAGAGCTATCATTAGTGATAGGGGCACTCATTTCTGTAATACTCAATTTGACAAAGTCTTAAAAAAGTATGGATTACACCACGGATAGCTACCCCATATCACCTCAAACCAAGGGCAAGTTGAAGTAGCAAACCGAGAACTCAAGCGTATTCTAGAAAAAATGGTTGAATCAAACAGAAAAGATTGGGCATTAAAAGTAGATGATGCCTTATGGGCCTATAGAACAGCATTTAAAACCCCTCTAGGGACATCCCCATACAAACTTGTATACGGAAAAGTCACATCTACCGCTTGAGTTAGAACACAAAGCTTTTTGGGCCATAAAGTTTTTAAATTTTGATCTTAGCACTACAGGAAAGAAAAGAATGATGCAGATGAACGAGCTAGACGAATGGAGAGCTGAGGCCTACGAAAACTCGAAACTATACAAAGAGGCAAATAAGCGACGCCACGACACTCGTCTAAAGAAGTCGAAACAATTTGAAGTAGGGGACTTGGTCCTACTGTACAACTCAAGGCTTAAATTATTTCCTAGGAAGCTGAAATCGAGATGGTCAGGCCCATTCATGATCAAAACAATTTTTCCATACGGCACAATTGAGGTAACTTACCCCACTAAGGGCACATTCAAGGTAAATGGTCACCGACTAAAAATTTATAATGGTGCAGATTTTAGAGATATGAGAGAGGACCTTCTGCTCCAGGAACCTTCTTTTAGAACCGAAAACAAGGAAAGTCCAGCTTAAGACTATAAACAAGCGCTTATCGGGAGGCAACCCGAGCACTAACTTTCCTAACATTATACTTTTAACTGTTTAGCATCTAACTTCATACTAATTAATCTAATAAAGCGCAGGTTTTAGACCACACGGCCTTACACAAGGGCATGCCTGTGGCCGTGCGGAAGCCAAGGGATAAACCATAGGCGTGCCAGCGGCCGTGCACGACAAAGAAGAATCTTTTTCCTCAAACACGGGCTGCGATAATATCCCACGCCCGTGCCGACTACCCGTGCGATGTTACTGACTTAATAAGCACGGACTAAACAAGGCCGTGCCTACTAACTGTGTGAGGTTACTGACTTGTTAAGCACGGGAGAAACACGCCCGTGCCACCCAACCGTGTGAGGTTACTGACTTATCAAGCACGGGCGTGTCATAAGCAACATGGCCGTGGGAAATCCACCTGAATGCGCCTAAAATTCTAAATCGTGAAAAACACGGGTGCATAAAAATCAAACAAAGGGCGTGGCCCCTGCCCGTGCTCGTATCCCTATTTAAGCAACTTTAACCGTCACCCTTCCCCCAAATCAACCCTAAACCAAATTTTAAGCTTTATCCTTCTCAAATCCGACCACACTCAAACCCTCCACCGCCCCATCAAACCCTCAACCTTCTTTTCTTTCAAGAAAACCACACTAAAACCGTGAACACGCCCGCGCCACCATCGTGCTGCAGGAAAAACACGCCCGCCCCACCACCGTGTGCCTACAGAAAACCTCACAGCACCACTGTGCTCCGCCTGTGTCCAGTCGATTTGCACCATCACGAACCCTGGTTCCCTCCACTACTTCATTTTCTTGACTTAAAGTTTGATAAATTTCATATTATTTCATATTATCTCATTTTGTTTAGTTTTAGTATTAAGCATAAATTATTTTCTTTTAAAATTCATTTTAGAACTTGTTTCAATGTTTCATTTCCCAGGAATGTTTATAGTGAAAATCTTGATTGATAGCTATTTGTCGCTATTTATCGCTGTTAGATCAATTTCATATTGATATTTTGCTAGGTAAAATTAGAATAAGTTGCTCTTAGGTGAATAATCGTATTGAGCATTTAAATATCTTGGGTCTAGAGAACAATTTGGTACCAACACTACTTACATATCCATTATTTTAGGTACAATGTCGTCATCACGAGGAAAACGAACCACGGCTGCCCCAACGAAGAAAAGAAAGGGGCCCGGATCGTCCTCAACCAATGCTTCTTTCGAAATAAGACACCGTCTCCTTCAATTCACCCAAGAAGCTCAGGAAGAATGATATAAGACATTCCGGCAACGACCCCTTGGCACCGGTAGGTGCATTGACTGGGACGCTGTGGAATAGGTCGGGCTAGCAGCCGACATTCGGGCCCTCATCTCGATCGAGCCATGGGAGAAATTTTTCTCTATCATTGAGCGCACATATTTGGAACTCACTCTCGAGTTCTGCACCACTTTTACCTTACAAACAGTGATGGCCCAATATGACGACCCAGACACAGTCCAATTTCGGCTAGGGGGCACGGTATGTCGACTGAGCGTACCACAATTCGGCACAGCACTCGAACTCTATACGGAGGAGTTTATAGCAGACAATCCACTCTCCGAGTTAGACCGTCAACTCCACTGCACCCCCTTTATTGCTGGCGCAGCTTAGCACCCACCACGAATGTCTATGACCCCAGTCGCTCGAAGGCAACAGCCCTTCGCCCACTCCTACGGTATATTCACGCCATTCTCGCTCATACCATCACGGGACGACGTGAAAGCACAGGTGTGGTAAACAAGCACGATGTCTACAACCTATCGTGCATGTCAGAAGGGCACGTTTTTGACCTGGCATACTTCATCGCCTGTGCAATTCAACATCAGACAGAGCCACATAGGAAGGGGATTTTATCGATGGGGCCGTACATAACATGACTGGCTCGACACTTTGGTCTTCTCAACACAGATGCACAAATCTCTTCACTCACATTGATGGGACAGATGATACCTCAGGGCATCCAGACGATGCTACACATGAGGATGATTCAATATCGTCGGGGGACCGACCCTCCTTAGTACCCATTAGTGACACCCACAGATGAGGGGGAGCCCGAGGACATCCCACCACCATCACAGGAGGCACCGATTTCGAGCCAGCGGCTATCCCATGCAGCAACTTCATTAGCGAATATCTCTGCACGCCTAGACCAGTATTACGTTGACAACACTCGACGATTTGATAGGTTGGAGGCCACCCTCCAACAGATATGCCAGCACCTCCATATCTCATCGCCGCCTCAACCACCCAGCTGACGATGAGGAACTTTGAGTCCCTACATTTTTCTTTGTTTTCTTTTCTTTATTTTTATTTTCAGTTCTGTTGCTTTAATTTAAACTTTGTTGACTTTTATATTTCATAACTTTATTCATGTTTTTATTGGCTATCTAACCATAGAATCTTGCTAACAAACACTTGCTTAAATTCGCCCCACGACATCTAACTGATGACTTCGCAGAACAAACAGATTTAATTTATCACTCAAGGAACGAAACATCGTTTCTACACAGTCATCTCAATAAGTCAAGTTTCCACACCATCATACAAGGATGCCATTCGAAAATTCAGGGAGTTTCACTTCTTCCCATATCTTATGATTTTATAATGATATTATCTATCTTTGTACATTGAGGGCAATGTACATCTTAAGTGTGGGGGGGTTAACCATAGTATTATTTGAAAATCCTGAATTTAGTCTTGTTTGAAAGTAAATTACTCATATTACTAATTAGGATGAAATTTTTGATGATTTATGATTTTTATTGATATGTTTTAGATTAAGTCATTGATAATTGTGCATTGATAATTAAATTCTAAGAATACTAGAGAATCAAGCATGATAAGTTTATATTTCTGAATTAAAAATTTTCTAGGTTGTCGAACTGAGTTTAAATATTACTTTGAAGTTTGAAATTTACAAGGTTGACATCATAATACCCATAATTTTTGTGAGATTTTGAGCCTTATAGAGCATAAATTCTTTTTCTTACTCACTTTATTGATTATGAGTATGTCAACACTAATTTGTTATTCTAGAACTTGCATCGATTATACATGTCGAAACCACACTTTTGATTTGATATACAGAGATGATAAAGGCACCTAAGATTTAACCCACTTACTCCATAAAAAGCCTACCTTCACAAATTAACCCCTAGTGAACCCCTTTTAATCCTAACAACCCCTTTTATTGACATAACCGCTAATATTAACCCAAAAACCCTTTGTTTTTGTTATCACCATTCCTTTTGACTACCCTCATATCAAGATTTGATTTGATTAGTTGCCTAATTATGAATTTTAGTAATTTATCACTTATTATGTATTTAGTTTGTTCTTAAAAAATGAAGTATATTCATTATTAGTTATGTGATTAAACGAGCTTATACATTTAAAATCCAAATATCGAAAAAAAAGCTCGTATTATTAGTATTATTAGTTTTCAATTGATGTAATTATTATTATTAGTTCATTAGTTCTTAGTTAGGTAATTTGTCAATTCAATCTCGATTCTAACCCTCTAATTCAGCCTTACTCCACACCTTAACCCTAGCCCTGTTACAACCCTAACATAGACCTTTTGATTTGTGTTTCATCTCATATTTCAGTGGTGGAGATTTGATTTTCATGCAAGCCTATGGGATTAACTCTTCATGTTCGACTTTTGAGTGCCTAAATTTTGAACCTTAAACACTTTGAGTGATTTGAGTGAATCTTTAGTGAGGATGTCAATCCTTGACAATTTCGAATCAGAGGTAATTATTTAGATGAAGGGAAACACCTATGTTTTGTGCTACAAAATATAAGGCTTATATTGTTTGAATTTTTAGGACACTTTGAGTTGAATTATCCATGTATAAATTATCTCTAAATTATGATGAGACACTATCAATGACTATTATGAATTCTAGAAAGTTTGTTTTAATTGTAAGTTGAGAATTTTGCTTGAGGACAAGCAAAAGCTTAAGTGTGGGGGTATTTGATAAACTGAAATAGTAACATATTCTAGGCCCACATTTAGTATGCTTTTGGATGAATTATCTCTTATTTTATGTAAAAAGGTGCTCTTAATCCTTTATTTTCATGTCTTATACTCAGGAAAGCACCCAAGGATAAAAAGAACGAGAAACGGGCTCAAAACGGTCTAACCCCGACTCACACGGCCGTGTCTCATTAAAGAAATCCGAACACGACTTGGCCACGATTTACATGGGCGTGCGCCATGGCCGTGTCTCTGCCATGGAGAAGAGCAATTTCATTCGGGAAAGGATACTTAGGGAGAAAGAAACGTATTTCAAAAGCCTATAAATACACCCTAAGTATGACCTGAAAAAGGGAGCCCAAAGCCATCGTCTAGGGGCGTCGTGCTACAGCCGCAGAAGGCGATTTGTGGGGATTCACTCAGGGATAGCCAGTTGATCCATCTCAAGAAGCCAGAATTATACTCAAGACGGAGGATCTCCTCTTCAATTCCTTCAGGGGGTTTTAGGGATTTCTTATGTTTTGTTTTATCTTTTCTCTTGAGATGTTTTCCTTTATTGTTATGAACTAAACCCTTCGGATACCCGAAGGAGATGAAACCTATGATGAATCTTGTTATTGTTTTCTGAATTATATGGTAAATACTTTGTTTGTTCTTAATTATGTGAGCTTAATCCAAATTTACTGTGCTTAGGTGTAGGTGAAATAGACCCTGCCTAAGAGTAGATCCAACATGATTAAGCGGAGTTGATCGCACACCTAGAGATAGGGTGACGAGATTTTGCCAGATTAGGGTGAAACCTAATATGGGAATCCATAGATCGATTTACTGCTATTCTAGGGGGTTATTATAAGAGAACGAGAGTTCCACTAATTAACCTAGGGTTAGACGTTATTCGCCTCGAGAGAGGGTTTAATATACGTTAGGGAGTCTTACGGATCAAACTAAGTGAATAAATCGTATGGTTCAGTGTTAGATAACAAGTGAAGTCTAGGTGGATTCTTCCTAGGGTATCTCCTAAATCAACTGAGTTTTTCCCAAGTTATTTTCCAAATTCATTCTTCTTTGTCTTAGAGTCTTTAGCTTAGTAGTTAATTAATTTAGTTTAATAAAAACTTCACTTATTTTAGGCTAAATAATAAAAGAAAGTTAGTATTAGTACTTTTAGTTCCTTTGGGTTCGATAATCCAGTCTGGCCTAAGCTATACTACTTTTCGATAGGTGCACTTGCCTCAATCGTTGTCAGAGTTAGTTTCCAGGTTTGATCATTCTTTTTATAAATTTTAAAGCTCTGATTTACAGCGATCAGACACAGTCGAGCCACACGCCCGTGTGCTCAACCGTGTGGGCAAATATAGGCCATTTGCAAGGCCAAAATGCCACCCACCCTTTAGGTCATCTATACGAGCACATACAAGCATCATACCTAACACAATTGGCAACCAAAAACATACCAAATGGTCATTATTTTCAACTCATTCAAGTACTCTTCAAACATACCAACTTATATGCCATTTAGCTCAACTTATTCGCAAACATTTCTAAGCATAAATCATCCACAACTTACCACTACAAAATGACATCCACTCATCAAATATATACCAATTTTGCATCAACAAGCTTACCATTACCTTGACCATTTCATTAGCTAACAAACCATACCAAACTAAGCATCATATAGCATGACTACTCATTCATAAGACAACCATTTATCTAGCCATATCACATGGCTATGTACATATCTCAAACATTATTCAAAGTGACTAGCCTATACATGCCATAGTTAGTATATACACTTTCAAAAGGTACTAAAATAAGATGCAGTAGTGTGGTGACGATCCTCGACAATCCCCGAGCCTTTTGTAGCTTTAACGATCTATAAAATAGAACAAAACACACAAAGTAAGCTTTCAAAAGCTTAGTAAGCCATATACAAATAAACTTAACATATAATCATTTATAAGCATAGCAATTCAAATACATTAATATTTTCATTTCAACACATAGATTTCTCTTTGGCTCATTTGGTTTACCATTGCTTACCAACATATCATGCCTTAAGCATCTCTTTTGCTCATATGTAAAACATACATATTACACATTTTATTCATTGTATCTATGTACATATTTACTCACCTTTCATGCCTATACAAAGCATCTACATCAAACGTACCTGAAATGAATATACAATTCACATAGTCATTCATTTCTCGGACATGCCCGTTGAAGCATTCGGAACCAAATAGGATACTCGGAATACTCAGAATAGTCATATAATGCCAACGTCCCAGACGTGGTCTTACATGTAACCAAATATCGATGCCACTGTCCCAGACAGGGTCTTACACGAAATCATATACGATGTCGATGTCCCAGACATGGTCTTACACGTAAATCTCAAATCAACGCCAACGTCCCAGACGTGGTCTTACACGATATCACATATCAGAAACCTATGTCATGACATATGTAATCCTATCTATTCCTAGGTTCGTACGGGAGTTCTCTGACATTGATACATTGTCGATATTTCCTCGGATTTCATATACGAATCATCTCGAACATATTCATCACAATAGAAATTTCATAGATTCATAAATAAACCAATTCTAACACATTTATTTGTATATCGACTTACCTCAAACTCGGTTAAGCGAACGGGCTCGGCTACTCAGTTACTTTCGATTTCCCACGATCTAAGTCCATTTTCTTCGGTTCTTGATCTATACATATTCAAATTTTATCCATTTATTCACCAAATCATTCAATTCAATCCAAAAACACATATTTAGGGAAATTTACAATTTAGCCCTCATATTTTCACATTTTGACATTTTAGTCCTTATTACACAAAATCACAAAATACACAAAATTTCATATCACCCAAGCTTAGCTGAATATTCCCATGCTCAATAAAAGTCCACACATTTTGTTTATTTCACATTTTAGTCCCTCAAAATATTATTTTCTCAATTAAGTCCAAACTACTCAAATTCATCAAAAATTCAAAGACAAACTATGTTAATCTATCACATATCTTTCATAATTCATCTTCAAACATCACAAAACTCATGTGTTCATCAATGGCATATTTCAAAATCATCATCAATTCACAAAAATTGAAGCATGGGTTTTGAAGAACACGAAGCAACGATTACAAAAACGTAGAAATTATCAAAAATCGAACAAAAACTAACCTTAAACCAAGCTCTTCAATGGCCGAATATTCAAAGGCTTTAAACCTATTTTTCTTTTCTTGTTTTTCGATGGAAGATGAGTAAAAATGGCCATATTTTATGCTTTAGTTTTATTATATTATGATTTAATTCATCATTTACCAAATTGCCCTTAATGAAACTTAATAAAATCTTTAAATTAAAAGCCTATTACCATCCATGCTATTGAAAAGTGACCTAATTTCATTTTAAGGCCTTCATATTAAAAGAACATGGCATTTAAGCATTTTAAAAATTATCAAGGTGCTTTTACATTTTACACGATTTAGTCCTTTTCTCAAATTAAGCACACAAATGACAAAATTAATTCACGAAAATTTCCCACATGCTTAATCACATACTGCAGACACAGAAAATAACACTAAAATATTTTTTTGACTCAAATCTATCGTCCTAAAACCACTATTCTGACTAGGGCCTAAACCAAACTGTTACAGTACAAGTCAGTATACCCCCTAATTGGCACACGGCCTAGCACACGGGCGTGTGACTTGGCTGTGTTGCATAAGTCAATATACCCTACAGGTTTGGCACGGCCTAGCACATGGCCTGGCACACGGGTTTGTGTGGCCACTTCGAATGGCACACGGGCTAGACACACGGGCGTATGGTTGGTCGTGTGACCCAAGTTAGTATGTATGCCCTGTTTCCACATGGCCTGAGACACGGGCGTGTCTGGAGCTGTGTGAGGCACACGGGCGTGTGACCCCTGTATGGTTGAAATTTTTCTAAGTTTCCAAAAATTTTCGTATGTTATCGGTTTAGTCCCGAACCACTTCTAAAGCATGTTTAAGGCCTCATAGGCCCTTATAAGGGACAATGTAATTGTGCTGAATGATTTATGAGAATGAATCCTTTATGTTTGATAAATGTATGCTATATGTTGTGAATTGATTGGTAATACCTCGTAACCCTACTCTGGCGACGGATACGGGTTAGGGGTGTTACAGCATATCACAAATCAATTTGGCCAAAAGCCTAAACACATATTCACCAACATGTTAGCCATGTAAAGCACATATAATATCCAATACACATGAATGAATTCAACCATTATTCCAATTTCATATACCTGTATCGTACATTTCACGTATCAATATATCATGTAACATCATTTCCATGTACTTCATGTAAATACCTGTAATAGTTCATATCGAACTCATAATCTCGTAATAGAATTGTGCCCGTTGAACCATTTAGAATATCATTGGATACGCGGGTAGCACACACGAGGTGTACTGAACTGTAATTCATCAATTCTTGTACATGTATGCTCAAACGAGCTCAGAATCGGTATGCTCTTATGAGCTGTAATCGGTAAGCTCCTTCGAGCTGAATAATGATAAGCTCATTCGAGCTGAGTATAGGTATGCTCATACGAGCTGAAATTGGTAACAATAATGACATTTCATTTGTATCTTACGAATTCCTAAGGTTCAAATGGGGCTCGGTAGTCATCGTACGTCATCGGAAATGCTATCGGTACTCATACATGGCAATTACACAATTCACGTACATATAATTCAAATAAAACATATATATGCACAATTTAATTACACGAACTTACCTCGATGAGTGTACGTAGATACAGAGGCGACTAATCCGAGATTTTCTCTTTGCCTCGATCTAACTTCGTATGAGGTCTGACAGGATCTATATGCATAAATTTAACCCAATTCCATAAATTTCACATTTAATTTAGTCCAACATGTAATTTAGGAAAAAATACCATTTTACCCCTTACTTTTAATTCTTTGCAATCTAGTCCCTAAGCTCGTAAAATGAAATTCATTCAATTTTACCCCTACCCAATCCTAGCCGAACTACATACATGCTTATAGTAGCCCACATATTTCACAAATTTACAAATTTAACCCTGAATTTATCATATTTTTCAATTTAATCCCTATTTGACAATTTCACTAAAAATTCCTTAACAAAAGTTGTTTATCCAACAGCAACCATTCATTTTCTATCATCAAATATCAAACTCAAGCATGCTCATCAATGGAAAAACCCTAATACTTTAATAATTTTTCAAATTAGTCCCCGAGCTAGCTAGATTAAGATACAACATCCCGAAAACATAGAAATCATTAAAAACGGGACAAAAATCGTACCTAATTGGAAAATGAAAGCTTGACTGAACCTAGGTCTCCAAAAATGGCTTTTTCTCTTTGAATTTTCAGTTGGAGAAGCAAATTAAAGATGATAACTTTTAATTTTTTTAGTTATTATATCATTATTAACTAATTTACTTACTTAACCTTTTAATTTCAACCAAATTTCAATAATTCCAAACCAATATCTTCCACTAACTCATTAATGGGCTATTTACCATATAAGGACCTCCAATTTTAAGTTCTATAGCTATTTAACACCTTTAGCTATTAGAACTCAACTTTTTTACTTTACGCGATTTAGTCCGTTTTATCAAATTGAGCATGCAAACGGTAAAATTTCTTAACAAAATTTTTATACGATAATGCTATCATGCTTTAGACCATAAAATAATAATAAAATAATTTTCCAACTTTGGATTTGTGGTCCCAACACCACTGTTCTGATTTCACTGAAAATAGGTTGTTACACTATTAGTGAAGCTTCTATAGTTAGTCTGTTGGGGTAGTTGGTGCGAGTTAATAAGGTATATAGGAGATTTATACTTGAGATCCATCAGTTTGTGTTTCCAGCTAATTTGATAGAGTTATTGTTTGGGGAGTTTGATCTGATTTTGGGCATGGACTAGCTTGTGGAGCATCAAGTTAGTCTGGATGGTGTCTCAAAGAGGGTAACTCTAAAGACTGAGGATGGTGAGAAAATTGTTATGGTTGGTGAGCATCTACCTCTTTAATGTGATCTCCTATATGTAGCTTAGAAGTTGATTAGGAAAGGGTGTGGGACGTTCTTAGCCTATATGAATGATATAAGTTTTGTGGGTTCTACTGTAGAGGAAATTCAAACAGTTAAGGATTTTTTGAATGTCTTTCCGAAGGAATTGTCGGGGTTACAACCAGAGCTAGAGGTTAAATTTGGGGTTGAGGTTTTGTTAGGGATAGCTTCGGTGTCCATTTCTCCTTGTCGTATGGCACCGAAAAAGCTGAAGAAATTGAAAGTGCAACTTCAAGAACTTCTTGATAGAGGGTTCATTAGACCCATTATTTTTTCTTAGGGAGCACCGGTACTCTTTGTCAAGAAGAAGAATGGTACTATGAGAATGTGTGTAGATTACCCACAATTGAACAACTTAACGGTAAAGAATAAGTACCCCTTGTCGCGAATCGATAACTAGTTTGATCAATTCTAATGGGAATTTATGTTTTCTAGGATTGATATGAGATCTGGGTAGCATCAATTACGGGTGAAGGAATTTCATGTGCATAAAACTGCCTTTAAGACTCACTATGGTCATTACGAGTTCATAGTTATGCCTTTCGAGTTGAGTAATGCTCTAGCAATATTCATGGATCTCATGAATAGGGTATTTCAACCATTTCTGGATTAGTTCATCGTAATGGTTATCGACGATATTCTGGTAAACTCTAAATCTAAGGCTGAGCATAATGAGCACATTATAGTGGTTTTGCAGATTATTTGAGAGAAGAAGCTCTATGCTACGCTAAACAAGTGTGAGTTCTGGTTGAGAGATGTTATGTTTCTAGGACATGTGGTTTTTGCTAAGAGTATTTCAGAATTTTCTTAGTTTGGCGAGGTATTATCAGAGATTTGTGGAGGGATTTTCATTGATCGCAACTCTTTTGGCTAAACTGTTATGTAAGAATGCTCTTTTTAAGTGGACAGATGATCAGCGGTCGAGCTTTGAAAACTTAAGCCGGTATTGACTCAGACACCCATTCTAATACATCCTGAATCTGGGAAAGAGTATGTTGTGTATAGTGATGCATCTCACACTGGTTTCGATTGTGTTTTGATGCAAGAGGGTAAAGTTTTGGCTTACACTTCTAGACAACTCAAGCTGTATGAGGGTAACTATTCAACGCATGATTTCGAGTTAGCTACAATTGTCTTCGTTGTAAAAATCTGGAGGCACTATCTGTATGGTGAGAAGTGCATTATTTACACGGATTACAAGAGCCTTAAGTATCTCTTCACTTAGAAAGAGTTGAATATTAGGCAACGTAGATGGATTGGGTTGCTTAAGGATTACGACAGCACTATAGAGTATTACCTTAGTAAGGCCATTGTGGTGGCCGATGCTCTTAGTCGAAGGTCAATGTCTTAGTTGAGAGCAATGTTTGCTCGGTTGAGTTTGTATGAGGATGGTGGATTATTTCTGACTTACAAGTTAAGTCAACATAGATTAATGAGATTCGTGATAAGTAGCTTCTGGATGAGTCTCTAGTTAGTCAAGTTCAGCTAGTCGAAGAAGGTAAAACTTCATATTTTGGGTTTAATAGTGAGGGAGTCTATGCTTTCGAGGTCAGGTTTGCGTGCCGAATGATGGAGATTTAAGACAATCTATTTTATGGGAACTACATAGTACCCCTTATTATATGCATCTCGGTAAAAACAAGATGAATCGTGATCTCTGGGAGTTGTATTGGTCACCTGGTTTGAAAGGAGAGGTGACTGATTTTGCATCTCGATGTCTGACGCGCCAGTAGGTTAAGACTGAGCATCAACTTCCTTCTAGTTTGTTAGAAACCGTTAAGATTTCGTAGTAGAAATGGGAACGAGTAACCATGAATTTTGTTAGTGGATTTCCCTTGACACCCACTAAGAAGGATTCTGTTTAGGTCATTAAGGATTGATTGACCAAGACTACTCATTTTCTTCTGGTTCGGACTGGCTACTCTCTACAAAAGTTAGCAAAGTTGTATATCTCCGAGATAGTTAGACTTTATGAGGTTCCTTTATTGATTCTCTCAGATCGAGACCTTCGTTTCACATCTCGATTTTAGAAGAAACTGCATGAGGCTCTAGGTACTCGGTTAGACTTTAGTATAGCTTTCCATTCACTGACTGATGGGCAGTCCGAGAGGGTAATTCAGGTTCTAGAGGATATGCTTCAGGGTTGTGTTATATAGTTCTGTGGTAGTTAGAAGAATTTTTGCCTCTAGCTGAGTTCACTTACAATAATAGCTTCTAGGCTAGTATTTAGATGGCACCTTATGAGGCTCTGTATGGTCGTAAGTGTCGCAATCCGCAGTGTTGGACTGAGTTGGGGAAGAGGAAGATTATGGGTCTGGATGTTGTTATTGAGACTGAGGATAAGGTTAGACTAATTCGGGATCAATTAAAGGCAGCATCCGATACACAGAATCCTATGCAGATCTTAAGAGGAAAGATATTGAGTTTGATGTGGGGGATCATGTTTTTCTAAAGGTATCTTCGTGGAAGAAGGTTTTAAGATTTGGACGTAAAGGCAAGTTGAGCCCTAGGTTCATTGGGTCTTATTGAGTTTTGAGGCAAGTAGGGCGAGTTGTGTATCAGTTGGAGTTATTTCCAAAGTTGGATCGCATCCATGATGTTTTTCACGTCTCTATGTTAAAACGGTATCTGTTTGATCCATCTCACATTGTGTCGGTTGAGGAAATTGTGTTGAGGTTGAATTTGACTTTTGAGGAGGAGCCAGTACAGATTCTGGATCGAGAGGTAAAAGTCTTAAAAAGGAATAGTGTCCCTTTGGTTAACATTCTATGGTGGAATCATGCTACTGGGGAAGCCACTTGGGAATCAGAAGACTCAATTTGACAATAATATCCACATCTGTTTGAGTCAGGTAATTTCGAGGATTAAATTTCTTTAAAGAGGGGAGAGTTGTAACACCCTAAAATTTTTTATTTTGAAGTTGTTAAATCTTGTGAAGTAAATTTTTCTAGTTCAGTGGATAAGTGTTTGGATGTGTGCTTGAGGTTCTATGTTCGATTCATTTCCCTTGAATTTTTACTATTTTGTTTTCAACCTCTGACTTAGAATATCTAGGTTATCTTTTATTATGAGTGTTTTGGAAATGGAGTGGAAAATAAATTTAGGGAAAAACCAGAGTTTTAAATTTTTTTTCCAAAATAAGATCTTAGTTGTGATATCTAAAGTAATAAATACTTAATCAAAATTGTACCTTTTCGATTCGTCTAGGATGAGCGCTTCAACCGAGAAGTCTTCTCCGTTATCTTAAAGCTCATGTCTGCCGAGTGTGGGCTCGCTTCGAATCAGAAAATTTTCACAAAAATTACTATTAGGGAAATTTTACAATTCTCTACACTTTTGGGTCAAGTTGTAAATCAGAAAAATATCTCTAGAAATTTTCTGGAATAATCTCTTTAGATAATTTTCTCTTTACAACTTTCTCTTGAATTCAAGTGTGTGTAAATAATGATCCAAGGCTCTTTTTATATAAGGAGAGTTTAGAGAGTTCAATTATGATTAAACTTAATCACTTTAATATTATATTAATATAATATTTATCAAGATAAATATAAGATTAAATTGAATATTAAATCTTATTAAAATAAAGAATGTTTATCTACAAGATAAACATTAAATTTAACTTATTATTAAACAATTAAAATAATATTATTTTTTGGAAAAATTAATCTGAAATGAAATTCTCCGGCAGAATTCCAGTAGGAGTGTAACTCTTCCACTATTTAACCATCGATGACCAACCGCCGTTTACCACTAGTACACCGCCGTCGCAGCCACCGAAACCGCCATGTCCGATAATGCAGGTGCAACACTCTTACGGCACCCCAAGCCGGTTTGGCTACTGACGATTCAGTCTGGGTTAATGGCGACCTGACCGGTCTGGGTCAATGACGACTCGACCGGTCCGTCTAGCCACCAGTTGGACCGTCAGCTCAGTTTCACATGCCAAGCCCGGTTCGACTAGTTTTTGGCTCTTAGTCTGGGTTTTGGGCTCCCGGACCCAATTTTCGATCTCAGGTCCAATTTTCAAGTTCATTTTCCCATTGGCCCAATTGTCTGACTTGAAAATTAACTTTAAAAAATATTAGATTTATTTTAATTGATTTGGTTCATTTAATTTCACTTGATCAAAATTATTTTTTTCCAAATTAATTTTTCAAGAAAATTCTTTAATCAATTCTCTAGTTGAACAATTCTCATGACCACCTAATTTAAATCCGCATCGAATAAATCGACTCAATTAAATTATTTCCAAAGTCGTAGAATTTTCTTCTAATTCAAATGTAGTCCGATCGAACTTTTGTTGAGCTAGTGAGAGAACCAATCGGACATATACAATTAGGCTCTATTGATTGCAATTATGCCTAGAAGCATCGTTCTAATAATTTACAATTACTTAATCATAGAGTCAGTCCGCAAGAAGTACCATGATTGAAAACTCTTTATTGTATACTCTTTACGAAAGCAATTCATCCAACTGCTTTGTCCAATGGCCTCGTCATGTGTGTGTTGCCCTCATATGATATCATTGATTCCTTTGAGTTAAATCCATTCACTTAATACAATCCTATTTTATCTCATTGTCACCATTGTATCTTCTTAATGATTAATATGATCACTATCAACAAATGACTGTGATAAATTGCTCGTTCAAGAACAAGCAACCCATGGCTACGTTCCATATTTATCAATCCGCACAGTGCCAATAAGAGGATAGTATTAACTCTTTAATTGAGCTATGAATTCTATTGTTGCTAGTAAATCCAAGCCATACACAAGTTATGTACCCAACATACCAGCTACGGGCTTGATCATCTTTAGAGCATAAGCCTCTACTTATATCAAAGTACATGAGTTGCATACGCATGATCAGTGACTAACTCAGGATTTAGGTAAATCACACCATGAATGTCACAAGTGAATTAATTTAAAAACGGATTCAGAATTCATTCATCTTGGGTCCAGTCCAATGTATCCTTCTCCCAATGAATACATCTATGTCTCTACTCGTGGAGTCAACTGCTTCGATAGCCAAGACTAGCCATCTGCCCAATCGAAATTGTAGACGACATAATAGTCCTTCTCAGTATTTGAATCAAATGCTCACTTTGATTCTTTTACGGGATTATAGACTCATTTAGATTATCTACTGAAGTAAGTCACCTTTCTCGCAATGTAAACATTTTTTACAAAGCCACTTATCTTCAGTTTGAACTTTAAACAACCAATGACTTAATATTTGTTTGTCACAATTTCACTATGCATGAAAAATATAAAAGACATAAATACAAAAGACATAATAGTGAAATATAAAATTAACTTTTTTGAACCTGCAGGTTCAATGGTAAGGCTTTAGCTTACCCATATGTTTCGTGTTCGAATCTTGCGTGTGCAAAGTGGAAATATTTTTTACTCCTCTTTGTTGTCTCGCCCAAAGCAGTAGAATGTGAGTTTAATTCAAATTCTAATCAACCTAATTGGATAGCAACTAACCTGATTTGTTGGGATGCTATTAGATTTATTTTGTTTGAATTTTGAGAAAACTTCTCCCCAAAAGTGTCCCTGTTTGTTGTCCCCTCTCTTCCCACTTCCCTCATCTACGGTTTCCATCATTTTTCCTCTGTTTTCCATTTTAATTTTTTGGTTTCCTCAATTCCTTTTATGTTACTAAAACTTTCTTTATTTGATGTTTCTCTTTTGTGATTATCCCTTCATTTATTTTTTCCATTAATCACCTTGTTTGGTCATTTACCATTACCCTATCCTTCCGTTGATGAAACCATTGTTTACACACCGTTATTTCTCTGTTGCTCTATTTTATGTTCCTTTTCTTACATGCTGATTGTGTGTGATCAGACTGTTAAGTTTCTGTGTGGATATCTTTGGTAAGTACAGTTGATTTTGGAGTTAGTGATTTATGTTTTGACGCGTTTTCTCGTGTATGGTTAGTATTTTGTGTAGTTGTCGATTAGAGTGGTTCGATTATGTCTATGTTTTTTATTGGAGAAGGTTGTGGGGTGCACCCTCCTCTGGAAAGTTGAGGGCCTTTAAACTACTTCTTCTTGGGCTAAATGTTCGAATGCCGAGTTATGGATTGATTTTGGCTAGGGCTGAATGCCCTATTGTTTAGGCCGAACAAGTGATTTAGTTTTGGTGCATTTTTACTAATCAGTTTGTTCTGGATGTCGTTCATAGGGTCTAGAAGTGTGTTGTAGTGTCAATGTTCTAAAAATCACCAGGAGTGTGACTCGAACTCGATTAAACTATGAAACTGTGCAAAATTGAATCTTCTAGTCAATGCTACATGACTGTGTGTTTGGCCATGCACTAGGCTGTGTGGGCTACACGAGCTGGACTTTTAGACATGTAGGCCACACGGGCATGTGGGCCCATTTTGTACATTAGGTGATCCGAATGTGTGTTTCGTAAAACTCTGTAACAACTAAGTAGGCATTTATGGAATCTGTTAAAATCATTAGGTTCTGCGATGGGTAAATGCAAACATTCTGTGTGTATAAGGAAAATGTTAAAACTGTATAATGGTTGTATGAGTATATGAGTAAACATGTCTCTATATAGTATTTCTTATTTTGATGTTGTGCATGATTCTGATCTGTGAAATTGTATTAATTATTAGCACAATTATGATCAGTTAAGTATATAAAAGCATGTTTAGTTTGTGTGCATCTGAGTATGTATGATGTTTTTACATATGCATTGGGGAGAGATATGATATGTGACGAAGGAAGTTCTAACAGACTATGTTCTACCATTTCTTGCAATAACACCGCAAATTTGGATGGTTATTAAATACCCTATTTGGTGTGTTGGATGGGACAAAGATGGTGTGTAGCGGATGGGGGTAGGATTTGTATCTGATCTATGTAATATGTTGCATTGCATGATATGTCATGCCATCCGTATCTAATCTGATTGATGTGTTGCATCGCATGATATGCCTTATCGTCTATTTCTGTTCGGTTATTGATTTCTATATGACTATTTGTTATCCAATTTTGTATGTGGGCTGAGTTGTACACTGAGCTTTGTTAGCTCACCCAACAATTTATCTTCTCAAGTAATCAGCGAACTTAGGATAGGGTGGCGTGAGGGAGCTCGGATTGGATTTTATCTAAATAAAAAGACAATTTATAATTTTAAACTTAATACTGGAATTTTTCGACTATATAAATGTTATGGATTTTATTTTTCAATTTTGGATTTTTCTGCTGGATTTTGGTTTAGTTAAACTGCAAATTACACGTTTTCACTTACTAGAATCACGATTTTCAAACTAAAACTTCAAAATTTCTAATGCAAAATGATACGAGCAACTCGATCCAATTCAAAGGCCATAATGGCGATAGGCTTAGGTTTCCTCAAGGACCAATCCAAGCAGCTAAAGTCAAAACTTAATTTATTTGTTCAAGAATTTATCACAAAAAAAATTCAAGAAGAAGAGTTGAAACTTCAAGACGATGGATTTTGGAGCGAGGATGAAATAGATAGGACTAATTTTGTTCGTGGGCATAAACTCTCAATATATGATGACAAGCCCATGTGGAAATGTTAACAAGCTTAGGTGTTTCCCTTCAAGGAACTCAATCAATCCCATAAGCTTAAGTATTTCATATTGGGCGATAAACCGTAATAGTAACATATTTTAAATCCCACATTTAGCATACTTTTGGATGATTTATCCTTTGAATTATGTAATTTGGTGCTCTTAATCCTTTAATTTCATGTTTTATACTCAGGAGAGCATAGGAGGATGAAAAGAAAAGAAAACGGGCTTAAAACGGACCAAATGGGCCAAAGAAAGAAATTGACACGGCCTGGGCCAAATCCACACGGCCGTGCCTCATTGATAGACTCGAACACGGCCTGGCCACGATTCACACGGGCGTGTGCCAAGGGCGTGTCCCTGCCGTGAAAAAGAGGAATTTCACTCAAACTAGGATACTTAGAGGCAAAGAAACACATTCCAAAGTCTATATAAACACCCTAAGTATGACCTAAAAGGGGGAGTCGACAGAAGCCTTCTGTCGGGGGCGTCCGGCTAGGCCAAGGAGCTGAGCCAGAGAGGTCAGAATCGTTGGATTTACTCAAAGAAAGCCAGTTGATTCATCTCAAGTAGCCGGAGTCATACTCAAGACGGAGGATCTTCTCTTCAATTCCTTTAGGGAGTTTTAGGGTTTTTCTTATGTTTTTTTTGATCTTTTCTTCTGAGATGTATTCTTTTATAATTATGAACTAAACCCTCAGATACCTGAGGGGGATGAAACCTAAGATGAATCTTGTTATCGTTTGCTGAACTATATGATAAATACTTGATTTGTTCTTAATTATGTGTTCTTAATTCTTGTTTTGATATTTCAGGGATATTGATTCAAGTATTGATGTGCTTAGGTGGAGGAGAAAAAGTCCCTGCCTAAGAGTAGATCTAGCATAATTAAGTAGAGTTGCTCGCGCGCCTAGAGATAGGGTGACGAAAATCTACCGGATTAGGGTCAAACCTAATATGGGAGTCCATAGATCGAGTTAATGCAATTCTAGGGGTTTTAATTAGAAAGAGATTTCAACTAATCAACCTAGGGTTAGACGTTAGTAGCCTCGAGAGAGGTATTAATATAAATTAAGGAATCCTACGGATCAAGTCAAGTGAATAAATCGTCTGGTTCAAAGTTAGATAACAAGTGAAGTCTAGGTGGATTCTTCCTTGGGTATCGTCTTAATCAATTGGTTTTTCTCACGAGTGTTTTCCCAAGTTCGTTCTCTTTGTCTTAGCATCTTTAGCTTAGTAGTTAGTTAATTTTAGATTAAACAACAAATTCCCTTGTTTCTTAGGCTAAATAATAAAAAGAAAGTCAGTATTAGTACTTCTGGTTCCTTTGGGTTCGACAATCCAGTCTTGCCACTAAGCTATACTACTGTTCGATAGGTGCACTTGCCTCAATCGTTGTCACAGTTAGTTTCCAGGCTCGATCATTCTTTATATAAAATTTTAAGACTCTGACGTACACGATCAAGTTTTTGGCGCCGTTGCCGGGGAACCAAAATATTAAGAACGCTCAATTTTTATTACTTTAGCCATTTTTTTTTGCAATTTACTTTTATTTTATTTTTATTTTAACTTTGCTAATTTTTCTCTTTCTTTGTTCCTTGTAGGTACCTCTAGTTTATGACTAGAAGGAACCCGACAGGACCCTTAATTTATGACAGTGACATTGAAGGAACCGTTCGCAGAAATCGTAGAGAAATAAGGCGAAACTTAACTTGCATATAAGAAGAGTAAGAAGACGAGAACAATACTACCGAAGAGATGGCTGAGAATAATCCGCTAACTCTAGAGGTGGCCGAAAATCATGGTCCTCGTACTATGTATGATTATGCTAAGCCTAGTTTAGTTTGTACTGAATTAAGTATTGTTAGACCTACTATTGCTGCAAATAATTTTGAACTGAAACCTAACACAATTCAAATGATACAGCAATTTGTTTAGTTTGATGGTTTGCAGGATGAAGATCCAAACAACCACTTAGCAAATTTCCTAGAATTTTGCGATACGTTCAAAATAAATGGTGTTTCTGATGATGCCATTCGTTTTCGGTTATTTCCCTTTTCTTTGAGGAATAAAGCCAAACAGTGGTTGAATTCTCTTCCACGAGGATCAATCACTACATGGGAGCAAATGACCAAAAAATTTTATTAAAATATTTTCCATTGCTAAACAATAAGTTAAGGAATGATATCTCTTCTTTTGTGCAGATGGATTTAGAGACACTTTATGATGCATGGGAGAGATACAAAGATCTATTGAGAAGGTGCCCACACCATGGATTACCATTGTGGCTACAAGTCCAAACCTTTTATAACGGTGTAAATCCTTCAACCAGGCAATTGATTGATTCAGCCGCCGGCGGAACCTTGAATAGCAAAGCACCTGAGGCTGCCTACGAGTTTATTGAAGAGATGTCAATGAATAATTATCAGTGGCAAGTCACGAGGACAAGGCCAACAAAAGCCGCTAGTGTTTTTAACCTCGACGCAGCGACCATGCTATCAAATCAGGTAGAGATGTTTAATAAAAAAATTGATGGTTTTTGTGGTTCTTTACAGGTACATCCAATTATGTAGTGCGATACAAATGGAACAGGAATGAGCAACACAGAATATCCACTTTACAACCTGAGCACTGAAAACGAGCAAGCTCACTATATGGGTAACAATTTTAGATCTCAAAATAACCCCTATAGTAACAATTATAATCCAGGTTGGAGGAACCACCCCAATTTTTCATGGGGAGGTCAAGGAAATCAGAGACAGCAACCCCCTCCAAACTTCCAACAACAGCCCTACCCAAAGGAAAAGAAGCCAAACCTTGAGGAGATGTTGACAAAATTCATAGCGGTGTCAGAAACACGTTTCCAAAACACCGAAACAGCACTCAAAAAGTAAGAAGCATCGATTCAAGAGATCCAGAA
Organism: Gossypium sturtianum; assembly: GCA_025698515.1. Taxonomy (NCBI): domain Eukaryota; kingdom Viridiplantae; phylum Streptophyta; class Magnoliopsida; order Malvales; family Malvaceae; genus Gossypium; species Gossypium sturtianum. Next base: position 17,824,656 of record CM046943.1, read on the forward strand.
TCAGGTAGGTCAACTTACCAAGATCATGTCAGAACGACCACAAGGTAGATTGCCAAGCAACACTGAAACTAACCCAAAGGAGAAACTTCAAGCCATAACCGCTCATGATAGTAAAGGGTTAGATGAGCCCAAATTAAGGCAAGAGGATGTGGTAGAGGAAGGTAAGGTCGAGGTAAGTCATGATAAATCAAAACCGGTAATCAAAGAGTACCAACCTCGCATACCATATCCCGAAGCAATGAAGAAAGATAACACAGAGTAACAGTTCGGTAAGTTTCTTAAACTCTTAAAGAAATTACATATTAACTTACCGTTTCTCGAAGCTCTTTCGCAGATGCCAGATTCAAGGAAATTTTTAAAAGAGCTTCTAACAAACAAACGGAGGTTAGACGAGGAGTCGCATGTGGAGCTAAACGCAATGTGCTCAGCAATTCTACAAAATAAACTACCACGAAAATTAAAAGATCCAGGGAGTTTTACAATTCCATGTTTAATTGGTAGTCTATCTATTGATAACGATTTAGCTGATTTAGGGGCAAGCATAAATGTTATGCCTTATAAAATGTTTAAACAACTAGGTCTAGGGAAACCCAAACAAACTAGGATGAGCATTCAATTAGCTGATAAGATTATTTGAATTCCTAGGGGTATAATCAAAGATGTTCTCGTAAAGATTGATAAATTCGTATTCCCAGTAGACTTTGTAGTTTTAGACATGGATGAGGACAATAGTATCCCCTTAATTTTAGGAAGACCCTTTTTAGCAACTGCCAGAACTAAAATTGATGTTGGTACAGGAGAACTCATACTCCGTGTAGGTGACGAATCAATCAGTTTTCAGGTTCTCGACTCAACCAGGACATCAAGTGATAGAGGTGAGAAAGTAAATTCAATTGATAACCAATCAGTTAAACCTTCTTTTCAGGAAGCACCACAGAACAACAAAACTGAGCCAGATCCTATATCTCATGCCAACAAAAAAATAATTCATGAGGATCGAAGGCTTCATATTGATGAACAAGACGAGTGAAAGACACACTTCAAGGAGAAACTAGGGATACACGAAGTAGAACCCAAGCCACTCTATGGGACAAACAAATTCAAAATTGGAGATTAGGTATTGTTAGATAAAGCGGACCCTCAAATATCTCCTCCTGACCCTAATACAAACAAAGAAATCCCTTTTAGGGTAATCAAGGTTTTCCCATACGGAACAGTCGAGGTAAGTAATCCTATATTTGGCACTTTCAAATTAAACGTTACTCGACTTGAACTATATACTGTTAATAGGACAGATAGCCTGAGGAAAGATGTTCAACTCTTCAAACCACCCTGATTATGCGAATGAGAGGTAAGTCTAGCTTAAGACTTTAAACGAGCGCTTCTCGGGAGGCAACCCGAGCACTAACTCCGTTACTCTTTACATTTTAGGTTATTTTATTTTTATTTCTCCTTTTTAGCAACTAACTATTAACTAAACAAAGTGTAGATTTCCATACCACACGGCCTCACACACGGCCGTGGCCGTGGCTGTGTGGATACTACTGATCACTGTGAATCAGAGCTTTAAAATTTATAAAAAGAATGATCAAACCTGGAAACTAACTCTGACAACGATTGAGGCAAGTGCACCTATCGAACAGTAGTATAGCTTAGGCAAGACCGGATTATCGAACCCAAAGGAACTAAAAGTACTAATACTAACTTTCTTTTTATTATCTAGCCTAAAAATAAAGAGAGATTGTTTATCTAATCTAAATTAATTAACTACTAAACTAAAGACTCTAAGACAAAGAAGAATGAATTTGGAAAATAACTTGGGAAAAACTCAGTTGATTTAGATGATACCCTAGGAAGAATCCACCTAGACTTCACTTGTTATCTAACATTGAACCATACGATTTATTCACTTAGTTTGATCCGTAAGACTCCCTAACGTATATTAAACCCTCTCTCGAGGCGAATAACGTATAACCCTAGGTTAATTAGTGGAACTCTCGTTCTCTTATAATAACCCCTAGAATAGCGATGAAATCGATCTATGGATTCCCATATTAGGTTTCACCCTAATCCGCAAAATCTCGTCACCCTATCTCTAGGCGTGCGATCAACTCCGCTTAATTATGTTGGATCTACTCTGAGGCAGGGTCTATTCCTCCTCCACCTAAGCACATTAAATTTAAATTAAGCTCACATAATTAAGAACAAACTAAGTATTTATCATATAATTCAGAAAACAATAACAAGATTCATCATAGGTTTCATCCCCTTCGGGTATCCGAAAGGTTTAGTTCATAACAATAAAGGAAAACATCTCAAGAGAAAAGATAAAACAAAACATAAGAAATCCCTAAAACCCCCTGAAGGAATTGAAGGAGAGATCCTCCGTCTTGAGTATAATCCTGGCTTCTTGAGATGGATCAACTGGCTATCCCTGAGTGAATCCCTACAAATCTGCCTTCTCTAGCCTAGCACGACGCCCCTAGACGATGGCTTTGGGCTCCCCCTCTTAGGTCATACTTAGGGTGTATTTATAGGATTTTCAAATATGTTTCTTTCTCCCTAAGTATCCTTTCCCGAATGAAATTGCTCTTCTCCACGACAGAGGCACGGCCATGGCACACGCCCGTGCGAATCGTGGTCAAGCCGTGTTCGGATTTCTTTAATGAGACACGGTTGTGAGAGTCGGGGTTAGACCGTGTTCTAGATGATTGACTTGGCACGGCCATGTGGGTCCAAGTCCAGGCCGTGTCGATTTCTTCTTTGTCCTGTTTTGGTCCGTTTTGAGCCCATTTTTCATTCTTTTTATCCTTGGGTGCTTTCCTGAGTATAAGACATGAAAAGAAAGGATTAAGAGCATCTTTTTACATAAAATAAGGGATAAATCATCCAAAAGCATACTAAATTTGGGGCTAAAATATGTTACTATTTCGGTTTATCAACTACGGACTTCCGTACTGACATAGCAGAGTACGAGCCAATGACGAAAGATTCCCAGATCACGGACGACTATAATTTGCCACGACCGTGTGATATGGCCGTGGCCGACACTAAGGGAAGTCATACGGGCTCCGATTAAACACCACGATCGTGTGATACAGCCAAGGTCGACACTTTTTTATCAAACATGGGCGTGGTGACCACGAAACGGGCATGGGAGAAACGAACGAAGCACAACACGATCGTGCGATACGGTCGTGTGACACAACACGCCCATGGTACACGGCGTGAGGCGCATCTGCACACTAAAATTCTATTTAAACCCCCTCTCTTCTTCCTACTCACCTTCAACCTCCCAACTCCTCCATTCTTTCCTCTATTTCCCCTTCTACAGAGTCCTGATACGCCGTCTAAATGCCAAAGAAGCGGAAGGATCCTAGCACAGTCTCCCTGTGGGAGATCGATTTACATAAGTTCATGCCGGCCGCTTCATTAAATCGACAGGAAAAGGACCTTTGAGCCCATTTTATTTTTCTTTTTCTTTACTCATCTCCTCTATTTTCCTTATCTTAACTTCTCTTCCTCTAAATCTAGTTTATCTTACTTTAGTTTCTTGGTTTTAGGTTCTTCAGGCTTCTTAGGAATCACACACCACGGCCTTAGAAATCACACCAACCTCGCCAACCATCTAACGATAAGGACTTTTCAGTCCATTAATCTTTTCTTTTAATTTTATTTTACTTTCTATTTTCTTTCTTTTTATCTTTCTTTTCTTTAAATATATAATTAGTATATTTTGAATATTTCTTATTATTTTCTAATTTTTTCTTCACGAGCTACCCAATTTCTTCATCAAGCGTAGTGATTATGGGCAGCCACCATACCACCACCAGAGACGCCTCCTCCAACTTATCTTTCACCTCCGAATCAAGTTTCCACACCTCCAACTCAAGGAATCCATCCAAAATTCAAGAAGTATCATCCCTCCCTATCTTTTATGAATTCCTATCTATCTTTGTATGTAACACCCCAAACCCGGCCCATGCGGTATGACCGGATCTGACATGCCACATGAAGAAAACGTATAAAGAACATGTGATTCTTACTAAAATAGGCGTTATTTGGTCATGGTCAAGAAAACAAATTTAGTTATAAATATTTGATAAAACACTACCAATTTTGAGAGATTGTTTGATGAATCGAAAATCGAACTAGTGAACTTTAAAACCGTGACTTTTGAGAAATGACGTTGATAATTTGAAATAGAATTCGAGTTAAATTATTAGTGCATATTTATTATGAAAACCATTTGTTAATCAATTTTGGAAACCGTTATTTATGATTTTAGAAAAATCTCCATTTTAAAACAATTCAAGCAAGATAATAAGTACGACTAAACAAAAAGCAAAATAAAAATATTCCAGAGGCCTTATTACAACTTAAAACCCAAAATAGTAAAAATAGTGAAATAAAGCGGGAAAGTAGTTTACTAATATTTGAAAATATTGTTTCCAAAGTATGGCCTCCACCGAGTCATCCATGGGCCCAAGTCCTCATTACGGAGCATTACCTGCAAGGGTTAAGTAAGAAGGGGGGTGAGTCACAAGAACTCAGTGTATAATCCATTTACCGTCATCCACTGGGCCTGAATCCATATAGCAATAACTTGGGCCTAAGCCCATTTACATAATAGTATTTAAAATGACATCTATGCAGCCCAACCCATCCATCCATCACACCCCCGACCAGCCAATCACACTTGTGGGGATCAAGTCAACCCACCCCGCCGCTCACACCAAAATTTGCAGTCAAGCTGCTATCATATATTTTTATTGTGGCCATGCCACTGAAATCATATGTAAACATAATAATGGACATTTTGTGGCAATGCCACCAGGCTACACTGCTCTCCATACATTTATTTTTCCCATCCCATGCAAGATTTGGAAATGCAACATACATAATTAAGTGTTCACATATAAATAACAACCATTAATCTAGTAATTTATTACAGAGAATCGGCCCATTAAAGCAATAATAATTCGGTCCACTAAGGCATTCTAGCAATTCGGCCCATAGGGGCATTTTAGTAAATCAGCCCATAGGGGCATTTTGGTAAATCGGCCCATTGGGGCATTTTGATAATTTTACAAATTTTATACCGATTTTAATAGATTTTAGAAATAATGTAATTTAAGCAAGTTACTCGATCTATGCCATATTACAATTTCTAGCCTTGTAAATAATAACGATCTATTTTCCAACATGACATCGAATCACAAATCTACGGGATTTCGGTGTGAGATTACACACCTGATTACGGTAAGGATTAAACCTTCTTGATCGTCGGCATCTAAATGACCATTACACTCGATTAACCAATAAACGAGATTTTATTAATCTAATATCTAAATCAGACAATCTAATGAAACGCTTACCCTTAGTATCGTGAACGACCACGATTTGTCTATTTTCACCGGATGATGGTCCATAACCCGGTGGAAAATCCCGAACTACCGATACCGCCCTTCGTTTGAACTTAGGAGTAGGAATTGCAAATCCACTCCTTTTGTGTTCTCCTAACGCTTTTCCTTTCAAATCGTTACCACTTGCCTCCATTGAAAAAGTCTCGGTTAGAAAGATACTATGATGAGTGCAAGTAGTTGTTTAGGGATAGGATTCGACTTACCACTATTTCCGAAGGATTAACAAGTATAGAATATCGAGTGATTTCGTCCAAAAAAATAATCGATAGGTCGAAACTTCAATCCGATAGCAACATAACCGAATAGAGATATAACGAAAAAAATCCAAGAAGGAACCCCTTACCTTAACGATGATGAATCCGATTTCCACCGATTGACTTATGGCTACGGATGAGACAAGGGTATGAGATTCGGCTTTCCACTATAACACTACATTAGAAGATGATCACGATATGAAGGATTATGAGAGAATGATATTTCGGTTTTGAACAAAAGTGAAACATCCGAATGTTAATAGACACACATTCCGCTAGGGAGAAAAGAAAATAAAAAAAAAAGAAGAATAAGACCACTTACCTATTCGATCAAAGAATTGAGTGCCAACACGAACGAGAAAGAAATAATGAAGAAGAAGTGAAAGGTTAAGAAGTTCGGCTAAGGAGAGAAATGAGCAAGAAGATTCGGCCACAAGGTAATGTTGTTTTGAGTGAAAGAGAGAAAGTTGAAGAAATGGCAAAAAGAAAAGAAGAGATGGAGGAGAGTACTAGATGGTTTCGGCTATCCAAGGAAAAAAAATGAGCAAAGTGAATTGGACACAAAGAGTTGGGTGTTTCGGCAACAAAGGAGGAAAGTTGGAAAAGAGTTCCAAAAAAATGCTAAGAGAAAACAAGCCTTACAAGTACCAAAATTTTCCAAATGACTAATGCAAAATTCGGCTACCAAAACCACCTCCCAAAACCATGTATCACATTAGCCAAAAGGATGAATGTTGACCAAAATTCTATCCCAAGCACCTTCCAAACATTCGGCCAACATATCCCCCTTCTTGCTCCTTTCCTTTAATTATTTCCTTTTTTTCCCTTGTTTTCCTCCTTCCCTTATTTCTTAGCCATCTTTCCAAAAATAAAAAGTCTCCCATACCATAATTAGAGCCATGGCTGACACTTGGAATAGGAACACAAAAAAATAAATCCAAAATTTTGTAATAGATGGGATTCAAACCTCAGACCATTAGTACACTCCACACGCCACTTTCCACTTTTACCAATAGACTCATTGTGCTAGCAAAATGCACACTTATTTCCTTAAGTCTTGATGCCACTTACCTTCTCTCCTTAAAGTGCTTAAACACAAAAATTTTGCTAAGGCCCAACTCAACCCCGAGCCTTCTTAGAACCCCTAAACATACACAATTAACATTCTTAACTAGTCTAACGCATGATGTGAAGTAAATTATAAAATCCCGAATTTCAGGATGTTACAATTCTACCCCCTTAAAGAAATTTCGGCCTCGAAATTTACCTGATTAAAAGAGATGAGGATATTGTTGCCGGATAGTGTCCTCTGGCTCCCATGTAGCTTCCTCTGACCCATGATTATGCCATAAAACTTTGACTAACGGAACCGACTTCCTTCTTAGCACCTTAATATCCCGATATAAAATCTGTACTGGCTCCTCTTCAAAAGACAAGTCAGGTCTTATCTCAACTTCCTCCACTGGTACGATATGAGAAGGATCCGAGCGATAATGCCTTAACATCGAGACATGGAATACACTATGTATCTGACTTAACTCCGGAGGTAACTCCAGCTGATAAGCCACTGGCCCAACACGCTTTAATACGCGGTATGGTCCGATGAACCTAGGGCTTAACTTGCCCTTCCGTCCAAATCTTAAGATCTTTTTCCAAGGTGAGACCTTCAAAAAGACCTGATCTCCCACTGAGAACTCTATCTCCTTACGCTTCAGGTCTGCGTATGATTTCTGTCTATCTGAAGCTTCTTTTAACCGGGCCCGAATTACCTTAACTTTTTTTCCGTCACCGAGATCAACTCAGGACCCAATAGCTGTCGTTCCCCCAGCTCAGTCCAACAAGTAGGAGTATGACACCTACGACCATACAACGCCTCGTAGGGTTCCATCTGGATACTGGATTGATAGCTGTTTTTGTATGCAAACTCTGCCAATGGTAGAAAATCTTCCCAACTACCCCTGAAATCGATCACAAAGCCTCTTAGCATGTCTTCTAGAATCTGGATTACTCTTTCCGACTGGCCATCAGTCTGCGGGTGAAATGTCGTGCTGAAATTTAGTCTTGTTCCCAAAGCTTCATGCGAGAGCCTTCAAAACAATGATGTAAACCTAGGATCCTCATGCGATATGATAGACACTGGTACCCCATGTAACCTCACGACTTCTGCTACATACAACTTGGCTAACTTCTGCAATGAATAATCCTTACGAACAGGTAGGAAATGAGCAGTCTTCGTTAACCGATCTACTATCACCCATACAGAATCTTTTTTAGTAGGCGTTAAGGGTAACCCACTAACGAAGTCCATCGTTATCCTTTCCCATTTCCATAATGGAATTTTCACCGGTTGTAGCAACCCTGACGGAAGTTAATGTTCCGCCTTCACCTGCTGACATGTCAAGCACTTGCTCACGAAGTCGGTAACCTCCCGTTTCAACCCTGGCCACCAATACTGCGCACGGAGATCTCGGTACATCTTATTTCCTTGGGGTGCATAGCATATGGGCTACTATGCGCCTCACGCAGAATCATTTGCCTCAATTCTGAATTCCTGGGCATACAAACTCTTCCGCAAAAACACAATACTCTATCACTATTCAACCCAAAATCCCCTATCTCACCACCTTCCACTTGTTGAAGCCGAGAACTCAATCTTTCATCTGACAACTACTTTTCCTTAATCTGATTTACCCATGCAGGCTTCACCTGAAGTTCGGCTAACAGATTACCATCTTCATAAAGGCTGAGATGAGCAAACATTGCTCTCAAATCTGATATCACCTTACGACTCAATGCATCTGCCACTACATTAGCTTTTCCTGGATGATACTCGATTGAGAAGTCATAATCTTTCAACAGTTCTATCCACCTCCGCTGTCTTCAGTTCAACTCCTTCTGGGTAAGGAGGTACTTCATACTCTTATGATCTGTATAGATAATCGACTTCTCCCCGTACAGATAGTGTCTCCAAATCTTCAGAGCAAACACTTCTGCAGCTAACTCCAAATCATGAGTGGGATAGTTCACCTCATGCAGCCTTAATTGATGAGATGCATAAGCCACCACTTTCCCTCCTTGCATCAACACACATCCCAAGCCCGTGTGTGACGCATCACAATAAATAATAAACCCTTTACCGCCAGGTGAATCAATCAATACCGGCGCTTCTTTCAGAATCTTCTTCAATTTCTCAAAGCTCTCTTGTTATTTATCTGACCACACAAACGGTACCCCCTTACGCAACAACTTAGTTAGGGGTGCAGCTATCAACGAAAACCCCTCAACGAAATGCCTGTAATACCCAGCCAAAGAAACTCTAAATTTCTGCCACTGACTTCGGTGGCTTCTAGTCCAACACAGCCTCGATCTTCCGGGGATCAACTCTAATTCCTTCAGCAGACACAACATGCCCCAAAATGGTCACCTCTCTCAGCCAAAATTCACACTTACTAAATTTGGCATACAGCTGCTTCTCCCTTAATATCTGCAATACTACCCGTAGATGCAAATCATGCTCATCTTCAGTCTTTGAGTACACCAGGATGTCATCTATGAACACAACCACAAACTGCCTTAGATAGGGTTGGAAGACTCAGTTCATCATGTCCATAAATGCAGCTGGTGCATTTGTCAACCCGAACGGCATCACTAAGAACTCGTAATGCCCATAACGAGTTCGGAACGCAGTCTTGTGAATATCCGCCTCCTTGACCTTAAGCTGGTGATATCCCGACCTCAAATCTATCTTCAAGAAAATTGAAGCTCCACGCAGCTGATCGAACAGATCATCAATCCTTGGTAACGGGTACTTGTTCTTGATCGTTAACTTATTCAATTGTCTATAGTCGATGCACATACGCATCGACCCATCCTTTTTTTTTAACGAACAAAATCGGCGTTCCCCACGGTGACACACTTGGTCGAATAAATCCGCGATCCAACAACTCCTGAATTTGGGCTTTAAGCTCCGCTAACTCCTTCGGCGCCATTCTATAATAAGCAATAGACACCGGAGCCATTCCTGGCAATAGCTCAATGCCAAATTCCACTTCCCGATCCGGAGGCAATCCTGGAAGCTCCTCGAGAAAGACGTCTGAAAACTCTTTCACTGTTCTAACACTCTCAACCGACAACTCTTTGGCCTCCAAAGCACTGATAAAGGCTAAGAACGCTCCACACCCCTTTCGTACCAACTTTTTTGCCTTTAAAGAAGATACCACATTAGACAGATAGTTTCTTCTTTCGCCTATCATCATTACTTCCTTATCCTCTAAAGTTCTTAGTACCATCCGCTTTGCAGCACAATCCAAATTCGCACGGTGTTTAACCAGCCAATCCATGCCCAAAATAAGATCGAACTCACCAAATGGCAGTTCCATGAAATCCGCCAGAAATACTTCCCCTTGAATTTCTAAGGGCACATCCCTAAACAACTTATTTACTACCACCGATCGGTCCTAAAGGGGCTAATCACGCTTGTTTCTCTAGCAGTAATCTCAGATCTAATATTCAAAGTTTCAGACACAGCACAGGCAACATACGAATGGGTGGATCCAATGTCTATCAAAGCGGTAAAAGGTACATCAAATATGAAGAACATACCGGTTATGACATCTGGTGCATCGCCATCCTCTCGACGCCTGACTGCATAGACCAACCCTGGTTGTCTCGCCTCCGTGTTACCCTCGCACTGCATACCTCTACCCCAAAGCACCTTGACCTCGTCCTACACTATTACCACCTCGACATGGCCCATGACCTCTCGGCGGCTGCTGAGCGCCTCTAGCCGATCACGCCAAATCATTATGAATCGCTGAGTTTGATCAGGCTTTCGAGGGCAATACTTAAACCGGTGGTCCTTGGATCCACATCTGAAACAACCACCAGTTCTCTTCCAGCATTCACCCGAGTGAAGTTTCCCAATATCCACACAAGGCTGTAACTGATTAGTAGTAGCTTGAACTCTCACTCGAGCTGGCTCCTCATTCCTGGGCCTTTTCTGAAACCCTCTAGCAGGACCTGAGTACCCAGAGTCTCTCTTGTTCCTGCCCCTATCCTTGTCTCGATTTTGCCGCTCCGAGTGTTTAACCTCCTCATCTATCTTAGCTTTTTCCACAAGTGTGGCAAAATTCCTCTCCTTCTGTGGGGCTATCAGTACTCGTAACTCATCACGCAACCCGTCCTCAAAATGCACACAGCGTTCATAATCAGTCGGCACTATTCCTCGGGCAAACTGACTCAGACGCAGAAATTCCACCCCGTAAGCTGCCACAGATTTACTTCTTTGGACCAGATTTAGAAATTCCTTCCTTCGGGCATTCACATAGCTAGCCCCGACATAATTTCCTTGGAATAATGTCTTAAAGAATTCCCATGTAATACGATCAGCCTGAGTGCCTTCCCGAACAGTGAGCCACCACTGATATGCCTCGTCTCTCAGTAATGACAACCCCTTTCAGTTTTGGCTCGACGGTGCAATCCAGGTCGTCCATAATCTGCTCCACCGCCTCAAGCCAGTACTCCACTACGCTTGGGGCTACACCCGAAACACCCCTAAAAACTTCAACCCCATTCGATCTGAGTCGTTTCAATATCGACCCACGAGCTGCCGACCCAGTTCTCGCCCCAGCAACCCTTTTTAGGACTCGCAACATCGCTTGTGACAGAGCGTCATCATCTCTCATTCGATCATGTGACCCAGCTTCAGTCACTGGTGACGTAGGGGCGTCCATTTCCGGCATATGTCCCGATGCCTCAGATACAACTCTAGCACCTCGGCCTCTACCACGGCCACGTCTACCGCGTCCACGTCCTCTAGCGCTCATGTTTACTAAATCGATTTATTCTGATTACAAGTCTTATGAATCAGTATACTATTCAATGTTTATTAAACAATGTTTTATGGAGTATAGGAAGTAAAGTTCTTTTCGCAAAACGTATCCTAAAGTCTCAATCTCTATAGTTTCAGCTCCTAAAGCTAAAAGTTCTAGAATATCTCTATTTTGTGAAGTTTTCTTACTACAGTCATACCACAATAATCATAAAATGAAAACAAAACTTACTGACTTGGTGCCGGATACCCGTGGTGCCATACTTTCTCTAAAATATGCATTTTAAATTTAAAACTTTAATCAGCTTTGGAAAACATTTTTGAACCCAAACCACAGCCGAGTTTTGCAACCGGGCTCTGATACCATAAAATGTAACACCCCAAACCTGGCCCATGCGGTATGACCGGATCTGACATGACACATGAAGAAAACGTATAAAGAACATGTGATTCTTACTAAAATAGGCGTTATTTGGTCATGGTCAAGAAAAAAATATGGTTATAAATATTTGATAAAACACTATCAATTTCGAGAGGTTGTTTGATGAATTGAAAATCGAACTAGTGAACTTTAAAACCGTGACTTTTGAGAAATGACGTTGATAATTTGAAATAGAATTCGAGTTAAATTATTAGTGCATATTTAATATGAAAACCATTTGTTAATCAATTTTGGAAATCGTTATTTATGATTTTAGAAAAATCCCCATTTTAAAATAATTCAAGCAAGATAATAAGTACGACTAAACATAAAGCAAAATAAAAATATTCCAGAGGCCTTATTACAACTTAAAACCCAAAATAGTAAAAATAGTGAAATAAAGTGGGAAAGTAGTTTACTAATATTTGAAAATATTGTTTCCAAAGTATGGCCTCCACCGAGTCATCCATGGGCCCAAGTCCTCATTACGGAGTATTACCTGCAAGGGTTAAGAAAGAAGGGGGTGAGCCACAAGAACTCAACGTATAATCCCCTTACCGTCATCCACTGGGCCTGAATCCATATAGAAATAACTTGGGTCTAAGCGCATTTACATAATAGTATTTAAAATGACATGTATGCAGCCCAACCCATCCATCCATCACACCCCCGACAAGCCAATCACACCTGTGGGGATCAAGTCAACCCACCCCGCCGCTCACACCAAAATTTGCAGTCAAGCTGCTATCATATATTTTTATTGTGGCCATGCAACCGAAATCATATGTAAACATAATAATGGACATTTTGTGGCAATGCCACCAGGCTACACTGCTCTCCATACATTTATTTTTCCCATCCCATGCAAGATATGGAAATGCAACATACATAATTAAGTGTTCACATATAAATAACAACCATTAATCTAGTAATTTATTATAGAGAATCGGCCCATTAAAGCAATAATAATTCGGTCCACTAAGGCATTCTAGCAATTCAGCCCATAGGGGCATTTTAGTAAATCGGCCTATAGGGGCATTTTGGTAAATCAGCCCATAGGGGCATTTTGATAATTTTACAAATTTTATACCGATTTTAACAGATTTTTGAAATAATGTAATTTAAGCAAGTTACTCGATCTATGCCATATTACAATTTCTAGCCTTGTAAATAATAACGATCTATTTTCTAACATGACATTGAATCACAAATCTACGGGATTTCAGTGTGAGATTACACACCTGATTACGGTAAGGATTAAACCTTATTGATCGTCGGCACCTAAATCACCATTACACTCGATTAACCAATAAACGAGATTTTATTAATCTAATGAAACGCTTACCCTTAGTATCATGAATGACCACGATTTGTCTATTTTCACCGGATGATGGTCCACAACCCGGTGGAAAATCCCGAACTGCCGGTACCGCCCTTCGTTTGAACTTAAGAGTAGGAATTACAAATCCACTCCTTTTGTGTTCTCCTAACGCTTTTACTTTCAAATCATTACCACTTGCCTCCATTGAAAAAGTCTCGGTTAGAAAGATACTATGATGAGTGCAAGTAGTTGTTTAGGGATAGGATTCGACTTGCCACTATTTTCGAAGGATTAACAAGTAGAGAATATCGAGTGATTTTGTCCAAAAAAATAATCGATAAGTTGAAACTTCGATCCGATAGCAACATAACCGAATAGAGATATAACGAAAAAATCCAAGAAAGAACCCCTTACCTTAACGATGATGAATCCGATTTCCACCGATTGACTTATGGCTACGGATGAGACAAGGGTATGAGATTCAGCTTTCCACTATAACACTACATTAGAAGATGATCACGATATGAAGGATTATGAGAGAATGATATTTCGGTTTTGAACAAAAGTGAAACATCCGAATGTTAATAGACACACATTCGGCTAGAGAGAAAAGAAAATAAAAAAAGAAGAAGAATAAGACCACTTACCTATTCGATCAAAGAATTGAGTGCCAACACGAACGAGAAAGAAATAATGAAGAAGAAGTGAAAGGTTAAGAAGTTCGGCTAAGGAGAGAAATGAGCAAGAAGATTCGGCCACAAGGTAATGTTATTTTGAGTGAAAGAGAAAAAGTTGAAGAAATGGCAAAAAGAAAAGAAGAGATGGAGGAGAGTACTAGATGGTTTCGGCTATCCAAGGAAAAAAAATGAGCAAAGTGAATTGGACACAAAGAGTTGGTTGTTTCAGCAACAAATGAGGAAGGTTGGAAAAGAGTGCCAAAAAAATGCTAAGAGAAAACAATCCTTACAAGTACCAAAATTTGCCAAATGACTAATGCAAAATTCGACTACCAAAACCCCCTCCCAAAACCGTGTATCACATTAGCCAAAAGGATGAGTGTTGACCAAAATTCTATCCCAAGCACCTTTCAAACATTCGGCCAACATATCCCCCTTCTTGCTCTTTTCCTTTAATTCTTTCCTTCCTTTTCCCTTTTTTCCTCCTTCCCTTATTTCTTAGCCATCTTTCCAAAAATAAAAAGTCTCCCATACCATAATTAGAGCCATGGCCGAAACTTGGAATAGGAACACAAAAAAATAAATCCAAAATTTTACAATAGATGGGATTCAAACCTCAGACCGTTAGTACACTCCGCACGCCACTTTCTACTTTTACCAATAGACTCCTTGTGCTAGCAAAATGCACACTTATTTCCTTAAGTCTTGATGCCACTTACCTTCTATCCTTAAAGTGCTTAAACAAAAAAAAATTGCTAAGGCCCAACTCAACCTCGAGCCTTCTTAGAACCCTTAAACATACACAATTAACATTCTTAACTAGTCTAACGCATGATGTGAAGTAAATTATAAAATCCCAAATTTCAGGATGTTACATTGTACATTGAGGGCAATGTACATCTTAAGTGTGGGGGGTGAATCTTAAAAGTGCCAAACTTTTTGCATTATTCTCAAATCCTGAATTATGTCTTGTTCTTAAAGTAAAATTTCTCATATTACTATTAGAATGAAATTTCCCCTTATTTATGATTCTTATTGATATGTTTCGGATTAAGTCATAGTTAATTGTGCATTGATGATTTAAACTTTAAGATACTAGGGAATCAAGCATTTTAAGTCTATTTTTCAGAAATTAAAAATTTTTAGGTTGTCTACCTAAATTTGAATATTACTTTGAAGTTTGAAATTTACGAGGTTGACATCAAAAACCCATAAATTTTGGTGCGATTTTGAGTTTTATAGAGCATATATTCTTTTTCTTGCTCACTTTATTGATTATGAGTGCGTCAACATTGGTTTGTTATTCTAGAACATGCATCGATTATACATGTCGAGACCACACCTTTGATTTGATAAAGGCTCCTAGGATTTATCCCATTTACTCCATAGAAAGCCAACCTTCACAATTAACCCCTAGTAAACCCCTTTGATCCTAACAACCCTTTTTATTGACTCACCCACTAATATTAACCCAAAACCCTTTGTATTCGTTATCACCATTCTTCTTGACTACCCCTATATCGAGATTTCATTTGATTGATTACTTAACTATTTTCTTTATCAGTTGTTAAATTCTATCTTATAAATACTTGATTTGTTCTAAAAAAACGAAGTATATTCATTATTAGTTCTATGTTCTATGAGCTTAAAACAGTTAAATTCACATCTTTATAAGAAGCTCGTGTTATTATTAGTATTATGAGTTTTCAATCGATGTAATTATTTACTATCAGTTCGTTGTTTCTAGTTAGGTAATTTGTCAGGTTAATCTCGATTCTAACCCTCTAATTTAGCCTTTATCCACACCTTTAACCCAAACCCCGTTACAACCCTGTTAAAGACCTTTTGATTTGTGTATCATCTCATATTATAGTGGTGGAGATTTGATTTTCATGCAAGCCTATGGTATTAACTTTTCATGTTTAACTTATGAGTGTTTTTTCTTGAACCTTAAACACCTCGAGTGATTTGAGTGAATCTTTAGTGAGGATGTCAATCCTTGTCAATTTTGAATCAGAGGTAATTATTTAGATGAGGGGAAACACCTTTGTTTTCATGCTACAAAATGTATGATTTAGATTGTTTGAATCTTTAGGACTCTTTGAGTTGAATTATCCATGTATGAATTATCTTTGAATTATGATGAAATAATATTGATGAATATTATGAATCGAGGAAGTTCGTTTTAATTGTAAGTTGAGAACTTTGCTTGAGGACAAGCAAAAGCTTAAGTGTGGGGGTATTTGATAAACTGTAATAGTAACATATTTTAAAGCCCACATTTAGCATACTTTAGGATGATTTATCCCATGAATTATGTAATTTGGTGCTCTTAATCCTTTAATTTCATGTTTTATACTCTGGAGAGCATAGGAGGGTGAAAAGAACGGAAAATAGGCTTAAAACAGACCAAATAGGCCAAAGAAAGAAATCGACACGGCCTGGGCGAAATCTACACGGCCGTGCCTCATTGATAGAATCGACACGGCCTGGGCCAAATCCATACAGTCGTGCCTCATTGATAGACTCGAACACGGCCTGGCCACGATTCACACGGGCGTGTCCCTGCCGTGACAAAGAGGAATTTCACTCAAATTAGGATACTTAGAGGCGAAGAAACACATTCCAAAGTCTATATAAACACCCTAAGCATGACCTAAAACGGGGAGTCGACAGAAGCCTTCTGTTGGGGGCATCTGGCTAGGCCAAGGAGCCGAGCCAGAGAGGTCAGAATCGTTGGATTTACTCGAAGAAAGCCAATTGATTCATCTCAAGAAGCCGGAGTCATACTCAAGACGGAGGATCTTCTCTTTAATTCCTTCAGGGAGTTTTAGGGTTTTTCTTATGTTTTGTTTTATCTTTTCTTCTGAGATGTATTCTTTTATAATTATGAACTAAACCCTTAGATACCTGAGGGGGATGAAACCTAAGATGAATCTTGTTATCGTTTGTTGAACTATATGATAAATACTTGATTTGTTCTTAATTATGTGTTCTTAATTCTTATTTTGATATTTCCGGGATATTGATTCAAGTATTGATGTGCTTAGGTGGAGGAGCAAAAGTCCCTGCCTAAGAGTAGATCTAGCATAATTAAACGGAGTTGCTCGCGCGCCTAGAGATAGGGTGACGAAAATCTACTGGATTAGGGTCAAACCTAATATGGGAGTCCATAGATCGAGTTAATGCAATTCTAGGGGTTTTAATTAGAAAGAGATTTCAATTAATCAACCTAGGGTTAGACGTTAGTAGCCTCAAGAGAGGTATTAATATAAATTAGGGAATCCTACGGATCAAGTCAAGTGAATAAATCGTTTGGTTCAGAGTTAGATAACAAGTGAAGTCTAGGTGGATTCTTCCTTGGGTATCATCTTAATCAATTGGTTTTTCTCACGAGTGTTTTCCTAAGTTCGTTCTCTTTGTCTTAGCATCTTTAGCTTAGTAGTTAGTTAATTTTAGATTAAACAACAAATTCCCTTGTTTCTTAAGCTAAATAATAAAAAGAAAGACAGTATTAGTACTTCTGGTTCCTTTGGGTTCGACAATCCGGTCTTGCCACTAAGCTATACTACTGTTCGATAGGTGCACTTGCCTCAATCGTTGTCACAGTTAGTTTCCAGGCTCGATCATTCTTTATATAAACTTTTAAGACTCTGACGTACACGATCATTGGGTTCAGGTTTTAGGCTTAATTTTTATTAACTATGAGCCCAATATTTTATTTATCAGCATTTTTTATTTTTTTATTCCGATTTTTTTATAATTATTAAGTATTTTAAGTTATTTAGGAGTTTTATTTCAACAAGAAAGTTTAGTTTAAAACTACTTCTTATTTAGATTAATTAAAGTTATAGTATACTTAAGAGTTTTATTTAGATTTATTTAGCTAGCCTATATAAAGGCTTTTGCATTGTATACAATTCATTCAATTCATTATTATTTAACTTCTCTTTTGATTTAGTAAATTCTCTTTAAGTTTTTCTTTTCAAGAATTTCTTTTGAGTTTCTTTTACAAGAGTTTTAACAATCTTTTCAGATTGTGGGGATCATCTTCAAACTTTTTCTTGCCAAGTATTCTTTCTTGGAGGGGAAATTAGAGCCGCTTGAAGGGGGTTGTGGATTCTTCTTACTTCCAAGGCTCCTTAGGACTTCTACACACCAGGTTTCATCTTTTCCATCTATCTTCCTTATTTCTTTTTTATTGTTCCAATCCCTGATTTATTATTCTATTTATTTATCTAGTTCTTAAATTTCTTCTTTAGTGTTTTGTTTTCTTTCTAAATTTCTTTATTTCTTTTTTCAGGTCACACACAAATCTTTCTTTTTTCGAGTCGAACAATTTCAATTTGATCCTTCTTCCTCTTCCACAGCTTCAATTCCATATCATTTGGTATTAGATTTGGTCATTTTAGGTGTTTTTTGTGTTCTTATAAAACTGATTTCCAACAAACAGCCTCAAAAATATTTTTTTACCCATAAAGTTTTCAAAAAAAAATATTTTTCAGTGGGTAAAAGTTTTTCAAAAGATCTAAAACTTTACATATTATTTCTTGGCACTATTTTAGAATATAAAAAAAATATTTCCCACGAAAAAAGTGATCGAAAAAGTGAAAAAATAGAAAAATACGAAAAAAAAGGGAAAAATTTAAAAATGTTTTTTGGGTTGAATTTGCTGCCAAAAATTTCCATATCAAATATAGATTATTTAAGGAGGTTCCAGTTTAAATTTTTTGATTTTTGGAAATTGGGAACACCTCAAACGAAGTTTGTCAAGTTGCATCGTAATTTTTAGGGTTTTCAGGTTTTAGCAATTTTCATTGACTCTTAGCCTTATGTTTTCATTTTTTTTTTTTGCTTTTTATTTTTTCTTTACGCATTCTAACACTTTATTGTTTCTTCTGTTAGTAGGTTAAAGCACGTTACACATTCCTTCCTCCGTGCAACATAATTCTTTGGTGTCCAACCGATTTTGGATTCCTAGTGCTACTAAGTTTGCTTTGTTAGTTTAATTCTAGTACATTCTAATTGATTGATATAGATACTTTTAAAATACTCACAAGATTAATTCTTACCTCATTGAGAATTTTATTTTATTTCTGAGTGCTTAAGGTGAAGTTTGCTTAATTTTTCTTTTGAGTGTTGTGCTTTTCAGGCTTTCACAATGACTCGTAACACTCGTAATCGTAAAAACCATATTGAGATACCATCTGATGATTAAAAAAACAAGATGTTACATTTGAGAATATTGTGGGGATGGTAAATTTTCAACATCAACAATTGAACAAGGTACGTGATAGATTTGAGGCCAATTTGACTAAGTTTCGAATGGAACTACAAGAGAACATTACTCAGCTTACCAATCAAATTCAAATGCTAACTCAAGTTGTTGCTTATTTGGAGACTTCTTTGAACCAAAAATATCATGCTCATGATAGTGATGATGATAGGATTAAGGAACAACTTCGTATTTGTTCTAATACTGGTAGACGAGGATATCATCACACTGATGAAACTTTGGGTATTCCTGATCGAGGCCAGCCTTCTATAGCTAAACCAAAGTTTAAAATTCCACCATTCTGAGGTAAGAATGATCCAGATGCATATTGTGATTGGGAGGCTAAAATTGAGATCATTTCTATTGTTATAGATGTCCGGAGGAGGAGAAAGTTCCATCGGCTACATTGACATTTTCGAATTATTCATTGAATTAATGGACTCAACTTGTGTTAAACCGCCAAATGAATCGTGAACGAGATGTTGATTCGTGGGATCAATTGACATAAATCATGAGAAAACATTTTATCCCACCTCACTATTATAGAGATATTAAACAAAGACTTCAATGTCTTGTTCAAGGTAATCGATCTGTTGATGAGTACTTTAAGGAGATGGAGATGCTTATGCGCAGAGAAAATGTCTGAGAAGATGAAGAGACTACCATGGTGCAGTTTGTGGATGGCTTGAACGTTTCAATAGCCAATGCAACATTTTCAACAACGTTAATCTCGTCCATTTGGTGCATCACAATATTATAGAGGTACGAGTTCTAATTCAACTTTCAAGAATTCAAAACCTCCTTATGCTACTAATAAGTTGCTTGCAAAACATGATGAGACTAAACATTTTGAGTGGAAAAGCAGGGCTCCTACAAAACCTTCTTCTACATCTTCTAAGCAACCCACTTCTACTAATTCTTCACCAAAAAAACAAAGAGCTAGTGAAATTTAAATGTTTTAAGTGCAAAGGGCGTGGGCACAATAGTCGTGATTGTGTTAACACGACACTTTTGTTGATCAAAGAAGATGGTGAGTATACCCCTAATTCAGACAAAACAGATCTAGATATACCTAAATTCATTAATGATGTTGATGATGGAGTGATTTTTATGGTGAAGAAGAGTTGGTAGAACCACTAAATGATGTTCATTGTCTAGTTGTGAGGCACACCCTCAACATCCAATTGAGGGATTATCATGATCTTCAAAGGACGAATATATTCCATTCGAAATGTTTGTTTAAAGGTAAACTTTGCTCACTTATCATTGATAGTGGAAGTTGTGTTAACGTTGTGAGCAGCTACCTTGTGGACTCTCTTGCTTTGCCATGTAGCAAACACCCTACACCATACAATCTTCAATGGCTTAACAAAGGTTCGGAGGTCCGTGTGGTAAAACAGTGCTTGATCACTTTTAAACTTGGGACTTACATTGATGATTTTTGGTGCCATGTTGTTCCCATGCATGTCGCCCACTTGTTACATGGTAAACCATGGCAATAAAATCATGATGTTATTCACAAAGGTAAATTAATTCAATATTCCATTATTTTCAATGGGAAGAAGTACATTTTGGCCCATTTGAATCCGAAAGATGTTCACAATGATGAAATCAAGATTATGAAATTTTGTAAGGAGGTTATTGGAAGTAAGACATAATATTCAAAAAAGGTTTAGAGAAAAGAGGTCGCTAGTAAAAATAGCTAAATTAATGATGGCCCAATGGTGAGTGCATCCTCTTGTGAGAAAAAAAGAGTGGTTCACAATTTTTATGCAAGTGGAAAAGATATGCAACGAACCTTATTCACTAAACAACCTTGCATCCTTGCCCGATTTAGGCAAAATTGTTTATCTTTGACTAACCTTCACGACTTTTTGCCTAGTGTTTTTGTGTCTCTTTTGCAGGAATATAAATATATTTTTGAAGAGACACCCAAAGGATTTCCAACTTTTAGGGGTAATGAGCATCAAATTGACTAAGTACCTGGGTCAATAATTCCAAATCAACCAACCTATCGAAGAAATCTCGAGGAGACGAAGGAGTTGCAAAAGCAAGTGGATGAACTTTTGGCTAAGGGTCACATTCATGAAAGTTTAAGTCCTTGTATGGTGCCAGAATTTTTTGTGCCAAATAAAGATGGTACGCATAGAATGTGTGTCGATTGTAGACCAATTAACCAAATTACTATTAAGTATAGACATCCTATTCCAAGGCTTGATGATATGTTTGATGAACTTTATGGTGCTTGTATCTTTACAAAGATTGATTTAAAAAGTGGCTACCATCAAATTCGAATGAAAGAGAGGGATGAATGGAAAACAACCTTTAAAACTAAGTTCAGCTTATATGAACGGCTAGTCATGCCTTTTGGTTTGACTAATGCACCTAGTACTTTCATACGCTTGATGAACCATGTTTTGAGACCTTATTTGGTTAAATTTGTTGCAGTATATTTTGATGATATTTTGATTTACTCAACTTCTTTAGATGATCATGTTTTCGATGTTAAATTTGTTTTGGACATTCTGAGAATTGAAAAGTTACTTACGAACCTTGATAAATGCACTTTTTGTTGTGATAAACTAATCTTTTTAGGTTTTATAGTAAGTGCTAAAGGTATTCATGTCGATGAGGACAAAGTAAAAGGCAATTAGGGAGTGACCCACTCCTAAATCAATTACTAATGTGAGATCTTTCCATGGTTTAGCAAGTTTTTATAGATGCTTTCTGAAGGATTTCTCCACTATTGCCTTTCTATTAACTGAGGTTATTAAAAAGTTTGTGGGTTTTAAGTGGGGAGAAGCTCAGGAAAAGGCTTTTCAATCCTTAAATGATAAGTTATGTTCTACTTCGGTTATTAAATTACCTGATTTTTGTAATATTTTTGAACTCGGATGTGATGCTTCAGGTATTGGAATTGGTGTTTATCGATGCAAGAAAAAAAGGTCAATCGCATATTTTAGTGAAAAATTGACTGGAGCGCAATTAAACTACTCAACTTAGGACAAGGAGTTGTTGGCATTAGTTCTAGCTCTACAAGTTTGGCAACATTACTTGTTGCCAAATGAGTTCATTATCCATACGGATCACGAATCTCTAAATTGGTTAAAGGGACAAGGTAAGTTGAGCAAGAGACACGCTCGATAGGTAGAATTCATAGAGACATTTCCATATACAATTAAATACAAAACAAGTAGAGAAAATATAGTTGCTGATGTCTTATCTCATCGATATTCCTTGACAACTACCTTAAATGCGAAAGTCTTAGGGTTTGAACATATCAAAGGCTTATACATATATGATGCTGATTTTGCAAACGTTTTTTTCCAATTGTGGGAATGGTGCCTTTAACAAGTTTTATCTTATAAATGGGTTTCTTTTTTGCTTAAATAGGTTATGTTTTCCAAAATGTTCCATGAGAGAGTTATTAATTTGTGAGGCACATAGTGGAGGCTTAATGGGACACTTTGGTGTCGCCAAAACACTAGATATTCTACATGAACATTTTTATTGGCCGAACAAGAGGAAGGACATTGAAAAAGTATGTTCTAAATGTATTACTTGTAAACAAGCAAAATTTAAGGTAATGCCTTGTGGACTTTATCCTCCTTTGTCGATTCCCTCTTCACCATGGGTAGACTTATCCATGAATTTCATTCTTGGTTTACCATGAACTAAAAAGGGTTGAGATAGTATCTTTATTGTTGTTGACATGTTTTAAAAGATGGCTCACTTCATTCCAAGTCACAAAATAGATGATGCTACACATGTAGCTAACTTATTCTTTAAAGAGGTGGTACGCCTACATGGGATACCTCCCACCATTGTATCTGACAGAGACTTAAAGTTCCTAAGCCACTTTTGGAAAGTGTTGTGGGGTAAGCTTGGTACTAATTTATTATATTCTACTACATGTCACCCATAAACCGATGGGCAAACTGAGGTAGTTGATCAAATCTTAGGTGCTTTACTACGAGCTGTTGTAGGTAAGAATCTTAAAAATTGGGAAGAATGTTTTCCATTTTTTGAATTTGCATATAGTCGATCTATTCACTCTACAACTGGCTATTCCCCATTTGAACTTATTTATGATTTTAATCCACTAATTGTACTTGATCTTGTGCATTTGCCTATAGAAAACATTTTTAGTTTAGATGGTGAAAAGAAAGTTGAATTGGTGAAATCGATGCATGAGAAATCAAGACAACGAAACACAAAAACAAATGAAGTGAATGCCAAAAAAGCTAATAAGGGGCGCAAACAAGTTATCTTTGAGCCCGGTGATTGGGTTTGGGTCCATATGAGAAAATAACGATTTCTGACTAAATGCAAGACGAAATTGGACCCATGTGGTGATGGACCTTTTCAAGTACTAAAGCGCATTAACGATAATGCATATCAAATCGATCTTCTCGGTGAGTGTAATGTTAGTACAACTTTTAATGTCGTTGACCTTTCTCCTTTTGATATTGTAGATTTGAGGGCGAATCCTTTTGAAGAAGAGGGAATGATACAAGCAGCTTGGTCCAATTCAAAGGCTATAATGGCTATAAGCTTAGGTTTCCTCAATGACTAATTACGAGATCCAAATCCAAGCAACTGAAGTCAAAACTCAATTATTTGTTCAAGACTTTATCACAAAAAAAAAATCGAGAAAAAGAGTTAAAAGTTCAAGACGATGGATTTCAGAGCGAGGATGAAATAGAAGGGACTAATTTTGTTCGTGGTCATAAACTCTCAATATATGATGACAAGCCCATGTAGAAAATGTTAACAAGCTTAGGCATTTCCCTTCAAGGAACTCAATCAATCCCATAAGCTTATGCGTTTCATATTGAGTTCGATTTTATGCTTAATTTTTATTAACTATGAGCCCAATATTGTAATTATCAACCTTTATTATTCTATTATTTTTTAATCTAAATTTTTTATAATTATTAAGTATTTTAAGTTATTTAGGAGTTTTCTTTCAACAAGAAAGTTTAGTATAAAACTACTTCTTGTTTAGATTAATTAGAGTTCTAGTATACTTAAGAGTTTTATTTAGATTTATTTAGCCAGCCTAGATAAAGACCTTTGCATTGTACACAATTCATTCAATTCATTATTCAACTTCTGTTTTGAGTTAATAAATTCTCTTTGATTTTTTTCTTTTCAAGAATTTCTCTTGAGTTTCTTTTAGATGAGTTTTAAAAATCTTTTCAAATTGTGGGGATCATCTTCAAACTTTTTCTTGCCAAGTTTTTTTCTTGGAGGGGAAATTAGAGCCACTTGAAGGGGGTTGTGAATCCTTCTTGTTTCCAAGGCCCCTTAGGACTTCTACACGCAACCTTCCATCTTTTCCATCTATCTTCCTTATGTTCTTCTTTATTTTTCCAATCTTTGATTTATTATTCTATTTATTTATCTAGTTCTTAAATTTCTTCTTTAGTGTTTTGCTTTTTTTTTCTAAATTTGTAACAAATTAAATGTTTTTCTGTAAAATAAATAAGTTCTGCGCGTATTTTCTAAAAACTTGTGAGAGTTTCGCCAAAATTAATATTTTCAAAACACACACTTACCTAGTTTAAAATTTAGAGTTTTAAAATAAGTTAATGTAATTCCTCAATATTCGGAATAACATCTAGGTCGAGTGTGGGGTGTTACACTATCCGAACCCCCAACCCCTCTCAACTCCAAAATCATTTCATTATCACATATCATATATCCTCTCAGCTCACTTACGCTTTTATTCACATAACACTTTATTCATTCATTTTAAATCACATAAGAATATACATAATATTCATTTCACACATTCACATATTTAGTTTCATATAACATACTTTACATATAACATATATCACTTTATATCACATTACTTATTATTATTTATTTACATAACCACATGCACTACATCTTCGCTTCATACATTAATTCACACTAACATATCACATATTTACTGTAACAGCTCATTTTCAGTGGTGTTGAAAATAGTGATTTTGGTACCACAATTTCGACGAGTGATTAAACATTTTAATGTTTATTTATTGTTTATAGGGTTAAATTAGAGTCGTAATAAATTTTCGTTAAAAAATTTTAATGTTTAAATGGTTAATTAGATAAAAAGGACTAAATTGAAAAAGATGAAAAAGTTAAATTCTAATAATTAAATGGATTGAATGGCCTTGGAAATGTAAGTTGGTAGATCTATAAGGTAATTATACCATTTATATTGGTGGTGGGCAAGGATGGACATGGGTTGGTTATTTTATATGTGTTAATTAAAGGATAAAGCAGTAAAATAAAAAAAAAAGCATGTACAAGTAAAATAATGCTATCATCTTTTTCTAATTTTCTTGTGTTTGCTGAAAACCACCATTATTGAGCTTGAGAAAATTCAGCCAAGTTTCCTTTGGTGCATGGTGAGGTTTTTGAACCCCATTTTTTAATGATTTTTATGTTTTTGAACTCGTTTGAGCTTAATCTACTTAGCTCGAGGGTTGAATTGTAAATTAATAAAAGTTTTAGGGTTTTTCCATGAATGATTTAAAAATATTTTTTGATATATTATTAAGTTTAATTGTTAGACAAACATGTTTTGTTAAGTAATTCTTGATTAATTTAAAGTTTAAGGACTTAATGGTGAAAATAGTAAAATTCATGGTTAATGTGGGGAATTAGAGGAAGTTAGGGGCTTTTTGGAACTTTAAGAATATTTGGGTATTATGATATTTTATTTTATTGGTTAAATTATAAGATTTAGATTTAGGGACTAAATGAAAAATAGTTAAAATGTTAGGGGTAATTTTGTAATTTCACGTTAATATGGATTATAGGTTTGAATTGGATAACTGTAGTCAATTGAAATATTTAATTGAGTTATATTATTATTTAGATAAAGAAAAGAATCAACCGGGCATGAATTGAGGAAAAGCGAAAGTCTCGGATTAATTCTCGACTTTTGTTGATACAATCGTTGTGGTCGAGGTAAGTTCATATGAATTTTATATTTATTAAATGTTATTTTGGTTGATTGTTTGTTTATATTATATTATTTACAATTGATTCGGTAATAATTCGATAATTGAATACTTGACGACAAAAGTCTTGTTTGAACCTAGAGAATGCTTAGGATACAAATAATATGTCATTAGGGATTATATGTTCGGGTGCTGGTCCTGGATGTCCTACCGATGGCTGAGGTCCTGCATTTGTTGCGGATTCTCTACAGCTCGTGTGACCAGCATCGTGTAGCTAACATCCCGACCCACAGCTCGTGTGAGCAGGCCCATTTTACAGCTCGTGTGAGCATTATTGAAAAGGTTATGGTTATATGGAAAGGTGTTCCTGAGTATCTGATATTATTCTATCCGGTTCAACGGGTAAGTAAAGTAATGGAAATGTTTAGATATAAAATTACGGATATCGATGATTTTATGAAATGGTAAGATGAACTATGAAAATGAATGAATAAGGGCATTAATCACATATGTGAAGTAATGTGAGTAAATGTAACTCATTTCATGTTGTATCTTATGTTTCATAGATGATGAATACTTAAGTTAGTTACTAATGATGTGAATCGTGGAGTTTAGAAAAGTAAAGTATTAAATGCTTACGTAGTTGTTTTCCTCTGTTTTATAGATCATTGGAAAGCTCAATCGGTTGGAATCCTGTTGGAGCCTATCACACTATCCGCCGATCATTTTGGTAGTTTTTGAACGTTTTGGTTATGGTTATAAATGGCAGGTATAAGGCTCATATGTAATAGGTGTATTTGTATATGCTTGGATACTTATTACAAATGTTATGTATTAAGCTTGGAATAAGCTTACTTGTGTGTAACACCCCTTACCTGTATCCGACGCCGGAACCGGGTACAAGGCATTATCGTACTTAACTTACTTAAACAAACAACTTCGGGCAATAAAATCTCATTTCAACTTAAAACTTTTCATTTGAAACTATAACGTCCCTCTTATAGGTCTACGAGACCTTAAACATACATACGGAATGGTTCGGGACTAAACCGGAAACTTTTGAACACTTAGAAAATTTTTGCTTAAAACAGGGCCACAAGCACGTGTGGTAAGGGACACGCCCGTGTGGGCAGACCGTGTGGTCACACACGTCCATGTCCCTAGTCCGTGTGGATTTTATTTTTTTCTTTTGAATCTACAAGGGTTTTCATACGGCCGGACACACGCCCGTGTCCCTCACACAGCCTAGACATGCCCGTGTCTTAGCCCGTGTGCAAAAACCTTGACATTCTGTTTCTGACGTCATCATTCCCATAGAGTAACACGACTAAGGCACACGCCCTTGTCCTTAGACCGTGTGTCGAATTAAATTCCTAATTTCAGGTGCAGACTTCACACGGCCTGGTCACACGCCCGTGCTCTATGGCCCTGTCTTCCACACAGTTGTGTCTCAGCCCGTGTGGTTACTACTGGGCATTCTAATTTGTCAACTTAGCATGCATGGGGACACACGGCCTATCAACAGGCCCATGGGGCTGACCGTGTGTCACACACAGCCTAGACACACGCCCGTGTGTCTACCCGTATGGACAATTATAAGGCTAACCACCAAGCCAATTGCCACCCTAAGAAGCAACAACTCTTATACGATTTCATTTTAACACACAACATGACCATAAGGCACTTCTAATACCCAAAATCAAGACATTCACTGATAAACTGAAATAGTAACATATTTTAGACCCACATTTAGCATGCTTTTGGGTGATTTAAGCCTTGAATTATGTAATTTGGTGCTCTTAATCCTTTGTTTTCATGTTTTATACTCAGAAAAGCACCGGAAGATGAAAAGAACGAGAAACGGGCTTAAAACAGACCAAATAGGCCAAATCACGAAATCGGCACGGCTTCAGGCCCAAGCAACACTGGTCGTGCCTCCCTAATCGACACTGAACACGGCCGGCCACGATTCACACGCCGCGTGCCTCCTAACTGCACCCAAACACGGCCTGGCCACGATTCATACGGGCGTGTGCCAAGTGCGTGTCTCTGCCGTGGAGAAGAGGAATTTCACTCGGATTTGGATACTTAGGGGTAAAGAAACACATTCCAAAAGCCTATATAAACACCCTAGAGGCCAACTTTCAGGGGGTGTCCATCTAGGCCAAGGAGCCGAGCCAGAAAGGTTAGAATTGTGGAAATTACTCGAAGAAAGCCAGTTGATTCATCTCAAGAAGCCGGAGTCATACTCAAGACGGAAGATTTCTCTACAATTCCTTCAGGGGGTTTTAGAGTTTTTCTTATGCTTTGTTTTACCTTTTCTTTTGAGATGTATTTTGTTATCATTATGAACTAAACCCTCAAATACCTAAAGGGGATGAAACTTAGATGAATCTTGTTATCATTTGCTGAACTATATGATAAATATTTGACTTGTTCTTAATTATGTGTTCTTAATTCTTGTGTTGATATTTTCGCAGATATTAATTCAAGCTTGATGTGCTTAGGTGGAGGAGCAAAAGTCCCTGCCTAAGAGTAGATCTAGTATAATTATGCGGAGTTGATCGCACGCCTAGACATAGGGTGACGAGATTTTGCCAGATTAGGGTGAAACCTAATATGGGAGTCCATAGATCGAGTTAATTCAATCTTAGGGGTTTCAATTAGAAAGAGATTTCAATTAATCAACCTAGGATTAAACGTTAGTAGCCTCGATGGAGGTATTAATATAACTTAGGGAATCTTACGGATCAAGTCAAATGAATAAATCGTCTGGTTCAGAGTTAGATAACAAGTGAAGTCTAGGTGGATTCTTCCTTGGGTATTGTTTTAATCAATTGGTTTTTCCCACAAGTATTTCCCCAATTTCATTCTTTTTGTCTCATTGTCTTTAGCTTAGTAGTTAGTCAATTTTCTAGATTAAACAGATTCGCTTCAATTTTAGGGCTAAATAATAAAAAGAAGGTTAGTATTACTACTTTCGATTACTTTGGGTTCGACAATCCGGTCTTGCCACTAAGCTATAATACTGTTCGATAGGTACACTTGCATCAATCGTTTTCATAGTTAGTTTTTAGGCTCGATCTTTCTCATTATAAATTTTAAGACTGTGACACACCGATCAAGTTTTTGGCGCCGTTGCTGGGGAACTGAAATATTAAGAACACTCAATTTTTATTACTTTAACCATTTTTATTTTCTGCAATTTTACTATTATTTTGTTTGATATTTTTATCTTTCTAAATTTTAGTTTTTGCTCCTTGTAG
The DNA here is from genome assembly GCA_025698515.1 of Gossypium sturtianum. NCBI lineage: Eukaryota > Viridiplantae > Streptophyta > Magnoliopsida > Malvales > Malvaceae > Gossypium > Gossypium sturtianum. The sequence continues at coordinate 17,854,088 of CM046943.1, forward strand.
GTACCTCTAGTTTATGACTAGAAGGAACCCGACAGGACCTTTAATTTACGATAGTGAGATCGAAGCAACAGCTCACAGAAACCGAAGAGAAATTAGGCGAAGTCTACAATACACAGAAGAAGAGCAAGAAAACATCATCAATACCACCGAAGAGATGGACCAGAACAATCTACCACCTCAAGAGATGGCCAAAAATCATGCTCCTCGAACTATGTATGATTATGCTAAGCCTAGTTTAGTTGGTACTGAATCTAGTATTGTTAGACCTACTATTGCTGCAAATAATTTCGAATTGAAACCTAACACTATACAGATGATACAACAGTTCGTTCAGTTTGATGGTTTGCAGGATGAGGATCCTAACACACACTTAGCAAATTTTCTGGAATTCTGCGACACTTTTAAAATTAATGGCATTACTGATGATGCCATCTGTCTTCGGTTATTTCCCTTTTCTTTTAGAAATAAAGCTAAACAGTGGTTGCATTCTCTTCCTCGAGGATCAATTACTACATGGGATCAAATGACCGAAAAATTTTTATTAAAATATTTTCCGCCGGCCAAAACAGCCAAATTAAGGAATAATATCTCTTCTTTTGTGCAGATGGATTTAGAAACACTTTATGATGCATGGGAGAGATACAAGGATCTTTTAAGAAGGTGCCCACACCATGGATTACCCTTGTGGCTACAGGTCCAAACTTTTTACAACGGTGTGAACCCCTCAACTAGGAAGTTGATCGATTCAGCAGCCAGTGGAACTTTGAATAATAAAACACCTGAAGCAGCCTACAAATTTATGGAGGAGATGTCACTGAATAACTATCAGTGGCAAGTCACGAGGACAAAACCCACAAAAGCTGTCAGTGTTTTCAACCTCGACGCAGTAACCATGCTATCGAATCAGGTAGACGTGTTAACTAACAAATTTGACGGTTTGTGTAATTCCTTGCAGGTACAACCCATTATGCAGTGCGAAAACAAGTGGAGGTGTGGCGAATCCTGAGTACCCACCCTACGGACATGGCATAGAAGGCGAACAAATGAACTATGTAAGTAACAATTTTAGATATCAAAATAACCCTTATAGCAATACTTACAATCCAGGTTGGAAGAACCACCCCAATTTCTCATGGGGTGGTCAAGGAAATCAAAAAATATAAACCCTACAAATTTCCAACAGCAGCAGTACCCACAGGAAAAGAAACCGAACCTTGAGGAGATGCTGACAAAATATATAGCAACAATAGAAACGCGTTGCCAAAGTATAGAAACAAAACTTGCAAAACAAGAAGCATCGACACAATAGCTCAAAGATCAAATTGGGCAAATCACCAAGATCTTGACGGAACGACCACAAGGTAGATTGCCAAGCAACACCAAAAACTAACCCAAGGAGCAGATTCAAGCCATATCAACTAATGATAATGTGGGTTAGATGAGCCTCATTTAAGACAAGAGAATGTGGTAGAAGAGGGTAAGGTTGAGGAAGAAAGTAAAAGCCAAAACCGTAATTAAAGAATACCAACCTCGTATACCATACCCCAAGGCAATGAAGAAAGACGACACAGAGGAACAGTTCAGTAAGTTTCTTAAACTTTTAAAGAAATTACATATTAACTTACCATTACTTGAAGCTCTTTCGCAGATGCCAGATTCAAGGAAATTCTTAAAAAGCTTTTGACAAACAAGCGAAAGCTAGACGAGGAATCGCATGTGGAACTTAACGCAAAGTGCTCAAGAATTCTCCAAAATAAACCGCCACAAAATTAAAAATCCGAGTGTTTTACAATTCCATGCTTAATTGGTAGTTTATCTATTGATAATCGTTAGCTGATTTAGGGGCAAGCATAAATGTCATGCCTTATAAAATGTTTAAACAACTTGGTCTAGGGAAACCCAAACAAACTAGGATGAGCATTCAATTAGGTGATAAAATCTGTTAGAATTCCTAGGGGAATAATCGAAGATGTGCTAGTAAAGATTGATAAATTCGTATTCCCAGATGAGACTTTGTTGTTTTAGACATGGATGAGGACAATAGTATTCCATTAATTCTAGGAAGGCCCTTTTTAGCAACTGCCAAGACTAAAATTGATGTCGACGTAGGTGAACTCATACTCTGTGTAGGTGACGAGATAGTCACTCTTCAGGCTCTTGATTCGGTTAGAACATCGAGCAAACAAGGTGAGAAAGTAAATTCTATTGATAACCATTTGGTTAACCATTCTTTGCAGGAAGCACCACAAAAGAACACAACTAAACCCGATCCTAGACCCAATGCCAACAAAGAAACAACTCATGAGGATCGAAGGGATCAAGTTGATGAACTAGACGAGTGGAAGACACATTTCAAGGAAACACTAGGGATACACGAAGAGAAACCAAGGGAACCACCAGACGAGCTCGTAGGAGCGACAAATCACTTTAAAATAGGAGACCAGGTATTGTTAGATAAAATAGACCCTCGAGTATCTCCTCCTGACCCTAATACAAACAAAGAAATCCCTTTTAAGGTAATCAGTGTTTTTCCATACGGAACATTAGAGGTAAGTAATCCTATTTTTGGCACTTTCAATACAAACGCATCTCGACTTGAACTCTGTCATGATAATGAAACTAATAGCATGAGGAAGGACTTTCAACTCCTCAAACCACCCTGATGATGCAAACGAGAGGTAAGTCTAGCTTAAGACTTTAAACGAGCGCTTCTCGGGAGGCAACCCGAGCACTAACTCCATTACTCTTTCTATTTTATTTCATTTTATTTTCACTCTTAATTCTCCTTTGCAGCAACTAACTATAAACTAACCAAGGCCGATTTCCATACCACACGGCCGTGGCCGTGGCCGTGTGGATACATCGAATCTCCGTACTGACATGGCAGAGATGGTACGAGCCAGGACAGATCGTATCTTCAAATCACAGACCCAACAACCCCGCCACGGTCGTGCGACATGGCCGTGGCCGACACTGAGGGAAGACAAACGGGCTCCGACTGAACACCACGGTCGTGCGATTCGACCGTGGTCGACACTGTTTGACCCGACATGGGCGTGGTGACCATGAAACAGGCGTGGGAGAAACGAACGAAACACAACACGGCCGTGCGATACGGCCATGTGACCCCGCATGCCCATGGCACACGGGCGTGGGAAGGCACCAAACCCCAAATTTCTATTTAAACCACCCACCCCCCATCCATACCACTTTCTTCCATTCCATTATTTAGAATTCTCCCCTTTCATACTCTTCCCCCTTTGGTTATTACTAAAACCCTTGAGCTCCACCACATCCATGTCAAAGAAGCGGAAGGATCCCAGTATAGTCTCCCTGTGGAAGACCGATCTACATAAGTTGATGCCGACCGCTTCGTCTAGTCGAAAAGCCAAGGGTCTTTGAGACCATTTAGCTTTTAGTTTCCTTTTCTCATCTCTTTTAATTTCCTTCTCTTTAACACTCTTATGCTTATTTAGCTTATTCTATTTTAGTTTCTTGGTTTTAGGTTCTTCAGGCTGCTTGGAAATCACCCCACCACGACCTCTGCCAACATCATCGCGGCCTTAGAAGTTACACCCACCTCGTAAACCATCCAACAATAAGGACTCTTCGGTTCATTAATCTTTTCTTTTAATTTTATTTCACTTTTTATTTTCCCTCACTTTAGCTTGCTTTTCTTTAAATATATAATTAGTATAGTTTGAATTATTATTATTAATTCCTGGCTAATTCTGCACGAGCTACCCAATTTCTTCATCTAGCGCAGAGACTATGGATGGCCACCATACAACCACCAGAGACGCCTCCTCCAACTTATCTTTCACCTCCAACGCAAGGATTTCATCCATAATTCAGGGAGTTTCACTTTCCTCCATATCTTTTGATTTCTACTTAATTGTTTATATATATATATATATATATATATCTTTGTACATTGAGGTCAATGTACATCTTAAGTGTGGGGGTGAACAACCTAAAAAGGTCCCTAACTTTTTTCATTATTCTAAAATTCCTGAAATTAGGTGCCAAACTTTTTGCATTATTCTCAAATCCTGAATTATGTCTTGTTTCTTAAGAAGTTTCTCATATTATGATTAGAATGAAATTCCCTGCAAATTCATGATTTTTTTATTGATATATTTTAGATTAAGTCATTGATAATTGTGCATTGATAATTAAATTTTAAGATACTAGAGAGTCAAGCATGATAAGTCTATTTTTCAGAATTAAAATTTTTTTTAGGTTGTCTACCTAAATTTGAATATTACCTTAAAATTTGAAATTTACGAGGTTGACATCGAATACCCATAATTTTTTGTGAGATTTTGAGCCTTATAGAGCATATATTCTTTTTTTTGCTCACTTTATTGGTTATGAGTGTGTCAACATTGATTTGTTATTCTAAAACTTGCATCGATTATACTTGTCGAGACCACACTTTTGATTTGATATACAGAGATGATGAAGGCACCTAGGATTTAACCCACTTACTCCACTAAAAGCCTACCTTCATTATTAACCCCTAGTGAACCCCGTTTAATCCTGACAACCCATTTATTGACTTACCCACCAATACTAACCCAAAACCCTTTGTTTTTGTTATCACCATTCCTTTTGACTACCCGTATATCGAGATTTGGTTTGATCAGTTGCCTAACTATGATCTTTATTTCAGTAGTTAAATTCATCCTTTATTATGACTTGTTCTTAAAAAAAGTCGAGGTATGGTCATTATTAGTTTTGTGACTAAATGAGCTTATACGTTTGAATTCCAAATTTTGAAGAAGAAGCTCGAATCATTAGTACTATTAGCTTTCAATTGATGTAATTACTTATATTCAGTTTATTGTTTCTGGTCAGGTAATTTGTCAGGTCAATCTCGATTCTAACCTTTTAATTCAGCCTATATCCACACCTTAACCCAAGCCCCGTTACAACCCTGTTAAAGACCTTTTGATTTATGCATCATTTCATATTATAGTGGTGGAGATTTGATTCTCATGCAAGCCTATGGGATTAACTTTTCATGTTTGACTTATGAGTGCTTAATCTTTGAACCTTAAACACCTCGAGTGATTTGAGTGAATCTGTAGTGAGGATGTCAATCCTTGTCGATTTTGAATTAGAGGTAATCATTCAGATGAGGGGAAACACCTATATTTTTGTGATAAAAATGTATGACTTAGAATGTTTGAATCTTTAGGACTCCTTGAGCTGAATTATCCATGTATGAATTATCTTTGAATTATGATGAAACATTATTGATGAATATTATGAATTAAGGAAGTTCGTTTTAATCATGAGTTAAGAATTTTGCTTGAGGACAAGCAAAAGCTTAAGTGTGGGGGTATTTGATAAACCGAAATAGTAACATATTTTAGACCCACATTTAGCATGCTTTTGGGTGATTTAAGCCTTGAATTATTTAATTTGGTGCTCTTAATCCTTTGTTTTCATGTTTTATACTCAGGAAAGCACCGAAGGATGAAAAGAACGAGAAACAGGCTTCAAATGGACTAAATAGGCTAAATCACAAAATCGACACGGCCTGGGCCCAAGCAACACGGCTGTGCCTCCCTAATCAGACCTGAACACGGCCTGGCCACGATTCACACGGCCGTGCCTCCCTAACCAGACCCAAACACGGCCTAGCCACCATTCACACGGGCGTGTGCCAAGGGCGTGTCTCTGCCGTGGAGAAGAGGAATTTCACTCGGATTTGGATACTTAGGGGTAAAGAAACACATTCCAAAAGCCTATATAAACACCCTAGAGGCCAACTTTTAGGGGGCGTCCATCTAGGCCAAGGAGCCGAGCCAGAAAGGTCAGAATTGTGGAAATTACTCGAAGAAAGCCAGTTGATTCATCTCAAGAAGCCGAAGTCATACTCAACACGGAGGATTTCTCTTCAATTTCTTCAGGGGGTTTTAGAGTTTTTCTTATATTTTGTTTTACGTTTTCTTTTGAGATGTATTTTGTTATCATTATGAACTAAACCCTCAAATACCTGAGGGGGATGAAACTTAGATGAATCTTGTTATCATTTGCTGAACTATATGATAAATATTTGACTTGTTCTAAATTATGTGTTCTTAATTCTTGTGTTGATATTTTCGCGGATATTAATTCAAGCTTGATGTGCTTAGGTGGAGGAGCAAAAGTCCCTGCCTAATAGTAGATCTAGCATAATTAAGCAGAGTTGATCGCACGCCTAGACATAGGGTGACGAGATTTTGCCGGATTAGGGTGAAACCTAATATGGGAGTCCATAGATCGAGTTAATGCAATCTTAGGGGTTTTAATTAGAAAGAGATTTCAATTAATCAACCTAGGATTAGACGTTAGTAGCCTTGACGGAGGTATTAATATAACTTAGGGAATATTACGGATCAAGTCAAATGAATAAATCGTCTGGTTCAGAGTTAGATAACAAGTGAAGTCTAGGTGGATTCTTCCTTGGGTATTGTTTTAATCAATTGGTTTTTCCCACAAGTATTTCCCCAATTTCATTCTTTTTGTCTCATTGTCTTTAGCTTAGTAGTTAGTCAATTTTCTAGATTAAACCGATTCACTTCAATTTTAGGGCTAAATAATAAAAAGAAGGTTAGTATTAGTACTTTCGGTTCCTTTGGGTTGACAATCCAGTCTTGCCACTAAGCTATACTACTGTTCGATAGGTACACTTGCCTCAATCGTTGTCATAGTTAGTTTTTAGGCTCGATCATTCTCATTATAAATTTTAAGACTATGACACACCGATCATTCAAACATAGGTTTACACTACATTCATCTTGTGTATACTTTACTCATTACTCATCCAATCACACACAAGCATGCACTTCATGAACTTCATCATCATTAAATATATAAAACTTATCAAGTATTGGCCAATTTCCAATGGCCATTTACAAAATGAATTGAATGACATTAATAGCCACACATTGGCTAACAAATATGACATTTCACAAAATAACCAAGTTCCTATACATGCCATACACAAAATTAATCAAACTTTACTATACCAAAGAGAAGTTGATAACATGATCCGAACTCCGGTGTCCTACGATCCCCAAGTTAGCTTGGTGATACTACAAGAAAAAGGTAAATGAGAGGGGAAAGCATAAAGCTTAGTAACTTTGCATGAAATAAATAGCAACATAAAGACTTATGGTAGCATCCATTAATCTCATTGGATAATAGCAACACAAGTTCTCAAGCACTTGACACAACTTACTCATTATTACTCTTACCAATCACATATCACATTTCTGATTCATATCTCATATTTTACTCATGGGTACCTGTATCACTTCATCACATAATTTAGCATTTACGCTATCTTGAACATAAGCTTAACTCATTATCATCTTTAACATAAACTTAGCTCTTTACCCGTTGAACTACTTGGAAAATTGAAGGATACTCAATCTCATCATGCATGTGACACGATGCCAATGTCATATCCCAGCTATGGTCTTACATGGGATCACATCTCGATGCCGATGCCATATCCCAGATATGGTCTTACACGGGATCTCATATCTCGATGTCGATGCCATATCCCAGATAAGGTCTTATACGAGATCGTATATCGATGTCGATGCCATGTCCCAGGCACGGTCTTACATGAGATTTTTCTTTGATGCCGACGCCATGTCCCAGACATGGTCTTATACGGGATCCTCTTTGTCTCATGTTATGACAATTGTATCCTTGTTATTCCTAATGTTCAATCGGGACTTTGTCTTAATATAATATCATCATACTTTCATCAAAGCTTCATCAATCAATTTCATAAGAATTATATTCATTTCTCATGATATCAAGCAATTAAGAACATAATAGCATTATGTAGTTTTAATTTCACACAAACTTACCTCGGTACCAAAATATATGTGGAATTGTTCAATTTAGTCCACGACCTTGTCCTTGCCTCGGTTTCGGTCCGGGCTTTGTATTTCTTGATCTAAAATAACAATTTCAATTATTTAATTACCCTAAAAATCAAGACATCTTAAAATTTTCTACTTTGGCAAAATTACCATTTTGCCTTTAGACCTTCATAAAATTACGATTTTACCCCTAGGCTCGTAAAATGAAATGTGTTCATTTTTCACACGTCGAGCCTAGCCGATTCATATTCCCTCTTATAGCAACTCAAGATTTTAATTATTACACACATTTACCACCTATTTTACAACCTTTATAAAAAGGTCCTTTTTGGTGTTTTCATGGAAACACCTTTCATAAAAGTCGTTTATTTAACAACCAAGACTCATTTTCTTCCATAAAATTTCAGCAAACAACACTAATGCTCTCATGGAAAAACCCTAGACTTTCAACCATTTTGCATAATAGTCCTCTCATTAGTTAGCTCAAGCTACAAGGATCTCAAAAGTACAAAAATTATTAAGAAAGACCACCAAAATCACTTACTTGCTATGGTGAGAAGTTGCTGAAAATTTTTGGCTTCCAAAACCCCTCTTATGGCTGATATTTTCGGTGGAGAGAAGAAGAAAAATGGGGAAGATGATAGCTTTTCTTTATTTTATTTTATTTCATCAATTTAATCCACCTAATCCACCAACTTTGACCAATTTTGACATTTCTTGTCCCCTATGGCCGGCCAGCCCTATTTCTAAGGGTCTAATTGCAAATTAAGGACCTCCAATTAAGGTTCTATAGCTATTTAACACATCTAGCTTGTAAAATAAAACTTTCACAGTTTATACGATTTAGTCCTTTTTTAAAAAAAATTGAGCATGAAATCGCTAAAATTAATGCACCAAAGTTTACAAGGACTCATATAATCATGCTATCACACATAAAATAATATTTAAAATAATTTCTCTGGCCTCATATTAGTGGTTTTGAAATCACTGTTCCGACTAGCCCCAAAATCGGGTTGTTACATTGTGTATGTGCCTTTAATCTTTGTGTGAATATATTTATATAAAGTTGTTTTGGTCTTTTGATATAAACCTTATTTAAGTGTTTGAATCATGGTAGGAATGAATGTGAATGAATAAGAAGAAATGATAAGTTTGGTATGAATTTTATATATGAACTTATAAATTTCAATGCAAATTAGTTGATGTGTCATGTGAATTGAGGTTGATAATTGAATTGTGGTGTCAATGAGGACACATTTATTAGGCACTTAGGTTGATTATTTTGGCATGTTTTAAGCTTGTTTAAATGTGTTTTTAAAATATCGAAATGGTTGGTTTTGATTTGGCTTGGTACCTAAGTTTTGGATGAAAGTATACCTGTTTTTGAAGTTTTTTGTGCACACAGCCCGGGCTTATCCACATGGCCGTGTGTGACACACGGCCTGGCCACACAGCCATGTGCCTTATTAATTTTAAGTGCAAGATTTTTCACACAGTTACAGTGAGTTACATAATCTGAACACACGAATGTGTGGGGTAGCCACACGGGTATGTTTGAAGCCACACATGCTGGCCTCTTTCACATGAGCTGGCCACACGGCCGTGTGACTCCTGTTTCCAAAATTTTCAAATTTTTGCATATTTTTCTATTTTGATTCAAATTTGTCCTTGATTGCTCCCAAACTATTTTTAAGGCCCCGTAAGCTCGTTTTAAGGCCCGTAAATGTTATTTTTCTATGAATGAAATGTATATTCAAATTTTGTTATTTAAATTAATAAATGAATAGATAATGATGTAAATTGTTTTGATATGTGCCGTAATACTCTATAACCTTAATCCGGTAGCGGAGACGGGATAGGGGTGTTACATTTACATTACTTTACACTTTAGTTTTTAATTCACTTTCATATAACACTTTACTTTCATAAAACACTTCACTTAATATTTCACTAATTTAACACACTTGGTAAATTTTAAACATTTTGCACTTTAATCCCTAAATTCACCAAAATTCAATATTTACTTTTATAACACTTTAATATTACTTTTGAATTCATTTAAACCTTTAATCATTTAGTCCTCTCTATAGTGATGTCACTATTCTACATTTGGTCACTTATCAATCAATGAAAATAAATAACTTTCACTCTTTATAATTTAATCCATTCACTAATCACTAAATCATCACTTTGTCATTTCTTAAATTACTAACATACCTTTAATTACATATTCACTACTAAGTTTAATATACAGATTCAATAATCTTAACCATATCTTATTTAATTATTTCATATTAAAATTTAAATACTCAAATATTCAAATTAAAATAAACTAACTTGAATTCAATTAAGTACTTACCTATTTCTTCACTTGAACTCAACCTTTCTCTTCACTATCTTATGCTTTCCTTCACTTTCTCCTTCAACTAATTGATCTCCACGGTAGAAAATGATCTCATAACACTCTAGTATATGAAATTAGAATATGGTTTTAAGGTTGAACTTAAGGAATATTCATAGAAAACTTTTCTTTATTTTTCTGTTTTTCTTACATTTCTTTTCTTTCTTTTTTTCTTTCCTTCTCCTTGATTCTTATTGCTGCCACCCCTGCTAAAATAATATATAGAAAATTCTACATTTTTCTTTTCTTTCAGTTTCACCCTTATTTTCCACTAACCAATCAATTTTCAACAAATTTTATCATTTATTACCATATTTTCCCCTAAACTTCACACCTCACTAGCTTAGGGATTTTAATCTCATCATTATGTCTCCAAAAATCTATTAAATTTGGAAATTTTGCATTTAGATCCTTCCTCCATAAAATGGGAAAATTCCAATTTAGTATCTATACTTTTCTAATTTATTCAATTAAGTCCTTATTTTGATCTTCCAATTTCACATATCAATATATCTCTATGTAAAATTAATAAAAAATATTTCTTAAATTTTTTCCCCTTTTCTAAAAGGGTAAATTTACACTTTTAGTTCAACTTTTAAAATTTTACAAATTAGTCCTTACTAAATTTCATTATTCATACTTTCTCTCCAAATACCTAATTCACCTTTAAAATACTTGTCCTTTCTTAGAAACCAAAATTTTGAGGAATTACAATTGAAACACATAAGAAAAAGCGAAATATGGTTTATTAAACGAACAAAACATACTTTTGATCAAAATGCATACTCAACATCACATATTAACACCATGTTTTATACTGAGTGAAATTTCTATTAATCGAAAGACATGGTGATAACATCTAATCAATATAGCAATGTAAATGAACAATGGATATTAATGTGGTTAGTTCAAGCAAAAAATTCAAGTAAAAGCTTAAAATATGTCATGGCACGAACGTATCCAAAAGATTATACCAAAATATTGCTAGACACCAAGATAAAGGTAAACGTAGGTACAACAGAATGTTATACCTATGTACAGTTCGTACATTATACACGTTTTAAAGTGATAGAGAAATCATAGCTAAATTTACTAAATTTTATTGTAAATTACCCATCAAAAATTCAAAACAATATAAAATCATTTTTATATCATATTCAACATTTTCAACAATGTTTAAGCGACAAATCAAATACGTTCAGTAGATTTGATTAATTATATCTTTAAGCTTTATAATTTCTTGAAATATCAAAAGATTTTCAATTTGTATTTTTGATATCATATAATATCTTTAAGCTAAGAAATTCCCATGCATATATATAATTTGATCATACAATTCTATATGTACTTAAGAATAAATAAAAGTGCATAAAGATTGTCTAAAAAGCATAGGCATCAATGTCTCATTCCAAAAATCGGGTTAGTGATACTAAGAGTGGTCATGTCCAATTTTTGAATTAAGGTTGTGAAAATTTTGTAAAAGTGAGTTAATTTGGTTTAATGGATAAGTGTTGTGCTTGTGCGTGTGAGGTTCTATGTAACATCCTAAAAATTAGAGTATCTTCTTGTTATTTGTGTTGGCTCGGGTATGAATTTTGTGTGTTAGCATAGTCTTGAGAAGGCTTGATTTTATTTATGAAGCTAGAATAATTCTTAGTATTAAAATTTAGTGAAGTGGATTAGGTGAACTTGACACTTAAGTTAATTTAAGTGTTAAATTTAGCACATGAGGAGTTGTGGCAAGGTGGTTATGGCGCATGGATGGTTGCTCGAGGGAAATGGTTCGAATAGCATGAATTGCATTTGGAAGACTTTATTTTTATGCACCCTAGCATTAAGTGTAGGCCAAGCTCTAATTATGGAAGGTTGGACTTTCAATTTTTGTGACAAGTTGAATATTAGTTTAGGAAAGCTTGTATTTTGGGATAAGAATCTTAAGATTTATGGATGGATGGGGGGACAAAGGGCTTGGATGATGGAGAGTGTTTTGGAAACTAATCTAAGGCCATTAGTCCATGAATGTGGACGGCATGTGTGGCTAGGGGGTGGCCGAATGTTGATAGGAAGTTGGGGGGAATTGGTTGGTCAATTTTAGCATTTTGTGCACCATTTGGCATTTTTTCTTTTCCTCTCCAAAATTTTCTTCCTTAGCCGAATGTACCTTAGGCATTAGGTGCAATTTTGCTTTTGGTTTAGCTCTCATTTTTGTTTGAACCAAATTCTATTTTCTTTCTTTCATTTTTCCTTTTGAAACCGAAACCACACTTAGCACTTTGTGCACTTTTCTTTTTCGGCAAACAAGGTGTTTGGCCGAACCTCTTTCTCCCATCTCTCTCTTTTCTTTCTTTTGATATTTGCTCAAAACCACATTTCCGTTTTACTTTCTCTTGGCCGAATCTTCCTCCTTCCCAAATCTCATTTCTTTCACTTTTGCTTAAAATTAAAAACATCCATCCTCATTCTATTTTCTCCTTCCATGTTCTTCTTTCTTTTATTTTCGAATCCTCCTTCTCCTATTTCATTTTCACTTTTATTTTCCTTTCTTTTTCTCCACCATAGCCGAATCTTCTTTTTCTCTTTTGGTGTTATCTTGGCCGAAAATCATCAAAGGTAGATTTTCTTTGGGTTCTTCTATAATCGATTTTGGAAGATAGGTAAGTGTCTTGGCGATTTTCCTTTTCTTTTCTCTATCATTTCTTATGAGGCAAAGGTCGAATTTTTGGGCTTTTGTTAGCAAGGTTCTAACTATTCATAGGAACCGATTTTCTTTTAGGCTCTTCGGGATTTTGGAAGCAATCGATCTAAGCCCTATTTCTTTAGCAATTGAAGTTGGTAAGTCAAGTGGTAAGGATTCATGTTGGTTCAATATTCTTTAAGTTGTTGAGAAAAACCAAAGGTTAATGAGACTAAGATTTATTGGTATGGCCGAATGGCCTTGTTAATGGTTTTGTGGTTTGGCCCAATGTAGGACAAGGAGATCTAGTGCGGTAGATCGGGTCTTGGGATTTAGAACTTTCGTTAGTGACAGTGTGTATCTTACACACTTTATAATTCGGTAATATATATTTATTTATATACTAATCATGTTATTAAAGTTGGAAATCGTGAGATCTTGATATGATACCGTAAGGGTATGAGCAATGAATCGGGTAAGTCCGTTTCGCTATGACTTTTGCAATATGATGCATGATGATATGAATTATGATATATTTGCTAAGTGAATTCTAATAAAGTATAATGGCATGATTTGTTTAAATGTTACATTGGTTTGGGTGATATGAGAGGAGGGGGAAGGATTTGATATCCGTGTCTTTGGGACACGGAGGTTTGGCACCTCCAGTGGTTTGGTACCACGCTTATTTCGTGTCTTTGGGACACGGAGGTTTGACACCTCATAGCGACTCATCCTAGTGGCTTAGTACCACGCTGGTTGGCCCCACATTCGATATTATGGGATCGTCGCGGATTTGGTATCACACGTGGGTTGGCCCCACAACTTTATTATTCGTGTCTTTGGGTCACGGTGGTTTGGCACCACAATATTGGATATCGTGACTTTGGGTCACGGTGGTTTGGCACCACCACCCGTGGTTTGGTACCACACGGGTAGAAAAGGGAGTTATGGATGGCTAGGTTTGGGTGCATTATATTTATATACTTTGCTTGGTTATAAATTGTGTAAGTATGATGTATTAATCGAGGAAAGGATATATGCACCGAGTCTTGGTGACTCACCTTCTCCCTATCTTTTCAGTGATTCATAGATCGCGGATGAGGAGCCGGGTAGACTCGAGGTGGCCATGCATTAAATAAATTCGGTTCTATATGAACTTTGGTTTGGATACTTTACTTTATTTAAATTTGGTTCTATTTTTATTTTGAGTTTGTAATAAGGCCATTTAAATTACGTTTTTGGATTATTTATATGCTTTGGATTTATTCTAAACATGATTAAGTATATCACTTGATTAATTTAATAATATGAGCGCAAGGTTTTCTAAACTACAAGTCGTAATGGTTTTCAATCCCTACCATCGGGTAATACAAATCTCTTGTAAATAAATGGCAACTTAAGTGTTAATCGTTAACTCAATTTTTTTTCAAAATGTTTTCCTTCGTGGCATGCCAGATTCGGTTGTGTCGTATTGACCGGGTCTGGGGTGTTACAAATTGGTATCAGAGCCAAGTTCAAAAGCTCTGGTCTGGCCCGAGGCCCAAAATGATTTAAAGTATGGTCTTAAAATGTTTTGTTTAAATTTATATGGTTGGAAAGGCATGGCACCGAGTCTTCGCACCGATCCGCCTGTAAAGTATCTCAAACCGTTGCTTTTGATGATATGATTATAATGATGATGGCATGATCGTATAGTAGTAGAAACTACTCTAGAGACCCAAAACTATAGGTTGAATGTACTACGCAAAACAACCTCTTATTAAAAAATTTTCATAAAGCGTGGCTTTAAAGAAAGTGGAATAATGACTAATGCAAAACACTTTTAAATTAGATAAGTCGAGACTTTAGACATGAGTACTCGAGGCCGGGGTCGTATTACTCGTGGACGCGGTCGAGGTAGGATGGTTGTGTCTGAGCCAAGAGGTGGTCGGGTCCAGATCCGAAAATGAGGTACCACCACCCCACCACCAATGGTTGGAATTGAGCATCGAGGATCAAGCGGGGATGATGCGATATCTCGAGCGATCTTTGTGAGTTCTTGAGAGGGTAGCTGGAATAGGTGGAGGCGCGGGAGTTTGAAAATCCGTATCTGAGCGACTCCGAGCCAATGGAGCTGAGGTATTTTGAGGTGTTTCAGGTGTGGCTCCCAGTACGGCAGAGTATTGGTTAGAGGCGACGGAGTGAATCATGGATGACTTGGATCTGAATGCTAAGGAAAAGCTGAAAGGGATAGTGTCGCTTCTTCGGGATGAGTCATATCAGTGATGGCTCACGGTGCGGAATAGTGCTGCAGCGGAGGATCTCACTTGGGATTATTTTAAGGCAGCGTATCAGAAGAAATATATTGGGTCTAGTTACATTAATGCGCAGCGTAAGGCATTTCTGAGTTTGGTCCAATGGAGTAAGTCCGTATCAGAATATGAGGCAGAATTTTTAAGATTGAGCCGGTATGCTGGAGGTATCGTGGCTTCGGAGCACGAGCGATGTGTCCGGTTCAAAGAGGGATTGAGGGACGAGCTGAGATTGCTGATTGCTCCACATCAGGAGCGAGAGTTTACTGCGCTAATTGAAAAGACTAAGATAGCTGAAGGGATAAAGGAATCTGTAAGGCAGAGTCACGATAGGAATAAACATAAGAGAGGTTTTAGATCATCCGGGTCACCCGGTAATTCTCGTAAGAGGGTTAGCGAGTGGGCGAATCAACTGGGAGGCCTGTTACTACTAATCGTGGACCAAAGACAAAGGTAACCGATGTGGAAAATTTCATTGGGGCGAATGTTGGGTGGAAGGAAAGGATGTTTTGAGTGTGGCTCGTTGATCATCGTGTGAGGACCGCCCACGTAAGCTAGCCAGAATCGATCCCGAGGGTCAAGGTCGTGCTCGATTCGAAATGAGGGACCGTCACCACGCAGAGAGTCGTGGTAATGGTAGAGAGGTAATGGTTCTGGTCGAGGCCGCGGAGCATCGGGCAGGTGCAGGTGCAACAACACCGAGGCAAGATAGCCCGGTTTGGTGTATGCACGTGAGCGTCGAGAGGAGGGCGACGCGCCGAACGTCATAACCGTGCGTTTTTAATCTTTGGTGTACCATATACCGGCTTTGATAGATGTGGGTTCGACACATTCGTGCGTTGCTAGTAGCATAGTAGAGACTATGAATCTAGACTCGAGACTACTTCTAGGAAGATGACGATGCTTAGCCCTCTAGGTCACTCTGTAGAAGTAAATAAGTCAGATAAAGATGTACCCTAGAACTCCAAGGGGTAATGTTTGTAGTGATCCGATGGAACTAGCCGTTTGAGGAGTTCGATCCGATTCTTAGGGATGGACTGGTTGGTCAAGTATCAAGCAAGTTTGGATTGCGCTGCTAAGCGCATGGTTTTGAAGTCACCTGAGAGCGAAGAGGTGGTTATGATAGGTAATAGAAGAGATTATCTATCCAACGTAGTATCTGCATTGAAAGCTGTGAAGTTGGTCAGGAAAGGCTGTGAGGCATTTGTGGTTCATGTGTGTGTGTTGGAAGCTAAGGAGTCTACTGTGGGGAATGTCCGAACGGTAAAGGAATATGTTGACGTATTTCCAGAAGAACTTTTGGGACTGCCTCCGGATCGTGAAGTTGAATTTGGTATAGATTTGTTACCCGGAGTTGCGCCAGTGTCTATTGCTCCGTATAGTATGGCGCTGAAGGAATTAGTGGAATTGAAGGCTCAGATTCAGGAGTTGTTGGATCGAGGTTTTATCCGACCAAGTGTTTCGCCTTGGGGAGCGCCGGTACTTTTTGTCAAGAAGAAGGATGGTTCGATGCGGATGTGTATAGACTATTGCCAGTTGAATAAGTCGACGATCAAAAACAAGTATCCTTTGCCGAGGATAGATGACTTGTTTGATCGACAAGAGGCGATGGTTTTCTCAAGATTGATTTAAGGTCCGGGTATCATCAACTAAAGGTGAAAGAGGTGATATCCATAAGACGGCATTTCGCACTCGGTATGGGCACTACGAATTTACGTAATGCCGTTTGGGTTGAGTAACGCTACGGCGGCATTCATGGACATGATGAATCGGGTATTCCAAATAGTTTGGATTAGTTTGTCGTAGTATTTATAGGCGATATTTTGGTATACTCAAAGTCGGAGGAGGAGCATGATGCGCATTTGCGAGTAGTGTTGCAAATTCCGAGAGGAAAAGCGACTTTATGCCAAATTTAGTAAGTGCGAGTTCGGCTTAGGAGGTGACTTTCTTGGGTCACGTAGTATCAGCTAAGGGGATTAGAGTGGATCCTCGGAAGATTGAGGCAGTGTTGGATTGGAAGCCGCCTAAGTCGGTGGCTTTGAAATTCGTAGTTTTTAGGTCTCAGGGGGTATTACCAAGAATTGTAGAGGATTTTCTTTAATCGCAGCACCTATGACCAAGTTATTGAGGAAAGGAGTTCCATTTATGTGGACCGAGAAGCAGCAAGGAAGTTTTGACAAGTTGAAGAAGATTCTAACTGAAGCTCCGGTTTTGATTCAACCTGAGGTAGGCAAGGAATTCACGATTTTTTGTGATGCATCACATACTGGTTTGGGATGTGTGTTGATGCAGGAAGAGAAGGTAGTGGCTTATGCATCTCGATAGTTGAGACCACATGAAGTTAACTATCCGACGCATGACTTGGAATTAGCTACAGTGGTTTTTGCTTTGAAGATATGGAGACACTATTTGTATGGAGAGAAATCGATAGTCTACACGGATCACAAGAGTCTTAAGTATCTTTTGACTCAGAAGGATTTGAACTTGAGGCAGCATAGATGGATTGAGTTGTTGAAGGACTACGACTGTTCGATTGAGTATCATCTGGGCAAGGCTAATGTGGTGGCAGACGCGTTGAGCCGTAAGGTTGTATCAGACTTAAGATCGATGTTTGCTCGTCTTAGCTTATATGACGATGGGAGTCTTTTGGCAGAATTGCAAGTCAAGCCGACTTGGTTAGAGCAGATCAAGGAGAAACAGTTAGAGGATGAGGGTTTGAATGATCAGAGGTTGCGGGTTCAGAATGGTGGTTTAGAGGATTATAGTTTGTCCAGTGATGGAGTATTGTGTTTTCAAGGGAGAGCTTGTATGCCGAAGGATGTTGAGTTGAGGCAAAGGATTCTTCGGGATGCACATAGCAGCCCATACGCTATGCATCCTTGAGGTAGCAAGATGTATCGGGATTTAAGAGAGCAGTTTTGGTGGCCAGGTCTGAAGCGGGAGGTAACTGAGTTTGTGGGTAAATGTCTGATGTGTCAGCAGGTCAAGGCGGAACATCAGTTGCCGTCTGGGTTACTTCAGCCGATGAAGATTCCACAGTGGAAGTGGGAAAGGATCACTATGGACTTTTTCAGTGGATTACCCCTTACGCCAAGTAAGAAGGACTCAGTTTGGGTGATTGTGGATCGTCTGACTAAGTCAGCTCATTTTATACCGGTAAGGGTAGATTACTCACTTCAGAAGTTAGCTAAGTTGTATGTGGCGGAGATAGTAAGGTTGCATGGTGTACCAGTGTCGATCATCTCAGACAGAGATCCTAGATTTACGTCGAGGTTTTGGAGAGCGTTACATCAAGCTTTGGGTAGGCGGTTGGATTTCAGTACGGTATTTCATCCACAGTCTGACGGGCAGTCGGAAAGAGCTATACAAATTTTAGAGGATATGTTGAGAGGTTGTGTTTTGGATTTCAGAGGCAGCTGGGAAGAGTTTTTGCCATTAGCTGAATTCGCATACAACAATAGTTATCAGGCAAGCATTAAGATGGCATCATATGAGGCGTTGTATGGTAGGAGGTGTCGCACACCTACATGCTGGACAGAGTTGGGTGAGCGTCAGATGTTAGGACCAGAGTTGGTTGCAGAGACTGAGGATAAGGATAAGATGATTCCGGCTCGTCTGAAGGAAGCTTCGGATAGGCAGAAGTCATATGTCGATCTCAAGCGGAGGGATATAAAGTTTGCCGTGGGTGACAAGGTTTTTCTGAAGGTCTCACCATGGAAGAAAGTGTTAAGATTTGGGAGAAAAGGCAAGTTAAATCCAAGGTTTATTGGGTCGTATAAGGTGTTGAGACGAGTGGGACCAGTGGCCTATCAGCTCGAGTTGCCATCGAGTGAGTCGAGATACATGATGTGTTCCATGTCTCCATGCTTAGACGCTATCGTTCGATCCATCGCATGTCGTGGCGAAGAGAGAAATAGAGGTGAGTCCAGATCCGACGGTGGAAGAGGAACCAGTCGCATTCTAGATCGAGATGTGAAAGTGTTGCGCAGAAGTCGGTTCCATTAGTGAAGGTATTATGGCGGAACCATGGCGTAGAAGAAGCAACGTGGGAACCGAGGATGTGATGAGACAAGCAGCTTTCTCAACTCTTTTGATCGTGTAATTTCGAGGACGAAATTTTCTTAAAGGGGTAGAATTGTAACATCCTAAAAATTAGAGTATCATCTTGTTATTTGTGTTGGCTCGGGTATGAATTTTGTGTGTTAGCATAGTCTTGAGAAGGCTTGATTTTATTTATGAAGCTAGAATAATTCTTAGTATTAAAATTTAGTGAAGTGGATTAGGTGAACTTGACACTTAAGTTAATTTAAGTGTTAAATTTAGCACATGAGGAGTTGTGGCAAGGTGGTTATGGCGCATGGATGGTTGCTCGAGGGAAATGGTTCGAATAGCATGGATTGCATTTGGAAGACTTTATTTTTATGCATCCCAACATTAAGTGCCGGCCAAGCTTTAATTATGGAAGGTTGGACTTTCAATTTTTATGACAAGTTGAATATTAGTTTAGGAAAGCTTGTATTTTGGGATAAGAATCTTAAGATTTATGGAAGGATGGGGGGACAAAGGGCTTGGATGATGGAGAGTGTTTTGGAAACTAATCTAAGGCCATTAGTCCATGAATGTGGACGGCATGTGTGGCTAGGGGGTGGCCGAATGTTGATAGGAAGTTGGGGGGGAATTGGTTGGTCAATTTTAGCATTTTGTGCACCATTTGGCATTTCTTCTTTTCCTCTCCAAAATTTTCTTCCTTAGCCGAATGTACCTTAGGCATTAGGTGCAATTTTGCTTTTGGTTTAGCTCTCATTTTTGTTTGAACCAAATTATATTTTCTTTCTTTCATTTTTCCTTTTTAAACCGAAACCACACTTAGCACTTTGTGCACTTTTCTTTTTTGGCAAACAAGGTGTTTGGTCGAACCTCTTTCTCCCATCTCTCTCTTTTCTTTCTTTTGATATTTGCTCAAAACCACATTTCCTTTTTACTTTCTCTTGGCCGAATCTTCCTCCTTCCCAAATCTCATTTATTTCACTTTTGCTCAAAATTAAAAACATCCATCCTCATTCTATTTTCTCCTTCCATGTTCTTCTTTCTTTTATTTTCGAATCCTCCTTCTCCTATTTCATTTTCACTTTTATTTTCCTTTCTTTTTCTCCACCATAGCCGAATCTTCTTTTTCTCTTTTGGTGTTATCTTGGCCGAAAATCATCAAGGGTAGATTTTCTTTGGGTTCTTCTATAATCGGTTTTGGAAGATAGGTAAGTGTCTTGGCCGATTTTCCTTTTCTTTTCTCTATCATTTCTTATGAGGGCAAAGGTCGAATTTTTGGGCTTTTGTTAGCAAGGTTCTAACTATTCATAGGAACCGATTTTCTTTTAGGCTCTTCAAAATTTTGGAAGCAATCGATCTAAGCCCTATTTCTTTAGCAATCGAAGTTGGTAAGTCAAGTGGTAAGGATTCATGTTGGTTCAATATTCTTTAAGTTGTTGAGAAAAACCAAAGGTTAATGAGACTAAGATTTATTGGTATGGCCGAATGGCCTTGTTAATGGTTTTGTGGTTTGGCCGAATGTAGGACAAGGAGATCTAGTGCGGTAGATCGGGTCTTCGGGATTTAGAACTTTCGTTAGTGACAGGTGTGTATCTTACACACTTTATAATTCGGTAATATATATTTATTTATATACTAATCATGTTATTAAAGTTGGAAACCGTGAGATCTTGATATGATACTTGTAAGGGGTATGAGCAATGAATCGGGTAAGTCCGTTTCGCTATGACTTTTGCAATATGATGCATGATGATATGAATTATGATATATTTGCTAAGTGAATTCTAATAAAGTATAATGGCATGATTTGTTTAAATGTTACAATCGGTTTGGGTGATATGAGAGGAGGGGAAGGATTTGATATCCGTGTCTTTGGGACACCAGAGGTTTGGCACCTCCAGTGGTTTGGTACCACGCTTATTTCGTGTCTTTGGGACACCAGAGGTTTGGCACCTCATAGCGACTCATCCTAGTGGCTTAGTACCACGATGGGTTGGCCCCACATTCGATATTATGGGATCGCCGCCAGGTGATTTGGTATCACACGTGGGTTGGCCCCACAACTTTATTATTCGTGACTTTGGGTCACCAAAGTGGTTTGGCACCACAATATTGGATATCGTGACTTTGGGTCACCAGGTGGTTTGGCACCACCAAAGGTTTTGGTACCACACGGGTAGAAAAGGGAGTTATGGATGGCTAGGTTTGGGTGCATTATATTTATATACTTTGCTTAGTTATAAATTGTGTAAGTATGATGTATTAATCGGGAAAGGATATATGCACCGAGTCTTGGTGACTCACCTTCTCCCTTATCTTTTCAGTGATTCATAGATCGCGGATGAGGAGCCTGGGTAGACTCGAGGTGGCCATGCATTAAATAAATTCGGTTCTATATGAACTTTGGTTTGGATACTTTACTTTATTTAAATTTGGTTCTATTTTTATTTTGAGTTTGTAATAAGGCCATTTAAATTACGTTTTTGGATTATTTATATGCTTTGGATTTATTCTAAACATGATTAAGTATATCACTTGATTAATTTAATAATATGAGCGCAAGGTTTTCTAAACTACAAGTCGTAATGGTTTTCAATCCCTACCATCGGGTAATACAAATCTCTTGTTAATAAATGGCAACTTAAGTGTTAATCGTTAACTCAATTTTTTTTTTCAAAACGTTTTCCTTCGTGGCATGCCAGATTCGGTTGTGTCGTATTGACCGGGTCTGGGGTGTTACATTCTAGGTTTGAATACGTTCCCTTGGAATTTTGTTAAAATTTTCCCAACCTCTGACCTTGGATATTAGAGTTATATATTATTTTTGCTCAACTAATGACAAGAATGGACCTACTCGTTTAATCATAAGGCTTTATCCTACTCTTTGGTACTATGTTCGAATCCCTGCATGGGTAAAATGAAATTATTTTGACTAAATCCCCATGTGTCGCCTATCTAGTGGTATTTGGGTTGGATTTGAACTTTAGAAAATTATCCTAAAAATACCTCCTAAAATTTCCCCAAATTTTTTACGTTCCACTCTTTCCACTACTTCCATTTCTTTTTCCCATTTTCTGCTCGTTTGACATTATTTTTTCTTCTTCTTTCTTTCTGCTTCGTTTTTCTTTCGTTTCTTTTACGTTTGTTGCCATATTCCCTTGTTGTTGACTCTTGCTACTGTTTCTTCATTGTTGACTTATCTTCTGTTGTGCCACCATATAGACTGCGTTAGTGTTATTATTAAAATCTTCAAGTAAGTATAATTTGTTAGTTTCATTTTAGGGTGGTTTTTTTTATATCTTTGGAAGGTATTTTGGTTTCATTAGTTGTGATTTTGCTAGGGGTGGTTCGTAAGGTGTTTACTCTTCTGGCGAGTGAGGATTTCAGCAATTTCCCCAAATTTTTTACGTTCTTCTCTTTCCACTACTTCCATTTCTCTTTCCTATTTTTTGTTCCTCTAATGTTATTTTTCTTCTTCTTTCTTTCTATTTCGTTTTTCTTTTGTTTCATTTTTCTTTTGTTTCTTTTACATTTGTTGCCATATTCCCATGTTGTCGTCTCTTGTTACTGTTTCTTCAATGCCGAACTATATTCTGTTGTGCCATCATTTAGACTATGTTGGTGTTATTAAAATCTTCAAGTAAGTATAATTCATTAATTTCATTTTAGGGTGGTTATCTTGACATCTTTGGAAGGTCTTTTGCTTTCATTATTTGTGATTTTGCTAGGGGTGGTTCATGAGGCATTTACTCTTTTGGCGTGTAACATCCTGAAATTCGGAATTTTATGTTTTGCTTTATATCATGCGTTAGGATAGTTAAGAATGCTAATTGTGTATGTTTAGGGGTCCTAAGAAGGCTTTGGGTTGAGTTGGGCCTTAGTAAAATTTTTGTGTTTAAGCACTTAAAGGAGAGAAGGTAAGTGGCATCAAGACTTAAGGAAATAAGTGTATATTTTGCTAGCACAAGAGGAGCTAGTAGTAGAGTGGTGTGGCGTCACATGAAGGGGCTAGAGGGGTGGAGTTCGAATCCCACCTTTTACAAAAAAAAAAATTGGATTATTTTGTGCTTATTTTCCAAAGTGTCGGCCAAGGCTTTAAATAAGGTAAGGAATACTTTTATTTGATGGAAAGAAGACTAAGAAAATAAGGTAAGGATGAGAGTAAGGAAAGAAGTAAAGGAAAGGAGTAAGAAGGGGGATATGTTGGCCGAATATTTGGAAGGTGCTTGGGATAGAATTTTTGGTCAACCATGACCTTTTTGGTGAATGAAGTACACGGTTTTGGTAGGGGGAGTGAGGGAGCCGATTTTCTTATGGTTTTTGTGCAAATTTGTGCAGGAAAGGTTTTGGTTTCTTTTAGCATTTTGGGTACTTTTCTTTTCCAACTTCTTTTTCCCCTTGTTTTGGCCGAAACACTCTAGCACATTTGTTCATCTTTCTCCCTTGTTTAGCCGAAACCCTCAATCCGTTCTTGCTCATTTTTTTTCCTTTGTTAGCCGAAACTATCTATCACTCTTTCTCCATCTTTTCTTTTCCTTTTCACTATTTCTTTAACCCTTCTTTCTTCTTCTTTAATCAACATTTTGGTGGTCGAATCTTCTTGTTCATTTCTCTCCATAGCCGAACCTTTTGACCCTTAATCTCTTCTTCATTATTTCTTTCTCTTTCGTGTTGGCACTCTCTTCTTTGATCGAATCAGTAAGTGGTTTCTTTCTTCTCTTTTCACTTTCTTTCTCCCTAGCCGAATGTGTGTCCATCACTATTCGGTGGTTCTATTTTGTTTCTAAACTGAAATATCACTTTCTCCTACTCCCTCAAATCGTGATCATCTTTTCTTTTTCGTCGTGTTCTAGTGGGTGGCCGTATATCACATCCTTGCCGATTCACCTCTAGCCTTAAGTCAAACGGTGGAACTCGAATTTATAATCGTTAAGGTAATGGATTTCTTCAAGGTTCATTTCGATATCTCTCAATACTTGGTTATTCCTCTAAAATGAATCGATGATTATGTTTAAACATTTATTCTAGGGACTAATCGCTCGTTCTTCTATATTCGTTGATCCTTCGGAAGTAGTGGTAAGCCGAATCCTATCCCTAAGCAACTACTTACACTCATCATAGTATTTTCTAACCGAGACTTTTCCAATGGAGGCAAGTGGTAACGATTTGAAAGGAAAAGCGATTGGAGGACAAAAAGGGGGTGGATTTGCAATTCCTACACCTAAGTTCAAACGTAGGGCGGTATCGACGGTTCGGGATTTTCCACTGGGTTGTGGACCATCATCCGGTGAGAATAGACAAATCGTGGTTGTTCACGATACTAGGGGTAAGCATTTTTAGATCGTCTGATTTAGATTTGGATTAATAAAATCATGTTTGTTGGTTAATCGAGTGTAATGGTGATTTAGGTGTCGACGATCAAGAAGGTTTAGTCCTTACCGTAATCAGGTGTGTAATCTTACACCGAAATCTCGTAGATTCGTGATTCACTATCATGTTGGAAAATAGATCGTTGTTGCTTAAAATTCTAATAACCGTAATATGGCATGAATCGAGTAAATTGCTTAATCAATATTATTTCGAAAGATCTGTTAAAATCGGTATTAAATTGCTAATTTACCAAAATGCCCCTATGGGTCGAATTGTTGAAATGCTCTAACGGGCCGATTTGCTAGAATGCCTTAGTGGGCCAAATTACCAAAGTGCTATAATGGGCCGATTCACCGGATTAATTCACTAGATTAATGGTTGTTATATATATATGTGGATATTATATTGTATTATGTATGTGGCATTTTTTTTATATTGCATGGGATGGGAAAAAATTGTATGAAGAGCAGTGTAGCCTGGTGGCATTGCCACAATTTGTTACTAATGTGCTTAATTATGATTTCGGTGGCTTGACCACAAAAATAATATATAAATAGTAGTTCGACTGCAAATTGGTGTGAGCAGCGGGGTGGGTTGACTTGATCCCCACAGGTGTGATTGGCTGGTCGGGGTGTGATGGATGGATGGGTTGGGTTGCATACATTTACTTCATTTAAATATTGTTATGTAAATGGGCTTAGGCTCACGATTATGCTTTGCGGGTTCAAGCCCAGTGGATGACGGTAAGGGGATTATACACTGAGTTCTAGTAACTCACCCCATCTTCTTAACCCTTGCAGGTAATGCTCAGTAATGAGGACTTGGGCCCATGGATGACTCGGTGGAGGCCATACTTTGGAAATATGGTTTTCGAACATTTGTAAACTTCTTTTCCATTTTATTTTCGTTACTCTTACTATTTTGGGTTTTAAAGTTGTAATAAGGCCTCTGGGATATGTTTTATTTTGCTTTATGTTTAGACGTATTTAATATCTTTCTTGATATATTTTAAATGGGGATTTTCTAAAATCATAAATAACATTTTTTTTAAAATTGATTAACAAATGGATTTCATAACAAACTTGTACAAATAATTTAACTCGGATTCTCTTTCAAATTATCGATGTCATTTTCAAAAGTCACGGTTTTAAAAGATCACTAGTTCAATTATCGATTCTTCAATCAACCTTTCAAGATTAGAAGTGTTATTTTCAAATATTTTCAATTAAATTTGTTTTTCTTAATCTATAACCAAATAACAAACTCTTTAGTAAAAATCACAAGTTCTTACTCGTTTTCTTCATGTGACATGTCAGGTCCGGTCGTAACGCATGGGCTGGGTTTGGGGTGTTACATGGCGAGTGAAGATTTTAGTAATTTCCCCAAATTTTTATGTTCCTCTCTTTCCACTATTTCCATTTCTTTTTCCCATTTTTTGTTCCTCTAACCTTATTTTTTTTCTTCTTCTTTCTTTCTGTTTCATTTTCTTTTGTTTCTTTTACATTTTTTGTCATATTCCCCTGTTGTTGTCTCTTGCTACTGTTTCTTCATTGCTGACTTATCTTCTATTGTGCCACCATTTAGAATGTATTGGTGTTATTATTAAAATCATCAGGTAAGTATAATTCGTTAGTTTCGTTGTAGGGTGGTTGTTTTTATATCTTTAGAAGGTCTTTTGGTTTCATTAGTTGTGATTTTGCTAAGGGTGGTTCGTGAGGCATTTACTCTTCTAGCGAGTGAGGATTTCAACAATTTTCCCAAATTTTTTACGTTCCTCTCTTTCCACTACTTCCATTTCTTTTTCCCATTTTTTGTTCCTCTAACGTTATTTTTCTTCTTCTTTCTTTCTGTTTCATTTTTCTTTTGTTTCATTCACATTTGTTGCCATATTCCCATGTTGTCGTCTCTTGTTACTATTTTTTCATTGCCGAACTATCTTCTGTTGTGTCGTCATTTAGACTATGTTGGTGTTATTAAAATCTTCAGGTAAGTATAATTCGTTAATTTCATTTTAAGGTGGTTATCTTGATATCTTTAGAAGGTCTTTTGCTTTCATTAGTTGTGATTTTGCTAGGGGTGGTTCGTGAGGCATTTACTCTTCTTGCTAGTGAGGATTTTAGCAATTTTCCCAAATTTTATTATGTTCCTCTCTTTCCACTACTTCTATTTCTTTTTCCCATTTTTTGTTCCTCTAACGTTATTTTTTTCTACTTCTTTCTTTCTGTTTCATTTTTATTTCGTTTCTTTTACATTTTTTTGCCAAATTCCCATGTTGTCGCCTCTTGCTATTGTTTCTTCATTGCCTACCTATCTACTATTGTGCTGCCATTTAGATTGCGTTGGTGTTATTAAAATCTTCAGATAAGTATAATTAGTTAGTTTCGTTTTAAGGTGGTTGTCTTGATATCTTTGGAAGGCCTTTTGGTTTCATTAGTTGTGATTTTACGGGGGTGGTTCGTGAAGCGTTTACTCTTCTGGCGAGTGAGGATTTTAGTAATTCCCTTAAATTCTTAATGTTCCTCTCTTTCCACTACTTCTATTTCTTTTTCCCATTTTTTGTTCCTCTAACGTTATTTTTTCTTCATCTTTCTTTCTGTTTCATTCTCTTTTATTTCTTTTACTTTTGTTGCCATATTCCCCTGTTGTCATCTCTTGCTACTATTTCTTCATTGCCAATCTATCTTCTATTTTGCCTTCATTTAGACTGCGTTGGTGTTATTAAAATCTTCAGGTAAGTATAATTCGTTAGTTTTCTTTTAGGGTGGTTGTCTTGATATCTTTGGAAGGTCTATAACAGCCCGATTTAGGGGCTAGTCAGAACAGTGATCTCGGAATCACTAATTTGAGGTTAGGTAAAATTATTTTTTTATGTTATGTTATGTGTTATAATATGTTTATAAGAATGCATGAAAATTTTGGTGCCTTAATTTTAGCGAATTCTAGCTAAATTGTGAAAAAGGACTAAATCGCATAAAGTGCAAAAGTTCTATTTTATTTGCTAGAGGTGCCAAATAGCTATGGATTATTAATTGGAGGTCCCAATTGTGCAATTTGGCCTTATTTAAGTGAGTTGGCCGGCCATAATAATACATAGGGGACAAGAGCATTTATTATGATAGAAAGTTGGTGATATTAGTTGGAAAATTGAATAAAATAAGATGATATAAGCTAAAGTTAACATCTTTTTATTTAGTCTTCTTCTCCAACCGAAAATATCAACCATGGGAGGGCTTTGAAAGCTTGAAATTTCAGCAGCTCATTTTCTCTTCAAGTAAGTCACTTTGATGGTTATTTTTGATAATTTTTGTATTTTTGGAGTCCTCAAAGCTTAAGCTAGCTATTGGAAGGACTAGTTTGCAATATGGGTGAAAGTCTAGGGACTTACCATGCTAGAGTTCATGTTGTTTAATGAGTTTTTATGGGAGAAAATGAATGATAGGATGATGAGAAACAACTTTTGTGAAAGGTGTTGCCATTAAAACACCTAATTGGGACTAAAATGCAAAAGTTGTAATTTGTTCATTAAGGCATGAAATAGATGGAATTATGGATAGTTGTAATAGGATTAAATGTTTAGCTAGGCTTGCTTAATAAGAAATTGAGATGAAAATTTATTTACGAGCCTAGGGGCAAAATTGTAATTTTGCCAAAGTGTAGGGGCAAAATAGTCATTTTTGCCTAAAGTGTAGATAATGGTGAATTATGATTCATAAGTGATTAAATCAGTAAATTCCATTGTTCTAGATCAAAGAAAACGAGTTTCGGACCTAGAAAGGGTGAAAAGAGAAATGTGGGCAAAAAGGTCCCTTTCGGCCCTTTCGACATCGAGGTAAGTTCATGTGCAAATGTTGCAATTACGTATGAGTTAATTTAATGTTCCAATGTTGTATGGAATGTATATTTACTCTATGAATGTATGAAATATCTTTGATGAGAGGTCAAAAGAATTGAATCTAAGAGTAATGGGAAATGTATGTAGAATGATATGATGATAGTTAAAGTCTCATGTAAGACCATATTGGAATATGGCCTCGATGTAAGAATTCGTATAAGACCATGTCAGGGACATGGAATCGATATGTTAATGCAAGTAAGACCCTACTGGGGTATAAATTCTATGTGACATTATGAGTATGAGACTCAAGAGAGTTATTTAATAACTTGAGTGATTCAACGTATATGTGGAAAGGAAGAAAGTATGTGGTTGTACCACGAAAAGCACAAGTGTGTGTTAGAATTGAATTGATATGGATTCAGTGTATGATGAACCCTTAGTGGGTTATGTGTATTCAATACACTTTAGTTGCATGAGATAGATTTATTAATGTATTGTGTGAATGCAAACGAGTATCATAGAAAGTTAAGTAAGAATAGAAGTGTGTGAGAATGTTCTCGGATGAACATTTGAAATAGAGATATACACGTGGATTACTATCCATGAATGTAAAATGAAAGGTGGGCTAAGTGCGAAACCACCATAAGTATAAATGATTGGTGGGCTATATGTGATACCACCCTATTAGAGATTCAATGGTGGGCTAAGTGCGAAACCACCGAGATATTAGTAACATGAGCGGCTTATTGAAAATGCTTGATGTGTTATTTTATATGATCATGTGGTGATCAGTGCAGGAATGTATGCTAATTAAACGAGCAATTGGCTTGTGACATGGTATGAATGTGGTAAGAAATAGAATGAGTAAGCTTCAAGTGTGGTTGAGTAAGTAACCATGAGTTTATGAGAAAAACCCATTATAATACCTTGTAGTCATGAATATTCAATGAATATCAATATTTGTCATATTATGCAGATGAAATTACTAAGCATTATTGCTTACTCCTTTACTTTTCTCATCCCTTATAGGTTATTTTAACTAGCTCGGGTTGGAGACCGCCGGAGATGTTTTCACACTATTGAGCAGACACTTGGAATGAGGTATCAAGTCCTTATGAGTCATGGCATGTATAGGGATTCTTTTAAAGTTGATTAAGTTCTAACCGATGTAGCCAAATTGTATTGGCCTAAGAGAATCTAGAGTTGGTTGTGTATGACCATAGATGATGGCTTAAGTTTGTTGTATTTGTATTGGGAGTAGTTCTCCCTAGTGTATGGGATAAAGACTTTATCTCTTTAATGATTAAATGTGTTAATTCATGTGTTTTAATTGATGATTTGAGAATGTTTTGAAGTAGTATATGAATGTATGCAAACGGGAGTGGTAAAAGGCTTTGTAAGATAGCCTCTAAGTGCCCACACGGATAGACACACGAGCGTGTGTCTATCCGTGTGTCTCCTGCACCTTAGTATCTTAAGTCAGATTAGACCACGGGCTGGTCACATGGCCGTTTGTTCAGGCCGTGTGATACACACGGTTGGCACATAGGCGTGTGCCAAGGCCGTGTGAAGTCTGCACTTGACACTTAGAAACTCAATTGTCACACGGCTAACGAACACGGGCGTGTGTACAGACCGTGTGGATAAGTCAGAATGCCAAGGTTTGGCGCACAGGCCAGGGCCACGGGCGTGTCCAGGCCGTGTGGATTTAGTCAGTGCCGACCACGGGTGGAAGGCACGGGCATGTCTTAAGGGCACACAGGCGTGTCCCTATACCAACACGAGCGTGTGGCCCCTGTTTTAAAGAAAAGTTTCTTTTGGCTTGTAAAAGTTTTCGGATGCAAGTTTAAGGCCTCGTAGGCCCACGATATGAATGATTTGACTAAGAAAGAGAAATTTTTAATTCGGTACAAAATTTTGTAGCCCGTAAGTACATGTTTAAGGAAGTGTAAGCATAGTAATGTCTCGTATTCGGTTTTAGCCTCGGAATCGGGTATGGGGTGTTACATTTAGTGGTATCAGAGATATGGTTTAGTCGGTTCTAGGACTAACCTAGCGTGAGTAAGAGTCTAGCTATACATGTCGTATGTGGACCGTGATAGTGTGATGTCTCCCGGCTCTAACGAAATTATTTTTTAAGACAGTTATGATTCCCAACCGAGCTAATTTCAGTAAGTTTGTATGATTTTCAAGCTTCATGAATATTTCATTGAATTGCTTGTGATGTTGTTATATGCACATTATTTCCATGAAAATGTTTAATGATTTATTAAACAAAGAACTTACTAAGAGCATGTATATGAAAGTCCCGATTAAAAATGAATTACTTAGGATACTCAATCTGTCACATGAGACAAGAAAGTTCGTATAAGACCATGTCAAGACATGGCATCGGCAATCAAGTAAGTTATCATGTAAGACCAAGACAAGTCTTGGCATTGAAGAGTTATTATGAGATAAAGACCCATATAAGCCCAAGCCAAGGCATGGCATTGGCGAGTCTCCAAGCAAAGATGTCATGTAAGTCCAAGACAAGTCTTAGCATTGAAAAGCTATCAAGAGATAGAGATCCCATGTAAGTCTAAGCCAAGGCATGGCATTGGTGAGTAACAAGGAAGATTTCATGTAAGTCCAAGCCACGGCTCGGCATTGACCAGTTCATGAGTAAAGTTACTAATAAGACCATGTCAAGACATGGCAATGGTAAGTTCCCAAGGGAACCCACAAGCAAGACTTCGTGTAAGTCCATGTCAAGACATGGCATCGATACCAAGTAAGAGATCCCATGTAAGACTATATCAAGGATATAGCATTGGCATCAAGATACATGTGAAATGAGATTCAGTATCCTCAGTCATTCATAGTAATTCATCGGGCAAAGGAGTAAAGCTTAAATGAGATAGCAAGAAAGTTAGTAGTAAAGTTGATATCACGTCATGCTAGTGAAGGCTGACTAACAAGTATAATTCATGTTATGAATGATGATGTTGAGATTATGCTTGTTATAGTAAAGTATACTAATCTATGTGATCAAGTGTTACAGGTACCTTGTTTACCTTACAAACATGAGACTAGTAAGTACCATGATGTATGTGAGAAGCAGTAAGAGTAAGTAAGCATTTGAGATTTGTGATGCCATTGTTTATGATAAATATGTCCACATGGTTAAATCTCACGTATGATCATTAAAGCGAGAAGGTATAATGTTTCGCCTTATGACCTGTTACAAAGTCACACATATTATAGTGTGAGAGTAAAACTGAAAAGTTTGATTAAGTAGAATGCAGGAGATGAGTACGGTCGTTCAATGATAAAATGATGAATAAGACCATGGTTGGACCATGGCGGTATATGCGATCCCATATAAGACCATATCTGGGGCATGGCATTGGCATCGATACATGATCCCGTATAAGACCATATCAGGGATATGGCTTCAGTATTGAATAAGTTAATCAGATAAGACCATATCTGGGATATGGCATCGATATTTGTTGTGAGATCCCGTATAAGACCATATCAGGGATATGGCTTCGGTATTGAATAAGTTAATCGAATAAGACCATATCTGGGATATGGCATCGATATTTGTTGTGAGATCTCGTATAAGACCATATCTGGGATATGGCATCGGCATCAAATAGTAATCCCATGTGAGACCACGTCTGGGACCTGGCTTCGGTATGAGATCGTGTAAGACCATATCTAGGATATGGCGTCGATATCGATATAAGATTTCGTGTAAGACCATATCTGGGATATGGCATCAGCATCGATATGAGTTTCCATGTAAGACCGTATCTGGGATATAGCATTGGTATTGATATGAGATTTCGTGTAAGACCATAGCGAGGCTATGGCATCGTGATGACATGTAAAGTAATAGTCGGGCTATGATGTTGTGATATGAGTAAGACCATAGTTGGACTATGGCAATCAAGTAAACGATGTACTCAAACCCGTAAGACATTCTCTAACTTGATAAGCAATGATGACAGAAATTAGAGTTTAATGTTGAGTACTTGAGTAGACATTAAGGTGTAACTTGAGTAAATGAAGTCACTGTTTGAAATTATGGGTGATAGAAACCATTGTAACATGAGTAAGTATGAAAACTTGCCTGGAGCGAGTTGTGTGACTACGATGATATTTCGTTAATTAGGAATGTTAAATCATATGTATGTAGTCACGAGAATCAAGTTAGGGGCTCTACGACTTCACCCCCTTTACCATTATTAAATCATGATGAGATGTTATGAGAGTCAAATTGAATAAGTTTGCATGTGATTAATGAAAAAAAATTATGTTAGCATAGTTGAGAATGCTTTGTATCACGCTGATACATGATACTCTACTAAATAGAGTAATTGTTGTGGAACGTGAGGTTGAAGTTCTAGGGGACTATAATGAATATGATAATGTTATCATCAAAATATGAGATAGATAAGGTCCCGTATAAGACCACGTCCAGGACATGGCCTCGGCACCAAATTGAGATCCCGTATGAGACCATATACGGAATATGGCTTCGGTAATGAATATGAGAATCGTGTAAGACTATATTCAGAATATGGCATCGATGCTTGATGTTGAAGTCTATATAAGACCTTATCCGAGATATGGCATTGGCATTTAGAGGTGACTTCATATAAGACCACCTCGGGGATGTGGCATTGGTTTCGTACCTACATGAATGACGATGAATATGCGTATTTGATTATCCCTAGTGATCAATGGGACAGATAGATGAGTCTAGAGGTAGAAATGAGAATGGTACTAAAGTCATGTGAAAGAGTGAAAACATGTACTCGTGAATGAATCACGAAGAGACGATTATGATATATGACACGGAACGTGTTATATAAGGGCAAGTATGAGTAAGTTGGCTAGAAGCCTATGGTTTGTGCATGGTTAGTTAATGCCATGGATGGGATTATAATGATCTCCTTTAGTATTATGTACTAATACATGTTTCCCTTCAGGGATGATGTGGTCGTTCTTTTCATGAAATTGTGATTGTGTGAGAACGTTAACTGACGGAAAAAGTAGACTAAACGGTTGTCGATTTAGTTAATTGAAATCGACATTCCTCTATCTCCTCGTAACCTTAATTGGGTACCTTGAGGAGGAAGTTGGTGATGAATCTAGTATAAGAAATGAAATCACAAGTTTCACGTCGTATGATGAGTTTTCGAATAAGATGGATAGAGTTAATGAATTTGATCGAGATGTCCCTGCTATCGTGAGATATGACGATAGTAAAGGTTTTAGATTAGCATAACAATAGAAACTCAGATGAGAGTGTGCTTAAAATATGTTCTCAGTATGGAGAAAAGAGTAGATTATTGTATTGAGATATGATTCAAATTCGGTGTATACGTGAGTAGGGAGCATAATACAAGGGTATACTCATCGAAATGTTCAAATCGTGATAGTTGAGTTGAAAGCTATAGAAAGAACTGTTTATTTGAAAGTTCTAGTACTGAGATTAGTCTGAATCGAGAGAAAGAGTTGACAGGTTGGTGATCCAGAGACGATCACTTTTGTGTCTTTGTTGTGAGTTAGATATTATGTATTGATCCATGGGAAGATCGATGTGTATTTTCTGAATTTTAATTAGTGAGGGTATCTTATGCTACAGAAGATTTTGAAGATGAAATAGTGGAAACGGCTTGAGCTATTACAATGGTGGGTATAGTTATTGTGATACTACTCAGATAGTAGACATAGTACAGATGTCTGAATGAAAGATCCATGTTTAGTAATGTGAGTTAGTTACTCAGTTGACTCTAGTTGGTAATATCCTAGTTTCAGCGAGGTTAATGACTAGAGCGAGTTTCCTTTTCAGAACAAAAGGGTTCAGAAGTGAGATAGTAAATGGTATTTTAAATAAGCTCTGAATGAGTTTATTTAAGGTGATAAAATTCAAGTTGGATAAGATTTCCGTTGTTGATGTTTCCTTGAGATAGAATTTGAATGATGATGAATCTAGAACTTATGCAGAAGTTTTAGTATGAGATTTAGTAGTAGCATATCTATTAATACAAGAATAAGGAAGTACGGTTATGAGCATAAATGTTTTGACAATAGAGTACATTTCACGATATGATTGAGTTTATGGTCAGAAGTAGTTGACCACTAAAAGCTGAGTTTTTAAAGCGTACAAGTCAAGAGTATTAGAGTCGGTGAATGCTTTAATGAAGAAGTTAGATGAAACCTTATAGATTTCGAATTTGGTTTGACATAATTCCCAAGAGGGGGGATGTCATTCGAATATGTCATTCGAATTGTAGTGAATCAACCAGTAAAGATTCGAATGATCATTTGGACATGTGTAGAGTTCCAAATTGGTAGATTACAGAGTATATGCTCCAGAGGAAGAATAACCTAGGTCTCAAGTTACGTTTCGACCTTATGTATCACAGCTTAAAAGTTATTGGCAAGAGAAACTTGAGGATAAGTGGATTCGCGATTTTGAAGAGTAGATGGAAACGTTTTAAGAATGTTAGTAGCAAATCCTCCTGATAAGATTTTTGGGGACGAAAATCCCTAAGGGGGGAGAATTGTAACAGCCCGATTTAGGGGCTAGTTAGAACAGTGATCTCGGAATCACTAATTCGAGGTTAGATAAAATTATTTTTTTTATGTTATGTTATGTGTTATAACATGTTTATAAGAATGCATGAAAATTTTGGTGCCTTAATTTTAGCGAATTCTAGCTAAATTATGAAAAACGACTAAATCGCATAAAGTGCGAAAGTTCTATTTTATTTGCTAGAGGTGCCAAATAGCTATGGATTATTAATTGGAGGTCCCAATTGTGCAATTTGGCCTTATTTAAGTGAGTTGGCCGGCCATAATAATACATAGGGGACAAGAGCATTTATTATGATAGAAAGTTGGTGATATTAGTTGGAAAATTGAATAAAATAAGATGATATAAGCTAAAGTTATCATCTTTTTATTTGGTCTTCTTCTCCAACCGAAAATATCAACCATGGGAGGGCTTTGAAAGCTTGAAATTTCAGCAGCTCATTTTCTCTTCAAGTAAGTCACTTTGATGGTTATTTTTGATGATTTTTGTATTTTTGGAGTCCTCAAAGCTTAAGCTGGCTATTTGGGGGACTAGTTTGCAATTTGGGTGAAAGTC
This sequence comes from Gossypium sturtianum, assembly GCA_025698515.1. NCBI lineage: Eukaryota > Viridiplantae > Streptophyta > Magnoliopsida > Malvales > Malvaceae > Gossypium > Gossypium sturtianum. Next base: position 17,889,748 of record CM046943.1, read on the forward strand.
TAGGGACTTACCATGCTAGATTTCATGTTTTTTAATGAGTTTTTATGGGAGAAAATGAATGATAGGATGATGAGAAACAACTTTTGTGAAAGGTGTTGCCATGAAAACACCTAATTGGGACTAAAATGCAAAAGTTGTAATTTGTTCATTAAGGCATGAAATAGATGGAATTGTGGATAGTTGTAAGAGGATTAAATGTTCAGCTAGGCTTGCTTAATAAGAAATTGAGATGAAAATTTATTTACGAGCCTAGGGGGCAAAATCATAATTTTGCCAAAGTGTAGGGCAAAATAGTCATTTTTGCCTAAAGTGTAGATTATGGTGCATTATGGTTCATAAGTGATTAAATCAGTAAATTCCATTGTTCTAGATCAAAGAAAACGAGTTTCGGACCTAGAACGGGTGAAAAGAGAAATGTGGGCAAAAAAGTCCCTTTCGGCCCTTTCGACATCGAGGTAAGTTCATGTGCGAATGTTGCAATTACGTATGAGTTAATTTAATGTTTCAATGTTGTATGGAATGTATATTTACTATATGAATGTATGAAATATCTTTGATGAGAGGTCAAAAGAATTGAATCTAAGAGTAATGGGAAATGTATGTAGAATGATATGATGATAGTTAAAGTCTCATGTAAGACCATATTGGAATATGGCCTCGATGTAAGAATTCGTATAAGACCATGTCAGGGACATGGAATCGATATGTTAATGCAAGTAAGACCATATTGGGGTATAAATTCTATGTGACATTATGAGTATGAGACTCAAGAGAGTTATTTAATAACTTGAGTGATTCAACGTATATGTGGAAAGGAAGAAAGTATGTGGTTGTACCACGAAAAGCACAAGTGTGTGTTAGAATTGAATTGATATGGATTCAGTGTATGATGAACCCTTAGTGGGTTATGTGTATTCAATACACTTTAGTTGCATGAGATAGATTTATTAATGTATTGTGTGAATGCAAACGAGTATCATAGAAAGTTAAGTAAGAATAGAAGTGTGTGAGAATGTTCTCGGATGAACATTTGAAATATAGATATACATGTGGATTACTATCCATGAATGTAAAATGAAAGGTGGGCTAAGTGCGGAACCACCATAAGTATAAATGATTGGTGGGCTATGTGCGATACCACCCTATTAGAGATTCAATGGTGGGCTAAGTGCGAAACCACCGAGATATTAGTAGCATGAGCGGCTTATTGAAAATGCTTGATGTGTTGTTTTATATGATCATGTGGTGATCAGTGTAGGAATGTATGCTAATTAAACGAGCAATTGGCTTGTGACATGGTATGAATATGGTAAGAAATAGAATGAGTAAGCTTCAAGTGTGGTTGACTAAGTAACCATGAGTTTATGAGAAAAACACATTATAATACCTTGTAGTCATGAATATTCGATGAATATCAATATTTGTCATATTATGCAGATGAAATTACTAAGCATTATTGCTTACTCCTTTACTTTTCTCATCCCTTATAGGTTATTTTAACTAGCTCGGGTTGGAGACCACTGGAGATATTTTCACACTATCGAGCAGACACTTGGAATGAGGTATCAAGTCCTTATGAGTCATGGCATGTATAGGGATTCTTTTAAAGTTGATTAAGTTCTAACCGATGTAGCCAAATTGTATTGGCCTAAGAGAATCTAGAGTTGGTTGTGTATGACCATAGATGATGGCTTAAGTTGGTTGTATTTGTATTGGGAGTAGTTCTCCCTAGTGTATGGGATAAAGAATTTATCTCTTTAATGATTAAATGTGTTAATTCATGTGTTTTAATTGATGATTTGAGAATGTTTTGAAGTAGTATATGAATGTATGCAAGCGGGAGTGGTAAAAGGCTTGGTAAGATAGCCTCTAAGTGCCCACACGGATAGACACACGGGCGTGTGTCTAGTCCGTGTGTCTCCTACACCTTAGTATCTTAAGTCAGATTAGACCACGGGCTGGTTACACGGCCGTTTGTTCAGGCCGTGTGATACACACGGTTGGCACATGGGCGTGTGCCAAGGCCGTGTGAAGTCTGCACTTGACACTTAGAAATTCAATTGTCACACGCCTGACGCACACGGGCGTGTGTACAGACCGTGTGGATAAGTCAGAATGCCAAGGTTTGGCACACGGGCCAGGGCCACGGGCGTGTCTAGGCCGTGTGGATTTAGTCAGTGACGACCACGGGTGGAAGGCACGGGCAGGTCTTAAGGGCACACGGGCGTGTCCCTATACCAACACGGGCGTGTGGCCCCTATTTTAAAGAAAAGTTTCTTTTGGCTTGTAAAAGTTTTTGGACGCAAGTTTAAGGCCTCGTAGGCCCACGATATGAATGATTTGACTAAGAAAGAGAAATTTTTAATTCGGTACAAAATTTTGTAGCCCGTAAGTACATGTTTAAGGAAGTTCAAGTATAGTAATGTCTCGTATCCGGTTTTAGCCTCGAAATCGGGTATGGGGTGTTACAAGGTCTTTTGGTATCATTAGTTCTGATTTTTCTAGGGGTGGTTCATGAGGCGTTTACTCTTCTGGCAAGTGAGGATTTTAGCAATTTCCCTAAATTTTTTATGCTCTTCTCTTTCCACTACTTCCATTTCTTTTTCCCATTTTTTATTCCTCTGACGTTATTTTCTTCTTCTTCTTTCTTTCTGTTTCATTTTTCATTCGTTTCTTTTACATTTATTTCCATATTCTCATGTTGTCTTCTCTTGCTATTGTTTATTCATTGCCGACCTATCTTTTGTTGTGCTGCCATTTAGATTGCGTCGGTGTTATTAAAATCTTCAGGTAAGTATAATTCGTTAGTTTCATTTTAGGGTGGTTGTCTTGGTATCTTTGGAAGGTCTTTTGGTTTCATTATTTGTTATTTTGCTAGGGGTGGTTCGTGAGGCGTTTACTCTTCTGGCGGGTGAGGATTTTAGTATTTTATTCAAATTTTTTATGTTTCTCTCTTTTCACTACCATTTCTTTTTCCCATTTTCTGTTCCTCTAATATTATTTTATTCTTCTTCTTTCTTTCTGTTTCATTTTTCTTTCGTTTCTTTTACATTTGTTGCCATATTCCCCTGTTGTCGTCTCTTGCTATTATTTCTTCATTGCCGACCTATCTTATGTTGTGTCAGCATTTAGACTGTGCTGGTGTTATTAAAATCTTCAGGTAAGTATAATTCGTTAGTTTCGTTTTAGGGCGGTTCTCTTGATATCTTTGGAAGGTCTTTTGGTTTCATTAGTTGTGATTTTTCTAGGGTGGTTCCTGAGACATTTACTCTTCTAGCGAGTGAGGATTTTTGTAATTTCCCCAAATTTTTTATGTTCCTCTCTTTCAACTACTTCCATTTCTTTTACCCATTTTCTGTTCCTCTGACGTTATTTTTTTCTTCTTTCTTTCTGTTTCATTTTCTTTTGTTTCTTTTACATTTGTTGTCATATTCCCCTGTTGACGTCTCTTGCTACTGTTTCTTCATTGCCGACCTATCTTCTGCTGTGCCACCATTTAGACTGTGTTGGTGTTATTAAAATCTTTAGGTAAGTATAATTCGTTAGTTTTCTTTTAGGGTGGTTGTCTTGATATCTTTAAAAGGTCTGTCGAAACCATTTTTTTTTGTTTGAAAACGAGGTCGACTTTAAAACGAAAATGGAGTCGCCACCAATCTTTTTTTGAGGTGTGATCGGGTCACCTTGAAATTGATCGTTAAAACATTTTGATTTATTAAAACGTTACTTTTGGCCTACAAAATTCGAGAAAGCAGGTTCGGGAGTCAGTTACGTACGAGAAAGGATTAGCACCCTCGTAACGCCCAAAATTGGTACCGAATTGATTGATTAATGTCTTAATGTCGATTATTTGAAAAGATTTTAAAATACGATCCTTTTTGTTAAAGAAAACTTGTATAAATTAAACCGGACGCCAAGACCCGCTTATTTCAAAAGAATAAAATATCATACCCAGTGAGTTAGGATACGACATTTCGAATCCTCAAAACTAGGCTTGTCTTTTGCCATTTAAAACTCGTATATTTAAATTTAAGAAGGATGTTCGGTTATTTGGATTAAATGAGAAATCGAAACCCAATAAGTTAGGGCACTATTTCTCAAAATTCCCGAATACGGAATATTGCCTTTGTTTTTTGGAAATCCTTATATCGAGATAACAAAATGTCACATCCAGTGAGTTAGGACACAACATTTTCGAATTTTCGAGAATAAGTTTTTTATTTAGCTTATGCTTTAATTAAAAATAATTAGTTCTTTAGACTCGATGAGGAAAATCGAAACCCAGTAAGTTAGGGTACGATTTCTTTCAAATCTTAGAACATGGAATATTTTCTTATTTCAAAACAAAATTCTTGATGCCTCGGATAAAATACGATATATTTTTTAATAAAATGTAAAACGAATTACAATGCTAGTTTGTATAACAACATAATGATGATAAAAATATAAATAACAATCACAAAGGCAAAAAATAAAATACAATAAAATAAAAGCAAAATAAACAAATAAAATAAAATAAAATAAAACAATAACAAAAATAGAAGCTAATAGTAAATTAATAAATAAATAAATACTATATACAATAGTTTGAAAATAGTAAAATAATAATAATAATAACAAAAATACAATGATAAAAATGAATTATAATGAAAATATGTTAACAAATAAATAATAATAAAATAAGAGTAATAATAATAATAATAGTAATGAAAATAATAGTAGAAGTAATAGTGAAATAAAAATAGTATTAATAATAATAAAATAATAATAATAATATTAAAATTAATAGTAATAATAAAAAATAGTAGTAAAAATAAAAATAATAACACTAGTAATAATAATAATAAGAAGAAGAAGAAGAAGAAGAAGAAAAGTAATAATAATAATAAATACAATAATAATAATATTAAAAATAATAACAATAATGACAATAATAGCAAAAATAATAAAAGAAAATAAGAAAAATGACTAAATTAAACTTAAAATAAAAATTTGGGGTAAATCTGAAAATAAATAAAAGAAAATGGACCTTATTGAACACGCGAATAACAAGGAAGGGCTAAAAGGGAAAATATCCCCACCCTCCAAAACGCAGCGTTTTGCGCAGGACCAAACTAAAAACAGAACAAAAATTAAGGGCGAAATTAAAATAAAATAAAACTTAATTAAAAAGAAATAAAATGCGGAAGGGCCAAAAGGGTAAATAACCCATTCTCACAAAACACGCGGATCCTTCCCCTGGGTCGGGTCAACACGCGGTTTATAGGAGCAAACGACGCCTTTTTGTAATCAAACACACGACCTAAAAACGACGCCGTTTTCAATTTGTATATAAGGTTGAAAATTTTTAAAAAAATCATTTGTTACTCAGTTTTAAAAAAAAAGAAAGGGAGGGTCCCTTTTCTTCTCTGCAGATTCCTTCTCCGGCCGCAGAGACCACTGGAGGCCCGTCGCTGCTCCGCCGCAGTTGAAATTTTTCGTCTTTTTTATTTTTTTATATTTTTTTAATATATGTGAATAATTTTAAAAGAAAATAAAAGAAGATTTATATGTATATACAAATGGTTTCGAAAAAAATGAAAGAAAAAAGACGATGAAAAAAAATCAACCTCTGATATCTTTCTTTCTTTGTATTGATTTCTTCGTAAAAAAATGTGTAACCTACAAATTTCTTTTGGCCTATGTTTTATAGCCGAAAAAAAAATAGAATCAAAATACAAATCGTTTGCTGTGTTGTTTTTTGCTGCTTTCTGTTTTGCTTCCTTTTTTGCAGGTGAGATCGTTGGGGTGACGTGGCTGGAGCTGCTGCGGCGTGTGGGAGCTGCTCGTGGGGATGGAAAACTCTAGAAACCTCTAGGGTTTCTTTCTGATTTTTTTCAGTTTAGGTTTTTGGGCTAGGTTTGGGTTGGTAGTTTGGGTTTTGGACTGCTATTGTAAATGGACCTTTATTTTTGGGTTTGTTTAGTTGTAATGGACTGGACATTCTTGGGTTTTTTATTTATTCTTTTGTTTTTAATTTTTTTTTTGGTTTGGTTAATAGGCTGGTTAATTGGGCCCGGGCAAAATAGGCCCATTACAAGGTCTTTTGGTTTCATTAGTTGTGATTTTTCTAGGGGTGGTTCGTGAGGCTTTTACTCTTCTGGCGAGTGAGGATTTTAGCAATTTCCCCAATTTTTTTATGTTTCTCTCTCTCCACTACTTCCATTTCTTTTTCCCATTTTCTGTTCCTCTGACGTTATTTTTTTCTTCTTCTTTCTTTCTATTTCGTTTTCTTTTGTTTCTTTTAAATTTGTTTCCATATTCGCCTGTTGTCATTTCTTGCTATTGTTTCTTCATTGCCGACCTATCTTTTGTTGTGCTGCCATTTAGATTGCGTCGGTGTTATTAAAATCTTCAGGTAAGTATAATTCGTTAGTTTCATTTTAGGGTGGTTGTCTTGATATCTTTTGAGGGTCTTTTGGTTTCATTAGTTGTGATTTTTCTAGGGGTGGTTCGTGAGGCGTTTACTCTTCTAGCGAGTGAGAATTTTAGCAATTTCCCAAATTTTTTATATTCCTCTCTTTCCACTACTTCCATTTCTTTTTCCCATTTTCTGTTCCTCTAACGGTTTTTTTTTCTTCTTATTTCTTTTTGTTTCATTTTCTTTTGTTTCTTTTACATTTGTTACCATTTTCCCCTGTTGTCGTCTCTTGCTACTGTTTCTTCACTTCCGACCTATCTTCTGTTGTGCCGCCATTTAGACTGCGTCGGTGTTATTAAAATCTTCAGGTAAGAATAATTCGTTAGTTTCATTTTAAGGTGGTTGTCTTGATATCTTTGGAAGGCCTTTTGGTTTCATTAGTTGTGATTTTGCTGGGGTGGTTCGTGAGGCTTTAATCTTCTGGCGAGTGAGGATTTTAGCAATTTCCCCAAATGTTTTATGTTCCTCTCTTTCCACTACTTCCATTTCTTTTTCCCATTTTCTGTTCCTCTGATGTTATTTTCTTCTTCTTCTTTCTTTTTGTTTCGTTTTCTTTTGTTTTTTTTACATTTGTTGCCATATTCCCCTATTGTTGTCTCATGCTATTGTTTCTTCATTACCAACCTATCTTCTGTTGTGCCACCATTTAGACTGCGTCGGTGTTATTAAAATCTTCAGGTAAGTATAATTTGTTAGTTTCATTTTAGGGTGGTTGTCTTGATATCTTTTGAAGGTCTTTTGGTTTCATTATTTGTAATTTTGCTAGGGGTGGTTCGTGAGGCGTTTACTCTTCTGGCGAGTGAGGATTTTATCAATTTCCCCATATTTTTTATGTTCCTCTCTTTCTACTACTTCTATTTCTTTTTCCCATTTTATGTTCCTCTAACGTTAGGTTCTTCTTCTTCTTTCTTTCTGTTTCATTTTTCTTTCGTTTCTTTTATATTTGTTGCCATATTCCCCTGTTGTCATCTCTTGCTGTTGTTCATTCATTACCGACCTATCTTTTCTTGTGTTACCATTTAGACTATGTTGGTGTTATTAAAATTTTCAGGTAAGTATAATTCGTTAGTTTCGTTTTAGGGTGGTTGTCTTCATATCTTTAGAAGGTCTTTTGCTTTCATTAGTTGTGATTTTGCTAGGGTGGTTCGTGAGGCGTTTACTCTTCTGGCGAGTGAGGATTTCAGTAATTTCCCCAATTTTTTTATGTTCCTCTCTTTCCACTACTTCCATTTTTTCTCATTTTTTGTTCCTCTAACGTTATTTTTTTCTTATTCTTTCTTTATGTTTCAGTTTTATTTTTTCTTTTACATTTGTTACCATTTTCCCTTGTTGTTATCTCTTGCTATTCATTCTTCATTGCCAACCTATCTTCTGTTTTGCCGCCATTTAGACTGCGTTGGTGTTATTAAAATCTTTAGTTAAGTATAATTCGTTAGTTTCATTTTAAGGTGGTTGTTTTGATATCTTTGGAAGGTCTTTTGGTTTCATTAGTTGTGATTTTGCTAAGGGTGGTTCGTGAGACGTTTACTCTTCCGACAAGTGAGGATTTTAGTAATTTCTTTTCTCTTCAAGGGTAAGTTTTCATAACATCTGGATTGGGCTGGTTTTAGTATTAAGGTTGAAGGTCTTATGCTAGTGGACGAGTTAGTATTTGAATTTTTGTGTTTTGATGCTTATTAGATCGTTTTGTATGTTGGTTTTAGGGTTTGGGAGTGTGTCGTATCGACATTTTTTTAGAAAGAATCCAGGTGTGTGACTCGATTTCGTAAAAATAGCTAACGGTAAAAAGTCGAAAAACTCACTGTCTAAGCTATTTGGCAGGCCGTATGGCAAACCGTGTGAAACACATGGCCGTGTTCCAGGTCATGTGCCAAACTGTGTGGACCACACGGTCTGGGCTATTTGGGTTGTGTGGGCCATATAGGTTGGACCTTTTGGGTCGTGTGGGCCACACGGGTGTGTGGGCCATTTTTTAGAAATTTCACTTAGGGTCGTATTTATCTGTGATGCGTATTTGGCCCTTTCGGGTCCATATTGCATAAATAGGACTTGTAAACATGATATTTGTTAGTGTGATACTGTAAGTAATGTAGAAAAGGTATGTGATTTTTATATGCATGATTTGTATACAGATAATTTTGATAGCATGTTTCTCTTTTGCCATGTTTGTATATGAGCATATGTTGTCTGATTATGTTAATTTGTATTTTTCTGAATCTGCTATGTGACCATGCATATGACATTATGGCAAAACTGATTGGCTTTTGTTAAAATTGTGACACATTTGTTCTTCAAAGCGTGGAATTCCATGCCTTCGAATTTTTGTTATTGTACAATTGCATGTCTTACATGCTTTTCATTTAGATTCTATATTTGCATTCCATGTCATTTTGCATGAGGTTGGGATAATATAGTAAGGAGGAAGTTCTGGCAGTTTAATGATCTACACTTTCTAGTGGTTTATCCACAATTCTGTCTGGCAGCTTGTCTGCAATTATTGTGGCTTGACCACACATATCTGTTCTGGCAGCTTGGCTACAATATAGTGGTGTGACCACATATATCTGATCTGGAAGTTTAACTGCAACTCTGGTGGCATAGTCCACATTTAGCTGTTGGTGTGTTTTGGATGGACGAGTTCTGGAGAACTCTAATTTGGTGTGTAGCGGAGTTGGGTAGGAAGTTTTCTGAAAAATCTGCATTTTGATTTCTGAAAGTATTGCATTGACATAATCATGCATGCACAATTTTGCCATGCAAGTTTGATGAGATTCTCTACAATGTTTGATTGGTTATTATGTTATTTGTGATTTTGCTTGGGTTTAGTTACACACTGAGCGTGTTAGCTCACTCCTCTGTATTGACTTTTTCAGATATTCAGCAAATTTAGGATCAGACGACGTGCGGGAGCTCGGATTGTTTTCTCGGTTAATTTAATATGATGGTTTACGTTTTAACTTTTCTAGACTTTTGGACTGTAAACCTGTTTTTAGACTTTGTTTTTGGTTTTCGTTTTCGTTTTGCTTGACGACTTTTGGTATTTTAACGTAAAACTGCAAAATCATACGAATTGATAAATTGAAATTTGATTTTCAATTAAAACTCTAAAAGTTTTTTGCTGTTAAGCTAAGAAAGTGATTAAGCGATATTACTATAAAATTAGGGTTTTTGAGTACAAGGATTTTCTTAAAATATATGTGAGAGTTTTGCCAAAATTTTATACTTTCGTAAAACACACTGTCTTAGACGAAATCCAAAATTTTTAAACGAGATGATGTAATTCCTCAAAATCCGATCTTAATATCTAAGTCGAATTTGAAGTGTTACAATAAATACCTTATACATTGGTATTTTTCGAATAAAGGTATCAATATTTGAAAAGCATATATTGATACCTCACAACAAAAATGTATTTAAAATTAAGTATGCAATAATTTATTAATTGTTCATATATTATAAAAAGGTCTTAAATGATTCTATCTTGACACATCCTTTTTTTCCTATGCAATATAACAATAAAAATTCAGTATTCATCCCTCTACTATGCCAACATTTAGAATTTAATTTTACTATTTTAATTTGAGATTATTTAATCATCTACTTTATCAATAATATTGATTATTTTAAATAGTTAACATCATTAACTATTTCAATTAAATGTTATCATGAATTTTTTTTTTTAAATACAATTCCAACCTACACACAAAAAAATCTATTTCAATATGATAAGTTTGGAATGAGTATTTTTAAGAAAAACTTCAATTTAAGCATTCTAAACAAAATAATTAAGAGTCGCAACTATTTGACCTAACTAAAAGTAGAAAAACTAAATCATATTAAATTAAAGTATGGATATTAAAACTTAATTTTAAACATAGTAGAGTTGGGGAAGATCTTTGCCCCCAACAAATTTTGAGAAATTTTAATTTCTCCCTTGGATTCTTTTGAAATTTTTAATTAGGCCCTAATTTTTTTTTTTTTAAATTTCATTTCTCCATTGAAGTTTTTAGAAAAAAACTTAATTAGGTCTCCTCAAATTGTTGAAAATTCTCATTATACTTTTTATTTTTTTTATTTTAATTAAGCACTTTTAAAATTTTTGAAAATTCTCTTAATCTCACAAAAACTTTAAAATTTTTAATTAGGCCCTCATTTTAAAAAATTATTCTCATTAAACCCTTAATTTTTTTTAAAATTTTACTAGCACCTCCCTAAAAAAACTTAATCTTAGGATTCACCATTGTAGTAGAAGAACCATTATCATAATTTAACATAATACAATCTATATTTAATGCAATTGTTTTTCATTTGATTTAATAAAAATTTATTTTAAAAATGTATTAATTAAATTTTCATTATTTCAATCATAAAGTATTATAATATAATTAAAAATATATAAAAAAATTGAAGCCCAGTGTAAGCAGACAAAACATTATGGAATGAATATGATTACAAATTGGCGTTAAGGATTTTTTTTTTTGGCTCTTCACCTTTATAAATAAAGTCATTTTAACCATTTATTTAATTTTTTGTCTTCTTTAGTTTTTAGATTTATATTTCTTTTTTTCAAATTACCCTAAAATAAATGAAAATATTAACGTTTGTTAACTTTAGTAGCGTAGTATGCACGTGGATTGGATGACATGTCAACGTTTAATTAATTTTTAAAATTTAAAAAATATTTTAATATTTTTAAATTTTTTTTAAAAATTTTAAAAAAATAATTAAATATTGACGTGTCATCCACACTAGCAAAGCTAAAAAATTAAATTTTTTTATCCATTTTTGAGTGATTTGAAAAAAATGTAAATTTAAAAGCTAAAAAAATAAAAATAAAATTAAAGACTAAAATAATTTTTTTTATAAAATTGAAGGGAGAAATAGATCGTTATACCTTTCAAATTTCAGCGCATAGAATTGTTTTTTTTTAAAGAAAAAAAAGTTTTTCTGAAAATGAATTAAAACTATGGTTTTCTTTATATAAAAAGGTAAAAGTCTCCTATATCTCCATCGCATTTATTACCAAAGAAAGCAACATTTTTCTTGAAAATAATTAGTTTTTTTATCCGTACATGGTATATAAAATAATTATAATATAAAAATCTGTCAAATCTTGAATTTAATAATAAGTTATTTAATAAATAAGTTTAAATAATTTAATATATGCAAATAAAAATTTGTCAAAAGTTAAATTTAGTAATAAGTTATTTAATAAGTAAATTTAAATAATTTAATATGTCTAGATGGTAATATTGATTATAATTAAAAAAAAAAACAGTCAATACACCTTCAATTAATAATAGTGTGTTTATTGTATTTAGGATTAAAATTATTTTTTTAATGAAAATAGTGAAGAAATTGTCACTTATTTGTAAAAATAAATGTAAATATGGAGTGTTCTCTAAACAATATGAGATTAAAATTAACTTTTTAATAAAAATAGTGAAAATATTAACACTTATTTATAGGGTAAGCGTGAACATAGAAGTATTCACTAGCTGATGTGAGATGAAAATTAACTTCTTAAGGTATTAGAATTATTTTTTAATAAAAATAGTGAATAAATAAGCTATAAGAGTATTCTCTAATCAATGTGGGATTAAAATTATTTTTTAATGAAAATAGTGAAGAAGTAAATTATGATAGTATTACCTAGTTAATGTGGGATCAAAATTAACTTTTTAATGAAAATAGTTAAGAGGTGAGGTATGAGAATATTCTTTAGTCAATGTGATATTAAAATTAATTTTTTAACGAAAATAGTGAAAATTTTATCACTTATTTATAAGATAAATGTGAAATATGAGAATGTTCTCTAGTTAATGTTGAATTGAGATCAACTTTTTAATAAAAATAATGAAGAAATTGATATTATTAGGGTAATTGTGAGCATAAGAATATTCTCTAACTAAATTAACTTTTTAAGAGATTAATGAAGAAATGAGCTATAAAATATTCTTGGTCAATTTAAGATTAAAAATTGATGGTATAAAAAGTAGTCAAATGGATATGCCACATGTAAAAACAGATGTCCAAATTTGCTGGGTCTTAGAATTTATAATATAATAAAACCTCAAATTACTGTATTGTGTTATATTTATTTTGTAATTTATAAATTTTACTCATTGAAGTAATTTCTTTTTTTTTTTATGCATGCTACAAAGATTTAATATAAATCTCTTACAAACATTCAAATCTATGGTATTAAAACCCTTTTAATCTATCAAAATTATAATTAAAAATATGGCATCGACACTTGTATATCTCAACATCTGGGTTTCTCCAAACTTAAGAATGCCAACAATAATACATCATAACCCTATTGGAAGGTTATATATATATAAAATAATATTCAAAGGTCTTAAATTGGAAAAAAAAATGCTTTTTCTGCAAAGGGTTTCTAGAAAGCTTGTGGAAATATATAAACAGCATGACAAAAGTGTTCCCCTTTTTTTTTTTTATAATTCCGGACTCAAAATATTTTCCACCGCCTCAGATTCTGTTTTTGGTCTAAAGATGTTTATATGTCGGTAATAATAACATGTTTATTATATCTAGAATACATTTATATATTGGCGAGGTTGTTAAAGTTAAATGCAGGGCCGAAAGGGTGGTGTATAAGCAAGAAGGTTTGACCTTCATTCAAATAGAGGGGAGCAAGAAAGTTTTCATTTATACAAACAACTTAAAAGCCTTCCAAGATATTCATCTAATTGAATTAATTTCAACTTTGGTTAGAAAGATTTATATGATTTTACAAACTATGAAATAATAAGAGATTAAATATATTCTTAAAGAGAGAAATCAAGTAATAATCAAAATGACTTTAGAGAGAAGCTCAACTTTACAAGTGTTTGAAAATGTTCCAGTGGAGCTAGTAGCGTTTGTTATAATTGCTAATGTTATAAATCATTCCATTATGTTAAATTAATATAATTTGATTATTTTTTTAAAAATAAAATATTTAATTAAATGAATACTACCTGAGTTCAGTCTAATCACCCAACTTACCTTTTAATTGCATTTGGGAATTTTGGTATTTATTAATGAAGAACGAAAACAATTATGAGGTTACAGGTTGATTTGATTTGCTTTGCTGACGTATAAGATGTAAATTGTAGGCGGTGGGCACATGGAGCCAAAAATTGCCAGGCTGCTCAGATCTTTCCTCCCGTAGAAATTCTTAGAAAGCGACGGCCAGCCCACTTGGAGCCGCCTCTTCAAAATCAACTTGCGGAAAATTTTCTGTCAAATTGAGAACAACTTGTGAAGGTTTTACATTCAGATTTCGTCTATCTCATTTGAATTTATTTTTTTAAGCTCTTCGAATATAGATTTTAGTTACTCAATTAAATGTAATTTTTATTTTAATATTATATTTTGAAATTAATTTGAATGTTACCGAGTTCTTACTATATAAATGTGAGCTGAGAGGTATTGAAGTTTATGCTTTGGGATGCTCTTTGATATTTTAGTCAATTTAAATTAACTAATTAATTATTGACGTGATATTTAAGTGTATACCATAATAATAAAATTAATAAATATTAAATTTTTCATTCATTTTAAGGTATTTTGACAAGCAAAGATAGGTTTAATGGTTAAAAGACACAAAAAATTAAATGAAATGTTAAAATAATTTTTTTTTTATAGTTGAAGGATCAAATAAATTATTATATTTTTTTAAAATTTTCATAATATTTATAGTTATTCTATAATTTTCTAAATTTGTTATAACATTTTAATAATTTTAAGCTTAAATAATTAAAGAAAATCAATTAAACCTTACAAAACAAATATATATAAAATCAATTAACAAATTTCACATCAAACGTTATGTTAAATCATTTTTTCCATGTCAGTTACCACTGACCTCAACACTTAATGGCTCATCAACAATTTTTATAAAAAATTATGCTTTATAGACTCAAAGCTTAATTGCTTGCTAACTTCAATTAAAAGCTTAACTGATTGTAGGTTTTAGTTAAAATTTTAATTAATTTTTAATTATTTTAAGAAATTTTTTTAGTACTTAAAGTTTTTAAAAAATTATTTGATCACATGAAAACACAAAATAAAAAATAGAGTGAAAATAACATGAAACTTTTAATAAATACAAGTTGAAAATTGTATGCAATATTTTAAAAGTTGAAAAAAAAAATTGTGGATACAAGTAATGTGTTGGAACAAGAACCACCACACAAAATTACATCACGTTTATTAGAATTATTTGTTGGCATGTTTTTATTTTGTAATTATCTTTTTGTTTAAACATGCAGAAACGTATCATATGTAATTGTATTTACACATACGCTTATCATAAAAGGAAACGGACAGTTTTGGGAGAGTCCTTCATCCAAGTATGATTGTCTGAAGATAAAACAAAAAGTTGGAGGCAATCATAAATGAGGTAGGGACATATATGCAACACGTACTTCAACTTACAATAACAAAACATGACACTTGAAGATAAAGCTTTTGAAATTTATATAAGCAAGGTAGCATTTTATCCAGGAGATAATAATTCTGAGCTTAAGCAATCTACTTCGATTTTATTTTATTCAAGGAGACTTACTTTTGCAGGGAAATGGAGGATTGAGATCACATAATTTTATGTTTGTTTTGAGGTATTGGATTGAGTTTATTTTATTTACTTTTGAGTGATTAGTTAACAATCTTCAGTAAGAAAGGTTGTTAAGGGGAGAGTTCAGACTAAAAGCATTAAGGTGAGGCTACAATAATGCTAGAGCAGATAAGGTAGATGGTGCTTACATCATTGTTTGTACTGTGAGTTTATTAGTAAATTCTTTTTTGAAAAAGGCTTCGTTGACATAGTTGTGGCACCATACTACATAAAGAATCCCTTATCTTCTTCTTGTGTTCTTTATTCTACTTTCATTTGTTGCGTATTGTGTGCGAACACACAAAACAACATATTACTGCCTTCAGCGTTTCAGACTGTGCGCCAAAAAAAGAAAGCACATATGAGTACCACGACATTTTTTAAATTACTTCCTCTAATTAAATAATAATTAAAATAAAAATCATATTCAAGATCTTCAATATCCAATCATAATTGATTTTAAAATATTGTCAATTGAGTCTTAGCTCGATTGGCGTGGGTATTGTTGCTAGTGCAAGAGAACGTGGGTTTAAGTGCACTGATTATCCTCCTATTTTAAGGGTTGGGGAGGGGCTATTGGTAGTTCTAGACATTGTTTTAAAAAGAGAAAATATGATAAGATCCTATAATGAGATTAATGTTCAAAAAAATATTAATTAATTAAGTTAATCATTTTGATTTTCTCATCACATCAAAACAAATTTTGAGATTTAAACTCATTTACTTACTATTTTGCAGTACGTAAGAAATTAAGAATCACTTGAAATTAAGTAACAATGTAATACACCGAAGTGCCAGAATAAATTGTACCGATACATATACGAATCTTATGGTATGTCAACTATACTTTAACTATTGTTAGCATCGTTTAATAGGGTAATTTCATGATTTCGTAGTGTCAATAGTCTTAGTCTCAACTCATTATCACATGACATGAACATATTATTTTCTCAAAATCATTATCTATCACATATTTAACAAACACATATCAAGTCATGCGCTTCTCATCATATTAGTATAATAATTAACCACAATAATATCATAGTGAACTTTGTATATACATACTTGACAAACTTACAAATCGTACAAAAATTCAACAAGGCATAGTTCAACTTAACAAAAGTGTCATTGTAACACCCAAATCCCGACCCAATCGTCAAGTCCAAACCATAAGGTCTCATATTCGTTGTCGGAGCAACTACGATCAATTATAATACAATCCACACCATTAACATTCAATTACAAGCAAATTAAGTATATAAATTGATATATATACCTTTTTAGGTCTTATACGAGCTTACGAAAGCTCTAACACTAACCCGAGATCAAATTAGGACTAAATTGTAACATTTTTAAAACTTCAAGTTGACGTTACGATGTCAAGGATTCCACAACATCGCGTCGTGCCATGGTAACTTGATCTTGTCGCAATGACACTAGCTTGACGTCGCGATGTGACAAATTATTTTTGCAATTTCTAATGAAACTTCAACCTGCAATTTTCTAATTAACTAATTTACACATTCATACCATACTTTCAACCAAAAGATGCAATTCTTTATGAATCAAATATGAACAAAACAACTTGATGAATAGTATACCAATGTCACATTGCCTAGTTCTGTGATAGTTCGCTTTTCAGTAGTGTCGAAACTAGTGGTTTCGGGGTCTCAAATTCGACGAGTGAGTTTGTAAATATTATTATTTAATATTTACGAGTCAAATACAGTATTGTATTAAATGTTAATTTGATCATTTTAGCTAATTGAACGAATAGTTAAGTACAAGTGGTTTGTCTTTAAAGTCAAGTGGATTTGGAAAATGAAGTTTTGGGACCTCGTTTCTGTAAACCGAGCCCGTAAATATTTTTATTAAATATTTACAGAGTTACGATATAGGTATATTGAAATTTGATCCATAAATTTTAACGTTTAGATTGTTAATTAAGTGAAAATGACTAAATCATAAAAGCTACAAAAGTTAATCACTATAGATTTAATTGTGTCAGTTGAATATATAAGCATTATTAGATGGTTTTATATGGTAATTAGCCATCTTTTGAATAGATGGATGGTTCATGCATGATTAAAATTGAAATTATAATTGAATTAAAATTGGTAAATAGGTAATTAAAATAATAATAAAAACCAAAAGGAAACAAAGTTAGCATCTTCTTCTTTATTTCTTGCCAAATCCGAAACTCCATGGTTGTGAAAGCTTAAAGAATCGGTAAAGTTTAATTCATTGCATGTAAGTGAATTTTCTACTCGTTTTAGTCATTTTTTTTTATTTTTGACATTGTTGTAGCTTAATCTAGCTAACTCGGGAACTAATTTGTAAATTTGTTAATTTTATGTCATTGATAAATTGGTGATATTTTGAAGTTTTATGATAGATTTATAAGTTTGATAGTTAAATAGGATAATTTTGTAAAATGATTTTGGTTAATTTTTAAATTAAAGGACTAAATTTCTAAAATAGTAAAGTTATATGAAATTCTTGTAAAATATGGTGAATATGGGTTGTATGGGAATTATAGAAAATTTGGTTGGCCTTGTTTGGATTAATTTATGATTTAATTGAAAGATTTGGGTTTATGGACTAAATTGAATAAAAAGTAAAAATTTGGGGTAAAATATAAAATATCGATTAAGGGTCAAATATATGAATTTCGTTATTTTATGATATTTGAATTGGTTAATTGAATAAAATTATTGTATTTATATCGTGGGAAAGAAAAAGCCATTGAGTAGTCATCGTCGAGGTGTCGGTAGTTATTGTATTTGTAACATCCCAAACCCGTATCTGTCTCCGGAGTAGGGTTACAGAATATTATCAACCAATCAAAGCATTTAACAACCAATTCGTAAGTAATCATAAGCATATTCTAATCCAATCATTAAAATGCGAATTGTCCCTAAATTCTAAATTTAAAGTTCCTTTGAAAACATTTTGGGACTAATAGAAATCATTTGAAAAGTTAAAGAAGAATTTGTATTTTTTTTTTAACTACAAGGTTCACGCGGCCGTGTGGGCATTCGAAGTAGGGACACACGGCCGTGTCCCAACTCGTGTCTGTGCCCATGTAACTCACTGACTTGGGTCACACGGCCAAGCCATACACCCGTGTGCCAGGCCGTGTACCCTTCGAAATGGCCTCGCACGCCCGTGTGCTAGTCGTGTGTCTCACACGGCCAAGTCACACGCCCGTGTGCTAGCCGTGTGTCTCACACGGCCAAGTCACACGCCCGTGTGCTAGCCGTGTGTCTCACACGGCCAAGTCACACGCCCGTGTGTCTGGCCATGTGGACCTAAAATGTGCCTTAAACCACAAGTTTACCATTTCCTATTTGCTTGGGCATTAAGCAACTCAAAAACCAATCGTTTAACCTATTCAAATCACGATCAAACACACTTAAAACACACCAAAATAATTATCCTAGGTGCCTAACCAATGTACCCTCATTGGTACCACATTTATATATCATCAAAACACATCAACAATGCATCATCTAAATCAAAGTTTAAAGTATGCCAAAATCACTCAATTTAGCCTAACATAAAGCTACTTAAGACACCAAGCTTTAAGTTTCATACACATATCAAGCCTTTGGTCAAAACGCATACTAACATTTAGCTTTAATCGTAAACATATACTTATAACTCAATTTACATCACATTCACAAAGCAACTAACAACCAAAGACATCCTAGGTACATGCCATTACAAATTAAACATCACCACACTTGAGATTGGGATTGCTGTTGTTGGATGCTGAGTCGGCGATCAAAAGAGAGTACCTAACCTGCGCACGGAAAACAAAATTGCACGCTGGGTAAAACTCAGTGATATTTCTATAATCCAAACATTTTAATATATGATATGATACATGAATGCTCAAATTGAATTATATCATCATACTACTATCTAAACATACAATTACAAGATATCACCATTTCAATTTCATGCATTTCATCACCTTATTTCATGCTATACTAAATTTTCACAAGTATTCACCTTTAGTTGGTTTGAACATATATCTCAATTCACACCACTTGCTATATAAATAGCTTTGCATAGATCAATCAACAATTTACTTGTACATGGCACAAACCAATTCACATTAAGCAACTTCACTTATTCGAATAACCACAAGTATATCTAAAGCATTTGAACTTATTTCACAACTTTAATAATCTAACTTAAGAATATATCATATCTTCTAATGAATAAAAGTATATACATAAGTAAACATAACCTTCTTTAGTAATATCTATAACCATCCTCCTTAGATCATTCATAAAACCTTGTTGTATAGTCCAGTTGATACACGGCACCCGGTGCCTAGCCGATAATCTGCGAAAGAATTTGCGCCCAGCGCTAGTCGGATAAACCGACGAATAATTAGTGAGCCCAGCTCTAGTTGGATAAACCAACAATATTTGCGCCCAGCACTAGTCGGATAAACCGACGAATGTGTGTCCAGCGCTAGTTGGACAAACCGACGAATGTGTGCCCAGCACTAGTCAGATAAATTGACGAAAGTTGCGCCCAGCGCTAGTCGGATAAACCGACGAATGTGTGCCTAGCACTAGTCAGATAAACTGTGAAACACCCCACACCCGGCCCACGAGCTTGAACCGGATCTGGTATGTTCCTTAAATAAATCGGTTTTCAATGTTCTAAATGACTTAGAGAAAATTTGTGTAATTTTAAAAAAATTGTTTTGGGTTGGGCTTAATTTGAAACCTATTTAATAAATTCTGGAAATCCAACTTAAATAAGGTGACAAAATAATTTTTGGGTTTATTATTTTAAAAGAAATAAATTTACTTATCTTTAATCAAACATAATTTGTATCATATTTAAATAAAAATAAACAGAATAAAGAAAATCCAACTGGCCTTATGGCCTTATTACATCATTCAAACCCAAAATAAAGTACTAAAATTTCATAAAGTCCAAATTCCAAATAACTTCTTCAAGCGATGCATGGCCACCTTTAGCTCCCCGCCGACTCGGTCCATTATCTGCTCATCACCGAAAAATAATTCCCCAACGGGTGAGTCAACAGACTCAATGTGTACATAGTACTAATTTCCAACAAATCGGGCATACAAGTCATATCAATATCATGTTCATACAAAATAAAGGATGATGCAACCCAAATCCAAACCTATTTGTCCATCCGCTACACACCACCCGTACTAACCTCGCACCGCGCGGGACTACTAAGTCGACCCTCCATCCGCTACACACCATCGGCTGCGCCATTTGCGGTCGGACGTGCTCATCGCCCACTTATGTTGTGTCATTAGACATCAGTATTCACTTTGGATGTAACCGGTTACCACTTTTCACTTTATGTGACCGTAGTCACCACTTTACGTTGGTGAGACCGTAGTCATCACCTTCACTTTCTTCCTCCACAAATATCCCGAATGCCCCAATTATTTCATAACATATTTCACATACTTAATTTTCATTCATGTTACTAATCACATGTTCAAAATATATCACATTCACAATCCTATCAAAAGTAGGAAACGTACCTGGGTACTCCTTACCACATTTGTGGTGCTTAGCCACATTCACATACTGTTACATATTTATATATTTAATGATTGCCATGCAATTTATTGAAAGTTAGTAAGAGTACACACCTTTTTCGCTTAATAGTTTCCGTGAATTCCCGTAGAGCGATCTACCGATTTAGATCTTTCACTCCTATATTCGGCCATTAATTAAAACATATAAATAAACCTATTTGGTCTTAAAACCAAATCCTACTAGAAGTAGAATTACTTACCTAGTTGCCGAATTGATTTAATCAAGTCCCAACAGTTGCTAGAATTCCTCTTCCTTGAAATCGGCTAATACTAGGTATGTAACCATGTCAGTTTTCGGTTTTTGAAATAATGGAAAACACTTAAACAAATTATGCCTTGGCCGAATATCCCTTACCTTATGATGGGATTCCAAATCTGAAGAGGATTCCTTTATAAGCCTGTTGAAATCCTATAACTCCGTGTTAGATTAGATCTAACTTTGAAAACGTGAATCATAATCTTTAACCACATATTTATATTTATAATCCTTACCTTAGATCCTTAGATTTCCCGAAAGATCCCCTTTTGATGTTGTGGATGATTGCCCTCTTTCTTAGAATCCACAAAGATTCAAATTAACAAAGAGAACGGAGAAGAAAATAGAAGAAAAAGAGAGGGATTTTTGCTTAATGAAAATTCGCAGAGAGGGGTTTTGCCTAGGAGAATTTCTAGAGAGGAAGAGGGAGCAAATGTTGATGAGTAGCCCTCCTGTCCTCCTTTTATAGCCAAAGTTATCACCCTAGAGTCCTTTACTTGGCCACCACTCCTCTTTTTGATAATATTATCTCTTTTATTTAAAAGATAAAAGCCTTTAATCCATCAATTATCTCCTCAATTATCTCATTAGAAAATAATCCTTTATTTATCTCTTATTATTCACATATTTATGTGAATAAAACTCCTTTATTTATCTCTTATTATTCACATATTTATGTGAATAAAACTCATTTATTTATCTCTTATTATTCACATATTTATGTGAATAAAACTCCTTTATTTCTCTCATATATCCAAGTTTCCCGAAATGTTTCAAGTTTCCATTTTTGGATCATTTCCAAAATGTTTAGGTTTCCAAAATGTCTAAGTTTCCAAAAATGTCCATTTCCATTTCCATTTTCATTTCCATCTCCATTTTCATTTCCATTTTCATTTTCATTTCCATTTTCATTCATTTCTAGGTTTCCAAAAGTATCAAAAATTTATTCATAATACTTAAGACTTGTCATTTCATACAATTGATCCAAAAATGCATAGGCCCTTCCTAGGATGTTACGCTTCTACCCCCTTAAATAAAATTTCGTCCTCGAAATTTCCTAACTAAACAGCTTGAGGGTATTGTCACGCATTGTCTCTTCCGGCTCCCACGAAGCTTCTTCCGATCCATGATTGCGCCATAACACCTTGACTAAAGGCACCGACTTCTTTCGTAGTGCTTTCACGCCACGCCCAAGATCTCAATCGGCTCTCTCCTCGTAGGATAGATCCGGCCTTAACTCCACTTCTTCAACAGTACCACATGAGACGGATCCGATCGATAGCGACGTAGCATGGACACATGAAATACGTCGTGCATTTGATGCAACTCGTGGCAACTCCAATTGGTATGCCATCGCCCAACTCGCTTTCAAGATTTGATAGGGCCCTATAAACCTTGGGCTTAGCTTCCTTTGCGACCGAACCGCATAACCTTCTTCCAAGGTGAGACCTTTAGAAACACTTGGTCTCCTACTTCAAACTCAATTTCTTTCCTCTTAAGGTCTGCGTGCGACTTACTTCGTCTCGTCGCTTCTTTCAACCGTGCCTCGAATTAATTCCACCTTCTCCTCGCCCCGCCACTAACTCGGACCCAAAACGCGGCGTTCTCCTAACTCGGTCCAACAAGTTGGTGTTCTACATTTCCTTCCATACAATGCTTCGTATGGTGCCATCCGAATGCTTGCCCGATAGTCGTTGTTGTAGGCGAACTCGGCTAGAGGCAAGTAATCTTCCCAACTTCCTCGAAATCCATCACACGACCTCTTAGCATATCTTCCAACACTTGTATAACCTGCTCGGATCGCCTGCATTCCGATTGTGGATGAAAAGTCGTAGTGAAGTCTAGCTTAGTGCCTAATGCTTGATGAAGTGCTTTCCAAAATCGAGACGTAAACCTTGGGTCTCTATCGAGATGATCGACATCGGTACCCCCGTGTAGCCTCACGATCTCCGCCACATATAACTTGGCTAACTTTTGAAGGAATAGTCGATCCTCACAGGATAAAATGTGCGGACTTGGTCAAACGGTCCACTATCACCCATACCGAGTCCTTCTTAGTGGGCGTAAGGGGAAGCCCACTAACTAAGTCCATGGTAATTCTTTCCCACTTCCATTGGGAAATCTCAATTGGTTGAAGCAATCTGATGGGACTTGGTGTTCACCTTTTTACTTGCTCGACATGTCAAACATTTCCCCACAAATTCGGTCACCTCTCGCTTTTGTGTCCGACCACCAAAATTGTTCCCTTTAGATCTCTATACTGACTTGATGCCTCCGGATGCATAGCATAAGGACTACCATGCGCTCCCAAGAATCCTTTGTCTCAACTCCTTATCCTCGGCATACAAACCTTTTCATTGTAGCACAAGACTCCTTCATCATTGACGCCATAATCCTTTAATCCTCCTTGCCGTACTTGTCGTAACTTAGTACTTAAGTCCTTATCCGCCAACCGTCCCTCTTTCACCTCCTTCACCAAAGTTGGCTTGACTTGTAACTCGCCAACAAAGCCTCGTCTTCATACAAACTTAAGTGAGCGAACAAAGCCCTTAAATCCGACACAACCTTCCTACTTAGGGCGTCGGCTACTACATTCGCCTTGCCGGATGGTATTCTATCGAATAGTCATAATCTTTCAATAACTCCACCCACCTTCGTTGCCTCAAGTTCAACTCCTTCGAGTCAACAAATACTTAAGGCTTTTGTGGTCCGTGTAAATTACCGACCTTTCTCCATAAAGGTAGTGCCTCCAAACTTTGAGGGCGAAAACCACCGCCATGAGTTCCAAGTCATGAGTTGGGTAGTTCACCTCATGCGGCCTTAATCTGTCGAGATGCATAAGCGACTACCTTTCCTTCTTGCATTAGCACACGGCTAACCACTGTAATGCGAAGCATCACAATATACTACGAAGTCCTTACCGCCTCGATCAATTAACACCGAGCTTCACAAGACCTTTTAAGCTTTTCAAAGCTCTCATGTTGCTTATCCGTCCACGCAAACGGTACTTCCTTCCTTAGTAACTTTGTCAAAGGTGCGGCTATTGACGAGAATCCTTCCACGAACCTTCGTAGAATAGCTCGCCAAGCCTAAGAAACTTCCGATTTCACCACCGACCTAGGTGATTTCCAATCCAACATCGCTTCGATCTTCCTAGGATCCACTCTTATTCCTTCTGCGGATACCACATGTCCTAGGAACGCCACTTCCTTGAGCCAAAATTCGCACTTGCTGAATTTGGCATAAAGCTTCTTTTCCCTTAACACTTCTAACACAACTCGGAGATACTCATCGTGCTCCTCCTCCGTCTTGGAATACACCAAAATGTCGCCGATGAACACCACGACGAATCTATCCAAGTAGGGTTGGAAAACCCTATTCATCTTATCCATGAACGCGGCGGTGCGCTCACAACCCAAACGGCATCACCACAAATTCAAAATGACCGTACCTTGTCCTAAAAGCGGTCTTATGAATATCGCCTCCTTCACTTTCGCTTGATGATACCCCGACCTTAAGTCGATCTTTGAGAACACAAATGCCCCTTTTCGCTTGGTCGAACAAGTCATCTATCCTTGGCAAAGGATACTTGTTCTTGATGGTCGGTTTGTTCAATCGACGATAATCTATGCACATCCGCATAGTTCCATCCTTCTTCTTCACAAAGAGAACCGGTGCTCCCCACGGAGACACACACGGGGGTCGAATGAACCCACGATCCAACAACTCTTGGATTTGAGCCTTGAGCTCCACTAACTCCTTTGGTGCCATTCGGTGAGGGAGCGATTGACACAGAGCTGCTTCCTAGTAGCAAATCTATTCCAAATTCCACTTCTCTATCCGGGGGTATTCCGGCAACCTCCTAAATACATCCTTAAAATCCCTTATCGCTCTAACTCCTTGACACCTTCCTCTTCTCCTCTTAACGCACTCACGAAGGCTAAGAATGCCTTACATCCTTTCTTAACCATTTTCTCGGCCTTCAAAGGTTTAAACTACGTTAGGCAAGTAGTTCCTCCTTTCTCCGATCATCACTACTACCTCATCTTCCGGTTCTTAGTTCCATACGCTTAGCCGCACAATCCAACACGGCTCGATGCTCTACTAGCCAATCCATTCCAAGTATAAGCTCAAACTCTCCGAGGGTAATTCCATTAAGTCACCCCGAAGTCCGCTCCCCGAATCTCTAGGGGTACATTCCGAAAGATCCTATCTATCCTCACCGCTTGGCCTAAAGGGCTTACTACGCTTATCCGCCTATCGAAAGTTCGAGTCTAGGCCTAGTGTTTCAACCACACTACATGCAACATAGGAATGAGTTGAGCCCACATCAATAAGAGCAAAATAGGGTTTGTCATGAATAAAGAACGCACTGCTGCTTATAACATCCGGCTGCGTCTCCCTCTCTTCCCTCCGGTGAACCGCGTAAACCAAACCCGGTTGCCTTGCTTGGCGTTAGTAGCCGCACTCGGCCCGAGCTCCACGGCCTCTGCCACTACCTCTGTTGGTGACCCACGACCTCTTTGAGGTCGCTGTCCGCCTCTACCACCTGGTTAGCATTCTCGAGTCGCTGGTTGGCTCTCATCTAATAGCTTGGGGCAATCCTTAATCATATGGTCCTTGGACCCACACTTGAGACATCGTCCCGCCTTTTCCAACACTCTCCCCGTGCTTCCTTCCACAATGTTCACAAGGGCGAAATTGCCACCCACTGCAGTACACTTCTGCTGACATTGTGGTCTCATCAACTCTAGGCCTCTTGTGGCCTTTTCCAGATGGCCCAAAACCTCTTTTGGGCTTATTTCTCACACACTGCTTGGTGGCGTCCTTAATTCCTCTCGACCACTTTAGCCTTTTCCACCAAGGCGAGAGAATTCCGCCCCCCGATGCGGTGCTATCAAAAGTCTCAAATCGTCCCTAAGTCCGTCCTCAAAACGAACACAGCGTTCATGCTCGACCGCCACTACTCCTCGGGCATATCGGCTCAACCTCAAGAATTCCGCTTCATATTCGGTGATGCACTTACTTCCTTGTACCAACCCCCTAAAAGCCTTCCTTTTTGCTCATCTATATACCTCGCTCCCACATACTTCTTCCAAAATGCTTCCTTAGCATATTCCTGTGTCGATCTTCCGCCGTGGCACCGTCCCGAACGGTTAACCACCATTGATACGCTTCATCGCAGAATAAAGGTCGCCATCCCTTTCAACTTCTCCTCGGGGTCAAGTCGAGCTCATCCATGATGCGCTCGGCTTGCTTCCAACCAAGACTCACCAGATCGGGTGCCACTCCCGATACTCCTCTAAACATTTCACTCCCATTAGCACGGAGCCGCTCAGTACGCACTTACGATTTCTGAATTGTTTCTCGCACCAGACCACCAATTCCAAAACTCGCAAAGACACCGCGACACGGCATCTTCCTCATGCGAGAGCTCAGCTCGCTCCAACATTGACAAATTGGGGGTGATGGTGGTGGTGGTATCTCATTGTCGAAACCTTGTCCCGATCTAACGATCATCCTTCCTCTACCTCTTCCACGACGACCACGTCCTCTTGAGCTCATTAGCGACTTAGATCCGATTAAGGAATTTTATGTATTAGTATTCTTGTTTCACTTATTACCCGCGATGATATCTTATGAAGAAGAGTTTAAGAGTGGTTCTTTCAGATTCATACATGCATACAAATTCTTGCATTCATTCATTCATCCATCAACAAATATGAACTTTCGCTCATTCAAAGAAACGTTGTAATTCTTGTTGTTGTTTTCGTTATTTTGCTTTTCCACTACCCGGGGGCATTTTCGTAATTTTATCCTACAGGGTATTTTCAGTAAATTTTCAAAAATAAAAAGTTCCCTGGTGATTTTGACGAAAAGTATTTTGGTACTTCTAAAGTTCCGGAAATTTTGGAAGAATTTTGAAATCCAGGGTATTTCTTAATTTTTGATCTCGTGGTATTTTGATAATTTTTCCAAAAATCGGGTAAATTTGTAAAATTTATTAAGTTAGGATATTTTCCAAGATTGTAAAACATTGAGGGTTCCTTTGAGAGTTACACTTTTCAAAGCAATGATATTGTGAAAATTTTGGAAATCGTGGTCGTTTTGGTAATTTTGTAAGTTAGAGCAATTTTGTAATTTTCCAAAATCAAGATAGTTTGATATTTTACAAATTAGGGTTTTTTGAACATTTGATAAAGTAATGAAATTTTGTTAAAACTATGGGTGGTTTGGTCATTTTATAAACCAAGGGTATTTTTTTTTAAAAAAAAATGGCTAAGTCCCTTTCGGGTTTTATTCTTTGTGTTTAGCCTATGACCGAGCCCTCTTGGTCGTGGTGAACCAAAGCTACGCACTGTGCAGGATTCGAATGAAAAGGAGGTGAGTCACGCGGATCGCTTAAATACCAAGCTCTCACCGACCTTTCTAGACATGCGCATGCAGGTTGCCACACCACCGAGCCTTCTCGAGTTAGGGCGAACCGAAGCTACGCACTGCAGGATACCTACGAAGAGGAGGTGAGTCACTAGGATCGCTTAAATACTGTGCTCTTCCGGATCCAATCCTAGACATGCGCATGTGGGTTGCCACACCCTAGCTTAATAACTTAGTCATAGGTTTGTTAAGTTCATTAAGTCTTATGAGTTTCAAGTGTTTGAGTAGTCTAATCCTAGGGTTCAAGTTCCTATCACACTATTCTACGCTCCATGCCTTTTCTACCCTTTTACAATTCATAATTCACATAATCACACAGATGGTTAAAGGTACTTACCGTGGATCATGGGTCGGAGACTTAGGTGCCATGCCATAAAACCTCGCTTATTTCAAAGAAATTCATTTGGGCTCGAATTGAAAACGTTTTGGGCCTGAGCCCACAGCCGAGAGTTTTAAAACTGGCTCGATACCAATCGAAACACCCCACACCCGCCCACGAGCTTGAACCTGATCCGGTATGTTCCTTAAATAAATCGGTTTTCAATGTTCTAAATGACTTAGAGAAAATTTGTGTAATTTTAAAAAAATTGTTTTGGGTTGGGCTTAATTTGAAACCTATTTAATAAATTCTGAAATCCAACTTAAATAAGGTGACAAAATAATTTTTGGGTTTATTATTTTAAAAGAAATAAATTTACTTATCTTTAATCAAACATAATTTGTATCATATTTAAATAAAAATAAACAGAATAAAGAAAATCCAACTGGGCCTTATGGCCTTATTACATCATTCAAACCCAAAATAAAGTAGTAAAATTTCATAAAGTCCAAATTCCAAATAACTTCTTCAAGCGATGCATGGCCACCTTTAGCTCCCGCCGACTCGGTCCATTACCGCTCATCACCTGAAAAATAATTCCCAACGGGTGAGTCAACAGACTCAATGTGTACATAGTACTAATTTCCAACAAATCGCATACAAGTCATATCAATATCATGTTCATACAAAATAAAGGATGATGCAACCCAAATCCAAACCTATTTGTCCATCCGCTACACACCACCCGCACCAACTTTGTACAATCGCGGGGACTACTAAGTCGACCCTCCATCCGCTACACACCATCGAAGGCGATCAGCTGCAATGACGACGTGCTCATCGCCCACTTATGTTGTGTCATTAGACATTGTATTCACTGGATGTAACCGGTTACCACTTTTCACTTTATGTGACCGTAGTCACCACTTTACGTTGGTGAGACCGTAGTCATCACCTTCACTTTCTTCCTCCACAAATATCCCGAATGCCCCAATTATTTCATAACATATTTCACATACTTAATTTTCATTCATGTTACTAATCACATGTTCAAAATATATCACATTCACAATCCTATCAAAAGTAGGAAACGTGCACTGGTACTCCTTACCACATTTGTGGTGCTTAGCCACATTCACATACTGTTACATATTTATATATTTAATGATTGCCATGCAATTTATTGAAAGTTAGTAAGAGTACACACCTTTTCGCTTAATAGTTTCCGTGAATTCCTGAGAGAGCGATCTACCGATCTAGATCTTTCACTCCTATATTCGCCATTAATTAAAACATATAAATAAACCTATTTGGTCTTAAAACCAAATCCTACTAGAAGTAGAATTACTTACCTAGTTGCCGAATTGATTTAATCAAGTCCCAACAGCTTGCTAGAATTTCTCTTCCTTGAAATCGGCTAATACTAGGTATGTAACCATGTCGCTTTCGGTTTTGAAATAATGGAAAACACTTAAACAAATTATGCCTTGGCCGAATATCCCTTACCTTATGATGGGATTCCAAATCAAGAGGATTCCTTTATAAGCTCGTTGAAATCCTATAACTCCGTGTTAGATTAGATCTAACTTTGAAAACGTGAATCATAATCTTTAACCACATATTTATATTTATAATCCTTACCTTAGATCCTTAGATTTCCGAAAGATCCCCTTTGATGTTGTGGATGATTGCCCTCTTTCTTAGAATCCACAAAGATTCAAATTTTAACAAAGAGAACGGAGAAGAAAATAGAAGAAAAAGAGA
The DNA here is from genome assembly GCA_025698515.1 of Gossypium sturtianum. Classification (NCBI taxonomy): domain Eukaryota; kingdom Viridiplantae; phylum Streptophyta; class Magnoliopsida; order Malvales; family Malvaceae; genus Gossypium; species Gossypium sturtianum. Next base: position 17,919,214 of record CM046943.1, read on the forward strand.
GGATTTTTGCTTAATGAAAATTCGCAGAGAGGGGTTTTGCCTAGGAGAATTTCTGAGAGAGGAAGAGGGAGCAAATGTTGATGAGTAGCCCTCCTGTCCTCCTTTTATAGCCAAAGTTATCACCTAGGAGTCCTTTACTTGGCCACCACTCCTCTTTTGATAATATTATCTCTTTTATTTAAAAGATAAAAGCCTTTAATCCATCAATTATCTCCTCAATTATCTCATTAGAAAATAATCCTTTATTTATCTCTTATTATTCACATATTTATGTGAATAAAACTCCTTTATTTATCTCTTATTATTCACATATTTATGTGAATAAAACTCATTTATTTATCTCTTATTATTCACATATTTATGTGAATAAAACTCCTTTATTTCTCTCATATATCCAAGTTTCCCGAAATGTTCAAGTTTCCATTTTTGGATCATTTCCAAAAATGTTTAGGTTTCCAAAAATGTCTAAGTTTCCAAAAATGTCCATTTCCATTTCCATTTTCATTTCCATCTCCATTTTCATTTCCATTTTCATTTTCATTTCCATTTTCATTCATTTCTAGGTTTCCAAAAGTATCAAAAATTTATTCATAATACTTAAGACTTGTCATTTCATACAATTGATCTGAAAAATGCATAGGCCCTTCCTAGGATGTTACAAACTGACAAAAGTTGCGCCCAGCGCTAGTCGGATAAACCGACGAATAATTAGTGAGTCTAGCACTAGTCAAATAAACTGACAAAAGTTGCGCCCAGCGCTAGTCAAACGAATCGACGATGTCAATTATTCATTTGCAAGTCCATAATTTTTTATTTTTTTTTCATAACTCAATATCAAATTTCATAATTTAATGACACTTCCACTCCAATTATCTACTAATCATGCATTAATTTATTCCATAATATCACATTCCATAAACCTCCATTCAATTGAATTAACTTATACCTCCATAAACTTTCATTCAATTTAATTAACAATTACATTAGGGATATATATTAAGGCATCAAGTAGTAACTAGATTAATTAAAACAATTTATAAAGTTCGAGTTTGGGGACTACGAACTTACCTAAAACCGTAGATGATTATTCCGCAACCTTCTCTTTTCTCGGATTTACAATCGATCTACTCGTTTCACGATCAAAACATAATAAGTCAATTTATTAACTAATTCAAATACCATATCAAGTTCAAATTCAAACCATTCTACCATTTAATTACATTTTTACTTATTTGCACTCAATATTTACCCTCGATACAATAAAATCCCCAATTATAAATCATATTATTTAATTAAAATCAAGAAAGTCTCATTTCAACCAATTATTCCACAAGGTTCAAAACAACTCATACTTTCAATTAATTCACAATTTAATCATTGAATTTACCATTTCCATAATTAACCAAATATACATATAATTTATTTACAATCCCTAAATTCTTGAATTTTATAACTTAACACCATGCTAATTTAATTTATAGCAATACACTCCTTGCAAGCTAATACTAACAAAACACATGGTACAAAATATTTTAATTACTCACTAAACTTAGTAATTCAACTCAAATTTCTAGCACAAAGAACAATCCACCAAAACAGTCCCTAAACTTCACAAAATTAACAATTTAACCTCTAATTCTATCAAAACAACTTCAAACATTAAAAATTTTCAACAATGGCAACTTCCACAAAAATCATAAATTCTCTAAATTTCCACATAGGTAATCTACTACAGAATTTTAAGGTTCCAAAAATATAAAATTTAATTGAAAATAATCAAATCATCCCAAAAAAATTAAGCTTCAAAAATGGCACTTAAAGGCCGAATGGTGCTAAACCTTTCTTCTCCCCAAATCGGCATGCAAGAGGTGAAGCTTTAATTTTTGTTTCTCTTCCTTTTTTCTTCCCCCCCACTACTCTATTTGTTTCTTTTATTTTATTCCTATTTTCATTTTTATTATAACTTAGCATATATTACGTATATATATAATTCTCTCATAATTATCCACTAACCAAAACTCATCAAATTAATGGACTATTTATTTAAATAGTCCCTTATTCTAATCCCACTTTGAAATTTAATACTACTTACTAATTTATTACCCACTAAAGTTAATCATTGTACTTAATTAAACACAAATAATTAAAATTATCAAAGTATCATTCTACTCATTTCTAAAATGACTCTATAAATGTTAATCTCAATTTCATATACCATTCAATTCAATACAATTAGCAACTTATTTACACTTTTACACATTTGCCCCAAAACATTTACATCCTATACAATTTAATCCATCGTATCAACCAAGTTAATTCCACAATTAATACATAACCCACTATTGCCGAATACTTAACCCTTAATATACCGCCTATATATATCTTTAATTCATAATAAAATCCTTCTCATTTATAATTTACTCAATTAAATCCCTAATTTTTAAACGCAGTAAAATTTTACTATATAAAATAACACAAATTCAACATCAAGCACCCAAGTAAAACTCTTTCAAATAAAAGACTTCAAAATATCTCAATGACATATTTTTTTTCATACATTGATAATTTCACATAAATAAACAATTTAACCCCCATATTTTCAAAATTTTCCATAATAATCCTCAATGTACAATTTCATGAATTGACTTTACAAATCATCTCACTCCACTTCCAACTTTAAAAATCTACTCCAATAACATTAAGAACTTATATTTTTCTACCATACTAACTTGTTCCAACATCAACAATTGTAAAAATTTCAACATGGGTTATCTAACTCATGATCTCAAAAACACAAAATCCATGAAATAAGAACCAAAAATTACTAACCAATTTGAGCTTTAAAGCATGAAAAATGTGGTTGAAATATTCTCCCCCTTTTCCGCATGGAAGAGCAAAAATGAAGCTTTTAATTTTTTCTTACTTACTCCCTCTCTTTCCTTTTTTTTCTACCCACTCTTCTATTTCTATTTCTTTTATTTTTTTTCTCTTACATATAATAGTTATCCTATTATAATTATTAATGATATCACTTATTCTCATGCACATCCACTAACCTCATGTGACTAAAAAAAATGGACTATTTAATTAAATAGTCCTTGCAACTATTTCTTTCTCATAATTAATTTAGTCCCTAACAATTAAAATTATCCATTTAATATTCAATTAACTTCTAACGTAACTCCCGAAATTATAATACTAATATTTTTAAACTCGATACATGAAGGCGGGGTCCCGGAAGTATATTTCCCGACACCCCCGACTTACGGGACGTTACAGTATTTCTGTAAGTTCATAACTTGGTTAAACTCATTAGTTGCTATTTTTTTTGTGATATAATATTTATCTATATATGTTTTGATTGAGTTCATTTACTAGTTAAATGGTAATGGATGAGATGGACTAAGTTGTAATGCTAACTAAATTAAAGGTTATGCTTGAAAATGAGAAACTACATGGATGAATTCTTGTGATGAAATAATGTGTATATGACTAAATGATATAGATATGAAACACGGCCCGTATGAATCTCGTGAATGCTTAGGATACAAATGACATGTCATTAGGATTATTATAGTTAGGGTGCTGGTTTTGGATGTCTTACCGATGGTTGAGATCCTGCATTTGTTGCGGATTCTCTATAGCTCGTGTGTGTAGAATCGTGTAGCCTGACATCCCGACCCACAGCTCGTGTGAGCAGACCTATTTCACAGCTCGTGTGAGCATTTACAGTTACAGTTACAGTCACACTTTGTGTGAGCATTGTTCTCGCGTATCCGACGATATTTCATTTGGTTCATCGGGTGATAAAAGTGTAAAATGAAAAGAATATATGAATTAGAAATATGGAATGGGACATTGAATGGAGAAATTGATATGAATTATTGAAACGAAATGTGATATACAAAATGATTACGTGTTAAATGTGCTCAAAATGGTTAAACGAAATGGTAATATGAGACGGGTGTACGAAAGAGTTATATAAATGAGTATATGAATAAGTTATATAGAATTAGTTATATGAAGTGATATATTATACGAGATATTTCCACCTAAAATTTATGTATTTTATATTTTCTTTCCGTGATTGTTCCATTACTATTATAACAAAAAGTGAATATCTATTAGGTAGATAATAGACAAATAACCTTGAAATAAGGAGTTGAAATCATGATAGTTACATATTTATATGTTTGTTATGATGTGATGTGATGCATTTAATCCAATTTAGATCTTCTAAATGAGGAAGGCTAAATTTTCTGCCAATTGAATTATGTTGCTATGTTTGATATAATGCGACTTCTAATGAGTACAAAAATCATTTATATGTTTGCTAGGTAATAAATACTCACCGATATATATTAGATTCATACATTTATGAGGAAAGAAAATAATGATATGTTTGGGTGACTTTTATATTAAAAGTCGAATTAGTTTTTGTCTCTTTTATTTAAAAAATGGGTAAATTAATCCACGTGTATTAGATCAAAAAATAAATTAGTTATTTCTATTAAAATTTATTTATTTATACTTTTAAAGATCGGCATGCTTGATGAAATAATCTGACAGTAACATGTGGTGCATTACATATATATAATGTTAACGTATAGGGACAAATTTTTAACAGTAAAAATAGATGAAATATTTAAACTAAAAGACCAATTTGCTTTTTGATTTAACGTACATGGGCCAATATGTCCCTTTTTTAGTAGAGGGGGCAAAATACGACTTAACTCCTATTATAGGAACCTCCATGATACTTTTACCGTTGATTTGGTATTATTATGCTTAGCATTAATACATTTTGATATTTGAGTTTGGTTTCAATATACAAATTGATATTTGAGTTTTTTTTTTTATCCTAATTAAGCACCTTAGTTTGACTTTAATATTCAATTTGGTATTTATTTATTTATTATCTCGATTAAGAACTTAAATTTTTTTTACTAAATCACATGTATCAAATATTTATTGAGCTACATATTATTATCTTATCTGAATATTAAATTAAATATTGAAGCTAAACTCAAATATCAAATTAAAATAAAAAAAATTCAAATGTAAAATTAAATATTAAAACCAAAGTAGAGAGTAATCCTATCAAGCCATTTGCTTATAAAATGACCCTTGGGAGTATTTGTAGCCACCGTACCTGCCCAGACAGCGATAGATTTTAACCAACGACCCACAATTCTGAGGGCAGATGCTGCCAAAAATTGCCAGGCTGGTCACTCTTTTATAAATTAATGGAAAGAAACAAGACTACATAAAAACGAAGGCGAACCCAATTTTAGCGGCCCCTTCAACATTATAAACCCAAATTAGTTCTAATCCAAACCATTTCGTGAGGTTATTAATTATATTCCTAAACTATGATGTTAGGTGTTTGATTTCTTCTAATGAGAACGAAATATATGTCAAGGTCCGTCGTTTATTTTTTTAAAAACACTCATAAGTAATAAAGAAATTAATTACTATTATCAATTATGAACATCTTGATTTAAAAAAAAAAATCTTTCTTTTAATTATTTGATCACATCAACCCACAAAAATTTACACATAATAATATTTTTTATATATTATAATTTTAAAATTTACAAATAATAATTTTTTTATAAATTTTAGATATTCAAAATTTTCAATTAAAATATCGTTTGCTTTTTATAAATATGGTTTTGAAAGGTTAGATGAATATATTTATTTCTTTTTTTTTTAACCCAAATAATTTTGTTAAAAAATATTTTATTGTAGTTAAATAATAATTAAAATCAAACATTTCAATAGGATCCGAGATCCAATCATAAGTGGTCTAAAAAGAAGCCTATTAAAGTCTCAATCCACGTGATTTTATGACAGATAAGTTTGTCCTTTTATATTAAAGTACAAAGGGACCGTACCCATTATAATGTAAGGTCCATATCATTTCTAAATAGATTAGCAACTTGGAGGGGGCCACACTAAGAATGCAATAATCAAATTTTCACTTGCATCAATTCCGCCTCTAATTTCTTATTTAATATTGAGTTACAAATTGATAATTTTTTAATTTTGATTTGTGTTAGATTTTTTTATAAATAAAGATTAAAAAAATTGTCAAGTTTATGTTGAAAAAAGAAGAAACTATTTAATAGAAATAGAATCTCATAGGAAAGTTGTTTTTTTCATACAAATAATTATATAATCGGAGAAATAAAATTGAATTACAAAACTTATCACAGATTAAACTTGAATCGTCACAAATTCTATCACCAACCAATTTGGGTTAAAAAGTTTTTTTAAGGTTTTGAGACAATTGAAGAAGTTTGAGTATAGAAATTTATTTATGTATCCGAGAAAAAAAAACATTTTAATAAAATATTTTCTTTGTTTTACGGTATTTGTTTGGTGGAAAATAATTTCTCAAAGGAAAACATTGTTTAAAACACAAGTAAAATCAATGTATTTTTAAGGAAAATGTCTTACCGATTTTCATCCCGTAAGACATTTTCCCTTCTCCTCTTCACTCTCATCACTAACTTGAATAACAGTCATTCTCCCTTCCTTATTATCTCTGTCCGTCAGCCTTCGCATCTCCTCCTCATCTCTGTCTGTTGGCCTCACCTCTTCATCTTTGTCTCATCATCTCTGTCAATCGACCGTTGTCCTTATCAAGTCTTCCTTTCTTGTCTGCATTTCGAAGAAACACTCAAAAATAAAAATAAAAACAATATTTCCAGTCCTATCAAGGTATATCACTATCTTCTTCTTATCAAGGTTTTGCATCTGACTTTTTTTTTTTTTTTTTTGAAATGGAAGCTATTTGCTTCATTCGAAATGCATCTGTTTATTTTTAGGTGAATTTATTATTATTTTTCTTATAACTTTTTTTTTTTACTTCGGGCTAAATTGATATGCATAAATCAATTAAAGAAATGTTTGCCAATATATCTTGTACAACTCCATTCTTTCTATTCTTAGTGCTTTGGAATATTTAACTTCATAAAGAAACAATTATACAAAACTAAATAATAACATTCCATAACTCATATATTTCTAGGTAAAATTACATTTATGTACCTTAAATCGAACCCACGGGGCCTTAAAAATAATTTGAAAACAATCAGGGGTCATTTTGAAACAAAACATAAAAACCTGGAAAATTTGAAAACATGGGTCATACGGTCGTGTGACAAAGCCCAAACCGTGTGGATCAGAAATATGGCCATGTGTCTATTTCACACGCCCGTGTGGCTACTTCACATGCCCATGTACGTGGACCGTGTAACTAATTGTGCTTGTGTAATATAAGGTCACACGGCCATGTGGCCAGGTCATATAACTCACTGTGACTATATAGCTCGGGGTCACACGGCCGTGTAACTCTCAGTGTCCGTGTGGACCAACCTGCACTTAAAACAACAATGACACACGACCGTATGGTGTGACCATGTGTGGCACATGGCCGTGTGATAGCCCGTATCCCAAGCCGTGTGCTCCAATTTGTACCTTCAAATTCAAGTTTACCAAAACATACCTACTTGGACATCAAGCAACCCAATTTCTATCAAATAGACTTACTCAAAACATGATTAAACAAGCTCAAAACATGTCAAAACATCCATCCTAAGTGCCTAACCAATGTGTCCTCATTGATATGGCATCCGAAATGAATATATTACTCCATATTGTGGTGTTCTATATCATTTAAAAGAATTTTGTGATTAGGGGCTAGAAAATGCAAAAGAACTCTTTAATCTTCGTCATTCATCATTGCGAATCACTGTTGAGCGTGTTTTTGAGATTTTGAAGAAACGGTTTCGTGTGTTAGATGCTGAACCATTTTGGAATTTCCAAACCCAAGTAAATATAGCGTTGGCTTGTTGTATCATTCATAATCATATAGTGAGAGTTGATCCTAATTATTTAATTAATCAAGTATTATATGAGGAGTCTGAGTTTGATTTGATAATACCAACTCTTACGGAGCGAGAAGAAATAGAAGCAGCAAGAGAATGGTCTACTAAGAGAGATGAAATTGCACAATCTATGTGGACTGATTATATGGCTAGAAACATTAGGTAGGTTTAGGGCTTAGGGTTAACGTTTCTATGTTATGTATGTTTTAGTATTAATTTGTAGTACTAATTGTGATTTGGAAACTAATTTATTATTATTTGATCTTTGTTTTTTTTATAACATAATCAAGAGTCATCTATTTGCTTTAGTTGTTTTCAATTTATGATTGTTAATATTCTAACTTAATAATTGGGTACTATTATATATTTGTATTTATTTATAAATAAATCATTTTCCAAAAAATATTAGCTATTCCAGAAAAGTAATTCATTTTCCAGAAATCATTTTCTGAAAGCCATTTTACATGCAAACAAACAAACCCTTATTAAACTTGTATATTACAACTTTAGTTACTAGTGGCATTTTGTTGACATATTCTACAAAGTTCGATTATTGTGAAATTCCTTTTTTCCAATGTAATTGTTATACTTGTTTATCACTTTAGACACGTGATAGCATGGGATAGTTCATAAGGGGTAGATGAATGGTCATTCGATTTGTATCATTAGTTTCATAATCAGTCACTCGCATACCTCACACCACCAGCAAGGAGGTCACTTGTTGTCATCCACCCACTTTCAATCACCTGCTACGGATTATCCATGGGGATCATTCTTTGTACTACCTCAACAAAGGGAATATTAGAGTAGGACCACACAGTATTAGGTTCGACGACAACTGACATATAACAAACCTACCACCTGACCAACCATATGAGTGAGCCACCATTTGTATTGTCGATGGCATGACAATACATGGCAAGGGGACCTCTCTTATATACCCCAACATTCGAAGAGCGAATGATCTTTTTTCTCCTTAACCATTCTACTTGATACCCAATCTCTTACAGCTCCCTAAGTTCTCCTACATCTCTTTTTCCCTACTTAATCATTTTCTCTAATTCTCCGCCTGTCACAAGAAAAATGATGACCACTTTTTTCTCTTTTATCTCATTCTTGTTGAGCACTAGTACCAAATGTAATAGAAAGAGAAAAGAAATTTGAATTTAAGACAAAAAAAACAATTCAATCACTTATACATAAAAAAAAAACAAAAGTTTTTATGATTTTTTTTTTTTAAGGAAAAAGGAAATCCAATTGTAAAACGCAACCTACAAATAACGTAGATCTCATCAATTGGAGAAAATAAATAAATAAAAGAAATGCATGAAGCATGTGGTTGTGCTGTGTAATAAGGACGTGTGCTTATATGATACCCCACATGTTCCTATAATTTCATTGATCACCATATCATATAAAAATAGTTTTGGGATCCTAAGTTCTGTTTAATGGTATTTCCCAAAGCTTATCATATTTGTTTTTATTTTTGGGTCATAAATGTTTGTTGAGTAGTACATGGGAAGTGTCGTACAACTATGTATGGTCAATGGCACAATGGTGGACAACATTACGGTTCATATTCTTCTTTTAACTATTTTTGTTAGAATGAGGCATATTCTTAGCATCAAAGAATAATCTAAGCGTGTTCTTTATTTCATGATTAAAATATTATATATTTTTTAGATATTTTTAAATTAAAATTTCAATTAATTATATTCGAATATTACACATTTAAAATCCATTAATTATATGATTAACGTAGCTACGCGTTGAAAAAAGTGACGAGAAAAATTGATATTTTTTTCAAGCTATATTCTATGTAAATTATGCATAAGTTACAATTAAACTTATAATCAATAAAGTATTGGTTTAATGACTTAAGGATTTTAAAATCCCGTATTTTATTTAGGTTTGTAATCCATATTTATTATTGTTTATGTCTCATCATGTATAGACCCTGTATAAATTTATTTTGACTCAAATTTAAATATGTTATGGTTATCACTCCAATGGTGCTTTATAATGATATATTTTTATTATAATTATTTGGATTCATCTTTGTAATCATCATTATGATGTACTTGTAATTTAAAAAAAACCAACATACGTATATTATTTAAAAATTGTATTATGTTTAATATAATGTAATTTATAATTTAATTTAAAAATAATTAAAATATTTTTATAAACGATTATATTTTCATTTTTAAATTGAATTTTATTAAATATAAAGATAAAAGATAACAAAATGGTATTTAGAGTCGGGAAATTCTGAAGTGGAGCCTATGGTTTAGTTGAGTCAAAGTCTCATCCCACAGTAATTGAAACCAAACAGCTATACAGCAAGAAGCTGTATCCACTCCAACCACATCCCATTGCTCTATTCTAGTTGATGAAACAAAATCAACTTGTACTCTAATATATGTGTATGTATATATGTACACCAAATGTAAAATAAAAAATAATAAATAAATTATACTCAAAAGATGATTTAACTTTAAAAAGTTACAAATTGATCATTAAATCATTCATAAGTTTTCATTTAAGTCACTGGATTGTTAATGTTTTTTTAAAGTTCGGCTAGTGAGTTTTAAGCGACAATTTAACGATTGGTACAGTGGATAAGTACCCATTGATGAGTAGATCGGATATCGGAAAAGAAAGTTGTTTGAATTTTGGTTCGTAAATTCATGATGTTCAAAGTTGTTTCATTGAAAATAATAAATTGTAGAAGAGAAGGGGAATGAAAGTGTTTAATTGGTGTAAGTAATGCAAACAAAGAAGGCCATACAACAATGATTTTAATAGTCTAGTGACTTAAATGAAAATTTTCAAACAATTCAATTACCATTTGATAAGTTTTTGAAATTGAATGACTAAAACGTAAATTTAGTAATAATTTAATGAAATTGGGTGCAGTTTGCCCAAAAATAAAATATCTTAACACCAGCTCCTGCAGTGCAGACCGTCCATTTCAGCGGCAAGTAAAAACAAATAGCGAATCGTACGCCTGTATGTTGTGGAGCCTTAAATTATTAGTTAATTCATAAAATGGTTCCTAAATTTTTAATATTTTATTAAATCCTTAAATTAGAGTATTATTTCAACTTTATAGATTTGAAGTGTTTAAAAATATTAATTATTTAATATGTCTTTAATAAAATTAGATCTAAGCTAACATTTAAGTCAAAGATTTGATGGCTAGCAATAGCATGGCAAAATAATATAATACTCTAAAGTTTAAAAATCAATTTAAAATATGAATTATAATTCAGGGATATTTATACAATTAACCCTTGTTTTATTTTCCACAAAAATCAAAATTCCTTTTATTTAAAAAAAGAAAAGAAAAATTAATAACTTTCTTTTCTTTTCTTTTCCACTTTTTTTATTAGAAAAATTGTTGTCAACAGAAAATAATAAAAATCGAAACTTGGTCCTACCAGCTTTTTTTTTTCAAAGATGGCCCAACTAGTTTTTTTAATAATAAATTATGTATTTTTTAAGGGTAAATTTCACCAACAGTCACTCAACTTTAATATTAATGACAAAATAATCACTCAACTTTTAATTCAGTCACTATACTTTCAAAAAATAACAAATCGATCACTAACGTTATCGAAAAGTGATAAATTAATCCTCCGTTAACATTTTCCGTTACAGGGCAAACAGGTTAGCTAACCTGGCCAGTTAACTTGCCATGTTGGACATAAGGAGCAGAAGGGTCTTCTTCTTCTAAAGCTGGTCCCTTGTTTCTTTTCCCCTCTTTTCTTCATTTTTGTTTTTGTATTCTATATCTGGAATAATCTCAATTGGTAGAGTAGAGTTTAATTTTAAAGTTGAAGGTTTGAGTTTTATTATATTCATTAAACTTTACCATCAAACCACGCCGATTATACTCGTTTTCCATTAAGCAAAGAGAAATTAAATATAAAAAACCAAACAAAACAAAAATCAAACAACAACCCAAAAAAATTAAACCCCAATTCCGAAATGGGACACTTCAATTTTAAGAAAGAAATCAAATAATTAAAAGCTAAATGAAACCCTTAAAAAAAATTCAAATGGATGGAAATAAGGAGGTAAAAATAATTGTTTGATACAAAACAAAAAAGTAAAGAGACATATAAGCGAACGAAAAAAATACAGCTTGGATGAAATTAAAGAATTAAAATTGGGGAAAAAACAATAAAACAATTGTCGAAACCATTTTAAAATTTTGGTTTTAAAAATGGGGATCGACTTTAAAACGAAAATGGAGTCGCCACCAATCCCTTTTTATTTAGGTGTGATTGGATCACCTTGTAAAACGTTTCATTTTAAAACATTTGATTTTGGTCTACAAAAAACGAGAAAACGGGTTCGGGAGTCGGTTACGTATGAGAAAGGGTTAGCACCCTCATAACGCCCAAAATTTGGTACTTAATTGATAGAATCATGTCCAAATGTTTGAAATTTAAAAAAGTTTAAAATAAGATCCCTTATTAGAAAGAAAACCAAGACTTACCTATTTCAAAGAAATAAAAATACCACACCCAATAAGTTAGGATACAGCATCTTATATCTTCGAAGCTAGGTGCATCTTTATTTTAGAAAATTCTTACCTCAAGACACAAAACATCACACCCAATAAGTTAGGATACAACATTTTGAATTCTCAAAAATAAGTTTTTTGTTTGAAATCTGTAACCTTGAACTTTGAAAATGGAGGGATATCTAATATTTTGAATTTTACGAGAAAAATCACACCCAATAAGTTAGGGCACGATTCTTCTCGAAGACTCCAAATATCGGATATCACCGTTAAAATATTTTACAAAAAATATTTAATTTAAAAGGTATTTTTATTAAAAATTGTATGAGTAAGACATTGTAACATATATATATCAATTGCAATTCTACAAATTTAACCATAAATAATAAATGAATAATAACATGAATAAATAAATAATAAAAACATACTAAAGCAATAATAAATAAATATAAAGATAATTAATAAAATCATAATATATAATGAAATAATATAAAATAACTAATAATAATATATAAGGATTATACATAATAAAAAAAGTTAGTAAATAATAATAATTAAAAATATATATATATACATAATATATTAATCATAAAAATTATATATGTAATAAATAATATAAATAAAATAGGCTATATATTATAATAGACTTTATACAAAACAAAATTTTAAAACTAATATATAATATAATACTTAAAAATATAATATAATAAATAATATGTAAATATTAAAATAATATATAAATTATTAAACCAAGTAAAATAATATATAATAATTAAATATATAAAGATAATATATATAAAATATATGGATTTTGTATTATTAATAAATTAATAAATATCAGGAAATTATATATAATATTTAATATGATAAAATAATTAAATATAATATAAAATAAAAGGATAAAAAAAAAGAAACAATGGTTAAATAACAATTAAAACATATATAAAAGAACTAAATTAAAATACGCGTTAAACTATAAGGGCTAAAAAGGAAATTATGTCAAATTTAAAAAACGGCGACGTTTTATTTTTGACCTTTAAAGCAGTCTGAGGGTTTAATTGAAACAAAAATAGATTTTAGGGTTAATTTTAAAAAGAAATAAAAAATACAATTTGGACTAAATTAAAATTTAAAAATTTACGGAAGGATTAAAATGGAAATTATCCCATTCAAGGAAAAACACGCGGATCTTGCCCCGGGTTGGGTCAACACGCGGGTCATATGTTTGAAAACGGCGTCGTTTTATGCTTATTGAATTAAGCAAAAACGGCATCGTTTTGTACAGTTATAAAAATCAGTTTTTAGGCAAAAAAAATTCATTTGCGCCTCGTTTTAAAGAAAAAATCCGAAAAACTCTCTCAAGAGCTCTCCTCATCTCTGCCGAAATTCGGTCATCGAGCCTCCGTACCACACGTCGCACGCGCTTCACGCGCCGTCGCCTACGGCTGGCCAAAGGTAAAAATTTCGCCTTTTTCTTTTATAAATTTGTTTATATATAAAACATGCACGAACCGAAGAAAAAATGGAAATCACCTTTGCTAAAAACTTTGTATTCGCTTCAAGGTTTTTTATTTCTCTGTATATTTTCTTGTATTACATGTATATTCTCGTGTATTCCTTTTACATATTTTTGTTGGGTTTATATAAACCCAAAAATAGATTTAAAAGGAAATACATGTTTTTGCCTATTTGCTTGTTGCCTGCTTTTCTTTTTCGCAGGAGCGGAGATCTCGGCGTGGCGTCATTCGGCGCGGATTGAGGCCGGGCGAGCCCGATTTGCGCGTAAGGCGCGGAGGAGGTCGCTGCTTTGGGCGCGAGGCGTTGATTGCGGCGCGAGGCAGGGGGTGCTGTTGGTGAGCTTGCGGCGCAGTGGAAACCTAGGGTTTCCTGTGTCCGCAAGCATCCGAATCATTTGGGCCAGTTTGGGTTGGGTAGGTAATTGGGTTATTGGTATTGGGTTAAAGTTTGTTGGGCTAATTGGGTAGTGGGTTCTGGTATGGGTGGTTTAGGATCTGTTTGGGTTTAATTTTGGGTCACTGGTGGTGTTTGGGCTTGGGTTTTAAACCCGTTTATTGTAAAAAACTGATGGAATTTTGCATTTATTTATTTTTTGGTTTTTTTTATTGCTGATATGGGCCTGGGCAAATTGGGTTCCTACAACAATATTTGGATTTTCCCTCTATTTTCTCTCCGTGATCGTTGGAAGAAACTTTATATTCCTCTTTCTAGGGGTTTGTTAACAATTGTAGTGATTTTTTAGATGAAGGGATTGTTCTAAAAAGAAAAAATAGAGAGAAAAATATAACATAGAGAGATAAACAAAGAAGTTGAAAAGAATTTTAATTTTTGATAATAGTCACTTAACTTTGATTTTCTCTTTCTACTGCCGAGATAGAGTTTTTATTGGGTTGTTTAAATGACAATATAGATTTTAAAGTGACTGATTAAATACCACATTAATTTTCGGTTACGTCCGTAATAGAAAATGATTAGTAAAACTATTTTGTGATTTAAATTAAAGTTGAATAATTGTTGGTATTATTTATTATTATTATTTTTTAATTAACCGAAGTCTACGGATTCTACAGATGGGTCCAAACTTTTACTCTTTAAATAACCAAGCAAGGCCGCAAGTCACAAATACAGAAAGGCTCTAAATTTCGAGCTCTGAAAACTTTAAAAATCCATCCCACACCGACCGTTCAAAGTGTAGTGGTTGTCGGCGAGCTTTTTCTGATGGGGATTCGAGAAAGTCACACGTTCAGTGCCTGGAAATGGCTAGGCTTCGTATCTGCAGTATGGGTGCAGACCATTTCGGGCAATAATTACACTTTCTCAAACTACTCTGATGCCATCAAGACGCTTATGAACCTTACCCAGCTTCAGCTTAACAATTTGTCAGTGGCTAAAGATGTTGGTAAGGCTTTTGGTCTCCTTGCTGGTCTTGCCTCTGATCGTTTGCCCACTCCCGTCATCCTCCTTATTGGTGCCATTGAAGGCTTGATTGGGTATGGCGCTCAATGGCTTGTCGTCAGTCAGAAAATCCAACCACTTCCTTACTGGCAGATGTGTATATTTATGTGCTTGGGAGGCAACAGCACCACATGGATGAACACTGCCGTGTTAGTCACTTGCATCCGCAACTTCCGGCGAAACCGTGGTCCGGTCTCCGGAATCTTAAAAGGGTATGTCGGTCTCAGCACCGCTATCTTCACAGACTTATGCTCTGCCCTCTTCTCCGATGACCCAGCACGATTCCTCGTCATGCTTGCCGTCATCCCTTTTGCTGTTTGCCTTGTCGCCATCTTATTCCTCCGTGAAATCCCCCAATCTACTTCCGTCGCTGCAGAGAAGGAAGAAGCCCGCTATTTCGCAATATTCAACATAGTCGCCGTCGTCGTCGCTGTTTATCTTTTAACTTACGACCTCATCGGTTCAACCAATCAAGTGTTTTCGCTGGTTTTCGCGGTTATACTTCTTATTTTATTAGCTAGTCCATTGGCGGTGCCGATATATGCTTTTGTAAAGAGTTGGCGCTTGGTCGGGTTCGAAACTGACATGGAGCGACAACAACCGTTGCTGAAAGAGGAAACTAAGTCGCCGCCGGCGGAGACAAAGGAGATCATTACCGAAGTGGCAGCAGCAGCTTCGGCGGATGACGCGACGGTGTTAGTGGAAAAGACAAAACCGGTGATAGGAGAGGAGCACACGATAATGGAGGCGATGCAGACATGGGACTTTTGGGTATTGTTCATATCGTTCCTTTGTGGGGTGGGAACAGGTATGGCGGTGATAAACAACATGGCACAGATCGGGTTAGCGTTGGGTCACGCCGACGTTTCTATATTCATTTCATTGACCAGTATTTGGGGCTTTTTTGGACGAATCATTTCCGGCTCTGTTTCCGAGTACTTTCTCAAGTAAGCTTCTTCCATTCCTTGCCCTTAACCTCAACTTGTTCTTTTTTTTTGTTGTTGTTGTTGCCAAAAACCTTAACTTTTGCTTGATTGTGACTTTTTGTTAGCATAATTAGGATCTTTTACTTTTAGTTGGTGGATATTGATTTATTGATTGATTCAGGTCGACATCGGTTTATTATTAGTAATATGCAACTTGATACCCTTTTTTATTTATTATTTTCCATATTCTTTGATTTGATCGATGAGTTCATAACAACAACATGGTCTTTTTACTTTTTTAAAAAAAATGTTTATTTTCAATCATTTTATTAATTTCGTCAAATGTATGCAAACATCACATACAGGTTTTAAAAACTAAACCACAAGAAAACATTTTATGTAAGAAAAATATTTTCTTTTAAAAAATTTACTTAACGATGATCTTAACTATCTTTTATTAAATATGTGTTGGAGTCTTAGATATGTATGATTTTAGCAATATATAAACTGGTACACCTCTACCATCATTTTAATAAGTATGGGTTGGTTTCTTTCTTTTCTTGAAAGGCAATATTTTGTGCTTTGAGCCGCAAAACTGCATAATTTATTTTTATTAAAAAAAAAAACAAACAAACTGGTTTACGTTTTCTTTCTGGTTAAGAAACCTTGGTTTGAATCCGCTTGTGGTTTGGTTTTTCAACTTGAGTCGTACACGGAATGCTGTTGCTGTTTGTTTTGCTTGTTACGTATTAAAAAAGTTTCCGACTTTTGGAAGCAAAAAAAAGAATGTTTTGCCCTCAATTAATACTGTGATTAGACAGCTTTTGTTGCTTTAATGGATGTTTGGGTTAAATGCATTGTGATCAATAAATAGATGAAACATGCATCATATTAATGCCTTAATGCTGTCATTGATTAGTTATAACAATAGTGTATGTGTTTTAGGTTTCAATGTAAAATCTTAGAAATGATTGAAACTGAGTGTTGGTTGCAAAGTAGGTGAACTGTTATTGCAAATGGACAATGTAGATGAGGTCATGGCAGGGTTGGCCAATTTGGATAGCTTGATAGGGACTAGTTTTCACTTGGCTGATAATGATGCCTAATGAGATCTATATTCCATGTGCTTTCAAACAGGAAAGCAGGAACTCCTAGGCCACTTTGGAATGCAGCATCTCAGATCTTGATGGCGGTTGGGCTCCTTCTCATGGCATTGGCATTGCCTGGTTGCCTTTACATTGGTTCATTTGTTGTTGGCATGTGTTATGGAGTCCGTCTAGCAGTGACCGTCCCAGTTGCCTCGGAACTATTCGGTCTCAAATACTACGGTCTGCTCTACAACATTTTAATCCTCAATCTTCCCATAGGTTCTTTCCTGTTTTCTGGCCTGCTTGCTGGCTACCTATATGATGCACAAGCTACTCCAACACCAGGAGGTGGGAATACCTGTGTGGGAGCCCATTGTTACGGTCTCGTGTTTATCATAATGGCTATGGCCTCCCTTATTGGATTTGGGTTGGATGTTTTGCTGGCAATTAGAACCAAGAACATTTATACCAAGATATTCAACAGTCGGAAACCGAAGAAATCTTTGGCGGCATCTAATGGCCAATGATAGACAATTCTGCAGAAAAGGTAAGGCTGGAATTGTAGGATTGATGAGCTCTTTGCTCAGTGATATCCTGCATACACCATTAGCCATTAGCTGGTTTATCATTTTATAAGGTGATCAGTGATTCTAGAACACCACTAGTACTGTATTAATAGTATGATTGTATGATTTTTCTCTCGAAAGAAAACGTGTAATAATAATAAATTGTTAGAATTTTGTTCAATTCTTGTTAAGATAGCAACATATGGCATATGCCTTCATTGATCTATTGGTAGGCATGTCATTTGGTTAAATGCATTTACTACGATTATCAAGATATATATTAATGTTCTTGGTTCAAATAATTATAAAACTTACAATCTTGCAGCTATTTGGGTTTGCCCATTATAAAAAATGGTTCATTTGGCCCAGTCTGGTCTAAGAAAATAAGGAAGGAATCTCTTAAAGTCTTGTTTGTGTTTTTGGGTCACATGAGTCGAGTTTGTCTTCGGTATCTAATTGATCGACAGATTAAAGCCTGTGGGCTACAAAAATATGGTCTTAGAGGCACACATTTTGTCACTATCTTGATTTGAAGAACATCCTTCTAATTAGAAGTGAGTAAAATTCGATTCGATTCGAAAAAATTAAAAAATTTTAAATTTTGAGTTAATCGAATCGAGTTATTCGAGTCAGCTCGAATAAGAAATTTCAAATTTCGAGTTCGAGTGGAGTTGAATTTTTATAATTCAAATAATTCGAATAATTCGAATAACAAATTAGTATAAATACCCTTTTGGTCTCTATTAATTTTAAAAATGAGCAAATTGGTCTCTCTCTTAGCAAAAATTATAAAAAAAAATCAAAATAATTTTCAAAAATTGAAAATAATTATAAAAATTCTAAAATTTGTATTTTAAAAGAAATTATAATTTTTTTAAAAAAATCTAAAAAAATATATAAAAAAGTTAAAATTTTAAAATTTTTATAAAATAATAATTTTGAAATCTAAATAAGTGATTAATGATTCAAGTTTATCGTACTAAAATATCTTATTATTATTATGCTTTAAACAAGTTTGCAAATATATATGGTTTCAAATTTATATGCTCTAACATGAAAATAGTGATATTGTAACAAGATTTTAATTTGACAATATTAATTTTTCTAATTTAACTCGAACAATTTCACTCGATTCGACCGAACGCTTGCACTTAATTCGAGTTATTCGAAAATTCAAATAAGAAAAGATAAAACTACGTCGTTTTAATAAATGTTTATCTTATCTAAAGTTAAAAGTCAACTATCAAGTTAAAAGCAAAACTACTTTGTTTTGATAAATATTTACCAAATAGTCTTATTTTCCTTTCGGAATTGCCCCACTTTCCCTTTTTTCTTTACTCAAAATTAATCTAAAAATAATAAGATTTGTTAACTTAACTCGACTTGAAATTTTTTGACTCGATAGGACTTGATTAAAAAAAAATTCAAATTGACTTTGGTTGCTAAAATATGATTTGTCAACTCGACTAATTCAAAAATTTTGAAGTCGATGGAATACTCACCCGGTTGGCAGGTTGAAGGCCACTCTACAGTGATACTAGAATTGCAGTGAAAATGAAAATGTCTTCACCTTTTCCTTCAATGCCCAACAGGTTCCACGTCCATGGAGGAACCGAGGGATTGGGCATTCAACGTAATTTGACTTTTAAAGCATGTGAATGCATGGTCCCAATATCATGCACGCTTCACGCGTGCAAGTTCTAGCCATGAATGAAGCACCCCTGGAATCAAACTGGTCTGACAATGGAGGACTAGACTTTAATCTAAAGCAGACTTCACCTATTTCCAACCCACTTTCCATTAATTACCCATCTTCAATCCTTGTACAACTTGTGCTTTTTTTTCCAATCTCCATGATCAAAACAAAAACTAAGCCATCCCCCAAACACTAATTTCGGAATCTCTCAGTATTAGCAACAGTGCTTGGTTACACTGGTCACCTAATCCTCGAACCTCCATTATATAAATTTCTTCTTTTACACTTCTAAAAGCAGCCCAAGTTGGTCGCCAAAAGCAACCCAAGTTCTAATAATATTGGTTAAACGAACATTGTTTCAGTTTGCTGACAAAAACCAGAGTTTGGCACACAACCAAATCTTAGATTAAAAAAACACTTAACTTGGACTCATCACTTAGTTCTTAGCAACAAGCCAACTCTCCATTAAAGCTAAAGTGACTAATATTAAGTAAGGGTGGATAGAAAATAAATAAATTTCCCACTTATATAGCGTTGAGTCTAAGCCTGTATAACCATAAATGGACATTTAGCAGCAAAGACAAGTTTATTTAAAGTTCACATCAAATGAAACCCTTAAGTAAAACATGTGAGCAAGGCACGGGTGCTCATAGGCCTGTCACTGTTCCCTTGTGATCCCCGCCACAAACCTTAATTAGGTACACTCCCCCTCTTTCTCCTGATATCCGAAATCATTTCATTTTTTTTTTCTGTATGGTATATAATGTAAGCTTCAGCATTTGTTCAATCCAATAGCAGTTTGTTCAAAACAGGAACATGAAACATTCTCTTGTTTTTGGTGGCTTCTGGGCTTTCTTCATTCTTCTTAGTGGTTCCTTGTTTGCTTCATATGGTTCTCTCTCCCTTTCTACATTTGGTTTGACTGTTCAAAACATTCTAATGGGGTTTTCAGAAAACTTAAGTGGGTTCTTTTTCTTTTTATTGCTGCAGATGGGCCTTTATATGATTTTACTGCTTACACAGAGGTAAAACAGTTTGAGAATAGATCATTTATCTATTGACTATATTATGAACATGTAGTCTAAAGTTATTTGATTCACCGCAATGTCCATGACAATTGTTGATGATGTTGTTGGTTTGCAGTGTAAAGCACAGCCAGAGGAGCCACTGTACCAAGGAGGGATTCTGAAAGATGAGCCTCCCATTATGAGACCTGCCATTATTGGCGAAACTGCAACTGGTTTTTACACTCCAGCTTTTCTCTTGAAGAATCTCACCCTGGGCAATTTTTACTGTTTCTCCAGTTAAGTTCTCCATCCATATGAATTTCGGATACAAATATTAAAACACAAATACTTTAAAAAAAGAATAAACAAGTTCATCGACATAGGTTAACCCTTAATGTACCTGTTACTGACTTACTGGCATGTCACACTGTATCACCCGTGGCCCAACAAGTGGCAATGTTTAAGGTTTGGATTTGTCACATAAAGTGGCAACCGACATATGCAAATGCTAGATATGGCCCCAGTTCAGGAACATCCCCCTATTGTAGAGGCAATTGACTTTTTAACATAGACAAAAACTTCTACTGTGAATATCAGACAAATTGTATTTTGAAACATTACAGGATTGGCTTACTCTGTTTGGTGCAATTGCAGCTTGGATCAAAATACAAGGTGCAAATTCAGCTCTCATTAGGGCAAGCTTGAAGACAGAAAACAGAACATATAATTGTATAGGGACTGTTTTGGCTAAGAATGGTTGCTGGTCATTTCTCAAAGGTGGATTTGTTCTTGATTCACCTTCAAATTTAGCTTTACTGCTATTCCAGGTGAACCTGTTTTCAAACCAATATATATTTAGGCTTTTATATGTGAAAAAGATTGAGCATTAGGTCATGAATGCTGTCATTGATTTTTGCTTCTAAGAACCTTTTTTTTTCTAATGTCCTGGATATGCAGAACTCAGATGATAAAGACATTGATATAACAATTGATAGTTCCTCGTTACAGCCATTTACTGATCAAGAATGGAGGTTCAACCAGCAATTCATGATTAACACTGTAATTACTGTTGACACACTTTGTGAAATGATATTTCAACAATGGTAATGTCCAATATCTTAACAAAATTACTTACTGTCTATTTTTTCCCCAGCAAAGGAAGCGTGCTGTAACAATACATGTCTCAGATCAACAAGGTAATAGGTTGCAAGGAGCAGCAATAACTATAAACCAAGTCTCAAAGGATTTTCCATTTGGTTCTGCAATAGCACACACCATTCTTGGGAATTTGCCCTATCAGGTATGTGTTCATATTAATTTCTTAATACATGTCGGACAATGCTAGCTAATTGATCTTGTTTTCTTTTTGTCTTCCAGAACTGGTTTGTTGAACGATTCAATGCAGCAGTGTTTGAAAATGAACTGAAATGGTATGCAACAGAACCAGATCAAGGGAAGACCAACTACACCTTAGCTGACCAAATGCTGGAGTTTGTTAGAGCCCACCAAATAATAGCCAGAGGCCACAACATATTCTGGGAAGATCCCAAGTACACGCCCGCATGGGTTCGGAACCTTACAGGCCCTGACCTACAATCAGCAGTTAATTCCAGGATACAGAGCTTAATGAGCAAATACAAAGAAGAATTCATACACTGGGATGTCAGTAATGAGATGCTCCACTTTGATTTTTACGAGCAACGACTTGGACCTGATGCAACCTTGCATTTCTACGAGACTGCACATCAATCGGACCCTTTAGCAACCCTGTTCATGAATGAATTTAATGTTGTGGAAACCTGCAGTGATGTTAAATCAACAGTTGACACTTATATTGAAAGGATAAGAGAGCTTGAACGCGGTGGCATGTACATGGATGGAATTGGGTTGGAAAGTCATTTTACAGTGCCAAACCTTCCTCTAATGCGAGCCGTGATAGACAAATTGGCTACCCTCAGACTCCCCATATGGCTAACAGAGGTAGATATTAGCAGTTCGGTTGGTAAAGAATTACAGGGGGTGTACCTAGAACAGGTACTAAGAGAAGGGTTTTCACACAGTTCAGTGAATGGGATAATGCTGTGGACGGCTCTCCATCCAAAAGGGTGTTACGAAATGTGTTTAACTGATGAGAATTTTAAGAATCTCCCAGCGGGTGATGTAGTTGACAAGCTGCTGAAAGAATGGGAAAGCGGGGAGATGAAGGGGGTAACAGATGAGCATGGTTCATACAGCTTTTATGGATTCTTAGGCGAATACAAGGTCAATGTCGGATATGGAGACAGGGCTGCAAATTCTACTTTCTCACTCCCCCGTAGCGATGAAACTAAACACTTCAGCATTCATTTGTAACACCCATGATTCTTGTATATGGAAATTTTAAATTAGATTTTAAACAGTACTCAAGAGTACAAACACATGTTTTGATTTGAAGTTTAAATACTAAACATCAGGTTACCTCGGGCTATGGACGAGTTGCCACCCCTATCCAATGGATATTGGGCTCAAGCTGTTTGGTGCAGCAGCAATGTCCTAGGGACAAATAAATAGTTAGGTGGCTTCAATGAGTTCAATCAGCAAGCCACTGAAACAGAATATGTTGTCCAAACAAAGCCATTGGCAGGCAGCTTCAATCACACATTGCTTTGTGCTTACTCTTCAAAATCACACTATCACCGTTCACATTAAAAGCAGATCCATCCCATGTCATTTAAACAATCTTGGGATGCTGATTGGCAAGTACTACCACTTCCTTTAATCGCGTTGCATCATGAGTAAAAATATCAGTATTGTTCTCCCTCAACGTCTAAACACCCCTCAAGACTTTCCCACTTTAAGGTTCGCCAAATTCAAACCTATGACCTCCTAAATATGAAGTCATTGTTGCAACTTTGGTACCATTTCATCAAACTAACACCAAAATGATATTATGATTGTAAAAGGAAAGCCCAAAACCAACCTTCCACAACACCTTGAGAAGTAAAATATACTAGATTTTGTCACATTTATAATATAGGTGAAAATAATTATATAAAGTTCAAACTTAAAAGTGTATGTTTTATGTCTTGGGTTCAAATTTTATACTTTTTTTTTCTGAATTTTATATAAAAAGACAAAAATACCCTTCAATTAATATTTATTGCTTTGTTAAGACAGAGTCTTTTTCTTATTTAACAATTGAGCTGGGATCCAGTTATAAGTTACACCAACTCAATCAAAATCTTTATATATAGTATAAATATAAATAGAGAAAATATTTTGTGCACAGTGGAGTTTTTAGACTCTACAAGCAAGACCAGAGAGTTGACAAGTGTCATATAGGGTATAATAAAATATTAAAAAATAAATATTTTAAAAAAAAGATATGCATGCTAATTTTTTAAGGTTGCTTGTGGAATAAAAGAAAAGTATATTGTTAATGTACCAAATACTAACTCATATATATAATTAATGGAAATTTGAAGCATAATATTTTTTAAAAGGAAAATTCTTTAATTCATTTTATGAATGGGACCATACTATTCGAGAGAAAAAAAAACAATCATCGTAGGCAGTGAAGGACAGTTCATCAACAAACAAAAGTTTCAACTCAGTATCAATAAAATATTATGGTATATTGATAACTAACTTTGTCACAACTCAAACACAATGTATCGGGAGTGATTGCAAGCATTTAACACGATAAGGAAATCAATCTTGACTGATCCAAAGTGGTGGGAAAAAAATCAGCAAAAGAACTTATCATCCACCAATTTGGAGAGGACGGCTATAAATTAACCCTAAAATCACTAGCAAAAGACTTCATGCATAAGTAAGACAAAAAAAAAAAAAAAAACTTGTCCAAGACAAGACAAAAATTTCCAAAAATGAAGACTTATTAAACAATAAAAGAAACATATAATACTTAAGATAACACGGATCGAAACTGACACATGGAATCATTTATGATTCTGAAATAGTCTCAAAACTTAAGTAGATTAAGAAGTCGACAAAGAGTCACCATTCGAGTATCTACGATCAACCCACTATCGAAGAGAAACTACTGCTGGTCGATGGAGGTTTAGCAACAATAGACACCACCATTATCTATCACAACTTGTGAAGACAATGAAGATGCCTACAAAATAGATCTACAAATTGAAAAAGAGAAAATATATAGAGTAAATGAGGAGAACAAGTAAAGAAAAGGCTGATAAAAGAGAAAAGAAAAAGACAAACAATAACCAACCTGAAAGCTAGCACCCACTAAACAAAATAAAATGAAAAAAATTTGATCATAATAAACTATAGGTTATTGGGCAATTAATTATAGTGAAATTCAGAATTATAATACATGTGAAAATTCTATACCGACTTAAAAGATTGCCCTGACTGAAACATTGAACTAAACAAGCAACAGTATGTGTATGATTAGGCATCTCCATTATTAAGAAATTATGGAAGGCAATTATTCAGGCTCCGTTTGCACAGTGCTTCTCTAAGTTAATGGAGCCGTATTTTCAGGTGTTCAAACCATATGGTAAACATTTCATCATCATTGTACCACCTAAATTGGTCAAAAAGTTGCATGATGTGGATCAAATTTTGCGACTGCCAAAAGGTCTTACATTTGCCAAAATTTTCAAAGCAAATTAATCCCACCACTTGGACTTTATTCACTTTATTAAGGCCCCATTACGATTATTTAGGCATATTCTCGAGTACTCAACTCACATTTGAATATAATTTAGGTAAAATCCTATGGAAGGTCCCTGCACTATGGATTTTTGATAGATTTAATCTTTACTTTTTATTTCTGAAATATATTTTCAATTCGAGGGTTATTTTTTTTGTAAAAATCCATCGGCTCGTTTTTTAAAACATATGCTCCTTGATATATTTTGTACTACTTTTTAAAATATGCAATAATTATAGTAGAGGGACTAAACTCAAAAAACGCATAGTGCAAGGACTTTATGTAGTATTTGACCAAAAATTTACTAGTATTGATTCCTCTTCCACCGACGTAATTGGCTCCAAAGTCCAATCATTCATGGCAGACAAAGGCAAAAAGCTGAGCTGAAAACTTGAGACTTAGGGCATCCTTCACATACAACACACAAATTCCTCACATTTCCACATTACAAACAAGCTTTTAAGGAAGAAGATCTCACCTTTCTCTTTACAATCCAAATTGCCAAAAAAGAAACAAACAACCAAAGCTGAAAAAGCAAAGCTAACAACACAACACAGCACATAACCAAAATATCTCTAAATCCCAGAATGTTAGAGAAACAACAGTTTTAAATGTTTATATAACATTGGGGAATCTTGAAGCTGATGATGGTTTACAATCTGGACCAAGAATCTGTCAGCTTTTTTTTTTTCCTCAAACAAAGGCCAAAACCCCATTTTTACCCATCAAAGCTGCAAATCTGTAAAGAATTCACATTTAACAAAAGCCATAATACAAAAGGATAGGGATGGGCTACAAGTGAACTAATGAAAACAAGAAACACAAAGCTGTTGATGCCAAGAGTGCAAATGGTAGTAGAAAAGTGGGAGATGGTATTGTTCTTGGTGAATCTCCCATTGCCAAACCAGCTAACCATGATCCATCTGTCAACGTGGTTTGCCCAGATCCTGACCCAGTACTTGAACCCGAACCAGGGTATCCGTACCCTGAAACCGAATATCCATATCCATTACCAGAATAAGTTAACCCGGGTTGTGTCCCTGACCCTTGTGACGTTGAGCCTGTCACAGGGGTAGCTTCTGTAGCTGGCGTAGCATCTCTCGAAGATTTTTGACTGCAACAAAATCCCACATCGTTGGAAACGTTAAAAGGGTTAATAATCACTATAATCTTCATCATATTCAGAGTTTAGACAGCAAACTTTTTTTTTAAAAAAAAGCAAGTGAATCATTTACCTAGGAGAAGAGGGACAAAAGGTGACCGTATAATCTGCTCCAGTACACGTGAAAGTGCTTGTAGCATCATCGTATGCATAGCTGTAAGATCTGGGACAAGCGGCCTTGAACATCTCAGAATAAACTGAAGGCTTACATGTGGCAGGTGTGCTAAACGCGCCACTGCAACAATACTCGGGACTCCCGAATGCCTCACACGCGCTCTTGCAAGCGTCACCGTCCCCAACCCGGAGCTCCGACGGGCATTGACGGTTCAAGTCAGTTGTACACCCCGTCGAAGCACAAAGACCTGACCCACCACTACCTTCAACGATCATGGGGATATTGTAGCCATCAACAAGGCTGACGTCGTAAAAATCTTGCCCTCCTGTTCCCAGAGTGAACTCAGCCAGAGTCACGGGCGGAGCAGCTCCGAGTCCGTTACATTCCATCTGACCCGACCCGCAGTCGCCCGTTACGCACGTACCAGACCCGGATCCGTCAAATGTGCAGCCCGTTCGACCCCAAAAACGACCCGACCAGCCAGTTGGGGCTTGAAATGAACGAGACGAGTCCTTTGGTAGCTCGAACCCAGTGCTGTCGAGTGTAGGACTGCCTGCATTTGCTAATATCCCAGGCCACACCGTGTAGCCACATCGATTGACAAATGTGAAAGAAGCACCTAATGCACCTGAAAGAAAGAATAAAAAAAAAAACAGATGGGGTTTTTAGTGTAAATATAAGAAACCACGATGCTTGAGAGACTCCCAGAAAAAGGAGAGAGCTGGGTTTAACCTTTAGAGTTCAGATTTAAGACAATGAGATAGAGAATAAGAGCTAATGAGGTAAAGGAGTGAAGAAGATCCATGTCTTCGCAGTTTAGTTTAGCTTAGCTTAGCTACAAGCCTAGAAGATTTCCAGAGCAGAAAAATGAGGAATAATGGAAGAAGAAAGGACAAGCAGGGGAGGGTGAAGTAATTAATATGCCCCCCGAACTCCACGAGAGAGGATATTGGCGAAGAAGAGAGTGAAAAGAGGAGGATGAATGATCAACTAAAAACCGACAAAAGTGTTAATGAGATAGAGAGAGTGGATATCAGTGCACAGCCACTGCTATTGTAATATAATACTAATTCCTATATCCTTCCTTAATCTTGCTTTCTTTTTTAATCCCCTGGGCTTGTCCTTCTTTTCACTTGTTCACCCTTTTATTTTTGGTTTCTTCATTTTCTTTAAGTAGGAAGTACTGTTTGTTTGTTACTGTTGTCATCATAATTGTCAAAAGAAAAGGTCAATTATTTGGTCTATTTTGTTTGACTTGCAGCGTTTTCGTTGTAAACCCAAATAAATAGTAATACCGGGAGGAGAATCTGGGTATGAAATTCCAAACAAAACCTCAACCCTGGTTTAGATAAAAGACCAGAGCCGGAATTTGGTAAGAACCTCAATATGGGGTTGAGTTGAGAGAAGACGACCATCTTTTGGGTGGTTGATGATGTATTTGAGGGAATTTAGACTTACCACATCCTGTTTTTTTGGTGTTTCTTTTCAGATTTCAGCAATAGAAATCTTTTTTTCTTTTATTGATATGTAAACTAATACAATTATTTTGATTATATTAAAAATTAAGTCCAAAAAGAACATTGTATCATTGCCTAAAATCAAGTCAACATGAACATCACAGATATAAAGTCACATCATTAAATGTTCCGCCATTAAAACAAATTACATGAATTCATGCATCCAATCAATATTGATGATCTTACCCTTCTAGAATAACTTATAAAATTTCATAAAACGGTAAATCTTTCCGATAAGACGTAAGCTCCAAGTCGAGCAACCGGTGCAAGAAAAGCAATGTGAGAGTAAGAGAGTTGACTATTGAAATATCTTCCATCTTCATTTATTTACTAAGAAAAAAATAAGTGGGAGAAGAAATTTAGAAAGATTTCTGCCGTTTTGTAAAAGTATAAAATTAATCACTCAATTATTTATTCAATTATAAAAAAAATTAATTTTGTCACTAACCTTCTAAATTATTCTTGTTTTGGTCACTCTTCATTAAATCTTTAATAGAAATGATGACGTTAATTTTCTTAATTGTTATAATAACACATTTAGTGTTCAATACTTTTATATTCTACCAATTTGATCGTAATTCTAAATAATTTAATCAATTTGACACTCCACGTTTACAAATTCTATCAATTTAATCTTTAAAAATATATAATTAAATGATTTTCCCAACATTCTTATTCTGAAATCGAATCATCATCGTCTCCACCATGAAAGCATAAAGCTACCGATGTCAATGAATGTAAAGTTGTAAACCTGAATCAAGTTCAAAAAGTTTCCGCTTTGAGGACAAGCCAGAGTTGGTCAGAGATGAAGCTATGGTCGAAAATCCTGTGCAATAACAGCTTCACTCAATTCAACTCATGATTTCGTCTACTGCACCAGCATCTAAATCAACTCATGATCTGTATATCCATTAATGCATGTGTAAAAGTTATTTCATTTGTATGCATGACGTTTGGGAAATTTGGAGAATTGGATTTTGTGAGTAAATCAGCTTAAGCTTCACTTTCTTCCAATATTTTCTTCCCCTAAACGAGCCTTATTTTTGGCTTCTTTTCATTTGTTATTGTTAGGCTCGAAAATATAATACGGATAAATTGGTTGTAAAAGTAAATTTTAAGCTAATATGTTAATTATTCACTAAAATTAATACTAAATAAAGTAGAATCATTGACACGTTTAATATTACTGAGAATCATTGAGAATGAATTGATTCTTTATTATTTTTAGATTAATTCATTTTTCTTTTTTAATTTTATGAATTTGATATTTCAATTATATACTAGGTTGAATTTTTAAAATTCTCGATAAAATTTTGGGTTTTGATTCTTTTAATAAAATTTTAGGATTTTATAAATATAATCTAGTTTAATATTTGCATAAGCTATTCAAAAGATGAATGTTTATTTATTTATAATCAATTGATAAAAATTGATTTGTGAGATTTCTTTCTCTTCTTTTTGCACAATTATTTTATAAATTTTGGTTAAAGTCATTATTAAATTATAGTTACACACTTACAACTTTTTGTAATTGCAGAATTCCAATTGGGTTGTATAATTGGTTTTGAAAGTTAATTCACTTGATAATCGAATAAATGAATGCTGTTATGATGTTTTGTTTTCTTTTTGCACTATTTGTTTTAAATTTTATATTTGTGGTTGAATGTATATAGAATTATCATCTTTTGTTTTTATTCATGATGAATTATATTCACGATTGAATTCAATTCATATATACGAATGATTACTTTTGGTTTCTGCTATAATTATTTTATATAAGTTTTAGTCCTTATGGAACCCGACTAAAATTAAAATATTTGGGTTTTTTTTTTTAAATATGGCGGCTATGAATTTTCATAAGTAGTTGCGCATATGAAGGCTTCTATACAATTTGTGATTCTTTTTATATTTGATGGTTATGTATTTTTTTAAGTATTTGTGCGTATAAAGAAGTTTTATGATAATGTCTTTAGTCATGAATATAAATTTGAGTTTACATGAAATATGTAAGGCAAGCCAATATTATTTTTCTATTATTATATATTGTGTGTATATATATTATATGCATATAAATGATTTTGAGAATTAATGCATGATTATAGTTTGCGTGAATAGGTGTTTATAACCATTATTCAATAAGATATCTTTTATAGTTTAATTGGTGAAATTAAGTTTTGATGAATATCGTTGAAGTTGTTAATTTTTTTTTTGTTATGGTTATATATTCAATTTTATGGGTGCTTTGGTGTAAATTCATGTCAACTATATACATGTCTAAATAATTTGGTTTTAAGTTTGGTTCTATAATATTAGGTTTAGGCATCTTATGGTTCCAAATATTTGGTTAAATTATGATGATATGGTTTATTGTATGAATTATGGGATATGCCAACTATTATGATTTTGTTTTTGGGGTTTATTGGCTTGAAAATATTTTTAAAGTATTCACGTAAATTTCTATTTAATCATAATACAACTTTGGATTTACATGGAATATTCAGGGTAAGTTTTTTTTTTATTTGATTATGAATACATGTATATACGTGAATAGCTTTGGTGTTTTTGTCTATGCCAAAATTATGAATACATATGCTTATTAATTATTTGGCTTTGAACCACCACATTATTTATGTTTAGTTTTGATATATATGGTTTTGGAACAAAAAAAAAAAGTCAAAGATTAATGTTTTCGGTTTTTTATTGCATTTTTAAGACAACCTTATTTTGGGTTATTTCGGAATCTATAAAGCAATAAAAAAATAGTTTTGACCTTTGACTATTGGGTAAATTTTAAATTTTAAATTTGAATATTTGTATGTTTATATATATTTTAAAATAACTTAATTGAAATAATAAGTTGCTAAAGTGATCTCTGTTATTGAATTTATTTTGTTTTAAAAACATAAAAGGTTGTATGCATATAACTTAGCTACGTTAATATTGATCGGCCCAAAGGAAGGCTAATAATATTACATGTGCAACTGTGGTAATAAACATGTGACTATTATTAAATTTTACATGTGAGTAATAAATCGGCCCAAAGGAAGATTTATTGTTCGACATGTTCTTGTTAGTGTTTGATTACTACATCAAGATATCACTTACAAGTTAATATTTTATCTTTATTAATGGAGTGTCTGATATCTTGATATGAGGTTTTCCTTTATTCAAATTATTTTGGTTTAAATTTAAAGTCTTATTGTGATGTTATTTTGATTTATTCAGTTATTATTATATTTGCCAACATCACTGTATGTTGTTTTGGGATAAATATATATACATATATATACTATTATCTTTTAATTTGATTAAAAGATGAAATTAAGAAAAATATTTTGAAATAAATAAATTCAGATTTTGGCTTTGATTTTTAATTAAAGATGTCTAATATTTTAAATAGATTAGTTAAAACAAATGCCGTCAAAGTGACCTCTTTTGCGTAGATTAGTTTATTTAAAATATTAAGATGATTATATATTTTTGTGATTCATGCATTTATTAATTGACCCAAATGTAAGTTAATATTCAGCAGAATTTCAATGACAACTGTGGTGATAAATGTGTGACAATTATAAGGTACTTTATGTGAGCAATATGTTAGTCCAAAGATTAATTCATTGTTTGATATAATTTATTGTCAATGTTTGATTGCTACAACAAGAGTACCGCTTACTGTTAATATTACTGTCCATAGACTTGATATTAATGTTGTGTTTGGTATCTTGAGATTGGATTAACCACTATTTTGAATTTATTGTTTACTTATGAATATTCATGTGAGCTTGTTTTTATCTATTTTGTTCTATATTTAGCTAGTTCATCTTCTACTACCATAATATCTGCTAATATAAATTTTATACCCATGCTTAATGGGACTAACTTTAATGAATGGAAAATGCACTTACTTATAGTACTTGGTTGTATGGACGTAGACCTTACACTTAGGGAAGAACAACCCGCACCTCTCATTGCGGAAAGCACCCCTTATGTTAAAAGAGATTTTGAGAGGTGGGATCGTTCAAATAGCATGAGTCTAATGATCATTAAGCATAGCATTTCAGAAGCCTTTAGGGGCACATAATCTGAAGAGATTACTCAGGCCAAGGTTTCCTTGACGAAATTGAGAAACATTTTGCTAAAAACGATAAGGTTGAGATGACATCACTTCTGACTTCTTTGATATCTATGAAGTATAAGGGTCAAGGAAATTCTGAACGATCTAGGGGCTATGAGTTTTATGATCCAATAATTATGAATATTTTTAGATGAGAATTGCAACATTTTTTGAGGATGTTGAGTTTGGAGGGAGAAATAAGGTTAGAGACATTGCTTTTGAGGAGGAATTTGATTCTAACTCAGTTCCTGCTATCACTTTTGACGATATTCAGGTTTTCATACCTATTATTGATCAAGAAGTGAATCTAGAACCTCAACAAGACAATGTTGAACAACTCTCTATTCAAAATGAGGTAATTGTTCCAGAAAAACAAACTCAACAACCTCAAGAATGAATGTCATTAAAAAGGTCCACTAAATAAAGGATTAAAATGACTTTAGTGAAATATTTTGACCTTAAGCTGCATCAGATGAATATTAAGTTAATGGTTTCTCAATGGTAACATTGATCATACATTTATATGGTGCAACTAGAAAACTTTGTGTCTGATGATGCGAAGTTAATAATTTGCAAATTAAAGAACTTCATCTATGAGATTAAGCAAACTTCTCGTCAATAGTATTACAAAATTTACCAAATGATTATCTCATTTAGTTCAGAGATGAATTTGGTCGATAATTGTATATACCATAAGTTCAGTGGAAGTAAGGTTCTATATTTGGTTTTAACATAAATAGCATAAAACAAATAATTAGGAAATTACTCACGTATGAAATTCCCCACACTTGAATCATACTTGTCCTCAAGCATAAAACACTAAAGCAAATGCATTTGCAACCTAAAGAAATATTTAACTCAAACCGACAGTTGAAAATACTATCATATACCAATGAAACAAGCAAACATATTTTTATGAATACAATCGAAATTTTATATGCTAATCAAAATATAACAAATACAATAATTTATACAATTAAGAAGAATTAGAATCAATAGATCTTGATGCTCGTGTGTGATCATTCTTCCTAATAATGTGTAATGCATAAGAAATGTTAGAAAAATCAAGAAATTGCAAGTTTTTACATGTTTTTAAGGTCAGTTAGGACTGTAAGGGTTAGGGTCAAATATAAAAAGGAAAAATTCTCTCTAAGCACCTACCTACCTTTGGATTCAATTGAGCACAAAGTATCAAATTCTTTTTTCAACAACTCATTCAACTAAAACCTTTAAATAAGCATGAGATAGAAGAGAAGCTCAAAATATTAAAAAAAATACACGATTAAGCATTTATTTTTTTCTCCTTTTTTTTAAATGCTTATCCACTTTATCGAATTTAGGATAATCACATTTGAATGCGAGTGTAGACGACAACCCAAGCACCTACCCTGGATTATTCAGTTAACTACACTTAGATAACTTTTGGTTTTACTCGTAACTAGATCAACGGACATACTAGGAAACACTAAACCTTTTGACACCACGGCAAATGGCAACCCAAGCACCTACCTCCAGCTATTCAGTTGGGTCACTAGTTCTTTTTTAAGCTCGTGATGTAGCTAGTAAAGTAATCGTATTCATGCTTTTATCATATTTTATCACATGTCACCATGTTATTGATTATCAGTGCTATGTTAGCACGTTTTATGGTGTTAGTCAGGTACTAAAAAAAAGTATCAAATTAACTTACGATTTTTAAGTTGAGGTACCAATTAAGTCCAAAAAATTTATCAAATAGATACAAATTACTAAATTCAAGTATCTTCGTATATATTAACCATATTATATTTTATCACATATGATTCAAATAAAACTTTAACAAGACCATTTATATACTCCTTTTGGCTTTTGTAAAAGGAATTTATAATTTAGATATTCATATTCAGTTTTAATGCATTGATAAATGTATTTTGATTTATCAGTTGATTAACAATATAAATATAATGTTAAAAGGAATAGTTGTGAGCAATACTTATGGATAACGTCAATTGAATTAAAGAAGGGCTTGGTATTAGGTGTGATTTGAGTGCTGTTAAGTTGAATTATTGGTTAATGTAATTGTCAATTTAACACAACTTTACCAACTTCGAGGAGTTCCTTACCCTAATGCTTTAGGAATACAACTGTAAATATTAATGCATTATTTATTTATAAAGAATACATAAATTAATAATATTTATAAATGATATAATTATTATATTTCTTTCAAGAAATTAATGCATTTTTCAATTAATAGTTATTTTTAATCTAAGATTTCCCACGTTCAGTAATTACATTAAATTTCAAAATTAAATCTAATCAACCCCTTAAATAAAACCAAACTCTTAACGCTATTTTATTCATTTCACAAAATTTAAATTCAAATATTTATTTAGGCATCAAAGTAATATTTAATCATTGAATATGAAAAATTAGGTTACATCATCAATAATTTTTTATTAATAATGATGAGATAAAATATTAACAAAAAAATTGATCATGTTGCGAAATCAAGTATTATTTATATTCTATCACATTGCGGTGTTTTTAGCATTACGAGAACCCGAAGGACAAAATTCCAGGAGAGCGCGTGATTTCCTCATCCAGAAAGTCAAACAAAGAGATTAGGCTTTGCTAGATAGGACCTCACCCTTTTTCTTTTGACACTCACACTTTTGACCTCTTATCATATACCCACGTTATTACACTAAACTTTTTGAAGCTGACATGGATTCTATTTTTGTCGCGTGTCATTTTCTTATTTGCTTGTTTGAGTCCACGTCACCTTTTGTTCTCTGTTGAATTGGATGCCACGCTGGAGACGGATGTGCCCCTAACTTATAGAAAATGCATTGGATTCTTTGCTGTCATCTCGTCTTTTCATGCCTTGAACGCATTTTATGACATTAATCGATTAATTAGTAATTGGTATTTTATTTCTCAAGGATAATATATATTTACTTTAATACGTTACAAGATGCATAATAGATATTGAGAGAGCTAAAGAGTTCATTTAAAAAATATGAAATTATATCCCAAACCTAAACTATCATTTATTTTCACCCACTAAACTGCTATATTTGCCTTTAAAACATTTTGTATATAAATTATAAATGAGATGGATTCTTTTGAGAGAAATTTTCAAATTGTCGTTTTTTGGATAGTCGATTTGGATTGTCAATAATCGAAGGTATTATCTTAATGTCGGGCTTTTGTTCTCTGACTTCCACAAAGAACTATATACCGTTCACAAAGAGAAATTCGTCAATTGGTGAAACTCAAAAATAATAACAGACTTATTGATCCACTAACAAATGCATTCTTCCCATCTCGGTTTAAGAATCTTGAAGAAAAGGGTTATTAATTGTTTTTGTAATATAGTAAATACGGATGGTAATCCTGTGTTATAAAAATGGTCATAATTAATTTATTCATTGAAATGCATGATTTGAGAACAGGCTCTCTTACCATAATTTTCGTTGGTCTATAAAGCCAAAGCATGCACGTGAAAACATGTTGCTGGAAACACGACCAAACTAATTCCAACTCCTTCCTTGAGTCTTTTGTTAATGACATAGTGGATTTTCAGTTATTTAATATTTTCTAAAAAATATTTCTCTCCAAACATATGCATATTATTATGTTTCATATTCTTAAAAAATATATATATATGCATAATCATATCCAATATTAAAATAAAATAAACAATCTACTTGATAACATATCGGATTAATACACTTTGACCTTAAATCCTGAAGAAACTCGTGTTTTTTTTTCTTCTATCTACAATAATGATTAGTATTTATATGGAAACAAGGAAGTTTGTCTTCAAGGTGTCTGGTGTTTTAATTATCAAAAACATGGAGCCCAAAAATGTTGTGTTTTACTGCATAACGATAATAAATAATAATTAGATATGGTTAGTAATTTCCTGTTTAAGGCTAATTATTTTAACAATCCACATCATTGAGGAGACCCCACACCATTGGCCATTCTTTTGAAAGAATGTTGTCCTTTTTTCCTCCCTGTATATTTGATTTCTATCTACTTTTCCCTCGTAAAAAAGAAAAAAGAGAAGAGTAACTTTTGGGCCTCAACTCATAAAGTAGAACTTTTCAGAGAATATGAAGTAAATTTGAATTATCTATAATCATGTATCTCCTGAATCTGGGCACGTGCGGGGAGTAAAATCTCAAGACAGGTAAAGTGATAAAAATTTTTATGTGTGGACACCAGTTTAACGTTGATGTAGGGATGGATGTAAGCACCTTTTAGTTGGTGATATGGTACAACGTTAACATTGTGTTGAAAGCCAGCTAAGTAGCTGCCTTTCTCTATTCTATTTACCTCAGAATTTTTGCAATGATCTGAATGGACAGATTTGTGTGATCCAACCCATTTTTTCTTTTGCAAAAAGTGGAGGTTTCGCGGGATAAATATAAACTCATTCATCATTACTACTGCAACTATCCTTAGAATAATAGAAACTGCTCTTTTCTTATTGTTATGTTCCATAGTTCAGTTATTTATTAGTATTAATAATAGAAAAATAGCAACTTATTTCCTCTTAAAATAAATGACTATTAGAAAATGAATGAAAAAAGGATAATTGATGACGGAATTAACTATTTTTACTGAGTAATTTGGGCTTTATCTAAACCAGATAATTTAATCACTATGATATTTAAAATAAAGTAAATAGAAGAGTTAAAGCCATGTTTATCATTTCCATTAATAAAAAGCAACGGACTACAACAATGCAATATTGTGAAAGACTCTGTAGAAATGTCTACACAATTTGATGAAGAAAAGCAGCAAATGTCTCATATCTCATACTCAAGTGCAAATGGTTTGCACTCATCCAAACTTCACATGCAATCAGTTTAGTTAGCAAATATATGGACTGTCCTGGCAAGCACTAGTAGGCCGTGAAATGTGTTGGTGTTGTGAACAACAAGCAAATTAGCTCAGCTGAAGCTTGAGCAGCAAGCACGGTGACTTGCGGAAGAAACAAAGCAAGAAAACAAACAGAAAAGAAAGCAAAGCAAAGAATGATGGAGCATATGAGAATGAAATCTGATATTTTTCATTAAGAAGAAACATTGGCATATTGCCATTACATATATCAGTCATTGACAAAACAAAACAAAGCAAGTTTTCACCTAATACTTACCTAATGCCACTAATTGCATGGAAACTTGTAATATTAACTTGTACACATAAACAAAGCTGATTTATCAGCTCAATCACCACCTAATTACATCAAACTCAATACCAACTAAGTTCAAATCAAACTAAGTTACAAAATATGAACTTGGAGTAACAAAAAACAAGTTGAATTTGGACAGCATTAGTAAACTTCAGCTGCTGTAAGCTTGGCTCGAGTGCTCCTTGCTGCATGAGCTGCATGGAAGGCCATCTTCTAACACTCCCCCTTGGTCTCCATGCTGCAGACTCCTAACTCCTTCCTTAGTTTAATGAACCTTGTTACATTTAGGGCCTTTGTGAAGATATCAGCAATCTGTTCTTCAGAATTGCAATGAATCAGCTTCACCTCTCGAGCTTCTTCCATCTCCCTTACTACATGTAGCTT
Source organism: Gossypium sturtianum (assembly GCA_025698515.1). Classification (NCBI taxonomy): domain Eukaryota; kingdom Viridiplantae; phylum Streptophyta; class Magnoliopsida; order Malvales; family Malvaceae; genus Gossypium; species Gossypium sturtianum. The sequence continues at coordinate 17,957,054 of CM046943.1, forward strand.
GATGCTAAAATGCTTGGTTCTACCATGGAAGACAGGGTTCTTTGCAATTGTAACAGCAGACTTGTAATCACAAAAGATCTCTGTTGCTGCCCCTTGATGTAGGTTCAAATCAGCTAGGATTTTTCTTAGCCATATGGCTTGATTAACAGCATTTGTAGTTGCAACATACTCAGCTTCTGCTGTTGATTGAGCTACTATCGATTGCTTCTTTGAGCACCAGCAAAACATTGCTGAACCAAGTGTAAATGCATAACCAGAAGTACTCTTCCTGTCATCTTTTGAACCAGCCCAGTCACTATCAGTGTAGCCTATCAGCTTCAAGTTTTCAACTTTGCTAAACTGTAATCCATAGCTCAAGGTGCCTTTGATGTACCTGAGCACTCTTTTTGCTGCTTGAAGATGCTGCTTGTTGCAGCAATGCATGAACCTCGATAGCATACTAACAGCAAACATGATATCAGGCCTAGTTGCTGTCAAATACAATAAGCATCCAACTAGACTTCTATAGGCAGGTTCATTCACTTGTTCATGGTCTTCTTGGCTTGATAACTTTATTCCAACAGCCATAGGTGTGCTTGTTGGCTTGCATTTCTCCATGGAGAATTTACTTAAGATCTTTGCAGCAAATGTCTTCTGTCCTAAGAAGATTCCACTTTGAGTTTGCAACACCTCAATTCCAAGGAAATATGTCATCTGCCCCAAGTCAGACATTTCAAACATGTCCTTCATTTTGGCCTTGAAATCAGACAATATGATCTGATCTCCTCCTGTCACCAAGAGGTCATCAACATAAAGGGACACAATAAGCTGTGTTTCAGCTTGTTCCTTCTTGACATACAGTGTTGGCTCACTGATGCTTCTCTCAAATCCCAAGCTAACCAGATAGCTATCAATCCTAGCATACCAGGCTCTAGGAGCTTGTTTTAGGCCATACAAGGCCTTTTTAAGCCTGTACACCAAGTGTACTTTGCCAGGCACAAAAAAACCTTGGGGCTGTTCAATGTAGATTTCTTCTTCAAGGAGGCCATTGAGAAATGCAGACTTCATATCTAACTGATGAATGATCCACTACTTTTGTGCAGCCAAAGCAACCAACAATCTGATTGTGTCTAGCCTGGCTACTGGTGCAAAAGTCTCCATGTAGTCTAGACCATATCTTTGACTGAACCCCTTGACAACAAGCCTAGCTTTCAGCTTGTTTAAACTGCCATCTGCATTTTGTTTGGCTTGATAGACCCATTTAACACCAATGGTCTTTCTGTTGGCAGGCCTTTCTTGTAGCTCCCATGTCTGATTTTTTTGAATCATCTTGATTTCTTCAACCATGGCTTGCTTCCACCCTTCATGTGCTTCAGCTTCTTCAAAACTGTTTGGCTCTACTATGGCAACATGTGCTCTCTCATAAATCTCAGCCAAGGGTCTTGTGCCCCTGACTGGCATGTCATCAATGTCCATTTCAGGATCAATTTGATCAGGTTCAGCTTGATCAGCCATCAACTCTTCAGAAATAACCTCTGGTTCATTCTTCTCCTAATTCCAGCATGCTCTTTCATTAAAGGCTACATCTATGCTCACTTGGATCTTATTTGTTGAAGGATCCAAGATCCTATAACCTTTCTTGACTGAGCTGTAGCCTACTAGAATACCAGGTTGGGCTCTTTTTGACAATTTGTCTCTCTTCACAGCTGGTACATGAGCATAGCACAAGCTACCAAAGACCTTCAAATGAGCCAATGATGGCTTGAACCTGAACCAAGCCTCAAAAGGTGTCTTGTGAGTAAGTGCCTTAGTTGGAAGCCTGTTCTGAATGTAGATAGCAGTGTTAACTGCTTCAGCCCACATGGTCTTGGGCATGTTCTTCTCAAACAGCAAGCACCTAGCCATATCCATTAAACTCCTATTTTTTCTTTCACTGACCCCATTTTACTGAGGTGTATAGACATTATTCAGCTGATGTTTGATTCCAGCATCATTGCAAATAGCTTAAAACTGAGCTGAGGCATACTCAGCTCCATTGTCTAACCTGATGATCTTGAGTTTGCAGCCTGTTTCTGTTTCAACTGCAGCTTTAAACTTCAAGAACACTTGAGCTACCTCAAACTTATACTTCAAAAAGTAAATCCAGCAATATCTGGTATGATCATTAATGAAAAGAATGAAGTACCTGTTACCACTAAGTGATTCAGTCTTCATGGGGCCACATACATCAGTGTGCACAAGCTACAATTTCTTTGAAGCTCACCAGGCCTTATTGATAGGAAATGGCAGTCTTGCTTGTTTTCCTAGCTGACACACCTCACAAACATCATTATCTTTCACTCGGTTGGTGAAGTTTTCAACCAATTCTTCACTGACCAGTTGAGCCATCGATCTGAAATTGGCATGACCAAGCCTTTGATGCCAAAGCTTGGATTCTTTAGCAGAGGCAACACAAGCTGAGTGTGAGTCACTTGGCCAGTTGACTTCAAAGCATTTATCAGTCATAGTGACTAACATAAAGCTTGATCCACCTAGATCAGCAATTTGGCACTCCTTGCCCTTGAACACAACTAAATAACCTTTCTCAAGCAATTGAGCAATGCTGAGAAGGTTCTTGTCGATTTCAGGTACCAAAAGCACATTTGAAATGATCTTATCACCTGTGGGAGTGGATATGAAAACATTCCCTTTTCCTTCAGCCTTGATAAACTGCCCATTACCAACTTTCACTTTAGTTTTGTAGCTTCTGTCTAAAGTCTTGAAGATGGTTGCATCTGGTGACATGTGGTTAGTGCAACCACTGTCTAGTAGCCAACCTTTTGAAGCTTTCTTCTGATCAGGTGAGTATGACACTGCAAACACTTGCTCTTCATGGTCACTACTGTCTTCAGCTACCCGAACCTCTACTTGTGCCTGTTGTGGATGGTTCTGATTCAGTTTGCCTTTGTTTTTGCAAACTCTTTCAACATGACCCCTCTTCTTACAATGTTGGCATAGTGCATCTGGTCTAAACCAGCATCTTTCTTCTGGATGGCCTAGTCTTTTGCAGTATCTGCAAAGTTGATCACCTCTTCTTGCAGCAACAGGCTTAGGCCTATTTTTCCAAGTCTTCTTGCCTTTGTTGGCAGAAGTGCTCGAAGTAAACTTGGTCTTGGCTTGAAAAGCACCTTCTTGGTGCTCCCCCATCCTGCTGGCCCTTCTCTGCTCTTGTGCATATAGAGCATTGATGAGCTCTGTTAGGGAGATAGTTGAAAGATCTCTTGAATCCTCTAGAGAGGATATCTTTGCTTCATACCTTTCTGGTAAGGTAGACAACACTTTCTCCACTATACTTGCTTCATTAAACTGCTCTTCAAGGAGCCTTATGCTGTTTACCACAACCATGATCCTGTCTGAATACTGCTTGACAGTTTCTTCCTCTTTCATCTTCAAATTCTCGAAATCCCTTCTCAAATTCAGTAGCTGTTGCTGCCTTGTTCTTTCAGTCCCTTGGAACTCTTCTTTCAATTTTTCCCAGGCTTGCTTTGGTGTCTCACAAGCCATGATCCTTGTGAAGATCACATCTGACACATAGTTTTGTATGCAAGACATGGCCTTGTGCCTCTTGGTCCTCTCATCTGCATGCTGCCTTATCTGAGCCACTGTTGGGTTGGCTCGAAGAGGTGCTGGCTCGACATCTGAGTTGATCACCTCTCATAAGTCGAATGCCTGCAGGTAGGTCTTCATTTTGACCGCCCAAATGTGAAAGCCCTTTCTATTGAAGACTGGTGGTGCAGCTGGTGAAAAACCTGATGAAGCCATGGTTTGACAGGTCCACTAAGACTAAGGCTCTAGATACCAATTGTTGGTGTTGTGAACAACAAGCAAACTAGCTCAGCTGAAGCTTGAGCAACAAGCACGGTGACTTGTAGAAGAAACAAAGCAAGAAAATAAACAGAAAAGAAAGCAAAGCAAAGAATGATGGAGCATATGAGAATGAAATCTGATATTTTTCATTAAGAAGAAACATTGGCATATTGCCATTACATATATCAGTCATTAACAAAACAAAACTAAGCAGGTTTTCACCTAATACTTACCTAATGCCACTAATTGCATGAAAACTTGTAATATTAACTTGTACACATAAACAAAGCTGATTTATCAGCTCTATCACCACCTAATTACATTGAACTCAATACCAACTAAGTTCAAATCAAACTAAGTTACAAAATATGAACTTGGAGTAACAAAAAACAGGTTGAATTTGGACAGCATTAGTAAACTTCAGCTGCTGCAAGCTTGGCTCGAGTGCTCCTTGCTGCATGGGCTGCATGGAAGGCCATCTTCTAACAAAATGGACTCTTAAGTACTTAAAATATATTATAGATTTATTCTTAGTGTATAGCCAAAGTGACATTCTAGTAGAAGCACTGGTTTTGTGGACTCTAAATATGCTGGAGATTTGGACAGAAGATCTTTAACAGGTCATGGATTCATTTTTTTAGAGGAGCCATTAGTTAGAAAGTTGTATTAAAGTCTACTGCAGTCTTATATATGACTGAGGCAAAATATATGGCAATAACAACATGGAGTATTGTGGGTGAAATGTCTTCTAAGCAATATTGGTTTACAACAGGATTCTACTATTGTGTTTTACGATATTCAAAGTGTCATCCTGATGAAATTAGAGATGAATACTCTAATATATTGTGGAAAAACTCACTCAAAACTATGTGTATCTTAGAAATATGTATATATATATATATATATATATACATGAAGCATTGAATCATGTAAGGAAAGAATATCTCTAGTTAGAATCTCTAAAAATCAACTATAATCCCTAAAGATTAACTATTCAATGTTGTCAAATAAATCAAAGATTCTCAACACTTCCCCTCAAGTTGGTGCATAGATGTCTCGTATGCTCAACTTGCAAAGAAGATTATGATAAGTCTTATAGCTGAGCCCTTTAGTAAGAACATTAGCCAACTGTTTTTCGAATGCTAGATAAGATAGACCTAAGACACCACTGGCTATTTTTCCTTGATAAAATGACAGTCTATTTCGATGTGCTTGGTCCTATTGTGTTGTACTAGATTTTGAGCTACGCTGATGACCACTTTGTTGTCACAGTACAAGGTTGATCCATTTTCGTTCAACAACTTTAGCTCTTCCAATGCCTTTTGCATCCATTAAAGCTCACAAACACCTTGAGCCATAGCCCTATATTCAGCCTCTGCACTTGATCGAGCCACAATACTTTGTTTCTTGCTCCTCCAAGTGACTAAGTTTCCTCCCACAAGAGTACAATAACCCATTGCAGACCTTTTGCCATCAAGAGAGCCAGTCCAATCTGCATCTGTAAATACTTTTATCTTGATATGACTATTTTTGGAGAAGAGAATACCTTTGCCTGATGCAGACTTCATATAACACAAAATTTACAATACTGCTTGTATATGGGCTTCGCAAGGATTGTATATAAATTGACTTACCAAACTAACTACATAGGCTATATCAGGTCGAGTATGAGCGAGATAAATCAATCGTCTGACGAGTCTTTGATATCTCCATTTATCCACCATTTCACTGGTCCTTGCTTGTAACTTGTGATTACTCTCAATAGGTGATTCTGCTAGTTTGCAACCTAACATGCCAATCTCTATCAGAAGATCTAAGATATGCTTTTTTGGGGAAATAAAGATTCTTTCTTTCGATCTAGCCACTTCTATTCTGAGTAAATATTGTAACTTTCCCAAGTCTTTGATTTCAAATTCTTGATCAAACTGTTTCTTAAGTCAAGCCATTTTTTCCCTATTATCTCATGTCATAATTATGTCATCAACATAAACTATAAGGATAGTAATCTTACTCTTGTGATGTTTTATAAAGAGGGTATGATCAGCATTACTTTGTCGATAACCAAACGACACCATGGCCTTACTAAATTTGTCAAACTAGGCTCTGGGAGATTGCTTTAGTCTATATAGGGCCTTTTTCAGTCTACACACCTTCCCTTGAGTATCTTTATCCTTGAATCTTAGAGGAACTTTCATATACACTTCTTCTTCCAGGTCTCTACGTAAGAAGGCATTCTTTACCTCAAATTGCTATAAGTCCTAGTTGAGATTTACTGTACATGATAAAAGGATCCTAATCGTGTTCAATTTAGCAACCGGAGCAAATATTTCTTGGTAATCCACTCCATATGTCTGAGTAGGGGTGAGCAAAATCTGATTCGATTCGAAAAACCCGATAACAAATTTAAATTTTGAATTAAATAGTTCGAGTTATTTGAGTTAATCAAGTTATTCAAATCAACTTGAATAAAGAATCAAAATTTTTGGTTTAACTCGAATATGAATTATACAATTCGAGTTATCCGAAAATCTGAATAAGAAAAGGCAAAACTACGTCGTTTTGATAAATGTTTACCTTTTTTAAAGTTAAAAGTCAAAACCATTAAGTTAAAAGGCAAAACTACATCGATTTGATAAATGATTACCCATTAAGTTAAAAGACAAAAGCATTATATTGTTTATGTAGTTAAATAATCTTGTATTTCGTCTACTAGTTAAATAATTGGTTCATATAAAAGCAACATTGAGTATAAATAATAGGATTCGTTAACTCGACTCGACTTGATTCGAAATTTTTTGACTCGATTCGATTTGATTCAAAAAAATTCAAATTAAGTTCGGTTGCTAAAATAGGATTCGTCAACTCGACTAACTCAAAATTTTTTGACTGAATCAACTTGATTCGAACGAATACCCACCCCTATGTCTGAGTGAATCCTTGCGCTACTTATCTGGCTTTGATTCTTTCAATTGAACCATCAGCCTTATAATTGATAGTAAACACCCATTTGTAGCTAACCATTTTCTGCCCCTTAGGGGGATTAACCAATTCCCACGTCTCATTTTTTGCTAAAGCCCACATTTCTTCAATCACAGCCTTCTTCCATCTTGGATCAGTCATAGCTTCTCTCCAATCTTGTGGAACATACATAGAGAACAAAGACAAAGCAAAAGCTCTATAGGATGGGGATAGGGAATTATAAGAGACAAATTTAGAGATAGGATGTAAAATGCAAGTTTTAACACATTTTCGTTGGGCTTATTGGTAATTCTAAATCAGTAGCAAATTCAGGTAAAGAAGACTCACTTGACAGTGAAGAGTCAGAGCATAGAGTACATTGTATGATGACATATTATTTTTTGCCTTTTCTAGTGGATGTCCTTAAATCAGGCCTATCCAACAACAGTTACTAGTCTTCTTTTGAACCAAAGTCTCTACTGGAACTAAATTATCCATAATAAGAGTAACAAAGCAATGCGTCATCTCTTCATTTTAAATAACTTCCCCCTAAAGAGATGGTTGTGATGAAGAAAAGTAGGGTTGCAAAAAAGATTATGATAAGTCTTATAGTTGAGCCATTTAGTAAAAACATCGGCCAACTGTTTTTCGAATGCTAGATAAGATAGACTTAAGACACCACTGGCTAATTTTTCCTCCATAAAACGACGATATATTTCGATGTGCCATCCATCTGACCTAAATAAGATGTTACATGAATGGGGAAAATACATTGGCATCATATATAATTTTGTTCGAGAATGTATTACGCAATGTAACATTGTAGTTAGTAAGGTTGCCATTCAAGAGAATCCCGCGGATGTATTGATAAAGGTGATCATTGCATTCATGTTCAAGTATATCTTGGACTTTGTTGGTATTTGAGATTAGGGAATGCCTAAAAAGGCGTTTGGATGAAGCAATCTAATTTCAAGAAATTTGGTAGAATTTTGAGTGTAAGCTTTTTGGATTGTGTTTTGAGCGTCGAAACACTTTTAATGTAACAGCTTGATTTTCAGTGGTGTCAAAAACAGTGGTTTAAGACCACTAAATCCTGCGAGTAAGCTAGTAAATTTTATAATTTAGTAATTACGAGTTAGATGTGATTTTAGAAAGATTTTTGAATTGGTAATTTAAGTTTATAATGAATTATTAGGTTCGGGTAATAAAATCTTAGGTCAAGTGGTTTTAGAAAATAAGGTATCGAGATCTTGTTTCTATAAACTGAGCCATAAACATTTTTATAAATATTTATGGAGTGTCATTAAGGTAGTATTAAAGTTTCGTTAGAAAATTTTAACGTTTTGATAGTTAATTAATTAAAAAGGACTAAATTGAAAAAGGTGCAAAATTTGCTAATTATAGGAAATAAGTGATTAAATAGCTTGATAAATAAATAAGGGAGGACTTATGAAGCAATTAAGCCTAAAACAAATTGATGAGGCTACATAAGTAAGGAAATTAATAAAATATAGCCATTTAATGGCAAAATAGTAAATAAAGTAAAATTAAATTTACAAATTGAAATTTTAAAGATTTCTAGACATTTCACCTTCAATTTCTCTGCCAAAAACGCCATAAGAGAGTCCCTTGAGCTGGTTCTTATATTTTTGCTTCAAGTGAGTTCAATTCTTGCTCTTTTCTTGAAATTTATATGTTTTTAATACTTTTACAATTAGGTCCAACTAGCTATTTCATTAGTTTTTTATTTTATTGGAAAATTTGAAAGTTACCATTGATGAATACTGGATATTTTTAATGAAATAACATAGATTTAGAGCTTTAATTTTGTTGTATGATGATTTTACATAGTAATTTTGATAGATATTGATTTTAGGACCAAATTATGAAAAAGTTAAATATTAGGGTTTGGTATTAAATTTATGTTTATCAAGGGCTGTATGATATCCTATAATATTTAGATAAATTTTCAATTGAGAAAAATTAGTTCATTTGATAGACTAATTAATAAGTGATTAAATTGTAAAAGTTGTAAAAGTTGGGGTAATTGTATAATTTTGAAAATTGATGGGTATAAAGTGTGAAGTGAATTGGAACCGAAATATTTGCTAATGAATGAATAATTTTATATTTTAGATCAAAAGCCTTAGATACTCGTGAAAAAGGGAAATTAGTAGAATAGTCCCTAAACTTCTACAAATCTTACAATTTAGCCCAGGTAAGTTCGTACAGTTAAACTTTAATATTTATACTGAGTTGATTAACGATATTATGTATTTATTTTATTGTTGAAAATAAAATATTGTTAAAGTTATAAATTTGAATTGAATATCTGGGATAAATGGAACGCTAGATTTGAGTACAATCGTTGTGTGGCGTAAGACGACATTGGAGGAATTGACGACAAAATTACCCAAGTAAACCGAGGTTTAGCATTTGCTGCGAATCTTCGTGTTTACTTTCTATTTAGCTCTCATGAGCTTCTGTTCAACTCATATGAGTTTCCGTTCAGCTCTTTTGAGTTTCTGTTTAACCCTTATGGGTTTTCGTTCAGCTGTCATGAGCTTCTGTTCAACCCTTATGGGTTTTTGTTTAGCACTTATGTGCTTCTGTTTAGCCTTCGGGCTTCTAAAAATGATGTACTCTTATCCGTAAGCCATTCTCCGATTTTGTAAGATTGGGTAAGTGACCTACATAATTGAAATTGGATGATTGGTTATTTATTGTTGTCGAAACCATTTTTTGAAAAAAATAGCTTTGACTTTAAAAACGAAAATGGAGTCGCCACCAATCTTTTTTGAGGTGTGATCGGATCACCTTGAGATTGATCATTAAAACATTTTAATTTATTAAAACAATGGTTTTGGCCTACAAAATTCGAGAAAACGTGTTCGGGAGTCGGTTACGCACGAGGAAGGATTAGCACCCTCGTAACGCCCAAAATTGGTACCTAATTGATTAATTAACGTCTTAATGTCAAAAATTTGAAAATATTTTAAAATACGATCCTCTTTATTTAAAAGAAAACTTGAACAAATTAAATCGGATGCTAAGACCCTCTTATTTCGAAGAAGTAAAATGTCACGCCCAGTGAGTTAGGATACGACATTTCAAATCCTCGAAAATAAGCTTGTCTTTTGACTTTTAAAACTCATGCATTTAAGTTTAAGAAGGATATTCGGTTATTTGGGTCAAATGAAAAATCGGAACCCAGTAAGTTAAGGCACAATTTCTCAAAATTCCAAATACAGAATATTGCCCTTTTTTATTGAAATTCCATGTATTTTGAAATTTAAAAGAATATTTGGCCATTTAGGTTCGACGAGAAAATCGAAACCTCGTAAGTTAGGGCACAATTTCTCGAAGTGCCAAATACGAAATATTGCATTTATTCTTCAAAATTTTCCCTTTTTTTTACGAATTTGGGTAAAAATTAATGTAATATTTAAAATAACATGTTTAGTTTATTCGAGTATGGTAAATAAAATGGCTAAATGTAGAAATATCATATTAAACGATGATACGACGTGAACTTAGTAATCTAATAAAGTGTAAAAAAAATAAAAATAATACAATGATAATAATAAATCATGCCACTTATACACATTACAAAACCATAACAATAATAAGAGTGGTAATAGTGATAATAATAATACTAATGTCAACCACAACAATAAAAGTAATAATGATAAAAAAAAGGAAAAAAAAAGAAAGCCCAATGAAAAGAAAATAATATGAAAAACATTTTTAAAAATAGGCTAATAAAATAAAATAAATAAATAAGCTAGTGAATAAATAAAAGAAATAAATAAAAGGAATTAAAATAAGGCAAATAAAAGAAAATGGTAATGATAATAAATCTAAATTTTGGAAGTATATGAAAAGATATATCTAAAGAAATAAATAGATAAGTAATAAGATGACAATAATAAGGGTAATAATAAATATATATAAAAACGAACCTATTAGAAAAATAATAAGTAAATAAACGAAAAGAGAAAAGAAAAAAGTATTAAATTAATCAGTTTAATAAAATGATAATATTAACAAGAAAGGGCTAAATTGAAATCAAAATGGAATTTCGAGCAAAAATCTGAAATGAAAATAGAGTAAAGGACTGATTTGAATCTGAAACAAAATTCGAGGGTAAAAATTAGAAATAAAATAATCTGGATTCAAGAATAGAAAATGCGGAAGGACCAAAACCTAAACGCGCGAGAATTGCAGGGGTCAAAGGGAAATTTTTCCTTATCCTCAAAGCGACCCCGTTTCATGCATTCGCTTATTAAAGGGTTTGAGGACTAAATTGAAATAAAAATGAAAGTTTGTGGAAAAAATCAAATATAAAGAAAATAGAATATGACCACATTGGAACCAGCCTCAAAAGCGGAAGGATTGAGGACGCAAATAGCCCGTTTGTCCGAAAACACGCGGATCCTAGGCGATTCGGGTTGAGTCAGTCCGGTCCAACTCAAAACGGCGCCGTTTTGGCACTTAAATGGCCAAAGTGAAACGGCATCGTTTCACACTGCTATAAAAATCAAAATTTTCCCTAAAATTCTCATTTTCAACTTCCTTCTTCAAAAAAAAAAAACAAAAATCCTCTCAACCTCTCACTACCCCTCCGGGCTCTGGTAAAGGTCCGGCCACCGACCACCGGGTGGCAACCACCAGCACGCCCACTTGATGGTCGAAAAAAACCCAAAACCTCTGTTTTATCATTTTAACCCCCTAAACCTAAATCCAGACCTGAAATTCCTGAAATCTTTATGACAACGACTCGAATAAAAAAACCCCTCGGTTTCTGACCACTTTTCATCGGAAGTGGCTACCTCGGCCGTTCTCGGCGACAGAGCGCAAAGGTTAGCCTCCTTTAAACCTTTCTTTTTATTTTTTTATTTACAAAATAAAAATACTCGAATAAAAAATAAAAGAGAAAAAAAGGAATCACCTTTTTTTTGAAATTTCTATACTGTTATTAATTAATAATCATGTACCGAAAAAAATACAATCCTTTGCCATGGCTTTATAGCCAAAAATAAATAAAAATACATTTTTTTTTGCTTCTTGTTTTTTTCTCTGCTGTGTTTTTGTCCTTTTTTTGCAGGTACGGAGGAGGACACTTGCTGGCACGCGGTGGTGTACGGAGGTGCTGACGTGGCGTGCGGCGGTGGAGGCATGCAGCTAGGGTTTTTTTTCTGATTTTGGTTTAGGTATTGGGCCAGTTGGGCTTAGGGTTAGTTTGGTTTAATTTATTGGGTTTGGGTATTGTAATTTTGGGTTTAGTTTTAAAATTAATTGGACTTCATTTTGGTTTAAATGGGCCCGGGCAAAAATTGGGCTTTACAGCTGCCCCTCTTTGCTCATTGTCGTGTAACGAGAATGAAGCAAAGACTTTAAAAGGGTCAATTTTGCCTGGTTTTGCCGAGCCTTGACTTCTTTTGGTGCTCCTCTTCCTCAAGTAGCCTCATTCCATCCCACTGCATCTTCAGGGGTATAGGAATTGGTGCTTCGATCCGCTCCACTGCAACTTCAGGGAGATAACACTTGTAGCTTGAATCTACTCCATCGCAACTGCTTCACTACAACCTCAGGGGGATAAGGTTTATAACTCGTGGCTTCAATCTGCTCCACTGCAACTTCAGGAAGATAAGATCCGCCATAATTTGTAGCTTCAATCTGTTCCATTACATCTTCAGGGAAATAAGATTCTCTATCTTCAGTCTGCTCCGCTGCAACTTTAGGGAGATAAGGCTGGTGGCTTCAATCTGCTCCACTGCAACTTCAGGAAGATAAGATCTGCCATAATTTGTAGCTTCAATCTGTTCCACTGCATCTTCAGGGAAATAAGATTCGCTGTCTTCAGTCTGCTCTGCTGCAACTTCAGGGAGATAAGGCTGGTGGCTTCAATCTGCTCCACTGCAACTTCAGGAAGATAAGATCTGCCATCATTTGTAGCTTTAATCTATTCCACTGCAACGCTAGGGAAATAAGATTTGTTGTCTTCAGTCTGCTCCGTTGCAACTTCAGGGAGATAAGGCTGATGGCTTCAATCTGCTCCACTGTAACTTCAGGAAGATAAGATCCGCCATAATTTGTAGATTCAATCTGTTCCACTGCATCTTTAGGGAAATAAGATTCGCTGTCTTCAGTCTGCTCCGCTGTAACTTTAGGGAGATAAGGCTGGTGGCTTCAATCTGCTCCACTGCAACTTCAGGAAGATAAGATCCACCATCTTCGATCTACTCCACTGCAACTTCAAGGAGATAAGATCTACAACTTCAATATGCTCCACTGCTACCTTAGGGAGATGAGATTTATGGATTTACCGATCTTGCTACATTATCCTCTGGGGGACATGACGTGTAGAATCGATTTCATGGGCCTATGCTTATGCCAAATGATTAGGATGTCATGATCAGGATGAATCAAATACTTCTAATTGGATATGTATGAATGATATTTGCATGAATGCAGAATATCATTTTGTGAGAAGGATCCCTTTCTAATGCTTAGGTTGTCATTGCTCGCTGTTCATCAAGGTTGTATCGCTGACGCAATATCTTGTCTTCTTGTTCAGCTGATATCCTTGACAGAAAATCTAAAGAAATAGTCACAATTTAGACTCTTTTTTCTCAAATATTTCAAACCCTTAGGTTTGGTGAGTTCTAAATAATAGTCCTGTTTCAGGTTCTTGTACTATTTAGAAGATCCTAGAGTAATATGCAGAACTCCTTTTGTGAAAGTATTATTAGTCCATTAATCGTTATTTCAATGCAAAATGCTTGAAAAGGATCATAATGATGGACAAAACTGAAATTTATCAGGAACAAAATCTGAAAAAAATAGGTTAATTAGAGAAAGTAAACATTGCTGGAAAACAAAATAGGTGAGGGGAAAAAATAGGTGCCCCAGATATCGCAGCCTGAGCTTCTCTGTACGAACTTCTTGAGGACCATTTTGAGCTCAACATATGTTTAGGAGAACTAGAGTACCCTGTTGATTCCCTAAGACGTAACAACTCTCCTTCTTGTTAATTCGGAGAAAGCGAGACTACCGCATGCCCCATTTTTTATTAAAAATTGAATTGCCCTTTACGGGTTTTCAATTCAAAACCCCATTGGTCTCAAGACGCCCTTTACGGGTTTTCTCCTTGGCCTCTCCTTTTTCTTTTCCTTTTCTTTTCTTTATTTTTTTTTTTAATGAAGTACTTCTTGACTGAATCTGAATTCACTGGATTAGGCAGGCTTTTGCCGTCCACTTCAGTCAAAAAAAGCATTCTTTACCACATAAGGACATTCCCAATTTGGCATCCATTTTTTTCTGAAGTCCTTTTGCACGGGAAGAATCTTCTTTAAAACCAAGTCCCCCTCATGGAATTCTCTGGGGCGAACCTTTTTTGTGGTAAGCTCGCATCATTCATTTTTGGTACATTTGACCATGACGGATAGCTTTCAACCTCTTCTCTTTGATCAAATTTAGCTGATCCTACCGAGATTGGATTCATTCTGCTTCATCCAACTTTATCTCTGACAAGACTCGAAGGGAAGGAATCTCAACTTCGATGAGAAAGGCGTTGCCCCGGTGGAGGTCCTGCCCAGACGTTTGATGAGCATAGATGGTAATTTCTCAGGCTAATCTTTATGAGTTTCAATCATCTTCCTCACGATTTTTTTTAAAGGTTGCCCCTAGTGTTCCGTTCATTTTGGGGCGATGTGATGTTAATCTTGAACAAACTACAAACTTCTGATATTCTGCTGTCGTTCAAATTTAGTGCATTGCCAGATATGATCCTTTTTTTTTGGCATTCCATACCAACATATGATTTCTTTTTTCTCAAGAATTTGCTGACTGTCAACTTTGTGACATCGGCATATGAAGCAACTTTCATCACTTAGTGGAGTAATTGACGACCACAAAGATGAATTGATGCATGCTAGAAGCTTTTGACGAGATCGGCCCAATAACATCCATGTCCCACATAGAGAAAGTCTATGGAGAAGTCATAACATGAAGAAATGAAGGAGGCACATGAATCTTGTCTCTATAAATTTAGTACCTATGGCATTTCTTGGTATAACTGATGCAATCCCTTTCCATGGTGGACAAGTAGTACCCGAACCTCATGATTTGCCTGGCCATTGTAAAACCATTAGCAAGTGCTCCTCAGACACCCTTATGGACCTCTTTTGAGATTTTCTTAGCCTTAACAGCATCCACATGTCTTATTAGCCCAGGCATATCGTGATACGATCATGCGAAAACATTTTTGAATTTTTGGAATAACTCAATGACGTCTCGCTTTGTCTCTGTGGTGATACAGGCTCTGATCTTCACCTCTTTCTCTTCTCCTAGGCTCACAATGACTCTTTGTAAGGTAGGATCTGTTTTTCATCTTGTTCTACCATCCTTAACAAATCAGGAGATATGTTACCATCTCTGTCATCTTCAAAGTCCTGAGATTCCTCTAGACACATATCTTGCTCAAAAGTAGATTCTGAGTCAGTAGCAGTGTCGCTCATGTCGTTGATATCTGGAGACCTATTGTGGGCACGAATGAATATTCCAAGAGTAAACGAATCTAAGAACAATTATTTATGTGGTATGAATATGAATGAAATGAAGGAATAAAAGAATATTTGCTCAAAGTGAGACACAAAAATACAATTTTCATTGAAAATAAAGGTGTTGGACAGGAGCCTATTTCACGAAAGGATTCTTATTGCTTCTAGGCTTAAAGCAACAAGCGTGTTTTGAATATTATTCTACATTAGCTCTAAACAATACAGGGATCTCTTCTACAGTCCCATTGTTCAAAACACTCCCAAGTATGTAAGGGCAGACGCTTGGAAAATTCTATTCCCCGGTTCCCTTTTCAGATACGGCGTTAATGTTCAGATTCTGCGATATTCCTTCTGGGCTTTTGACTTCTTCAAGGAATTCTAGTTCCTTATCATCTATCAGGCCTTGAACCAAGGCCCTGAATTCACTGCACTTTTGAATCTCGTGACCTTTTTCATCATGGAACTCACAGTAGTTCATTACTTCTCCAGGTTCCTCCCCTGAGTCCTGTGTGATTAATCCACTTTCTACTATTTTCTTCCAAACCTCTCTTAGTGGGGTTTTCACTTCCACTATATTCATCTTGATTCTCTTCTCCGTATTCTCGATTATCGCATTTACCCCTTTGTCAGAATGGTTGGGTAACAGATTTTCTGCATCGAATTTCACAATACCTATATTGATGAGTCTTTCGATTATCTTTTTGAAAGCGATGCAGTTCTCAATCGAGTGTCCTGTGATTCCCGCGTGGTACTCGCATTGGGCGTTCGCGTCGTACCAGTTGGGAAAGGGAGGCTGTATAGGTTTTAGGTAGAAAAGGGATACTATATGTGCATCAAGCAAACTTTGGTACAACTCCACGTATGTGATCGGGATGGGCGTGAACTGAAGTTTTTCTGAGTTTTGTCTTGGATTAGAATCTTGCCTTGGAAGGACCTGATGACTAGTAGTTGCCGTCCTTGGCTGGCTTACGGTAATTGGCTTTGAATAGCCCTTGTCATACATACTCGCATTATTCGTCTCATTTTCCCTCTTCCTCAGGGCCTTTAAAGTATTGATTTGGGAGCTCCTCTCTTGCCTTTTCCGTTTGTAACGATCTTTAAATTTTTTTGGGAGCTCCACTCTCGCCTTTTTTGTTTCTCGCTAGATCATCCGGATCAAGGACAACGGGGGTTGATTGAGTTATCCTCGGACTAGAACTCCGAACTCGTCGGGAAGTTCACCGGTGTCGAGTGTACCGAGTGCCGTATTGGGTCTGATGTTAATAGACACCCTTTGTGGATACGCGTTTGGTTGTGCTTGGGTGTTTGTTGGGGTAAAGCCTGAATGATAAGCGGATTCCTCGTTATCATCCCCGGAATCAACCATAGGGCTTTTTCCTTTTTCTAACCCTCCAGCTAGCATCTGGGTTAACTGGCTCATCATGTTTCTTTGAAATTCTAGCATCTGATTCTTTATATCTTGTTGAATTTTGGCCAATTACTCTAGCATCTGTATTTGCATTTGCTCTAAATTCTCCAACCTTTGGTCCATTTCTTTAGTCTTTGCTCGGGTACCGTAATGATGTTTGGTTGATAAGTTTTGTTGGTTTCCAGATTAACTCTGAAATGATTTTAACCAATTAGGGTCTTTCCATGAAATTTAATGCACATGATGTGATGTAATGCGAATGCATGAAATGAATGCAAAAAAGCGTCGATTCTGATTCCATTTCATTCAGAAAACTTTACTAGAAAACAAAATTCTTTACATAAAACGGATTACAAATATGGCCTTGCCCTAATGCTCAAAGTTTTAACTTTCCTAAGCAACGAATCTAACTCTTGACCCCGATCTGATTCTAGCTCATACTTCACACTTAGCATGTCAGCCTGATTGCCAAGGTCTGTAAATGATCGGCTACCTCCTGAATCTGAGCCACGGCCTTACCCATAATGTAATCTCTGTTCCTAACTTGATTCTGAGAATGGTGAAGCCGTTCCTTCCAACGTTCCTCACCTACCTCAAGAAGCTCTACCCGAAGCTCACAGTTTTGTAATGCAGACTCTAGTTCTTCTATCTTTCCTTTCATTTATTCAATCTTGTTCAAACTTGCCCTCAACTCAACCGCAGAATTACGATTTCTATACTAATGAAGTAATTTTTCAAGTTCTGCCACTCTAGCCTTTAATTCTCTTTTGTCATTTTGGGTTTCTAACAAACTCCTTTCTAGGGCCTCTTTCTGTGCTTGAGCCTCCTAGAATTTTCTCTCCCACCGATCGGCTTTGGTTCTTTCTTCTTGGATCTCTTGTCACCATTGCTCTGACGTTTTTCCTAATCCGGCGGTTCTCATCGATAGACGCAATTTCTTGTAATCCGTCTTCAAACTATCCAAGTCTTCCTCGGCTTTATTCTTTCCTTTCGCTAATTTCTCGGCCTCTAGCTTTTGAACATCAGCATCTAACCTTAAATGCATCCTTTCTTCCTCCAATTGTTCTATCTTCTTTTCAAGTTCCAAATTCCTCGTCTCGAAGTCTTGCTTTATGATTTCTAGTTCTGACGGGACCACTTGTAAGTACTCTTCCATCGGTCGAGCGCCTTCTAAATTTGGCCCGGGGATATTATCATTAATTCTTTTACTCCACCATCCTCTGTATTCGGGAGTCGTCATTGAACCTATGACCAGCCTTTTCATTCGACGAGTCTGATTCCAAACATTAGAAATCTCTTTTACCTTTTTCTTGTAGTTATCTCCCTTGTACAAAAACTCACATTGAGCTAGCCAATGTGTTACCGATATGAACTGTCTTGATCTGTATTGCCTCAATACGAGCAAAGGAGCATACCTAACGGCTCCCCAAATCCCAAGCAAAGGGACCCAATTAAAATTCCCACATCGGTAAAGAATTTCGTCAGGAATCAACCAATGAGCTCTCCACTCGACGTCTTCTTCCTGGAGATTTTGGAGGAGCGCTATCCAATTTTCCTCTGATATGTCATATCTTCTTGGCGTGGCCACTATCTCCTTTAATGGGGAGTAATTCTCGGAGAAAACTCGATAAGAAACCTTATCCACCTTCCAGAAATGACTATGGAACCAAGCTAACAACAACTGTGCGCACCCTATAAATCTGCCCTCACCGGCCCTCCTACATGCATTCAAAGATCTAAATGTCTTGGCCAAGATTGCAAGAACAGGTGTGACCCCTTTATCAAGTCGATCAAAGAGATCCGAGACCGCCTCATCTACATACCCTAATGCCCTAGGGAAGATCATTAGTCCGTAGAAGCTCAAAGCAAACACATCGACTCTCTTTTTCGTATCAGGATGCGCTAGAATCAAATCTCTCAAATTCTTCCGTGGGATGCACTTACACTCACCTTTTTGCTTGATCCTGGCTGTAATTCACTGTTCGCTCATTCCTATAATGTTCATCAATTTTTTCCAAAAGGTCGGGACATAAGCGGCTCTAGAATAAGCTTTATCGACTTGAACCTTTGGACAACGCAGTAGGGCTGTATATTCTTCCATAGTGGGCACTAAATCTACCCTCCTAAAGGTAAAGCAACTGTATGCAGGGTTCCAAAACTGAGCGAGGGCCCGGAATAAATGCTCGTCTACCTTGATGTCGAGTAGATATGGTAAATCCCCATAATTATAGTAGAACAACTGCATGGTCTAATCATTCCACTGATCCCATATCTCTTTTAATTCCTGAAGGTTATTTTTTGTCACGCTAATACGGGTGTAGTCCCATAATTCTGACGTGTACCCCTCGGCTAGACTATCCCCTTTCTCAAATTGTGTTTTCTCTGACCATATAAGGACAGCCGCGTTATCTTCCACTTTATCAAAAAATTTATTTTCCATGACAAGCTCTCTAATTTAGTAATCGAACGTGAATCGACACTCTTTTAAATATGAAATGACATGCAAACATAGCAAAAACACAATAACTCAGTACAATATACAAAAAACAAAACTCAAAGCAAATGAAAGAGAATCAAGCACCTATCTGGGTAACCGCCAGGGTTTGGCGCAGTGCTATCTAGGGTGGGCTCCTAGGGTCTTTTACATGCGGTTTGGTTCTAAAGTTGAGGTACCCGAACCAGCAGATTCCTCGATCCTCACCCATTATAGGCTCATACAGACCGAGTTCAGTTCAGGGGAATACATTTCCCTATGGCTACACGGAGATGAAAATCTCACGAAGATATAGGTACGGATGTATCCCGAAAGCGATCCACTATTTTGCACGGAGGTGAAAACCTCACGAAGGAGTAGCTTCTCACTCTCACTTAAAAGAGGTAAAACCAAACAGTCCTAATGCAATATGATGCGAAAATATTCTACGAGACTCAAATCACAGCAATCATATGAAATAACACAAACAAATGCAATAAAAGGATCGTAATTTTTCAAATCAGATTTTCAATTTTTGGAAACAAGACAGAAAATAATCAATTTTACGGCTTGACTCTCTTATTGTCCCCAATGGAGTCGCCAAGCTGTCGAAACCATTTTTTGAAAAATACAGCGTCGACTTTGAAATGAAAATAGAGTCGCCACCAATCTTTTTTGAGGTGTGATCGGATCACCTTGAGATTGATCATTAAAATATTTTGATTTATTAAAATAATGGTTTTAGCCTACAAAATTCGAGAAAATATGGGTTTGGGAGTCGATTACGCACGAGGAAGGATTAACACCCTCGTAACGCCCAAAATTGGTATCTAATTGATTAATTAACGTCTTAATGTCGAAAATTTGAAAAGATTTTAAAATACGATCCTCTTTATTTAAAAGAAAACTTGAACAAATTAAATCGGATGCTAAGACCATCTTATTTCGAAGAAGTAAAATGTAACACCCAATGAGTTAGGATACGACATTTCAAATCCTCGAAACTAAGCTTGTCTTTTGACTTTTAAAACTCATGCATTTAAGTTTAAGAAGGATATTCGGTTATTTGGGTCAAATGAAAAATCGGAACCCAGTAAGTTAGGGCACAATTTCTCAAAATTTCAAATACAGAATATTGCTTCTTGTTTTTTGCTTCTTTTTTTTTCTCTGCTGTGTTTTTGTCCTTTTTTTGCAGGTACGGAGGAGGACACTTGTTGGTACGTGGTGGTGTACGGAGGTGCTGACATGGCTTGCAGCAGTGGAGGCATGCGGCTAGGGTTTTTTTTCTAATTTTGGTTTAGGTATTGGGCCAGTTGGGCTTAGGGTTAGTTTGGTTTAATTTATTGGGTTTGGGTATTGTAATTTTGGGTTTAGTTTTAAAAATAATTGGACTTTATTTTGGTTTAAATGGGCCCAGACAAAAATTTGGCCTTACAATTGTTAGAATTGATCTGAAATAAGTGTATTCATCAACTGAAGTTGTGATTGGAAGGAAGTGTATATTGAATGATTTATTTAATTGATTGATTATAGTAGGTTCAGTAAGATTTATGTTTAACCTATTGGACTTACTAAGCTTCATAAAGCTTACTTGTGCTATTTAATATTCTTGTAGATTCTCGTGAGGTCCGAAGATCAGATCAACACATCCAGTCACACTATCCAGCTCATCCTAGTAGTCTTTGAAACATACACTATGGTTTATATGGCATGTATAGGGATTGATATGGATTGGATCAAAGTTGGCTTGTATACATGTTTTGAACGATGTTTTGTTATGTAATCAACCTAGATATATATTTTGGTTTAGAAATGAAGTAAATTGTGATATGGTTATGCATGATATATATATATATACTATTAGGTATTTAGTTAGTAGTAAACCTTAGTAAAATTTGTTTAATGAACTAGATAGGTAAGTTTGAACATTTAGGGTACAAGTGATGATATATTATATATAATTCATGACTTTGGCTTGTTTTGATTTCTTTGTTGTGGTATATGGATGTGTTAAAACGTGGTGTTTAGGTTGATACTTAATTAAGTGAAAAAAATGGCCTTGAAATGGTCTATTTTTGTCCACACGGGCAGAGACACGGGCGTGTGTCCCCTGCACCTAAAGAAAATTTTGTAATTTTGTGAAAAATTCTCTGAGTTTCAAGTTTAGTCCCGATTCGTTTCTAACGTGTACTTTGGGCCTCGAGGGCTCATATAATGGACAATATGAGTGCTTATGATTAGTTTTTGATATGTATGTTAAACGATATGAAATATTCGTATTTGATCGAAAAAGTCTGGTAATGTACTATAACCCTGTTTCGGTGACAGATAAGGGCTAGGGGTGTTACATTTAGTGGTATCAGAGCTTTAGTTTAGCCGATTCTCAAAATGAACACAGTGTGTAAAATGTCTAGAAATACATACCATATAAATCTGTGATAGTGTGATGTGTATGATCCGATCTAACCTTTGTTTTCTTATAGATAGTAAAGATGTCAGATGGATCTGATCATGCTGACCATGATGAGGTCAACAGTAGAGCACCAACTTCTGAACTTGGGACGAGTAGTAATGTCCCGATCCCTCAGCCTCAAGAATAAGAACTTAAAAACATGTTCTTTGGATATATGAACTAATGGTTTAGCGAGTTCATGCAGGGAATAAACCCGGCTCAACAACCTCCTCCCCCTACTGTACCACCTGTAGTGCCTCTGGTTGCACCTCAACCTACTCCAGTGACTGAATCTAGTAAACGTACTTCGATTGAAAAACTCAGAAAGTGTGGGGCTGAAGAATTTTGGGATAGGTCAGATGATGATCCAGTTAAAGCTGAGTATTGGCTCCAGAATATAGTAAGAGTTTTTGAAGAAATGACTTGCTCCCCTGATGATTATTTGAGATGTGTTGTTTCATTACTAAAAGAGGAAGCATATAACTAGTGGTCAACAATAGTGGCAGTTGTGCCAAAGGAGGAAATTTCCTGGGAATTCTTCCAGAGTGAATTTAAAAAGAAATATGTCGGTAAAAGGTATCTAGATAAGAAAAAGAGGGAATTCCTTGAGTTGTGCCAAAGGAACAGATCAGTAGCTGAGTATGAAAGGGAATTTGTATACCTCAGTAAATATGCCAGGGAAATTGTGCCAACCAAAGAAGAAATATGCATCCGGTTTGAAGAAAGGTTAAATGATGAAATTCGAATGATGATTGAAGGTACTGAAATATGAGAATTTGTTGTTTTTTCAGATCGTGCACAAAAGATGGAAGAGGTGTATAACAGAAAAGTGCAATAAGATAGACGGAGCCGAGAATCTTATAAAAGAGGTTCCTTTAAATTATTTCTGGTATAACCTGCAAAAAAGTCTAAAGATGATTTGAATTGAGCCACCTCAATGCCAGAACGTTCGAATAAAAACAAGACGATTCAACAAGATTTTGGAGGAACTACTATACCCACTGTTAGTGTGGGTAGTGTGCAAAATACTCCTAAGCCCAAATGCAGATACTGTGAGAAATACCACCTTGGTGAGTTTAGAAGTAAACTGGGGGCTTGTTACAAATGTGGAGCAACTGATCATTTTATCCAAAACTGTCCTCAATTACAAAAAGAAGATGAAGAGTAGAAAGAAAAACAATTGGGTACTTCTAAGAGAAGTAGGTGTTCAGGCCAAAATAGTGCCACTGGTACTGCTCGTTCGAGTATGAAAGATACTGCTACTCGTTTAGAGGCTAGAGCACCTACACGTACTTATGCCATCTGAGCTAGAGAAAAAGCTACGGCTCCAGAAGTAAATGTTGGTACATTCTATCTCTTTGATGTTACTGTATATGTATTGATTGACCCTAGGTCTACTCATTCTTATATTTGCACTGCATTAGTAACATAAAAGAAATTGCTTGTTGAACCTACCGATTATGATATTCAAGTTACTAATCCATTAGGTCGAAGTGTGATAGTTAATTTAGTGTGTCGTAATTGTCCACTGAAAGTGAAAGGCTGCGAATTCCCTGTTGATTTGATATTGCTAACCTTTCGGGAATTTGATGTTATTCTGGGAATGGATTGGTTGTCTTTACATGATACTGTGGTAAATCGTAGACAGAAACGGATTGATTTGAAATGTCGGACAGGAGAGATGATTTTAGTTGAGTCTGAGAATCTGAAGGATATTGTTAGAATCATTTCAGCTTTTTCTGCTTAGAGATTGATGCAAAAAGGTAATGAAGCATTTCTAGCTCACATTCTTGATACCCGGAGTTCAAAATCGAAGCTACATTTGTTACCGGTTGTTAATGAGTTTACTGATGTATTTCTTGAAGAATTACCGGGTTTACCACCTGACCGTAAAATTGAGTTTGTAATTGATGTGATTCCTAGAACGGCTCTGATATCAGTAACACCATACTGAATGGCACCAGCTGAATTAAATGAGTTAAAGGCATAGTTGCAAGAGATATTAGACCGAGGGTTTATCAGACCAAGCATATCTCCCTGGAGTGCACCTGTTCTATTTGTGAAAAATAAAGACGGTTCTTTGAGATTATGTATAAATACCCTTTGCCACGTATCGACGATCTGTTTGATCAACTGAAAGGTGCCGCAGTGTTTTTAAAGATAGACCTTAGATCTGGGTATTATCAGTTGAAGGTTAAAGAGTGTGATGTGCCAAAGACTGATTTCAAAACTCGAAACGGTCACTATGAGTTTCTGGTAATGCCATTTGGCTTGATTAATGCCCCTGCTGCTTTCATGGATTTAATGTATCGAATTTTTCAACCTTATTTGGATAGATTTGTAGTTGTGTTTATCGATGATATACTGATCTATTCCAAGGCAGAATCCGAGCATGCACAACATTTGAGAATTGTGCTATAGACTTTGAGAGAAAAATAGTTATACACAAAGTTTAACAAATGTGAGTTCTGACTTCACGAGGTTGGATTTTTGGGTAATATTGTATCAGCTGATGGGATTCGAGTTGATCCGAGTAAAGTTTCTGTTGTAGTAAATTGGAAAACTCCAAGGAATGTTATAGAAGTGCTAAGTTTTTTGGGTCTAGTAGGTTACTACTGACGTTTTGTCAAAAAAATTTCGATGATTGCTTCATTGTTGACCCGATTATTACAAAAAAATGTTGAATTTGTTTGGTCTGATGAGTGTTAGTAGAGTTTTGATCAGCTGAAGAAGATGTTAACGGAAGCTCCAGTCTTGACTCAGTCAGAATCTGGTGTATCGTATGTTGTTTATAGTGATGCATCTCTAAATGGTTTGGGTTGTGTATTGATGCAATCAGGAAAGGTAGTGGCTTATGCTTCTTGACAATTAAAACCACACGAGAAGAATTATCCTACACATGATCTTAAGTTGGCTGCAATTGTATTCGCTTTAAAGATTTGGAGACATTATTTATACGGTGAGAAATGTTACGTGTTTACAGATCAAAAAAGTTTAAAATATTTGATGACTCAGAAAGAGCTGAATTTGAGACAGAGACTGTGGCTAGAGTTACTAAAAGATTATGATCTAATTATTGACTACCACCCAGGAAAGGCTAATGTGGTTACGGATGCACTTAGTCGAAAGTCATCATTGTTTGCACTTCGAACGTTGAATGCTCATCTAACTCTTAATGAAGATGGTTCTATATTAGCAGAGTTGAGAACAAAACCTCTGTTTCTTCAATGAATTTGGGAACTACAAGATAATGATCAGAAATTGGTGTTGAAACGTCAGATGGTTCAGGACAATCTGAGTTCAGAGTATAGCATTGATGATAATGGTATGTTACGTTATCACAATAGAATTTATGTTCCGAATAATTCGGATTTGAAAAATGATATTATTTCTGAGGCCCATAGTGGCATGTACTCTATTCATCCGGGTAGTACGAAAATGTATTGTGATTTGAAACAGATGTATTGGTGGACGGGTATGAAACGGGAAATTTGTGAGTTTGTAGCCAAGTGTTTGATTTGTCAGCAAGTGAAAGCAGAACATCAGGTACCAACGGGTTTACTACAACCTATTATGATTCCTGAATGGAAGTGGGAGCATGTCACAATGGATTTAGTATCCGGTTTACCTGTAACTTCGAAAAAGAAAGATTCGATCTGGGTGATTGTTGATAGGTTGACTAAATCTGCACATTTCATTCCAGTCAGAATACACTTTTCACGTGAGAAATTAGCGGAATTGTATATATCAGAGATTGTAAGGTTACATGGAGTCCCAATATCCATTATTTTAGATCAAGATCCGAGATTTACATCAAGATTTTAGAGTAAACTGCAAGAGGCTTTAGGTACAAAGCTAAATTTCAGCACAGCGTTTCATCCTCAGACTGATGGGAAATCAGAACGAGTGATTCAGGTTCTGGAAGACATGTTGAGATATTGTATACTCGAGTTTGGAGGTAGCTGGGAAAGGTGTTTACCGTTGGCTGAATTTGCATATAATAACAATTATCAATCCAGTATAAAAATGGCACTGTTTGAAGCTCTTTATGGGAGGAAATGTAAGACACCATTGTATTAGTCTGAACTAAGTGAATCCAAATTAGCAGGAGTTGACTTAATCCAAAAGACTGAGGATAAAGTTCGAATTATCCGGGATAGTTTGAAAGTTGCTTTTGATCGTCAAAAATCGTATGCAGATTTGAAAAGAAGAGATATAGAATTTACAATTGGTGATCGAGTATTCTTAAAAGTCTCTCCGTGGAAGAAAGTGTTACGGTTCAGTGGGAAAGGGAAGTTGAGTCCAAGATTTATCGGATCGTATGAGATTGTCGAAAGAATCGGCTCTGTAGCTTATCGATTAGCTTTGCCTCTTGAAATTGAAAAAATTCATAATGTGTTCCACGTATCGATGTTGAGACGATACATATCTAATCCTTCACACGTGATTTCTCATAGTGAGATTGAGCTACAGCCAAATATGACGTATTCGGAAGAACCAGTGAGAATTTTAGCTCGAGAGGTTATAGAATTGCAGAATAAACGAGTACCATTAGTAAAAGTATTGTGGTATCATCATGGTTCAGAGGAGGCTACCTGAGAAATAGAAGAATCAATGAGATCACAATATCCAAACCGATTTCTAGGTAACAAATTTCTATGACAAATTTTTTTTAAAGGGGGGAGAGTTGTAACAGCCTGATTTTCAGTGGTGTCAGAAACAGTGGTTTAAGAACACCAAATCCAACGAGTAAGCTCGTAAATTTTATTATTTAGTAATTATGAGTTAAATATGATTTTAGAAAGATTTTTGAATTGGTAATTTAAGTTTATAATGAATTATTAGGTTCGGGTAATAAAATTTTAGGTCAAGTGGTTTTAGAAAATAAGGTATCGAGATCTTGTTTCAATAAACCGAGCCGTAAATATTTTTATAAATATTTATGGAGTGTCATTAAGGTAGTATTAAAGTTTCGTTAGAAAAATTAAACGTTTTGATAGTTAATTTATTAAAAAAGACTAAATTGAAAAAGATGCAAAACTTGCTAATTATAGGAAATAAGTGATTAAATAGCTTGATAAATAAATAAGGGAGGACTTAAGAAGCAATTAAGCCTAAAAACAATTGATGAGGCGGCATAAGTAAGGAAATTCATAAAATATAGCCATTTAATGGCAAAATAGTAAATAAAGCAAAATTAAATTTACAAATTGAAATTTTAAATATTTCTAGACATTTCACCTTCAATTTCTCCTCCAAAAATGCCATAGGAGAGTTCCCTTGAGCTGGTTCTTATATTTTTGCTTCAAGTGAGTTCAATTCTTGCTCTTTTCTTGAAATTTTTATGTTTTTAAGACTTTTACAATTAGGTCCAACTAGCTATTTCATTAGTTTTTTATTTTACTGGAAATTTTGAAAGTTACCATTGATGAATACTAGATATTTTTAATGAAATAACATGGATTTAGATCTTTAATTTTGTTGTATGATGATTTTACATAGTAATTTTGATAGATATTGATTTTAGGACCAAATTGTCAAAAAGTTAAATATTAGGGTTTGGTATTAAATTTCTTTTTATCAAGGGCTTCATGATAGCATAGAATATTTAGATAAATTGTCAATTGAGAAAAATTAGTTCATTTGATAGACTAATTAATAAAGGATTAGATTGAAAAAGTTGTAAAAGTTGGGGTAATTGTGTAATTTCAAAAATTGAGGGGTATTAAGTGTGAAGTGAATTGGAACTGAAATAAATGCTAATGAATGAATAATTTTATATTTTAGATCAAGAGCCCGTAGATACGCGTGAAAAAGGGAAATTAGTAGAATAGTCCCTGAACTTCTACAAATCTTATAATTTAACCAAAGTACGGTTAAACTTTAATATTTATATTAAGTTGATGAACGATATTACGTATTTATTTATTTTTGAAAATAAAATATTGTTAAATTTATAAATTTGAATTGAATATCTGGGATAAATGAAACGCTGAATTTGAGTACAATCGTTGTGTGGCGTAAGACGACATTGGAGGAATTGAATGCAAAATTACCCAAGTAAACCGAGTTTTAGCATTTGTTGCGAACCTTTGTGTTTACTTTCTGTTTACCTCTCATGAGCTTCTGTTCAACTCATATGAGTTTCCGTTCAGCTCTTTTGAGTTTCTGTTTAACCCTTATGGGTTTCCGTTCAGCTCTTTTGAGCTTCTGTTTAACCCTTATGGGTTTTCGTTCAGCTCTCATGAGATTCTGTTCAACCCTTATGGGTTTCTGTTTAGCACTTATGTGCTTCTATTCAGCCTTCGGGCTTCTAAAAACGATGTACTTTTATCCGTAAGCCGTTCTCCGATTTGGTAAGATTGGGTAAGTGACCTGCATAATTGAAATTAAAAGATTGGTTATTTATTGTTAGAATTGATCTGAATGAGTGTATTCATCAACTGAAGTTGTGATTGGCAGGAAGTGTATATTGAATGATTTATTTAATTTATTGATTATAGTAGGTTTGGTAAGATTTATGTTTAACCTATCGAACTTACTAAGCTTCATAAAGCTTACTTGTGTTGTTTAATGTTCTTGTAGATTCTCGTGAGGTCAGAAGATCGGATCAACACATCCAGTCTGATAAATCGAAATAGTAACACATTTTAGGCCCACATTTAATATGCTTTTGGATGAATTATCCCTAATTTTATGTAATTTGGTGCTCTTAATCCTTTCTTTTCATGTTATACACTCAGGAAAGCACCAGGGGATGAAAAGAATGCAAAACGGGCTTAAAACGGGACAAATGGACCAAAGCATGAAATCGACACGGCCTGGACCAAAGATCACACGGCCGTGCCTCCTTAAAGATCTCGAACACGGCCTGGACCATGATTCACACGGCTTATGATAGTAAATTCAAACCATCACAGCTTATGATAGTAAAGGGTTAGATGAACCCAACTCAATACAAGAACACGAGGTAGAAGAAGGTAAAGTAGATGTAACACGAGAAAAGCCAAAACCGGTAATCAAAGAGTACCAACCTCGCATACCTTACCCCGAAGCATTAAAGAGAGATGATACAGAGGAACAGTTCGGTAAGTTTCTTAAACTTTTAAAGAAATTACATATTAACTTACCTCTACTCAAAGCTCTTTCACAGATACTGACTCTAGAAAATTTTTAAGGAGTCATTAACTAAAAAGCGAAGGATAGACGAGGAATCACATGTGGAACTCAACGCAAAGTGCTCGGCAGTTCTATAAAATAGACTACCACAGAAATTAAAAGATCCAGGGAGTTTTGCAATTGCATGCATAATTGGTAGTTTATCTATAGAAAATGCGTTAGCCGATTTAGGGGTAAGCATAAATGTTATGCCTTATAAACTGTTTAAACAACTAGGTCTAGGGAAACCCAAACAAACTAGGATGAGCATCCAATTAACTGATAAAACTATCAGAATTCCTAGGGGTACAATAGAAAATGTTCTAATCAAAATTGATAAATTCGTATTCCCAGTAGACTTTGTCGTTTTAGACATGGATGAGGACAATCATATTCCTGTAATTTTAGGAAGACCCTTTTTAGCAACTGCCAGAGCTAAAATTAATATCTATGCAGGTGAACTCATACTTCATGTAGGCGACGAGATAGTCACTCTTCAAGCTCTTGATTCGGCCAAAACATCAAGTGATAAAGGTGAGAAAGTAAATTCAGTTGATAACCAACTTGTTCAACCTTCATTGCAGGAAACACCACAAAGCTACAAACCAGAGCCAGATCATAGACCTTGTGCCAATAAAGAAGAACTATATAAAGGACTAAGGCTTCAGGGCGATGAACTAGACAAGTGGAAAACACACTTTAAAGAGAAACTAGGAATACACGAAGTGGAACCAAAGGAAACCCCAGACGAGCTGATAAGAACAACAAATCACTTCAAAATAGGGGATCAGGTATTATTGAATAAGGAAGACCCTCGAATCACCAATTCAGACCTCAAGACAAACGAAGAAATCACTTTTGAGGTACTTAATGTCTTCCTATACGGCACAGTCAAGGTAAGTAATCCTAAATTCAACACTTTTGAGGTAAACACTACTCGACTTAAACTTTATATCCACAACCGAATTGTTCGCATGAGTAAGAATTTTCACCTCCTCAAACCACCATGACCATACGAATGAGAGGTAAAGTCTAGCTTAAGACTATAAACGAGCGCTTCTCGGGAGGCAACTCAAGCACTAACCCCATTGATTTTTACATTTTTAATTCTTCTTTTACTTTTATTTTTCCTTTCTATCACCTAACTATAAACTAACCAAAGTGCAGATTTCCAGACCACACAGCCTTACACATGGCCGTGGCCGTGGCCGTGTTGCCACCACAGGAAGATACAAGGGCGGGGGCAACCACCAGATCCATAATTTCTATTTAACCCTCTTCTTCTTTTTTCTTTTCTAGTTGTTTTTCTTTTTTCATTTTCCATTATTTACTTTTATTTCTATTTCTATTTTTATTTTTATTTCTTTTAATTTTCTTTTATTTTCTTTATTATTTTCTTCTTATTATTCATTCCATTTAGATTTAGCTTAGGATACAATAAAATTGGGATGGCTGCTTCGAGGACTCAAACAGTTCAAGACTCTCCCCCACGTTCACCTCCAATCCTATCCGGTTTCTTTTCATTGGCTTCATCCAAAATTCAGGAAGTTTCACTTCTCTCCCCATCTTACGATTTTATGATTATTTTGATATTATCTATCTTTGTACATTGAGGGCAATGTACATCTTAAGTGTGGGGGGTGAATCTTAAACGTGCCTAATTTTTTTCATTATTCTCAAAATCCTGAATTTAGTCTTGTTTTTAAGTAAATTCCTCATATTACTGATTAGAATGAAATTTCCATGATTTATGATTGATGCGTCGTTGAAAGCACCAAATATATCCTATTCCCTGCAAAATAATGAAAATAATAGTAAAGGGGAAATAGGGTCGAATCCTCAGGGATCGGATTATACAAATGCTTGTTTCTCGAAATCCTGGGAAGAATCGTGCCCAAGAAAGCCTGCGTTCTTGAAAAAAAATAAAAATAATAGAATTTAAAAGGTTGGATCTGGAAACGAAAATAAAATAAAAAAACAGAATTGAGAAGTCGAATGGAAATTGCGAAAATTAAAAATAAAAAGTAGAGTTGAGATTAAGAAATTCTTATGGGGAGATTCCAGCCTCCGGTTGCCTCGATCCACCTTGGGCTCAATCCTTGGCTTTTAGATGATCCTTCTCAACCCGAATAAGTCAGTTATAGTGGAAGAGAACACCTACGACCACCAGCTCCAAGGATTTAGACTTCAATTTGGTGGAACCTGACTCTAGTCAACAATCGCCCTTATGGGATCATCTATGCTAGATCAACGCTTCTCAATGGCGAATCCCATGCCATTTTGTCTCTTGGGCTCGCCAACCTCTGATGCAGTAAGCTAACGAACCGACTGTGTAACCTTCTCAAAATATACAAAGCGGCCGTTCCTTGCACACGTTGAAAAGATCACTTCTTAAGGGACATGGACTAAGCGTCACTACATGTACTGGAGAAACGATGAATACCCTGTTGAGAAGGCTAAGTGCGGATTCTAAACCTCAAGAACCCTTTTTTTGGGGATTTTCGGTAACCTTTGGCTAGAAGGGTTTTAGTGGTTCATAATTGTGGTGGAAAAGAAAATAAATATAAAAATGGAAGTTTTATTAATAGGGAAAATGGAAAGAACAAAAACTTTATGGGGAGAGAGTTTACAGAAAAAGATGAACAACCAAACTGAGTCACTTAATCCCCTATTTATAGTGCTAAGATAGATAGACTAGTCCTACTTAAATTCCTAAAGATAATTACAAATAATCAAAGATAAATAAAGATATAATAAAATAAATCCTAAATTAAATAATCCTTAATAGTTATCTTAATATTAATTATCCTAATATAATTAAAATAGAGTCTGATAAAATAAAAACTCTTCTTTTTGTATTTCAACCCTTGTGTCCTCCATGCTTGCACTTTTGGCACCAACTTTTCCATGTGTCGCACATTGGCCCATTTTATCTCTAAATTCACGCTTTTGGCCCTTAATTTCGCTTTAGCCTCCAATTTAGTCCCTATAAGATAAAAGACCATAAATAGCCCAAATTAGTAGAATCATACTCAAAATAAATACGCAATTAGCACATAAAAACATGACGTTCTAGAGTATTATCAAATTCTCCCCTACTTAGCCCATGCTTGCCCTCAAGTATGGTTCCTATCCACTATGAAAATTAGATCCTGAAAGAAATTCTACTCCAAAGTTTTATAAAAATTAGTCAAAAATGCATATGAAAAATAAAGAGAACTTCTAAGCTTGCTTTAAGTAAAACAGAAAAAGTATTCTAATTAACACACAAAAATTAAAATCGTCTTGAATTATTTCATGCTATTTAGGTAAATTACCAAACCTACCAAGACACTCATTTATTTCCTCCTTTAGTCCCCAACTGAAATTTTATTAGTACTATTTTTTTCTCTTTTTTATTTCTTTATTTCTTTTTCTTCTTTTTTTGTCTTTTTTATTATTATTATTACTTATTTACTTAGGAATATATTGAACCTTTTGACGCGAAGAGAGATGACAACCCAAGCACCCCACCCCGGTTACTCAGCCTAACATACTCCTAAAAATTATTTATTTCTGGTTAGCGGAGTTTTACCCATCACGTCACACAACCTTTTGACGTGAAGTAGAATGACAACCCAAGCACCTTACCGCGGTTACTCAGTCAGTCACGTTCTGAGCCGCACTCATAACCTTGGTTAGCGAAGTTTTACCTATCACGTCACACAACCTTTTGACGCGAAGTAGAATGACAACCCAAGCACCCTACCCCTAAGCACTCGATCGACCACGTTCTAAGTTGCACTCATAACCTTGGAAACATTTATTAAACAAAATTTACAAGAAATTTTAATTTTAAAAGGATCTAAGAGAAATAGTCAAGTGTCGAAAATAAGTTTTAGTAACCACCTAATAGACATGAACATAATTTAGGCATGAAAATGTATTAAGTGTCCACTTGATATTAAACTTGATCAATTTTACGAAAAGCAAGATAGAGTTAACTTATTAATCATAATTATTTTTAGCCTAATAGAAATAAAACAAAGGAGATAAAATCAAATGCATGTAATCATAACTAACTCAAGAGCCAAGAATCATGCATGTAGGTCAAACAAAGGCGGTGTCGTGGTCAAATTCTTGGGCATGAAAAGCGACAGAATATTCTTAAAAAAAATGGACAAAATGGAGCCTCAAGCAGCAAACACAAATCACAGTAGAAGACAACAATAATACGAAGAGTACCTCCCCCTACTTAAAACACATTGTCCTCAATGTGGACGCAAAAGAAATAAATAGGTAGAAAAGTTTAGAAAAACTCCCCCTGTAGCTACTGTCGATTGTGGAGGACTTGCGCGTGAAGGGGACGATATGGTGGGCCCGACGGCTTGTGCGGTGGCCATGGAGGAAGAGAAGGCGAGGGAGTTCGAAGGAGAGGTAGTTGGTGTTGGAGAGGAGATTTGCGGCGGTGAGGAAGAGAAGGGAGAGGAGGCGCCGGTCAAGTCGACGGCTTGGGGTGTAGAGAGGTGGCGACGGTACGAGTTGATGGAGAAGGGAGGCTCAGCGGTGGCGCGGCTTTGGGTTCGCACCATTCGAACGGCGTACAATGGTGGTTGGTGGAGGGGTGAGTTTTCGGCGGTAATGGAGTTAGGGAAGGAAATTTGGGAAAAAAATTAGGTTTTGGAGGTTTTATTTGGCTGAAAGGGGATGTTTGGGTGCAGGAATAAGGATGGTTGGGTGCAGGAATAGGGTAGTTTGGCTGCAAGGATATGGCATTCTGGGCTAGAATAGTATCTCGAATAGAGGCTGTTTGGTACCGTGGATAGGGCTGTTTGGTTCTGACTTGTTTCCCTTAGTATTTTCGCTCCGTTTTACCTAGATGGAAGAAGAGAAATTTATTAATATTTAAATAAAATAAAAAAAGAAAAGAAAGGAAAGGAAAATAAGAAATAAGAAATAATAATAAAAATGAAAATAAAAATAAATAAAATAAAATAAAATAAAATAAAGATTGGGTTGCCTCCCAACAAGCGCTTGTTTAACGTCATTAGCTCGACGACTTAAATGGTTCTACGGTGGCTCAAAATAAATATTTTTAATCGTGCGAGCTTGTAAGTTTTCATTTTTTATCACATCCACCATATTTGGGTTTAATCGTCCTTGCGCCTCTTTCATTGGTTTCATATTTTCCTCCAAGGGGTTAATCCCTTTTAAGCCGGCAATGGTCTCATCATTTTCCGAAAATGTGAATTTGAGATGCTCAAGAAGTGGTTTTAATTTCGGATATGATTCCTGCACAACAGAAGGTAGAAGTTTAGTATCCATAGGAGCCAATAATTTATTAACAGATACAAAATCATCAAACATCATTTTAGATTTATCTCCATAAATTGACTCAAAATTTTCTTCCACTAAAGAGTCAGTTATGTCGACACAATTTACGCTCAAGATTTCACTGGGATGGCTAATGGCGTCGTAGACATTAAACTTCACGATCTCCCCATCAAACTCCATCGTGAGAGTTCCACTTTGAACGTCGATTTTTGTACTAGCCGTACTAAGGAAGGGTCGTCCTAACAAGAGATCTGAAGATCCGGCAGCACTATCCTCCATTTTTATCACATAAAAATTTGCAGGAAAAATAAGTTCGTTAACTTTTACCAAAACGTCCTCGAAGACTCCTTCGGGATGCACAACGGACCTGTCTGCCAGTTGAATGATAACACCTGTTTTTATTAAAAAACCTGCGTTAAGTGATTCATAAATAGAATATGGCATTAAATTTATGGAGGCTCCTAGATCACACATAGCCTTTTTAATTCCCAAATGACCTATTTTGCATGGTATTGCAAACATGCCCCTATCCTTACATTTTGCTGGCATTTTTCGCTGTAACACTGCGGACACATTTTCACCAACATTTACCCTTTCATTACCTATTAACTTTCGTTTGTTGGTGCAAAGCTCTTTAAGAAATTTAGCATACCTCGGTATTTACTTGATGGCGTCCAACAACGGAATGTTGATCTCGATGTTCCTAAATGTTTCGAGGATTTCCTTGTCCTCCTTACCTCTTCGACACTGGTGGAATCGTTTTGGAAATGGAGGTTGAATTATGGGCAATGGGGGTTTCGTTCGGACCTGTTCACCTTTCTTGGGCTTTTATTGGGCGATTTCTTGGCCAAGATTCCTATCAGGAATTGGTTCCAGTACCTTTCCACTTCGCAACGTTACTGCATTCGCGTTTTGTCTTGGATTCGCTTCTGTTTGTGACGGCAGCTTCCCTTGAGAGTTCAATTTCTCAACTGATATGGTCAATTCTCTTATAGATGCCTCAGTTTTCTGTTGAAAATCCTTCATTTCTATTTGGACATTAAGAGTTTTCTATTGAAAATCAAGGACATTAGCTGCTAATTTATTGACCATGGTTTCTAAGAAATTACCTTAATCTCGAGGCTGTTGTGGAAGCTAATTTTGGTATGGCTGGTTATTTCGTGGATTGGCCCCATAACTTAAGTTAGGATGGTCCCTCCATCCTAGGTTGTAGGTATTAGCATAGGGATCATATCGCCTCTGTGGTGGGCCAGGAAAATTTCCCACTGCATCTAAATGAGCCATAGAGTCATCATACAAACTGGGACATGCATCAGTTGCATGATCAGGTGTAGCACATATTCCACATAACCGAGCTGGTTTAGCCTTTTCTGCAATAAGAGAATTCATCATATTAGTGAGTCTATCAACTTTATCCTCTAAGGTTGAATTACTTAGCTGGTGAACCCTTCTGGGGGGTTCAGAATTAGCTCGGAATTGTTGAGAATTTGCAGCCATTGTGGAGATTAAGTCCCTTGCTTGTTGGGGGGTCATGTTGACCAACGCTCCTCCACTAGCGGCGTCTACCATATTCATCTCCATTGGTTTCAATCCTTCATAAAAGTACTGGAGGAGAGATTTCTCTGTTATACCGTGTTGTGGGCAGCTTGCACACAATTTCTTAAACTGCTCCCAATAGTCGTAAAGGGACTCAACTTCTTTTTGGCTTATTCCAACGATCTCTCTTCTTAGCTCAGTTGCTCTAGATGCTGGAAAAAACCTGTTGAGAAATAAACGAGATAAATCAGCCCAAGTAGTTATAGATCTAGGGGTAAATAAAATAACCATTCCTTAGTTTGAATCTGCTAGGAAAAAGGGAAAGCGCAATTTAATTTGATCCTCGCTTTACACCTTGAGGTTTCATACTCAGACAAACCATATGAAACTCCTTCAAATGTTTATGGGGGTTTTCATTTTGTAACCCTCAGAAAGTTGGCAACAACTGAATTAACCCTGATTTTAGTTCAAAATCGGTATCCATAGTAGGATATGCGATGCACAATGGCGGTTGTTCTGTCGGAGCTTCGGCCAGTTGCCGAATTGTTTGAGCCATTGGTTGACGTGCCAAATTAGGGTTTTCGTTAACCCTAGCATTAAGCACTCCTTCTGGGGAATCGACTTCTACTTTTTTGCCTTCAAAAGTTTGAGTAGGGTTTTCGTTAACCCTAGACTCTGCTTCGTCGTCGATTCTGATTTCTGGCGGTGGATTACTTTGAGTCTCAACCACCACTGACTACTTTTTCCTTAGCTTTGTTTCCTTGCGATTAGCTTTTGCAGTCTTTTCAATCTCCGAGTCAAACACAAGAGTTCCTGAAGCAGATCTGGTCATAAGAAACAAAAAACAAGATTAGTGCATTACCGATCCCCGGCAACGGCGCCAAAATTTGATGCGTCGTTGAAAGCACCAAATATATCCTATTACCTGCAAAATAATGAAAATAACAGTAAAGCGGAAGTAGGGTCGAATCCTCAGGGATCGGATTATACAAATGCTTGTTTCTCGAAATCCTGGAAAGAATCGTGCCCAAGAAAGCCTGCGTTCCTAAAAAAAAATAAAAATAACAGAATTTAAAAGGTTGGATCTGGAAACGAAAATAAAATAAAAAAACAGAATTGAGAAGTCGAATGGAAATTGCGAAAATTAAAAATAAAAAGTAGAGTTGAGATAAAGAAATTCTTATGGGGAGATTCTAGCCTCCGGTTGCCTCGATCCGCCTTGGGCTCAATCCTTGGCTTTTAGATGATCCTTCTCAACCCGAATAAGTCAGTTATAGTGGAAGAGGACGCCTACGACCACCAGCTCCAAGGATTTAGACTTCAATTTGGTGGAACCTGACTCTAGTCAACAATCGCCCTTATGGGATCATCTATGCTAGATCAACGCTTCTCAATGGCGAATCCCACGCCATTTTGTCTCTTGGGCTCGCCAACCTCTGACGCAGTAAGCTAACGAACCGACTGTGTAACCTTCTCAAAATATACAAAGTGGCCGTTCCTTGCACACGTTGAAAAGATCACTTCTTAAGGGACATGGACAGAAGCGTCAGCCCCGTAATGCGGAGAAACGATGAATACCCTGTTGAGAAGGCTAAGTGCGGATTCTAAACCTCAAGAACCCTTTTTTGGGGATTTTCGGCAACCTTTGGCTAGAAGGGTTTTAGTGGTTCATAATTGTGGTGGAAAAGAAAATAAATATAAAAATGGAAGTTTTATTAATAGGGAAAATGGAAAGAACAAAAACTTTATGGGGAGAGAGTTTACAGAAAAAGATGAACAACCAAACTGAGTCACTTCATCCCCTATTTATAGTGCTAAGATAGATAGACTAGTCCTACTTAAATTCCTAAAGATAATTACAAATAATCAAAGATAAATAAATATAAATAAAATAAATCCTAAATAAAATAATCCTTAATAATTATCTTAATATTAATTATCCTAATATAATTAAAATAGAGTCTGATAGAATAAAAACTCTTCTTTTTGCATTTCAACCCTTGTGTCCTCCATGCTTGCACTTTTGGCACCAACTTTTCCATGTGTCGCACATTGGCCCATTTTATCTCTAAATTCACGCTTTTGGCCCTTAATTTCGCTTTAGCCTCCAAATTAGTCCCTATAAGATAAAAGACCATAAATAGCCCAAATTAGTAGAATCATACTCAAAATAAATACGCAATTAGCACATAAAAACATGGCGTTCTAGAGTATTATCAATGATCTTTATTGATATGTTTTAGATTAAGTCATTGATAATTGTGCATTGATAATTAAATTCTAAGAATACTAGAGAATGAAGCATGATAAGTCTATTTTTCAGAAATTAAAAATTTTCTAGGTTGTCTACCTGAATTTAAATATTACCTTGAAATTTGAAATTTACAAGGTTGATGTCAAAAATAACCATAATTTTTGTGAGTTTTTGAGCCTTATAGAGCATAAATTCTTTTTCTTGCTCACTTTATTGATTATGAGTATGTCAACACTGATTTGTTATTCTAGAACTTGCATCGATTATACATGTCGAGACCATATTTTTGATTTGATATACAGAGATGATAAAGGAACCTAGGTTTTAACCCACTAACTCCATTAAAAGCCTACCTTCACAAATTAACCCCTAGTGAACCCCTTTTAATCCTAACAACCCTATTTATTGACTCACCCACTAATATTAACCCAAAACCCTTTGTAATTGTTATCACCATTCTTTCTAACTACCCCTATATCGAGATTTGATCTGATTAGTTGTCTAATTATGAATTTTAGTAATTTATCCTTTATTATGTATTTAGTTTGCTCTTAAAAAAAACGAAGTATATTCATTATTAGTTATGTGATTAAACGAGCTTATACATTTAAATTCCAAATATCGAAGAAGAAGCTCGTATTATTAGTATTATTAGTTTTCAATTGATGTAATTATTATTATTATTGGTTTATTAGTTCTTAGTTAGGTAAATTGTCAATTCAATCTCGATTCTAACCCTCTAATTCAGCCTTTATCCACACCTTAACCCTAGCCCCGTTACAACCCTAACAAAGACCTTTTGATTTGTGTTTCATCTCATATTTCAGTGGTGGAGATTTGATTTTCATGCAAGCCTATGGGATTAACTCTTCATGTTTGACTTTTGAGTGCCTAAATTTTGAACCTTAAACACTTTGAGTGATTTGATTGAATCTTTAAGTGAGGATGTCAATCCTTGTCGATTTTAAATCAGAGGTAATTGTTTAGATGAAGGGAAACACCTATGTTTTGTGCTACAAATGTATGACTTAGACTGTTTGAATCTTTAGGACTTTTTGAGTTGAATTATCCATGTATGAATTATCTCTGAATTATGATGAAACACTATTAATGACTATTATGAATTGAGGGAAGTTCGTTTTAATTATGAGTTGAGAATTTTGCTTGAGGACAAGCAAAAGCTTAAGTGTGGGGGTATTTGATAAACCGAAATAGTAACACATTTTAGGCCCACATTTAATATGCTTTTGGATGAATTATCCCTTATTTTATGTAATTTGGTGCTCTTAATCCTTTCTTTTCATGTTATATACTCAGGAAAGCACCAGGGGATGAAAAGAATGCAAAACGGGCTTAAAACGGGACAAATGGGCCAAAGCATGAAATCGACACGGCCTGGACCAAAGATCACACGGCCGTGCCTCCTTAAAGATCTCGAACACGGCCTGGACCATGATTCACACAGCCGTGCCTCCTCAATATACTAGAACACGGCCTGATATCGATCTACACGGGCGTGTCCTCATTAGAAGACTGAACACGGCCTGACCACGATTCACATGGGCGTGTGCCATGGCCGTGCCCCTGCCGCGGCCAAGAGGAGTTTTACTTGAATTTGGATGCTTGGAGGTAAAGAAACACACTCCAAAGTCTAATTAAACCCCCAATTAGAAATTTCACTCAAATTAGGATACTTAGAGGCCAAGTAACACATCTCAAAGCCTATATAAACACCCTAGGGGGCAAATTATTCGGGGAGTTCGACAGAAACCCTCTATCGAGGGGAGCCCAAAGCCATCGTCTAGGGGCATCGTGCTAGGCCAGAGAAGGCAAATTTGTGGGGATTTGCTCGGGGATAGCCAGTTGATCCATCTCAAGAAGCCAGAATTATACTCAAGACGGAGGATCTCTCCTTCAATTCCTTCAGGGGGTTTTAGGGATTTCTTATATTTTGTTTTATCTTTTCTCTTGAGATGTTTTCCTTCATTGTTATGAACTAAACCCTTCGGATACCCGAAGGGGATGAAACCTATGATGAATTTTGTTATTGTTTTCTGAATTATATGATAAATACTTAGTTTGTTCTTAATTATGTGAGCTTAATCCAAATTTAATGTGCTTAGGTGGAGGAGGAATAGACCCTGCCTAAGAGTAGATCCAACATAATTAAGCGGAGTTGATTGCACGCCTAGAGATAGGGTGACGAGATTTTCCCGAATTAGGGTGAAACCTAATATAGGAATCCATAGATTGATTTACTGCTATTCTAGGGGGTTATTATAAGAGAACGAGAGTTCCACTAATTAACCTAGGGTTAGACGTTATTCGCCTCGAGAGAGGGTTTAATATACGTTAGGGAGTCTTACGGATCAAACTAAGTGAATAAATCGTATGGTTCAGTGTTAGATAACAAGTGAAGTCTAGGTGGATTCTTCCTAGGGTATCATCTAAATCAACTGAGTTTTTCCCAAGTTATTTTCCAAATTCATTCTTCTTTGTCTTAGAGTCTTTAGTTTAGTAGTTAATTAATTTAGATTAGATAAACAATCTCTCTTTATTTTTAGGCTAGATAATAAAAAAGAAAGTTAGTATTAGTACTTTTAGTTCCTTTGGGTTCGATAACCCGGTCTTGCCTAAGCTATACTACTGTTCGATAGGTGCACTTGCCTCAATCGTTGTCAGAGTTAGTTTCCAGGTTCGATCATTCTTTTTATAAATTTTAAAACTCTGATTCACAGTGATCACAGTCACACTATCCAACTCATCCCGGTAGTCTTTGAAACGTACACTATGGTTTATATGGCATGTATAGGGATTGATGTGGTTTGGATCAAAGTTGGCTTGTATACATGTTTTGAATGATGGTTTGTCGCGTAATCAACCTAGATATATATTTTGGTTTGGAAATGAAGTAAATTGTGATATGGTTATGCATGATATATATATACTATTAGGTATTTAATTAGTAGTAAACCTTAGTAAAATTTGTTTAATGAACTAGATAGGTAAGTTTGAACATTTAGGGTACAAGTGATGATATATTATATATAATTCATGACTTTGGCTTGTTTTGATTTCTTTGTTGTGGTATATGAATGTATTAAAACGTTGTGTTTAGGTTTATACTTAATTAGGTGAGAAATATGGCCTTGAAATGGTCTATTTTCGTCCACACAGGCAGAGACACGGGTGTGTGTTCCTTGCACCTAAAGAAAATTTTGAAATTTTGTGAAAAATTCTCTGAGTTTCCAGTTTAGTCCTGATTCATTTCTAACGTGTATTTTGGGCCTCGAGGGCTTATATAAGGGACAATATGAGTTATTATGATTATTTTCTAATATGTATGTTAAACGATATGAAATATTCGTATTTGATCAAAAAAGTCCGGTAATGTTCCATAACCCTGATCCTGTAACAACCCATTTTTAATGAAATCAGAATAGTGGTTTCGAGACCATAAATCCAAGTTACAAAATTTATTTTAATATTATTGTATGGTCTATATTATGATAGGAAAGATGTATAAAAATTTAGATAAGAAAATTTTACCGATTTCATGTTTAATTCTTGAAAGGACCAAATTGCATAAAATGAAAAAGTTGAGTTCTAGTAGCTATAAGTATTAAATAGCTATGAAATTCAAAACTTAAGGTCCTTATATGGTAATTAGACCATTAAGAAAAGTTAGTAGATATTTTTGATGATTCATTCATGGAAAATTAGAAAAAGAAAAAGACTAAATTGGAAATTGAAATAAATAAAATATGATAAATAAAATAAATATCAAATATCATCATTTTATATCATCTTCTTCCCCAAATTTTATGGAAAACCTAGGAAAGAGAAAGAAAATCAAGCAAGCCTAATTGGATAAGTAATCTTGTCCCGTTTTTAGTAATTTTTATATTTTTTAGATCGAAATAACCTAATCTAGCTATTTTGGGGATCAATTTGTAAAGTTATCAAAATATTAAAAGTTTTTCATGGATGAATATGCTGAAATTTTGAAATTTATGGTAGAAATTGAAAGGTTGTTGATAGATAAACAACTTTTGTAAAGTGAATTTTCATGAAATTGTGATTTAAGGACTAAATTGTAAAGATGTAAAATTCATGGAAAATTTCTTATTTTTATGAAATATATATGCGGTAAATGCTATATGTAAAAATCAGTTAGGCTTGGAATAAGGATTAAATTGCATGAATTTCATTTTCTGAGCCTAGGGACAAAATAGTCATTTATGAAAAGTATAGCGGCAAAATGGTAATTTTGTCTAGGATGTGTGATAAACCGTAATATATACATATTTTAATCCCACATTTAGCATGCTTTTTGGATGATTTATCCTTTGAATTGTGGAATTTGATGCTCCTAATCCTTTAATTTCATGTTTTATACTTAGGGAAGCATCGGAGGATGAAAGGAACGAGAAACGGGCCGAAAACAGAGAAAATGGACTTACCTTAGAGAATCACACGGCCTGGACTATCACCCACGGCCGTGTGTTTCGAGTAACAAGCGAGACACGGCCTAGAACATCGAGACACGACCAGATCACACGGCCATGTGTGGCAAACAAGATCGACCACGGCCAAAGGAGTCGACCACGGGTGTGTCACACGGGCGTGTCCCTGTTTTAACCAAGATGAGTTTCATTCGGAATGAGATACTTGTGGGCCAAGAAAGACATTCCGAAGCCTATATAAACGCCCTAAGTATAACCTAGAAAGAGGTTTTTGATCGGGGGCGAAGCCAGAGAGGGCTAAACTCAGGGGATTACTCCAAGAAAGCCAGTTGATCCATCTCAGAAGTTGGAATCACATTCAAGACAGAAGATCTTCCATTCAATTTCCTTCAGGGGATTTTAGGGTTTTTCTTATGTTTTGTTATTTATCTTCTTCTGAGATTTATTCTTTTATAATTATGAACTAAACCCCTCAAATACCTGAGGAGGATGAAACCTAAGACGGATCTTGTTATTGTCTTCTGAACTATATGATAAATACTTGATTTGTTCTTAATTATGTGTTCTTAATTCTTGTTTTAATATTTCAGGATATTGATTCAAGTATTGATGTGCTTAAGCAGTGGAGCAAAAGTCCCTGTTTAAGAGTAGATCTAGCATAATTAAGCGGAGTTGATCGCAACCCTAGAGATAGGATGACGAAAATCTGCCGGATTAGGGTCAAACCTAATATGGGAGTCCATAGATCGAGTTAATGCGACACTAGGGGTTTTAATTAGAAAGAGATTTCAATTAATCAACCTAGGGTTAGACGTTAGTAGCCTCGAAAGAGGTATTAATATAAATTAGGGAATCCTACGGATCAAGTCAAGTGAATAAATCGTCTGGTTCAGAGTTAAATAACAAGTGAAGTCTAGGTGGATTCTTCCTCGGGTATTGTCTTAATCAACTGGTTTTTTCCCAAAAGTATTTTCCCAATTCACTCTCTTTGTCTTAGCATCCTTAGTTTAGTAATTAGTTAGATAAACATCAATTCTCTTAATACTTAGGCTAAATAATAAAAAGATAGTAACTACTAGTGCTCTTGGTTCCTTTGGGTTTGACATTCCGGTCTTGCCACTAAGCTATACTATTGTTCGATAGGTGCGCTTCCTCAATCGTGGTGATAGTTAGTTTCTAGGCTCGACCATTCATTATATAAATATTAGAACTCTCAGACATGATCAAGTTTTTGGCGCCGTTGCCGGGGAACGAAGATATTAGGAACACTTGATTTTTATTACTTTAGCCATTTTTTTATTTTTGCAATTAATTTTTATTCCACTTCTACTTTGCTAATTTGTCTTTTTCCTTGCTTCTGGCAGGTATTCTAGTTTATGACTAGAAGAAACCCGACAGGACCCCTACTCTATGATAGTGATATCAAAGGAACCGTTCGCAGAAACCGAAAAGAAATTAGGTGAAGCCTACAATACACACAAGAAGAGTAA
Organism: Gossypium sturtianum; assembly: GCA_025698515.1. Classification (NCBI taxonomy): domain Eukaryota; kingdom Viridiplantae; phylum Streptophyta; class Magnoliopsida; order Malvales; family Malvaceae; genus Gossypium; species Gossypium sturtianum. Next base: position 18,000,951 of record CM046943.1, read on the forward strand.
GAGGACAATACTAATAACACAAAAGAGATGGCTGATCACCAGAATAATCCACTCCCTCCTGTGGTTGCCGAAAATCATCCTCCTCGAACTATGTATGATTATGCTAAACCTAATTTAATAGGAACTGAATCGAGTATTGTTAGACCTGCTATCGCTGCAAATAATTTTGAACTAAAACCTAACACTATACATATGATACAACAGTTTGTTCAGTTTGATGGTTTGTAGGACGAGGATCCTAACACTCATTTAGCGAACTTTTTGGAGTTATGCGATACGTTTAAGATTAATGGTGTTTCTGATGATGCCATTCGCCTTCGGTTATTTCCCTTTTCTTTAAGGAATAAAGCCAAACAGTGGTTAAATTCTCTTCCACGAGGATCAATCACTACATGGGAACAAATGACCGAAAATTTTTTATTAAAATATTTTCCGCCGGCAAAAACGGCTAAATTGAGGAATGATATCTCTTCTTTTGTGCAGATGGATTTAGAGACACTTTACGATGCATGGGAGAGATATAAGGATTTATTGAGAAGGTGCCCTCATCATGGGTTACCACTATGGCTACAGGTTCAAACCTTCTATAACGATGTGAACCCCTCAACTAGGCAGCTTATTGATGCAACCGCCGGTGGAACCCTAAATAACAAAACCCCTGAAGCGGCTTATAAATTCATTGAAGAGATGTCACTGAATAATTATCAGTGACAAGTTATGAGAACAAAGCCAACAAAAGCCGCCGGAGTTTTCAACCTCGACGCAGTAACCATGTTATCAAATCAGGTAGAACTCTTAAGTAAGAAAATTGATGGTTTGTGTGGTTCTTCGCAGGTACATCCAGTGATGCAGTGTGATACAAATGGAGGAGGGTCGAACAATACAGAATACCCACCCTACAACCCTGGCGTAGAAAGCGAGCAGATGAACTATATGGGTAATAATTTTAGATCTCAAAATAACCCCTATAGTAACAATTATAATCCAGATTGGAGGAACCATCCAAATTTCTCATGGGGAGGTCAAGGAAACCAAAGACAACAACCCCTTCCAGGCTTTCAACAGCAACCTTATCCACAAGAGAAAAAGCTGAACCTTGAGGAGATGCTAACAAAATTTATCGCGGTGTCAAAAACCCGTTTTCAAAACGAGACAATGCTCAAAAATCAGCAGGCATCAATTCAAAGGATCGAGAACCAGTTAGGTCAGCTAGCTAAGCTAATCTCAGAACGACCACAAGGTTGCTTGCCAAGCAACACTGAGACTAACCCAAAGGAGCAAATTCATGCCATTACTGATCACGATAGTGAAGGGTTAGTAAAATCCAAATCTGAGCCAAGGCAAGAACCCATGGTAAATAAAGGTAAGGTTGAGGTAAGCTATGATACACAGAAACCTGTCATTAAAGAGTATACACCTCGAGTGTCATATCCCAGTGCGATGAAGAAAGGCCACACAGAGGAAAAATTTGGTAAATTTCTTAAAATTTTAAAGAAATTACATATTAACTTACCGTTTCTTGAAGCTATCTCGCAGATGCCAGATTCAAGGAAATTTTTAAAAGAGCTTCTGACAAACAAACGGAGGTTAGACGAGGCGTCGCATGTGGAGCTAAACGCAGTATGCTCAGCAATTCTACAAAACAAACTACCACGGAAATTAAAAGATCCAGTGAGTTTTACGATTCCTTGTTTAATTGGTAGTTTATCCATTGATAATGCTTTAGCAGATATAGGGGCAAGCATCAATGTCATGCCTTATAAACTGTTTAAACAACTAGGTCTAGGGAAACCCAAACAAACTAGGATGAGCATTCAATTAGCTGATAAAACCATTAGAGTTCCTAGGGGTATAATCGAAGATGTGCTAGTAAAAGTTGATAAATTTATATTCCCAGTAGACTTTTTCGTTTTAGACATGGATGAGGACAATAATATTCCTTTAATTTTAGGAAGACCCTTTTTAGCAACTGCTAAAACTAAAATTAATGTTGGTACAGGTGAACTCACACTCTGTGTAGGTGACGAAACGATCACTCTTCAGGCTCTTGACTCGGCTAGGACATCAAGTGAAAAAGGTGAGAACATAAAGTCTATTGATAACCAATTGGTTCAACCTCCTTTTCAGGAAGCACCCCGGAAGTACACATCTAAGCTAGATCCTAGTTCTCATACAAACAAGGAAGTGATTCATGAGGAACGAAGGCTTCAGGTTGAGGAACTAGACGAATGGAAGACACATTTCAAGGAGAATCTAGGAACACACGAAGCAAAATCGAGGGAACCCCCAAGCGAGCTTATAGGAACAGCAAATCACTTCAAAATAGGGGATCAGGTATTGTTGGAAAAGACAGACCCTCGAATCACCGTTCCAGACCTTAACGAAGAGATCCCTTTTACAGTACTAAATTTCTTTCCATACGGAACAGTCGAGGTAGCTAATCCTGAATTCGGAACTTTTAAGGTAAACACTACTCAACTGAAACCATACATTGTTAGAATTGATAGCAAGAAAGAGGAGTTTCAACTCCTCAAACCACCATGATCGTGCGAATAAAAGGTAAGTCTAACTTAGGACTTTAAACAAGCGCTTCTCGGGAGGCAACCCGAGCACTAACCCCCTTTATTTTCATATCTTTGATTTTTAGTACCTAACTAATGACTAACCAAAGTAAATAAAGTATAGGTTTTCGTGCCACACGGCCTTGCACACAGGCGTGGCCGTGGCCGTGTGGGCATCACGAATTTACACACTGGCATTGTAGAGGTTGTACGAGCCAAGGATGAAAAATCCCCAGATCACGGACGGCTATAAATTGCCACGACTATGCGATATGGCCGTGGCCAACACTGAGGAAGTCACACGGGTATGAGACACGCCCATGCTTTGAGGCCGTAACCGACACTGAGAAAGAGACATGGGCGTGGAGACCTCTACACAGGTGTGGGAGAAACGAACGAGCCACCACACGGCCGTGCGATACAGCCGTGTGACTGAACACGCCCACAGCACACGGGCATGCGCAGCACCAGGTCCTTGTTTCTTATTTAAGACCCCCTTCTTCTCACCTTCTCCCCAAATTCTTCTTCCACCAACCCCCAGCCACCAACCCCTTTCCCTTCTCACTATCCTCTCCCTTCATTTTCCCCTTTCCCTTCCCCTCATTCCTTGTCTTTCACCATCCTCACCACCACCCCCATGCCGAAGAAGCAGAAGGACCCTAGCACAGTCTCCCCGTGCAAGACTGATCTACATAAGTTCATGCCGGCCGCTTCATCGACCCAACAAGCCAAGGACATTTGAGTCAAATTATTTTACCTATGTTTTTTCTCTTCTCCTTTATTTTCCTTCTCTTTGACTCTCTTATGCTTAATTTAATCTATTTTATTTTATTTTCTTGGTTTTAGGTTCTAAAGGCTGCTTAGGAATTACCCCACCACGACCATAGACACCGCCGCCACAGGAATGTCTTCCTCCAACTCGGCCCGAACTTTCCCGATTTTTTTCTCTGACTCCATCCTAAATTCAGGAAGTTTCACCTCTTTCCCTATCTTGTGCTTTTCTTATTATAATTGTTATATTTGTACATTGAGGACAATGTACATCTTAAGTGTGGGGGGTGAATTTTATCGTGAAAAGTGCCAAACTTTTTTCATTATTCTCAAATCCCTGAATTATGTCTTGTTCTTAAGTAAATTTTCTCATATTACTATTAGAATGAAATTTCTTTTGATTTATGATTTTCATTGATATGTTTTAGATTAAGTCATAGCTAATTGTGCAGTGATGATTTAAACTTTAGGAGACTAGAGAATCAAGCATGATGAGTTTATTTTCAGAATTAAAAATTTGCTAGGTTGTCCACCTGAATCTAATTATTACCTTGAAGTTTGAAATTTACAAGGTTGACATCAAAAGCCCATAATTTTTGTGAGATCTTGAGCCTTTTAGAGCATACATTCTTTTCTTGCTCACTTTATTGATTATGAGTATGTCAACATTGATTTGTTATTCTAGAACTTGCTTCGATTATACATGTCAAGACCACACCTATGATTTGATATACTGAGATGATAAAGGCACCTAGATTTTAACCCACTTACTCCATAAAAAGCCTACCTTCATAATTAACCCCTAGTGAACCCCTTTTGAGACTAACAAACCATTTCTTGACTCACCCATTAATATTAACCCAAAACCCACTTTGTATTTGTTATAACCATTTCTCTTGACTACCCTTATATCGAGATTTGATTTGATCGTTTACTTAACTATTTTCTTTATTTCAGTTATTAAATTCTATATTATTATTATACTTGATTTGTTCTTTAAAAAAATGAAGTATATTCATTATTAGTTCTATGTTATTTGAGCTTAAACTGTTAATTTCATTATCTTTAGAAGAAGCTCATGTTATTAGTATTAAGTTTTTAATTGATGTAATTATTCAGTATTAGTCCAACTTTCTAGTTAGGTAATTTGTCAATTCAGTCTCGATACTAACCCTCTAATTCAGCCTTTATCCACACCTTTAACCCAAGCCCCGTTACAACCCATAAAAGACCTTTTGATTTGTGTATCATATCATTTTACAGTGGTGGAGATTTGATTTTCTTGCAATCCTATGGGATTAACTTTTCATGTTCGACTTCTGAGTGCTTATTTTTGAACCTTAATCACTTTGAGTGATTTGAGTGAACCTTTAGTGAGGATGTCAATTTTTTCTCGATTTTGAATTAAAGGTAATTATTTAGGTAAGGGGAAACACCTATTTTTCGTACTATAAAAACTATGACTTTGATTGTTTGAATCTTTAGGAACCTTCTGGTTAAATTATCAATGTATGAATTACCTATGAATTATGATGAAACGTTATTGATGAAGGTTATGAATTGAGGAAATTCTATTTTAATTGTGAGTTGAGAATTTTGCTTGAGGACAAGCAAATGCTTAAGTGTGGGGGTATTTGATAAACCGTAATATATACATATTTTAATCCCACATTTAGCATGCTTTTTGGATGATTTATCCTTTGAATTGTGGAATTTGATGCTCCTAATCCTTTAATTTCATGTTTTATACTTAGGGAAGCATCGGAGGATGAAAGGAATGAGAAACGGGCCGAAAACGGAGAAAATGGGATTACCTTAGAGACTCACACAGCCTGGACTATCACCCACGACTGTGTGCTTCGAGTAACAAGTGAGACACAGCCTAGAACATCGAGACACGACCATATCACACGGCCATGTGTGGCAAACAGGATCGACCACGGCCAAAGGAGTCGACCACGGGTGTGTCACACGGGCGTGTCCCTGTTTTAACCAAGATGAGTTTTATTCGAAATGAGATACTTGTGGGCCAAGAAAGACATTCCGAAGCCTATATAAACGCCCTAAGTATAACCTAGAAAAAGGTCTTTGATCAGCGGTGAAGCCAGAGAGGGCTGAACTCAGGGGATTACTCCAAGAAAGCCAGTTGATCCATCTCAGAAGTTGGAATCACATTCAAGACGGAAGATCTTCCATTCAATTTCCTTCAGGGGATTTTAGGGTTTTTCTTATGTTTTGTTATTTATCTTCTTCTGAGATTTATTCTTTTATAATTATGAACTAAACCCCTCAAATACCTGAGGAGGATGAAACCTAAGACGGATCTTGTTATTGTCTTACGAACTATATGATAAATACTTGATTTGTTCTTAATTATGTGTTCTTAATTCTTGTTTTAATATTTCAGGATATTGATTCAAGTATTGATGTGCTTAAGCAAAGTGGAGCAAAAGTCCTGTTTAAGAGTAGATCTAGCATAATTAAGCGGAGTTGATCGCAACCCTAGAGATAGGATGACGAAAATCTGCCGGATTAGGGTCAAACCTAATATGGGAGTCCATAGATCGAGTTAATGCGACACTAGGGGTTTTAATTAGAAAGAGATTTCAATTAATCAACCTAGGGTTAGACGTTAGTAGCCTCGAAAGAGGTATTAATATAAATTAGGGAATCCTACGGATCAAGTCAAGTGAATAAATCGTCTGGTTCAAAGTTAAATAACAAGTGAAGTCTAAGTGGATTCTTCCTCGGGTATTGTCTTAATCAACTGGTTTTTTCCCAAAAGTATTTTCCCAATTCACTCTCTTTGTCTTAGCATCCTTAGTTTAGTAATTAGTTAGATAAACATCAATTCTCTTAATACTTAGGCTAAATAATAAAAAGATAGTAACTACTAGTACTCTTGGTTCCTTTGGGTTTGACATTCCGGTCTTGCCACTAAGCTATACTACTGTTCGATAGGTGCGATTCCTCAATCGTGGTGATAGTTAGTTTCTAGGCTCGATCATTCATTATATAAATATTAAAACTCTCAGACACGATCAATGTGAATTGAATTAAATTGAGTATGAAATGGATTAAATTAACGTTAAATTAATTTATATAGATCCAGATAAATCAAATACGAAGTTAGATCAAGGAAAAGAAAAAGTGTTGGATTAGTAGATTTCCGTATATGAACAAGTGACGATGTAAGTTCGTGTAACTAAATTTTGTATTTATATGATTTAAATTGAATGATATGTATGTGAATTGTATCATTGTCATGAATATGAAATAAATCTTATATCCGACAAAGCCCAATACATGATAAATCCCGTTTGAATAATGGAATTCGATGGATACAAGATTTCTCGATTGGATGTGGTCTTGCATATGTTGCGGACACACCATAGCTCTTATGAGCATCCTGTTATAAGTCCTCTCGAGCTTCCTAATACATGGTTCCTGCGAGCATCCTGATAGGTAGTGATCCTGCATGTGTTGCGGACTACCGCAGCTCTTTGTTAGCGTCTTGTTATATGATCGATTGTGATATAGGCTCTTTATGAGCCTTTATAAGCGTCCCGATATAGGCACTTTGTGAGCTTCCTGACATGGCTCGCTTGAACATCCTGTTATATGGCTATCCAGAGCTCCTTGATAATAGCTCTTCGGAGTTACCTGTTAAGCTCAATGAGCTCACTATTCTAAACTCTTATGAGTTTCCTGATTTAGCTCGGATAAGCTTCATGTTACATGGCTCACATGAGCATCTGGTTATACGGCTCGAGAGAGTGCTTCTTGATTATGTGCTCTAATCGGGTACCCCTGAATATGAGTTGACGGTTTACATTTTTTACACTTTGAGTGTACTACACGTGTATCCATTGATATTTTAAGTAAATTCAACAGGAATAGTTTTGACATGGTTGAATTGAACTTAAGATGATTGATTATAAAAATGCACATGTTATATGAAAATATGATATGAAAAGCACATGTTTATGAAAGTTATTACATGATGAGTGTAACAACCTGTTTTTTAGTCAAATAAGAACAGTGGTTTCAGAACCATAAATCCGATGTCAGAAAATTATTTTAATATTATTTTTGATATTTACAGCATGTTATTTGATATGTGTGAAAATTTTGTGAGCTAATTTTATCGATTGGATGGTCAATTTAAGAAAAATGACTTAATCGCGTAAAATGCAAAAGTTGCATTCTACTTGTTAAAGGTGTTTAATTGCTATGATTTAATAAATCAAAGGTCATTATAATTTTATTAGTCCATGATTAGTGAAAGTGGACAATTATGGCCATCCATTATATGTTTTTATATGTTTATAACAAAGGTTAAAATGGTAAATTATAAAATAAGTTAAGTTAAATTATTAAAACACAAAGTATCATCTTTGTTTCTTCTTGTTTCAACTAAAACTAGGGCTAAGGGAAGCCATTTTTGGGTGTTCAAGCATTCGGTCATTTCATTGCCTAATAGTAAGTCCGTTTTTGCTCGATTTTTGATGATTTCTATGTTTTTGTAATCGTTCTAGCTCAATCTAGCTAACTCGTACCTTTAATTTTGAAATTGTTAAAGATTTTGAGATTTTCCATTGTTTCTAGGTGTTCTTTGATGTTTAATGTTGAAATATGAAAGCTTGATGATATTTTTATATGTTTTATTAAGTGATTTTTGATGAAAATGCATAATAGGGATTAAATTGTGAAAAGTGCAAATTGAGTGGTTGAAATGTGAAATAAATGGAAGTTTTGGGCTGCTAGAGACCTATAAATAATTTGGCCAAGCTTGGGTTTATTGAAATTGTGTGAATTTTGTGTATTTGTGAAATATGGACTAAATTGATTAAATGTAAAAGTTTAGGGGCAATTGAGTAAATATCCTTAATGTATGTTTTGGATTGAATTGAATAAATAGAAGAATAAATAAGTTGATTTTGATTATTTATAGATCAAGAAAAGAGGAACTCAGTCTTAGATCGGGGAAAAAGTAAAGTAATTGAATAGTCGATTCGTTTCGTCATATTCGTACACGAGGTAAGTTCGTATAATTAAACCTGGATGTGTAATTATTCAATTGATGGATGGTATTGAGATTTTGTTTATTCTATGGCTAAAAGTGATGAATTTGATTTAAATGTACGGTTTAAGTCGACGAGATACTGAATAAAACCTTAGCTGGACTATGACAATCGAATAATAAGACCATAACCGGGTTATGGCATGTGAATGTAAGACCACGGCAGGGCCTTGGCAATGTATGTGTAAGACCATAGTTGGACTATGGCATCAAAAATTTGACGTACTTATATCGTAAGCATTTATAAACTCAAAGTGATTCGATAAGCGAATTGGTGAGAATAGATATGTATCAGTACAGGTATGTACAGAAAACTGTTCGAATGATGAATTATAAGAAGATGAGAACTTATGAGTTGCTTTGTAGTTAAAATTTATGTTATCTCATTGATTGAGGTTTTAATTGCAAATTATGTATCTATTTGGAATTGTTAATGAATGTTGTTGATTATTTCATATATACATACGAACTTACTAAGCTTTATAGCTTACTTTGTTTATTTTCTTCTATGTTTTAAAGTAAATAGAAGCTAGCTCGGAACCGGGGATCGTCAGGAACATCATCGCACTATCAGACATCTATTTTGGTACTTTTGAGTTGTGTATATATGGTATATGGCATGTATAAGCTTGAGTCATTTTGATATGTTTGATGAACATGTATTTTAGGCCATTTAAGTTAGCTTGTGTTGATGATTTTGTTAAGGTACAAAGATGTGTGAATGGCTTTGTTTTGAATTAGGTAAATTGACCTATAATAAATGAATGAAGTTGAATTGATAATCCATATTTGGAATGGTTTTATTGAATGAGTCATATATGTGAATTATGTCTAGTAAAGTAAGATGAGTTGATAGGTATTTGAATAGGTAAATGGCATTGAATTGAGTATTGAAATGGTTGAAATGAATATAGTATTATTGTGTATTGGTTGATGACTTTTGGCTGCATATTTGTGTCTTAAATGGGTACCAAATGAGCTTGTATAGGTATGTGTGAAATGGGTGGTAAAATGGCTTGGTAAATAGTCTATTTTTGTCCACACGGGCAGAGACACAGGCGTGTGTCTCAGCCGTGTGTGACACACGATCATGTTACACGGCCGTGTGTCCCCTGGTGTTGAATTTAAAATGAAGTCAGTATGCTCCACATGGTCTCACACACGGGCGTGTGATCGGCCGTGTGGTACAAGTTAGTATACCCCCTAGTTGACACACGGCCTAGCACACGGGTGTGTGACTTGGCTGTGTTGCATAAGTTAGTATACCCTAAAGGTTTGGCATGGTGGTTTGGCACGCGGGCGTGTGTGGCCACTTCGAAGGGCACATGGGCTAGACACATGGGCGTGTGGTTGGCCGTGTGACCCAAGTCAGTATGTACCCCCTGTTTTCACACGGCCTGTGACACGGGCTTGTCTGGTGGCTGTGTGAGACACATGGCCTGGCCACATGGACGTGTGTCCTCTGTTTGAAGAAAAAAATTTCTAAGTTTGGAAAAGTTTCCCGAGTTATCAGTTTAGTCCCGAACCACTTTTAATGCATGCTTAAGGCCTCGTAGGCTCATTTAAGGGACACTATGATTGGTTGTGATTGAATTGTTTTTGAATTGATAATTTGTTTATGAAATGTATGTTTATAATTGTTGTAAGTCTGGTAATGTTCCGTAACCCTATTTTGGCGTTGAATACGGGTGAGAGGTGTTATATTTATTGGTATCAGAGCTGCAATTTAGTCGATTCTAGGACTAACGTAGCATGAGTGAGAGTCTAGCTATACATGCCATATATAACTTGTGATACTGTGATGAATCCTGACATTATAAACTATGTTTTCGTATTGTAATGGATCTCGAACGAGCTGTAGCAGATGATATTGAGAGTAATGCGCCAGCTCCCGCTCAAGGGACAGTGCCTTTCGAATCTAGACCCGTGTTGAGTAGTCATGAAGGTGAGGCTAAAGTAGCCTTTTTCCAGATGATGAATGAGTGGTCCACTCAATATGTTCAGACAAATCCGGCTGCTCAACAACCTCCACCCCTCCTATTCCCCAAACTGTACCTGTAGGTCCTCAAGGAGTCGAGCTTTTAAGATTGAATAAGCCCCCAGTTGACAAGATTCGTAAACACGGGGCTGAAGAGTTCAGGGCTAATGTTGATGATGACCCTGAGAGAGCCGAGTTCTGGCTTGAAAATACTATCCGAGTGTTTGATAAACTTTCGTGTATGCCAACTGAATGCTTAAAGTGTGTTATTTCTCTTCTGAGAGACTCTGCGTATCAATGGTGGAATACTTTAGTGTTGGTAGTGCCGAGAGAGCGAGTGACCTGGGAATTCTTTCAGATCGAGTTCCGAAAGAAATACATCAGTCAAAGGTTCCTTGACCAAAAGCATAAAGAATTTCTAGAATTGAAACAGGGCCGTATGAAAGTAACTGAATATGGAAGAGAATTTGTACGATTGAGCAAGTATGCTCGAGAATATGTTTCTACCAAAGAGATAATGTGTAAGCGGTTTGTTGATGGGCTGAACGAAGACATTAAACTTTCGGTCAGGATATTTGATTTAAAAGAATTCGTTGTGTTAGTCGAACGTGCTTGCAAAGCTGAAGAACTGGGCAAAGAAAAGAGAAAGGCTGATTCGGAAGCTAGTTAAAGACTCAGATGTGCCAAAGACTGCATTTAGAACAAGGTACAGGCACTACGAATTTCTTGTTATGCCTTTCGGACTAACGAATGCACCTGTTGTTTTTATGGACTTGATGAACTGGATTTTCAGGCCGTACTAGACCGATTCGTAGTTGTGTTTATTGATGACATTTTGATTTACTCTCATGGTGAATCTAAGCATGCCGAGCATTTGAGAATCGTGTTACAAACTTTGAGAGATAAAAAGCTATTTGCAAAGTTCAGCAAATGTGAGTTTTGGCTACGAGAGGTTGGTTTTCTGGGACATATAGTTTTAGCCGCGGGTATCCGAATTGACCCGAGAAAAATTTCTGCGATTATAGATTGTAAGTCTCCAAGAAATGTATCTGAAGTTCGTAGTTTTCTGGGACTAGCCGGCTATTATAGACGATTTGTGAAAGGCTTCTCGATGATTGCGACTCCGATGACACGATTGCTTCAAAAAGATGTTAAATTTGAGAGGTCAGAAAAGTGTCTACAGAGCTTCGAGTAGTTGAAAGCATTATTGGCAGAGGCACCAGTGTTAGTTCAGCCTGAGTTGGGTAAAGAATTCGTAGTTTTCAGTGATGCATCGTTAAATGGCCTGGGTTGTGTCTTGATGCAGGAAGGCAAAGTTGTAGCTTATGCCTCGAGACAGTTGAAGCCGCACGAAAAGAATTATTCGATGCACGATCTAGAGTTAGCTGCGATAGTGTTTGCATTGAAAATTTGGCGTCATTACTTATTTGGTGAGAAATGCCATATTTATACTGACCACAAAAGTTTGAAATATCTGATGACTCAGAAAGATTTGAATTTGCGACAGTGGAGATGGCTAGAATTGCTAAAAGACTATGAATTAGTGATTGACTATCATCCGGGGAAAGCGAACATAGTTGCTGATGCTTTAAGCTGAAAGTCCTTACTTGCTTTACGTGCTTTGAACACACAATTAGCTTTGTCTGACGACGGTTCGATAGTAGCCGAGTTGAAAGTGAGACCGTTATTTCTACAGCAGATTTGTGAGGCTCAAAAATTTGATAATGAATTGCAAGCAAAACGAGCTCAGTGTGAGTCAATTTCTGATTCAGAGTTTTGAATAGGGCCTGATGATTGTTTGATGTTTCTTGATAGAATATGTGTACCAAGAAATTCTGAGCTCATTCGGAAGATTCTAAACGAAGCATACAGTAGTTGTTTATCAGTACATCCAGGAAGCACGAAAATGTATAACGATTTGAAACAACTTTATTGGTGGCACGGCATGAAACGAGATATCTTAGAATTTGTTTCGAAATGTTTGATTTGCCAACAAGTCAAAGCTGAGCATCAAGTGTCGTCAAGTTTATTACAGCCTATTATGATTCCTGTGTGGAAATGGGATAGAGTAACAATGGATTTCGTATCAGGTTTGCCCTTATCTCTGAAAAAGAGAGATGCGATCTAGGTTATTGTTGGCAGATTGACGAAATCAACTCATTTTATTCCGGTACGTATATATTTCTCGCTTGATAAATTAGTTGAGTTGTATATTTATGAAATTGTGAGATTACATGGTGTTCCCCTATCTATTATTTCAGATAGAGATCCAAGATTTACTTTTCGATTTTTGAAGAAATTGCAAGAAGCTTTGGGTTCAAAGTTGCATTTTAGCACTGTGTTTCACCCACAAACGGATGGTCAATCCGAACGAGTTATTCAGATACTTGAGGATATGTTGCATTGTTGCATTCTTGAGTTTGAAGGTAGCTGGGAGAAATACCTACCGCTAATTGAATTTGCTTACAATAATAGTTTCCAATCGAGTATAAAGATGGCACCGTACGAAGATCTATACGGTTGTAAATGTAGAACACCGTTGTACTGGACTGAGCTTAGAGAAAATAAGATTCACGGAGTTGATCTGATCAGAGAGACTGAAGAAAAAGTGAAAGTAATTCGAAATAGTTTGAAAGCAGTTTCGGATCGACAGAAATCATACACAGACTTGAAACGGAAAGATATTGAGTTCCAGATTGAGGATAAAGTGTTTTTGAAAGTATCGTCGTGGAAAAAAATATTGCGGTTCGGTCGAAAAGGGAAATTGAGTCCGCGATTCATCGGACCGTCTGAGATTACTGAGCGAGTTGGGCCAGTGGCATATCGACTATCTTTACCATCTGAGTTAGAGAAAATTCATAATGTGTTTCATGTGTCGATGCTTCGACGATACCAATCCGACCCTTCACATGTCATTTCCCCGACCGAGGTTGAAATTCAGTCTAATATGTCATATGCTGAAGAACTGATTCAAATTTTAGCTCGTGAGATCAAAGAGCTGAGAAATAAGAAAATCGCATTAGTGAAAGTATTATGGCATCGACACGGGGTTGAAAAAGCTACATGGGAACCCGATGATGTTATGAGAAAATAATACCCTAACCTATTCACCGGTAAGATTTTTGGGGACGAAAATCCCTAAGGGGGGAGAGTTGTAACAACCCGTTTTTAGTCAAATCGGAACAGTGGTTTTGAAACCACAAATACGATATCGAAAAATTATTTTAATATTATTTTCGGTATTTACAGCATGTTATTTGATATGTGTGAAAATTTTGTGAGCTAATTTTATCGATTGGATGGTCAATTTGAGAAAAAAGACTTAATCGCGTAAAATGCAAAAGTTGCATTCTACTTGTTAAAGGTGTTTAATTGCTATGATTTAATAAATCCAAGGTCCTTATAATGTTATTAGTCCATGATTAGTGTAAGTGGACAATTATGGTCATCCATTATATGTTTTTATATGTTTATAACAAAGGTTAAAATGGTAAATTATAAAATAAGTTAAGTTAAATTATTAAAACACAAAGTATCATCTTTGTTTCTTCTTGTTTCAACTGAAACTAGGGCTAAAGGAAGCCATTTTTGGGTGTTCAAGCATTCGGTCATTTCATTGCCTAATAGTAAGTCCGTTTTTACTCGATTTTTGATGATTTCTATGTTTTTGTAATCGTTGTAGCTCAATCTAGCTAGCTCGTACCTTTAATTTCGAAACTGTTAAAGATTTTGAGATTTTCCATTGTTGAATCTGTGTGTTCTTTGATGTTTAATGTTGAAATATGAAAGCTTGATGATAGTTTTATATGTTCTGTTAAGTGATTTTTGATGAAAATGAATAATATGGATTAAATTGTGAAAAGTGCAAATTGAGTGGTTGAAATGTGAAATAAATGGAAGTTTTGGGCTGCTAGAGACCTATAAATAATTTGGCCAAGCTTGGGTTTATTGAAATTGTGTGAATTTTGTGTATTTGTGAAATAAGGACTAAATTGATTAAATGAAAAAGTTTAGAGGCAATTGAGTAAATAGCCCTAATGTATGTTTTTGGATTGAATTGAATAAATAGAAGAATAAATAAGTTGATTTTGATTATTTATATATATCAAGAAAAAAGGAATTCAGACTTGGATCGGTGAAAAAGCAAAGTAATTGAATAGTCGATCCGTTTTGTCATATCCGTACATGAGGTAAGTTCGTATAATTGAACTTGAATGTGTAATTATTCAATTGATGGGTGGTATTGAGATTTTGTTTATTTTATGGCTAAAAGTGATGAATTTGATTTAAATGTACGGTTTAAGTCGACGAGATACTGAATAAAACCTGAGCTCGGCTATGGCAATCGGATAATAAGACCATAACCGGGTTATGGCATGTGAATGTAAGACCACGGCAGGGCCTTAGCAATGTATGTGTAAGACCATAGTTGGACTATGGCATCGAAAATTTGACGTACTTATATCTTAAGCATTTATAAACTCGAAGTGATTTGATAAGCGAAATGGTGAGAATAGATATGTATCAGTACAGGTATGTACAGAAAACTGTTCGAATGATGAATTATAAGAAGATGAGAACTTATGAGTTGCTTTGTAGTTAAACTTTATGTTATCTCATTGATTGAGGTTTTAATTGCAAATTATGTATCTATTTGGAATTGTTAATGAATGATGTTGATTACTTCATATATACATACGAACTTACTAAGCTTTATAGCTTACTTTGTTTATTTTCTTCTATGTTTTATAGTAAATCGAAGCTAGCTCAGAACCGGGGATCGTCAGGAACTTCATCGCACTATCGGACATCTATTTTTGTACTTTTGAGTTGTGTATATATGGTATATGACATGTATAGGCTTGAGTCATTTTGATATGTTTGATGAATATATATTTTGGGCCATTTAAGTTGGCTTGTGTTGATGATTTTGTTAAGGTATAAAGATGTGTGAATGGCTTTATTTTGAATTAAGTAGATTGACCTATAATGAATGAATGAAATTGAATTGATAATGCATATTTGGAATGGTTTTATTGAATGAATCATATATGTGAATTATGTCTAGTAAAGTAAGATGATTTGATAGGTATTTGAATAGGTAAATGGCATTGAATTGAGTATTGAAATGGTTGAAATGAATATAGTATTATTGTGTATTGGTTGATGACTTTTGGCTGCATATTTGTGTCTTAAATGGATACCAAATGAGTTTGTATAGGTATGTGCAAAATGGGTGGTAAAATGGCTTGGTAAATAGCCTATTTTTGTCCACACGGGCAGAGACACAGGCATGTGTCTCAGCCGTGTGTGACACATGGTCATGTTACACGGCCGTATGGTACAAGTCAGTATACCCCCTAGTTGACACACGGCCTAGCACACGGGCGTGTGACTTGGCCGTGTTGCATAAGTCAGTATACCCTACAGGTTTGGCACGGCCTAATATACGGTTTGGCACATGGGTGTGTGTGGCTACTTCGAAGGGCACATGGGCTAGACACACGGGCGTGTGGTTTTCTGTGTGACCCAAGTTAGTATGTACCCCCTGTTTTCATACGGCCTGTGACACGGGCGTGTTTGGTACACGGCCTGGCCACACGGGCTTGTGTCTTCTGTTTGAAGCAAAAATTTTCTAAGTGTGGAAAAGTTTCTCGAGTTATCGGTTTAGTCTCGAACCACTTTTAATGCATGCTTAAGGCCTCGTAGGCTAATTTAAGGGACACTATGATTGGTTGTGATTGAATTGTTTTTGAATTGATAATTTGTTTATGAAATGTATGTTTATAAGTGTTGTAAGTCTGGTAATGCTCCGTAACCCTATTTCAGCGTTGAATACGGGTGAGGGGTGTTACAATGAGCTCATCTTTAATTTTTGATGTTTACATGATAAACATGACTAACAAGTTTCTTGAGATCATATGTGTTTAGGCAAATGGCCATAATGATTTGGATGCATGTTTGTATACTTATTTTGAATGTACATGATTGGTAAGTTAAATTCTTGTTATACGAACTTACTAAGCATTTGAAATGCTTACTTAGTTTTATTTTCTCTGTTTTATAGTGCTCGAAATCTCGTAAAGGTTAGAATCGGTCGGAGCATCATCACACTATCCTTCAGCACGTTTTGGTATAAATAGCAAATTTATTTTGGTATAATGGCATGTATAGGCTAACTTGGCCAATGCTGGCATGTAAATGGTTGTTTGTAATCTAGCCATTGGAATGGCTAGTAATGGTATATTTAGTGAATATATACTTGAGGTTATAATATGGTTAATATATGTGTGCTTGGTATGGCTAGATTGAATTATGGTAAACATATGTGTCTTACAAAAGGTGAGTTTGAATACGTATGATGATATATCATGTATAATGTTAATGTTGGCTTAGTTTTAATGTCTTGAATTGGTTGTTATATGTATGCAAGTATTAATGTAGGTACAAGGAAAAATTTGGGTGAGAAATAAGGCTTAAAAATGGTCTTATTTTTTCCACATGGGTAAACACAGGAGCGTGTGTCTCAACCGTGTGTGACACAGGGCCATACGCTTGGGCGTGTGGTTTGGCTGTGTGTCACTTGCATCTTAAAAATTTAAAAATAGAATGTTCAGAATTGGTCACACGGACAGAGACACGGGCGTGTGTCTCAGTCGTGTAAAACACACGGTCCAACACACAGGCGTGTGTCTTAGCCGTGTGAATCCTGCACCTATTTTTGAAAATTAAATTGTCCACACAGCCTAGCACACGGGCGTGTGGCTGGCCGTGTGACCCAAGTCAGTAGCTACCCTAATTTGAACACGGGCTGGGACACGACCGTGTGCCTCACATCGAATACCCACACGGCCTAAGGCACGGGTGTGTCACTTGGCCGTGTGAGCCACACGGCTTGGCCACATGAGCGTGTGTCCCCTACACCTAAGAAAAATTTTGAAATTTTGCAAAAAATTCTCTGAGTTCCCGATTTAGTCCCGACTTGTTTCTAATGTATAAATAGGACCTCGAGGGTCCATTTAAGGGACAACATGATTGAGTTATGATTTGTTTCGAATATGAATAGTAAAAGACATGAATTAATTGTATTTGTTCTGTAAATTTTGGTAATGCTCTGTAGCCCAGTTCCAGCAATGGATATGGGTTAGGGGTGTTACAGTTCCGGGGATGGATAAGGGCTAGGGGTGTTACATTTAATTTTTGTCTTGTGGTTACAATGAAATTTTTTATAGTCTTTATTTGTGGACATAGGCTTTCAAGCCAACCCATGTAAATCCTTCTATCTTTTTATTTATTTCTCTTTGCAAATTATTTTTTTTTTTGTGCATCTTATATTCTAGTTAAATTTATTTTTGGTTGTATTGACGTAGTTCTTTCGACCGATTCCCAACATAAACATTTTTTAATTTTTTTAAAAAGAGGGTAAATGACATGGTATGTCACTCAACTATTCTTAAATTTCTTTGTTAGTCACCAAACTTGTTAAACCCTCATTCGCGTCAAGACACGTGGCAAGCCAGAAAAGCGCTCGAACAATAAGTCTTGCACTCACAAGCTGAGAGGTCACCTACGAACTCACCTTCCTAGGATAACCATCCGAATAACAGATGGCCTAATCTTCATCGGGAACATGAAGTTGTTGGTCACCAAACATCATGTGGGCTCAATTGCTCCATACCATCAAGTTAGAACAAATGTAAGCATCTGTCCCATCACAGACATCCTGTCCCATTGAAGACATCTACCCATGCGTTCCGTAATGATGGCTTAATGGCAAGTCTAACACATTAACGTGACCTTACATAAAACCTTTGATTATAAATACTTCTAGGAACAATGTGGAAGGGGCCGACTCTTTAAGAATACTAAGCCCACACTCTGTCAATAGCTCTCAATCTCTACATTCTCTTCACCTCCACTCTTCATAACCTCCGGCTTTCCACCCCGACTAGGTGAACTGACCTTCATAGCAACCACTCCACTTTCCTTTATATTTCTCCCTTGTTGTAGACTGTATCAACAAAACTATAAAAAGTTACAAAATGATCACCTGACTAATTAAGTTTATATTTTCTAGTTCCATTTCGTTAATTGGGTAACAGAAAAATGATGTGGTAGTTTTGGAATTGGTATAATAACAAATTTAACCATCAATATTTACACATTGTATCAATTGGTCTTTATTATAAAAAAATTGACCCTCAACATTTGCATCAGCTCAATTTGGTCCTAATTTTTTTTTAAAAAAAAACCCTTCATTTTTTCTCCTTTCTTAAAAAATTCCTAATAAATGCGCAGATTTTCTCCACGGCCTCAATCTCTTTGTTCACTTTGTTTCTTTCATCTTCGATTTTTATGTTAAAAGAGAAGAAATCCCTACATCGAGAAACCTCTTGTTAGCCTTAATCTTCCTCGCTATAACCCTTTTTGTAGCTTTAAAAAAAAGCTTTAATCAATCAAGGTTTTGTTTGTTTGAAAGTAATATTATACCTTTTGAAACCTAATTTCATCTTGGTGAATGGTTCATTGGAGAGACCCAATGATGGTTACTAAACTAACTATAAATACGACAAAGGCAAGCGCACCTATCGAAAAATAGTATAGCTATGGTGAGTAGGGAATATCGTATCCACGAGGACTAAAAGTACTAGTAATTATTGTTTTCTTATTATTTAGCCGACAAATTGGAGTGATTGTGTTTTAATCTAAAATTACTAAACTAATTTAATTAAGAACGCAACAGAGAATGAATCAAGGAAATAATCAAAGATAACCAATGAGATGACAATACTTAGGAAAGAATCCACCTAGACTTCATCTTTTATTATGAATATGAATTAAAAGATTTATTCACTTATGACTTGATCCGTAAAAATCCCTAAATTATGTTAATATCTCTTTCGAGAGTAAGAATAACTGACCCTAGGTTGATTAATTGAAATCTCTTTCTTATTAAAACCCCTATCCTCATATTAACTCGATTTATGGATTCCCTTATTAGATTTAACTCTAATCCGGTAGATTTATGTCATCCTATTTCTAGGATTGCATGCAACTCCACTTAATTATGTTAGATCTACTCTTAAACAGTGACTTTTTCTCTACTGAATTAAGCACATTAAACATGAATAAATATCCCAAAAATATTAAAACAATAAATAAGCATACATAATTGAGAACAAGAATCAAGTATTTATTGCTTAAAATAGAAATCAAATAAAGAAACTCAATAAAACTTCAAAATAAATTAAAGAGAGATCTTCAATCTTGATGGAGATCCACTTCCGAGTAGGTTTCCATGGCGTTCTTCGAGTGTTTTCTTCGATATACTCTGATTGCCCCCTTTTGTCTTCTTCTAATGGGTATTTATAGACTTTAGAATGCCCAGAAACCCTAAAAATTGGGTTTTTCCACATATTTGGGAAGTAGGGTGCGAAATCAACACGGGCTGGCACATGGGCGTGTGTTCAGCCCGTGTGGATCCTGAAAACAGCTCTTTTTGTTCGATTTTGGCTCGTTTTTCCCTCCTTTCGCTCCTAAATGCTCTCTTAAGTATAGAAACATGAATTTAAAGGATTATGAGCATCAAATTTACTAATTTGCATAATTAATCATCCAAAAACGTATTAAGAATAGGATTAAAATATGTTACTTTTATAGCTTATCACCCAATGTAATAAAAACATCAACAAAGAAAAAGAAAGCAATGGAGATTTTTATGAAAGTGAATTTCACAAGGGAATGCGCAGTGAAAGTGAGGTTTATAATTATTTTGTGAATGAGATATATGAAAGGGATTAGGTTAAACATGGATATGATGAGTATGGAGTAGAGAGTTGGAGAAGATAGATATAGAGGGCAATATATACAGGATTTAAGGCATGGATTTGAGGTTTAATGGTTTTATATAGGTGATTTGGATATTCATTTTCCAAATTTGAGTTAAAAGGTGCATTTAGGGTTTAATTTCTTGAGTTCATGTTATATTTTTTAAGCTTTACCGTGGAATAATTGATTGATTAAGAAAATGGTGTTTCTTTCTTACACACGTAATGATTTATTTAACCTTTCAATTTTTAAAAAAAAAAATAATTTTAGTTTTTCATGTAATTTTTTTAGATTTTAAACTTGCATTATTTGAAAAATCGCCTTAAAATGGATAAAAAAGTTAACTTTGTTGATGTGGTATTGCCAAATGGCCACGTTAACAATTAATTAAATTTTAAAAATTCAAAAAAATATAAAAATATTTAATTTTTTTTAAAAATGTTAACAAATATTTAATATTTTTTTAATTTTAAAAAAAATAATTAATTGCTAACGTACGTAGATGTCAGATCAGCAAAGTTAACAAATGTTAACTTTTCCATATATTTTAGGGTAATTTGACAAACAATGTAAGTTCAATAATTAAAATAAACAAAAAGTTAAATGTAAGGCTAAAATGACTTTTTTATAAAGTTGGAAGGTCGCATAAGTTATTATACCTTTCTTACATTCCATAGATGTATTGATTTTTGTTCAACTCTATTTTTGTAAAATATATAAGGAATTAGATTAATTTTTTAATTTCCAAAATACTTCACTTTTAGTTATATTTAAAGTTATCCCACTTTTAAAATTAAGTTTTAAATATTATTTTTTTGCTATTAATGATGTGTTATTACATTAATTATAAATTTTAAATTATTAAATATTCTAAATAACTCCTCAATATACTTTTTTATATTTGCATTATTGATAATTGATACTCTATTTTAAATAATAATTTACTACTAACACAATTTATGATTAAGTCGATAGATAGTGAATATATTTACTACTTATACTGTCAATAATTCATTTCATATTTGCTACCTTTTATCTTTAAAGAGTCAAATATTCAATTTTAAGTAAATTAACGTTACACACGGGTAAATTACCTAAATATACCAAAAAAATAAAAAATTTACGGAATTGGGCCGTTTTCTAGAAAATTTACAGAAAAGGGCCGATTTCCTTCAAAACGCGTCCACGTCAGCGCGTTTTGAGGGGAAATGCCAGCAAAGCGCGTCCCCAGGGGCGCGCTTTGCTGGCCAACGGTCAAAAGGCCCAACGGTCATTTTTTTCCCTATAAAAACCCCCCAACCCTTTTATTTTTTTCACACTTTAATCCTTCTCTCAATTTTCTTTCAAATTTCTCTCAAAGTCCTTGAAATTTACTCTCAAATTTTAAAATAGTCCTTTACTATTTACAAAAAAACCCTTTTTAATTTTTTTTAATATATTTTTTTGGAAAATTTAAAATTTTCAATCGTATTACAATGGTCGGGGAATTACTTCGTCTAGGCAACAAGCACATCTCCGTCGAGCAAATGGAAATGGTAAGTTTTAATTTTAATTTTTCAATATTATTTAATATTTTTTTACAATTATGCAATTTTAATTAATTTTCATTTTATAATTTTTTAAACAGTCTGTAGATCGGGTGTTGGAATGTTATATTTGCAACATGCATGGTCCCCCATCGCCGTTGATCGAGAATTACCTGCGGGAAGCGGGTTTTTGGCACGTGGCCACGATAGGCCGGGGGTTTAAGTTGGAGCCGCCTTTGATCAGTGCGTTGATAGAGAGGTGGAGACCCGAGACGCACACTTTCCATCTTCCATGCGGAGAGTGTACCATCACTCGGAAGATGTGCGATTCTGATTGGGATTGCCGGTGGGCGGGGCTTCGGTAGTCACCGGTCGCAACTTCGGTGATTGGGGGCCGTATGCTACGAGTTTAGGGTGCTATTCTGGATAAAATTCAAGGAGCTCGGATCGAGATGGCATGGTTACGAGACACATTCCCGGAGCCGGATGAGGGTTCGACCGAAATTGAAAGAATACGGTATGTTTGGGCATACATTCTTCAGATAATTGAAGGCTATCTGATGCCGGACCTTTCTAGAAACCTCATCCACTTGAGATGGCTGCTGAAACTTGTTGATTTCAGAGCAGTTGGTGAATTGAGTTGGGGATCTGCCGTGCAATCGAGGTTGTATCGGGAGATGTGCGGGGCGACGCAGCCGAGTAAAGCGAAAATCGGAGGTTGCCTATCACTACTGCAGTCATGGGCACGATTTCGATTTCCATTTTTACGTCCTCGACTCGACCAACCATATTCATTCCCACTGATAAGGAGGTAAATTTAATGTTATATTTTACAATTATTACGTAGATTTATAGTATAATTGTATGCTAAAAAATTATTTAATTAGGTGGAACCATTCGGCGAGTTATGCTGGAATACCTACCTCGCTTGAAGATATACGGCTTCTATTGGACCAAAGGTCGGAATCACAAGTAAGTTTCGAATTTCGTATTTATAATTTAGTGTTTAGTATTATGTATATAACTAATATTTTGGTAATGTTAATAAAGTTTCAATGGACACCGTACGAGGATCCGGCAATTCGGGCAGTAATTCCGGAGGAGTTCTTGCAAAATCCAAACTGTTGGCACGTGAAGGTCCCATTGATCACCTATGCGACCGCGGAGATGCACCAGTCAGATCGGATTCTGCGACAATTTGGATTCCGGCAACCGATCCCCGTGCCACCTGAGGTGCTTGATGATGAGCACAAAGTGGACTTACGGCAGTTGCACATGGATTGGCCAAGATTTTGGTCAGAACATATCGAGACGTGGGAGAACCGGTATGACTACTTACCTATCCGGGAACCGATCGTCGTCCCTGAGTTAGTGTGCGTACCGGAATACATGCCATGGTTTAGGATCCATGGTAAGCCGTATATGTTGTCGGAAGAAGAGAGCGGCGGCAACCGTCAACAAAGGAACGTCGGGGCCCTTTTAAATCCAAGGAGAATGGGTGATGAGATTCGGGGCCATCAACAAAGACCACGACACGATCACCGTGCCCCCGAACAAAGCACCCACACAATCACCGGGCCCATCGATTCGGTAAGCGACGACACCGACATCACGCCTTCACCCTTTATGCCAAAAGTGCATACCTACCCCTTATATGTATCCTAACCCGTATATGTTTCCTTTTCCCGCCCCACCCCAGTTGGAATGCATGGCGGGTTCGAGTCCGTTCCCGACTATCTCGATCGCGGCCGATCTTGAGGCCGTCGTCGCGTGAGGATCACGGGAGGCGTCGTCGGGAGCACTTCTTTCTACCACCTCCTTCGCCATACGGATTGAGACACCCCGCCGTGGTTTATGCAAACACTTCCGGGTCGTTATTTTATCAAGGTGGGTCATCCTCGCAACACCCACAACCGCACCCGTCTTGAGGAACCGGAATCCCCTTGCCGAGGTTCCACGACCCCGCGGAAGCTAGAAGAAGGAGGAATCCAGCGTAACAGAATCACGACCGCCCCGTGTGTGGCACCGATTCCGACCGGCATCAACATTGATTCGAATCGGCTTTTTTATTTTTAAATTGTAATAATTTTTTTATTTTTTATTAAAAAAGTTGTTTTTATTGTTTAATTTTTTATTGTAATTTAATATTAATATATGTAATAAAATAAGAACTTGTTTTTATATTTTATTTTATTGTAATTTAATATTAATATATGTAATAAAATAAGTTGTTTTTATTTTTATTTTATTTTAATATATTAAATAAATAAGAAGTTTTCTTTATTTTTATTTTATTATAATTTAGTTTTAATATATTAAATAAATAAGAAGTTTTCTTTATTTTTATTTTTTGTAATTTAGTTTTAATATATTAAATAAATAAGAAGTTTTCTTTATTTTTATTTTATTGTAATTTAATATTAATATATGTAATAAAATAAGAAGTTGTTTTTTATTTTTTATTTTATTATAATTTAGTTTTAATATATTAAATAAATAAGAAGTTTTAGTTTTTTAATTAAATTAAATTTTCTAGCGCTTTGCTGGCATTTCCCCTCAAAACGCGCTGACGTGGACGCGTTTTTAGGAGAAATGGCCCTTTTCCGTAAATTTTCTAAAAATCGGCCCAATTCCGTAATTTTTTTATTTTTTTGGTATATATTAGTTATTCACCCGTTACACACACCAATAAATACAAAGAAAATAAATATCCTTTTTAATGTTAATGTAAAAGGTAACAAAAAAAAATCCTTAATATTGATTATGGAAATTAAGGTAAAATTTACGGGAAATAAACCATAATAATTTATAAAAAATAAAATCAGTAATTAAAGCACACCATTCTTCCTTCCATTTTAAGCATGTATGAAGGTCTATAAATAGAATTCATGTACAGATGATGAAACATAACAAAGAATTATAAATCAAAGATGTAGAGGACACTATATAACGAGCATCTTAAAATTAATGAAAAACTGTTAACAAGAATATTATGAAGATTTATCAAAAAGATTTCATTGATTCTATTAGGATCGACCCGTATAAGTAACGAGATAGTAAAAGTGGAGAGAAACGAACATAAATATTTTACGTGGAAGACCCTCAAAACTACGGGCAAAGGAGGTATTTTTTTTTCACTAAATGAGTAAACAAACGAGAGTACAATATGAAAAAAATAAACTTAAATCTACTAAACGTATAAACTCAAACCCCGAAAATAAATTCCTAACTTTCATAGAGTTCTCTCAGAAGGGGCACGAAATTCTCTCCATATTTCCCACAAAAAACTCTCACCAAAACTCATCTGCGACTACATCTTGTCGCCTTCGAAAGAAAAGCCCTTGCTGATTGGCATATTAAAACAGAGATACAGTGACCTCTTTAAATAGGCTTAGATTAAAGTTCTAATCATACTAAAATATCCTTGGAATAATCAAAGTCCAACTAGGAGAAGCAGTCCTATTTGAAGTCTAAAACGCGGCTGCCAAATAGGAGAACACATCATGACGTGTCTGCTCTCCTCGTTACGAAGTCGACGCCGCATTTGCCTGGGATTTACATCGTATCGTCCCGAAGTCGGGCCTGTTTTGGCTCTTCTTCAGTTATTTGTTGATTGTTGTCTTAAGTGTCTACAAACTTTTCAATAAATGCGAGGCATACCCACATATTCAACCAATCCATAGGTTTAACAATATACAATATTTTATATAGTATTTAGGTTATATTATTTTATATTATTTACGAAAATGTATAATTTTTTTAAAAAATAAAAAAATAAAATTAATATATTATAATTAATACATATAATTAATCCATACAAAGCATGGGATAAAAAAAAAAAAAAACTAGTTATTGATATCAAAAGGGTTGGGAAATGATGAAGAAACGTTGGGATTGATGATGGGAGAGGGGAAAAGAGAAGGTTGAAGATGCCAAAAACAATGCATAGGAAGAATTTTGTGTTTTTGTTCTTTTTTGATTGGTGAGAAAATATGGTAATTGAGATATTTTGGTAGATCTAGAAAAAGTAGAAAAATATTGTTGTTTAGTTTTATATATACTTAATTTTTTTCTTTTTTCTTTTGAAGGGATATATATGTGATTTTTACATATATGTTTTGAGATTTTTTAAATTTATAATTTATATAATTTCAATGTATTTTTATATATTTTAATGAGATAATTTGTAAATGTTGGGTCGATTTCTTTAGAATAATGACCAAAATGATAAAATATCTAAACATTAAGAGTTAGATTTATTATTATGTCAATTTTAAAATTATCATGTTAACTTTTTGTTCCCCAGTTAACGAAAGTTAATGAATTGGGCAAACAAATAAATTAGTGAGCATTTTATAACTTTTTATAGTTTAACGACAAAAAAATAATTTAAATATAGTTGGATAACTTGTAGTTTACCCTAATAAATAAATGTTCTACCAATGCCATGGTAAAGTTGCAATAGATATTATTTTTTTAGGTTAAAATATGCTATTAGACTTTATACTTTGACAAATTTGATATTTAATTTTTGTACCTAAAATGTTAGAAATTAAGTTTTCCAATTATTTTAATTTAAAAATTTTAATCCAATCATTAAAATTGTAAATATATTTTTTTAAATTTTTTAATATCTACTCTAATGTCACGTGTTTAACGGAAAATAAACTTACGTTGATAATTCCATTTACAGTTTGGTGGCTCCAAAATGCCGATAGTTCCATTTATTATTGTGTAAAAGGGGAAATGGGTGGGGCTAAATGGACCATGTTTTATGGTCTTAACCCACCCACATTAACTGGTCAAATTTAAAATCAGGAAAAGGTTTCAGTGGGTGCCTCATTCTGTTCGGGTTGCTATTTACAATAACATTATCAATTTTTTATTTCGAGATAAACTTATAATGATGAGATGTGGAAATAATATACAAAAATATAAATTCTAAAAATAAAAAAAATTATATAATTAGGCATTTATAAAAAGATATATAGAAAAAACTATAGGAAATTTATAATTATAAAAATTCAAAAAATCTAAAATTATAAAACTAATTAAAAAATTTAAAAATCATAAAAATATAAATGTTATAAAATTTTATTAAAATTATAAAAAATGATAATTTATAAATTATTATTTTTGAAATAAAAATATAAAAAATATTAAAAATGTATGTTTAGAATGAACATGAACAAATACATGTATAGATTAATCCATCAAAATTCAAAAAACCTGAAAATTGAAAAATTCTTTCGAATTTATAATTTTTGAAAATTTTAAAAAATATATAAAAATATTTTAAAAATTACATTTAAAATTATGTTGGACAAATGGTAGTCCATATTTAGATGAATCTGGACGTTGATTATGGATGTTGTTGTTTTTTAGTAAATTTTAAATATTTTACAAAATTTAGAATTTTTTATATTTGTATATAATTTTTATAATTATCTTTTATATATTTTTATTTTTTAAGATATATATTAAAAAGATCAAGTGATGATGCGACACTCATCTCTTAACGACCCCTTTGGATGCTCGTTTAGTGCGATTCTAGTGTGTTTAGCACCATTTTTCCCTCGATTGTCGTGCAATGCTTTGTTTGGATGATCTAAGGCCAATGCGTTTTAGACATTGGGGGTTGAATTTCCCACTGAAGGTAAATGAGCTCAGTGACTTCACTGGACCCTCATTTTACAAATATATCCTCTCTTTTTTTATTCATTTCTATTTCAATTAACGTGTGTATATATAATGTCTCTTTATAGTATTTTCATTTGTTTCAAATAACTATTAAAAATTTTATTAAAATTTATTTACTGTTTAATATGTAAGGAATAATTAAAATATTCATATAAATATTAAATATATAATAGAATATAAATATAAATTTAATAATTAAAAAGTAAACATCTAATAAATAATTTAAATGGATCGTATAATTAATTAAAATAATTATAATAAAATATTGGAAGATGCATTTTAATATTTTATTAAATAAATTTATAAATTCAAATATTTCTAATAATTTCGTAACAGTAAAATAATTTTTAAAAAACTTAATAGCTCGGAAGGATCAACTCGAGATCGACGATAGGGAGATTGAATAGACCTTTGAGAAGTTGTGGAAGCAACAAAAATTGTGCAACAAAAAACACAAGGATTTATAGTGGTTCGGCCCCAATTGTCTACTCCACTACCTTAGCTTTCCACAACTAAGGACTTTCTCTAATTCACTAATTTGGCAAATTCACTAATTTGGCAACCTTTGAGGACAATATTTAACCGTACAATCTCTCTTAATACTTATACCCCCAAATCTTAAGATACAACTCCCTTAAGGTTTCTACCCAAATCTTAAGAATAAACCCTCTCTCAAAAGAGATACAAATAAGCAAAGAAAGAAAACAATCCTTACAAGATCAGGATGTTTGCCAATTAACCATAAATACAAAGAAGAGCACTTGAGCTAAATGAATACAATAAAAGCTCACAAGTGTCTACAAGAAAAGGTATGAAAGAATTAAGCTCTAGGTTGTTTTGATTTATCTTTAAGCTTTACACTTTGCTCTTGTTATTGCTAAACCTTTGGAAGATGGTATTTATACCCTCTAATTGATTTCCAACTATTGTGGTTGTTGTATAAGTGAATGTAGTCATTAGGGATGAAATACCAGGTCATTAACTACACCTATAGCAACGAGTATCGATACCTACTAAATGGGTATCGATAATTTTTATAATTAATGCAGATTTCAGTGACCGTTAGAGCAGGAATATCAATACATTAAGAAATATATCGATACCTTAAGAAAAGTATTGATACTGGTTCAATACCTACTAGGATTTGAAAGAAACAGAATGTCAATTTGGTATCGATTATTAGAGGGGTATCGATATCTTGTAAAATATCGATACTTAGACAAAAAGTATTGATACTTTTTGTCCTGGAGCAATTCTAACTTGTTTGAAAATGGTTAAAACATATTTGGAAATGTTTGACTCAATTGAAACCATTTCAACTTGATTTTATCAAATTGCTTAACTTTACTTTTATTCAAAAATACTTTGATTTGTTATATCAAAACATATTATCCAGTAAGGTTTAGTTTAACAAAACTTCAATTATATATAATTTCTAATCTAATGTCATTAATAGTAATTTTTTATTTTCACATCACCTCTACAACTACGTTTTAATCCAAACACACACCCCACCATTGTTTCTAATCTCATTGCTACAGTATTCGATCTTACCTCTACTATTGTTTTTAACCTCACCGGAGGCACCACCCATCCAAACTAAGCCTAAATTGTTTGACTAAATCCAAGTTCAAAACTAACATGGACAAAAAAGAATATAAGGACCAAGTTGGGAGAAATTTCCAAGTATAAGAATTCAATGTTGCTTTATCCCTATTGTTAGAAACCATGTCTCGTGAAATTATCACTTTCTTTAGTTAAGATAACCATGATCACATGTTCTAGTGGATAAGAAGGTGATTAAGTGATTTCGATATTAATCGAATCTTGTACATGATTATTGTTCAGGGGAAGCTAACTCTTTTTGAAGGATGCTTCGATGTGCCCCTCAATGGATTGATATTTGTTAGAATTAAGTGACCCGAGTCCTTATTTAAATAAAATACAGTGGTAAAATAAAATAAAAGAAAAATCCCTATAGAACTACATTTATTTTATTTTATTTTAGAATAAGGTTTTTTAAACCTTATTAAACTCCATCTATTTTATATTGATTAGAATAAGGTGTTTCAATCTTACTACACTTCTATTAGAATATGGCTTTACAAGCCAATAAATAGACATAGTCTATTCCTCTTGTAATTATTATCGAATTCGACATAGTGAATTTTCTTCTCCTCTGCCCGTGGTTTTTTTCCGAAAGGGTTTCCATGTAAAATCTGTGTGTTCTTTATTTTTATTTCTCTTTTCTTTGCGATATATTTGTCATTACCGACGTTATATTTTTCACAAATTAGTATCCAAGCTTTCGGGTTTTTCATCTCGATCACGGTAATGGCGTCTTTGAAGTATGAAATTTCGCTGTTGGTTCGCAACACTAGATTCCCGTTGTGGCAGATAAAGATGCATGCAGTTCTTGCACAGATGGACTTAGAGGAAGCATTTCTAGGGGTAGATAAGATGCCTTCGACATTGACGGAGGAAGAAAAGAAGCGCAAGGATCGAAAGGCATTAACACAGTTACATCTGTATTTGTCTGACAAAATTTTGCAGGATGTGATGAAGGAGAAGACCACCGCTACATTATGGAAGAGGCTGGAACAAATATGTATGTCGAAAACTCTAACCAGAAAGTTGCATATGAAGCAACGTCTTTATGCTCATCGTTTGGAGGAACGTGCGTCTGTGCACAAACACTTAACAGTGTTTAAAGAAACTCTCTCAAACTTGGAGGCCATGGAGGTTCAGTATGATAAGGAAGATCTAGGGTTGATTCTACTTTGTTCGTTGCCCCCATCTTATTCAACCTTTAGAGACACAAATTTATATAGCCGCGAGTCTCTCACAGTTGATGATGTTTATGATTCTTTGACCTTGTATAATAAGATGAAGCATCTTGTGGTTAAACCCGAATCTCAGGGAGAGGGTCTCATTGTTCGTGGGAGACAAGATCGGAATACTGATGATGATCGTGGAAGGTTTTGAAGATTTCCAAAGGTTTCCTCGTTGTGATGAAAGGTCAAAGAAAGACTGCCAAGTTATATATTTTGTAGGGTTCTACTGTTATTGATGATGCAACTGTCGCTTCCTTTTCCTTTTCAGATGATGATATTACTAAACTTTGGCATATGCGCCTAGGGCATATGAGTAAGAATGGCATGAAAAAATTAAGCAAAAGAGGACTTCTTGATGGGTAAGGAATTTGCAAACTAAAGTTCTGTGAGCACTGCGTTTTTGGGAAACAAAAGAGAGTTCGATTCACCAGAGGAATCCATAACACAAAGGGAACGTTGGAGTATATTCATTCTGATCTATGGGGGCCATCAAGAGTGCCTTCGAGAGGTAGAGCTAATTATATGTTAACTTTTATTGATGATTTTTCTAGAAAAGTTTGGGCGTTCTTCCTGAAGCAGAAAAGCGATGTGTTTTCCACATTTAAGTCTTGAAAAACTATGATTGAAAAATAGACGGGAAAACAAATAAAATACCTCTGCACAGATAATGGCTTAGAGTTTTGTTCTGATGAGTTTAATAAACTGTACAAGTCAGAAGGGATCGTGAGACACTTGACAGTTCGTCATACTCCACAGCAAAACGGCATTACAGAATGAATGAACAGAATGATCACGGAGAAGGTTCGATATATGTTGTCAAATGCCAACTTACCAAAGTCGTTTTGGGCCGAAGCAGCCTCTACTGCATGTTTTTTGATCAACCGATCTTCATCCGTTGCCATTGAGAAAAAGACTCCACAAGAGGTATGGTCTGGTAATCCTGCTAATTATTATGATTTAAAGATCTTTGGGTGTCCTACGTATGCTCATGTTGATAATGGAAAATTGGAACCGAGATCCATTAAATATGTTTTTTCTTGGTTATAAAGCGGGTGTAAAAGGGTATAAGTTATGGTGTCCTGAAAATAGAAAAGTTATGATTAGCAGAGATGTTATTTTTGATGAAACTGCTATGCTACCTAACGTATCTCTTAAAGACTCTTCCAATAAAGAAAATCAAAAGTAGGTGGGGCATCAGATTAATACAGAGTTGACTCCTCAAGCCAGTACAAAAATTGAGAATAGAGTTGCTTTTTCACTACAATACTCTATCGCCAAAAACAGAACTAGAAGAGAAATTAAACCTCCAAAGAAGTATGCCGAGGCTGATCTAGTTGCTTATGCTTTAAATGTGGCTGAAGATATAGATGCAAACCAAGAGCCATCTAATTATTCTGAGGCGGTTAGCTGTGAAGACTCAGAAAAGTGGATATTTGCTATGCAAGAGTAGATGGAATCACTCCACAAAAATAGAACATGGGATCTTGTGAAACTTCCTAAAGGTAAAAAGGATGTTCATTGCAAATGGGTGTTTAAAAAGAAAGAAGGGACTCCAGGCGTTGAAGAACCCAGATATAAAGCAAGGCTTGTTGCAAAGGGTTACGTCAAATTCCAGGAGTGGACTTCACAGATGTGTTCTCCCCAGTTGTGAAGCATAGTTTGATTCGAGCTTTGCTTGGTATTGTGGCCATGCATTATTTGGAGCTTGAGCAGTTAGATGTAAAAACTACATTTTTTGCATGGAGAACTTAAGGAGGATATTTACATGCAACAACCAGAGGGTTTTACAGTCTTAGAAAAAGAGGACTATGCTTACTTGCTGAAAAAGTCCCTTTTACGGTTTGAAACAGTCACCAAGATAGTGGTACAAGAGGTTTGATTCCTTTATTACTTCTCATGATTTCAAAAGAAGTAGTTTTGACAGTTGTGTTTACTTTAAGAAAAACAGTGATGGTTCTTTTGTGTATCTACTTCTTAATGTTGATGACATGTTGGTAGTAGCAAAAGATAAATGAGAGATAAGAAAGGTCAAAGCCCAACTAAGTGAAGAATTTGAGATGAAAGATTTGAGACCAGCAAAGAATATACTTGGTGTGGAGATTATCAGAGATAGAAAAGCAAGTAAATTGTACCTAAGTCAGAAGGGGTACATTGAGAAAGTTCTTTGCAGGTTCAATATGCAGAGTGCTAAGCCTGTTAGTACTCCTTTAGTAGCCTATTTCAGACTTTCATCAGCTTTGTCTCCACAATTAGATGATGAGATTGAGTATATGTCACATGTTCCATACTCTAGTGCAGTGGGGTCTCTCATGTATGCTATGGTTTGTTCACGTCCAGATTTATCATATGCAGTCAGTGCAGTTAGCAGATACATGGCGAATCCCAGTAAGGAACATTGGAAAGTAGTTCAGTGGATTTTAAGATACTTACGAGGTACTACTGATGTTTGCTTACAGTTTGGAAGAACTAGAGATGGAGTCATTGGGTATGTTGATGCTGATTTTGCTAGAGACCTTGATAGAAGAAGATCTCTCACTGGTTATGTCTTTACAATCGGAGGTTATACAATCAGTTGGAAAGCTACTTTGCAAACTACAGTCGCTTTGTCTACCACTGAAGCTGAGTACATGACGATTACTAAGGCTTGTAAAGAAGCTACTTGGTTGAAGGGACTCTTTAGTGAACTCAATGAAGACCTTCAAATCAAAGCCAAAGATATTTTGTGACAAATCAGTGCCATCTTCCTTACAAAAGATCAAATGTTTCATGAGAGAACAAAACACATTGATGTTCGGTATCATTTTGTTTGTGATATTATTGCTCGTGGTGATATTGTTGTGAGCAAAATTAGTACTCATGAAAATCCTGTAGATATGATGACTAAGTCACTTCATATAACCAAGTTTGAGCATTGCTTAGACTTGGTTGGTGTTCATTGTTGAAATTAAACCCTTAAAGGGTTTTATGGAAGAGGTGGAGAACTTGTTCGTTGAGAGTTCGCGATGAAGAACTTGTTCACTGAGAATTCGTGTCAAGGTGGAGATTGTTAGAATTAAGTTACCCGAATCCTTATTTAAATAAAATACAGTGGTAAAATAAAATAAAAGAAAAATCCCAATAGAACTACACTTCTTTTATTTTATTTTAGAATAAGGTTTTTTAAACCTTATTAAACTCCATCTATTTTATATTGATTAGAATAAGGTGTTTCAATCTTACTACACTCCTATTAGAATATGGCTTTACAAGCCAATAAATAGACATAGTCTATTCCTCTTGTAATTATTTTCGAATTCGACATAGTGAATTTTCTTCTTCTCTGCCCGTGGTTTTTTCCCGAAAGGGTTTCCACGTAAAATCTGTGTGTTCTTTATTTTTATTTCTCTTTTCTTTGCGATATATTTGTCATTATCGACGTTATATTTTTCACAACATTGTCTGTGGTTGGGGTTTGTCTCTCAAATCTGTAGAGAGTCTGAGGTTGTCTGAAGAGGCAACAGAATCAATAGAACAAGAGCGCCTCATCAAATTAGACCGTACGAGGCACACACACAATAACTTTGACTCCCTTTAACCCTTAATCTTATGCTCCGTGGTTCTAAGCACATTATACTAAGTGAACCTTCATTTCCTCTTTCTACTTTCTTTGTCCCTCAACAATTATAAAACAAAGTTATATTTCCCATGTTGACGATATACAAAGGAAGCACAACCGAAACGTATTAAAGGGCATTTGATTGCATGTTTATTCTTTTTCTTTTTCACTTTCTAAAACGTTGAATTTATCTTTCAATAGGAAGGGTGTGAAGTGGAGAGCGAGTGTATACAATTAATTTAGCCTTCATTAGGAATAGTGTGAAGTGAAAAGTGAGTACATATGAATTCTATAAGGATGAGGCCACAAATATCTGTCGGAAAATTTGAGTGAAATCGAACAAATCACATAACTAAGGTAATAGTTTGAGGCATATTAAATATTTATTTTAAAGATATTTCATCATATAACGTATCTTTCATAATTCAACAAGCTCTTTTGTTTGGAAGAATAGAGACAAGAACAACAAATAAACTATAAGGTGAAAATACTTTTTAATTCAAGAGGATGGAGAGAACAAGTGAGAAAAAAATACGTTTCTTTTTATCTATAAAGAAAATAAAACCCGATATTCACAGGGTAATTACTGACTAAAAATAGGATAGGTGAGCTATAGGGTCGAGTAAGAAAAAATCGAAAACCGACAGTGTTTGGATGATTTATGAAATACAAGTTTAAAAACCGTAATTACCTGAAACCGAACCGAACTCTATTTTTTATTTAATATATACTTTTTTATAATATAAAAATAAATATTTTATATTTAAAACAGTAAAAATAATTTGAAAATTCTTGTTTTTTAGAAATATTTATGAAAGACTTTGAAATTTTATCAAATAATATTCACAAGTCATAAAACAACGCTAATTTCATCAAATTCAAGACCAAAAATTAAAATGGAAAAAATTAAGAATTGAATAGAGTCAAATTGAATT
Organism: Gossypium sturtianum; assembly: GCA_025698515.1. Classification (NCBI taxonomy): domain Eukaryota; kingdom Viridiplantae; phylum Streptophyta; class Magnoliopsida; order Malvales; family Malvaceae; genus Gossypium; species Gossypium sturtianum. The sequence goes on from CM046943.1 coordinate 18,035,762, forward strand.
ATAATGAACAGTTTAAAAAATTTAAAAAACTCGACTTACCCAAACCGATATGACCAATAGTGAGTAGAGAAAACTAAAGTAAGTTTGACTTAGCGAAAGATAATCTAAGTCTTGGTTAAAAAAAAAAACCACCTAATAGTTGTATTTTTAATTTGACTATATAATTTGTGGAATGTTAGAGTAGTAAATAGTTGCTAAGCTAGTAATCTGTTTCTAAGTCGATGTCGATTACTAAGTCAAGAGAAAAGTCATTATTCAGTTAACAATTTGTTAAGGCATAGTTAGCCAAATTCTTCTATATATGTAACATCAAATGAACAAGAAAGCGAGTATGATTAGCAATTGAAAACAGAGGTTATTTTGTTAAAATAGTTTTACCTTTCTCTTCTATATCATTTCTATCAAATCATTTCTAATACCTCAGATCTTAATATGGTATCTTTCGCCAGTTAATCGAGGATCATGGTTAACACCACCGTCGATCTTGGCTCCGCTGCATTCAATGGTGATCGTGTTGTGAATAGCTTCCCTCGGCATGAGGTTGTTAAGCTTGACGATGCAACATATGTTCAATGGCGCAAGCAAGTGAAGTTGATTGTGGATGGATACGATCTCACCAGTTTTTTAGATGGCACTGCATCTCCGCCGTCGCGATTTATTCAGAATCCTGAAGGAAGTCTTGTTCCTAACCCCTTGGCTTCAGTGTATACTCAACAGGATCGGCTTCTAATGTCGTGGCTTCTATCGACTATTAGCTCGTCGATCTTGCCTTCTTTTACTGATGCTCACACCTCATGTGAAGTCCGAATCGCGATGAGTCCGCTTTGCGGTGTCTGAGCGAAATAGTCGAGGATACGTCATGAGCTACATTCGTTAAAAAAAGGTACACTTACGATTAACTCTTACGTTGCTCGTATTACAAATCTGTCTGCTCTGTTAGAATCGTCTGGCTCACGCATCTCGGAAGATGAGAAGATTCAAATCTTGCTAGCCGGTCTCCCACCAGAATATGAGGCGATTGTTTCCTCCGCGTCACTCTCGTCTGGTGTTCTCTCATTTTGACGACTGGTCGATGAGCTGGTGGAGTGCGAGAATAGACTTTCCCGTTCGGTTTCTGATGTTGTTCTTCATGCGAATTTGGTGGAAGGTGAGTCGATGAGTGCGCCGTCGCCAAGAGTTGCAGTTTCTGACTGTGGTGGTCGCGCATCAGGCCGAGGACGAGGGCGTGTTTTCCGCTCTAGGCTTCAATGTCAGATCTGTTCTAGGTTCGGTCACGACGCCCAGCGGTGCTACTACTGCTACAATCGAAGCATGGAGGCACCGCCGTCGAGTTCTATGCCATCTTATGGTAACTCTGTTTATTCTGGAACGGCGCAAGATGAATGGGGAGTTCCTCAAAAGTCTGCTAGGGTGTCTTAAGGTCAAACCCCTTATGATGATAATCAATATATTTTAATGGCTGGATATTATGATGATTATGGGGCCGGTTATGGTGGTCTTCATGGCACCATGTCACGTGGGCCATGCTTGTCCCTTATGCCACCTATACGTGGGCCACATGGACAATTTCAACATGGGCCAAATGACAATTATCAACCTCAACATGGGCAGCACATTTTTACCAGGCCGAATGCGCATAGGCCAAATTTTCATGGGCCCAATTTTGAAATATCAAATGATGCTGGGCCGTATTCACATGGGCCTCTTCATGCTCGGCCCTCTATTAGTGGACCTTCTCCTGTCAGACCATCAGCGCCTATGGTCCCTCCTACACCCACTTCCAATAATGTTTAGGTCAATTTCTCTCCCGGGACTCGGCAACATTTTGGACCGGGGTCTGACTCTTGCATTGGGATTCCTCGGATAGGCGATCTGCATGCCTCGGATTATTCTTCTGGGTCTCAGGCTAATACAACTCAGTTCGAGTCCACCAGTGGCAATGATGACTCTTATATTCCCGTACCAGTTGGAACCACATCTTGGTATCCTGATTCTGGAGCCAGCCACCATGTCTGCCGGGATTCGTCTGTCTTGCGTGACAACACTCCATATTCAGGTAACTCTTCTCTTTTGATGGGGGATGGGACTCCTGCTATAATTTCGTCGATTGGTGATAGTTTTTTACCGGCTACTTCAAAATTATTACGTTTATCTAACGTTTTATAGTTGCCTAGTATATGCAAGAATCTCCTATCAGTATCTCAGTTTGCTAACGATAATGTTGTGTTCTTCGAATTTCATCCGAAACATTGTGTTATTAAGGATATCGTGACCCAGGAAGTTTTGCTGACGGGCCACATTCATGAAGGATTGTATCAGTTTTTCGTACCTGTGGTGTCTCCTCTGAATACTAAGAGTCACTTTGTTGCTCATACGAATGTTCAAAATAAGAATGCTGAGTGTCATATAAATGTTCAGAATAAAAATGCTGAGTGTCCTATTTTTAGTCTGTGGCATAAACGTCTTGGACACCCGTCAGGGTCTGTAGTTAAAATTGTTTTAGATAAATGTCAAATTGCATCTAGTAAATACAGTCTTGATGGCTTGTGTACTGCTTGTCAACAAGGTCGGTCACATAAACTGCCGTTTACTATGTCTAATATGGAATATCAACCGTTTGATTTGGTTGTATCTGATCTTTGGGGTCCTGCAACTGTTGCTTGTGCTGCAAATTGGTATTATGTGTCATTTATTGATATGAGCACTCGATTTACCTGGATCTATCTTCTCCGACAAAAATCTCAAACTGTCGAGTGCTTCACTAGATTTCAACAGCTGATAAAAACACAGTTTGGTAAGAATATTAAACAATTTTAGAGTGATTGGGGTGGTGAGTATCGGGCATTAACATCGGTCCTCGCGTCTCAAGGAATTGTTCATCGATTCACTTGCCCGTATACTTCTGAACAAAATGGCGTGGCTGAACGCAAACATTGGCACATTGTTGAAATGGGATTGTCTCTGTTGGCTCAAGCTGGTTTGTCTATGGATTACTAGGGGTATGCCTTTTACTGTGCCGTTCATCTCATTAATCGTCTTTCTACTGTGGTTCTCAAAGGTCAGTCCCCGTTTAAGGCTCTTTATGGACGTGACCCGACTTATGATCATCTCCGGGTTTTTGGTTACTGCTGTTATCCATATTTACGACCATTTGGGAATCATAAATTGGAATTTCGATCTCAACCGTCTACTTTTCTGGGTTATAGTGCTCAACATAAAGGGTATCAATGTCTTTTGCCAAATGGAGAGATCGTCGTATCACGACATGTTGTGTTTGATGAGAATAGATTTTTAATGTCTGATGATGGTTCACAAGGCCCACTGCTGAATTCGGTACATCTATTTCAACAGTAGTACCCCTGGTTCGGACTGTTCTAACTCGGCCACTGGAGACTGTTTCAACATTCCCGTCAATGAGTAGTTCGTCACGTCAATCTATGGTGCCTGTTTTAGGGTCTTCGGCTATGACCACTTCTGTTCTAGATACCAGTGTGTCTCCTACTGCCCCTGATTCTCATCAAACTGCTCCTACTTCTCCTCAACCAGTGTTTTGGGAAAATAATGAGGAAGTACCCTTAAACAACGTTACTTCGTCCTCCTACACCAGTGAAGAGAATTCTCTCATGCCAGTGACCAACACTCATCCTATGGTTACAAGGGCAAAAGCATGCATATTCAAGCCGAAAGCTCTTTCTGTTGAAGCCGTTGAACCATCTTCGATAGAAGAAGCATTGTCTACAGCTGAGTGGCGTGCAGCAGCTCAGGCCGAGTATGATGCTCTTGTTAATAACTCCACCTAGAACCTGGTTGATCTCCCACCAAATCGCAAGGTCATCGGATGTAAATGGTTGTTCAAAATTAAAAGGAACCCTGATGGCACAATTGCGCGCGGAAAGGCTCGACTGGTTGCCAAAGGCTGCTCTCAGACTCCGGGATGTGACTTCAAGGAAACTTTTAGTCCTGTGGTAAAACCTGCCACCATTAGAGTCATTCTATCTGTGGCTGTATCCCGAAAGTGGCAACTACGACAGGTAGATGTTAATAATGCTTTCTTAAATGGTGATTTGGATACTGAGGTGTTTATGCAACAACCTCCGGGTTATGTTCAATATAATTCGACAGGAAAACCTCTTGTGTGTCGTCTGAAGAAAGCTTTGTATGGTCTCCGGCAAGCTCCTCGGGCTTGGTTTGAAAAACTGAAGAAGTTTTTTGTGTCCATTGGTTTCAGTGCCTCAAAGTCTGATACTTCTCTGTTTATTCGGGTTCAGAATGACTCCACACTTTATGTTCTGGTCTATGTTGATGACATTATCATAACTGGGAGTGCTCCTACTGCTATTGAATGGTTTGTTCGGTTGCTGAATGATAAGTTTTCCCTTAAAGACATGGGTGACCTACACTATTTTCTCGGCATAGAGGTAACTCGTTCTTCTTCTGGGTGTCTTCATCTTTGTCAGACCAAATACGTATGGGATATTCTTGCTCGCGCTTCTATGTCAGATGCTAAGAGTGTTCATACTCCAATGATTAGCTCATCCACTCTCTCCAAAGAAGATGGTGATCATTTAGATGATCCGACTGAATATCGGAGCCTTGCTGGGGCCCTTCAGTACGTTGTAATTACTAGACCTGATATTGCATATGCAGTAAACAGGATATGCCAGTTCATGCATAACCCTACTACGGTTCACATGGTTGCTCTAAAACGCATATTAAGATATTTGTGTGGGACTCTTGACCTTGGAATTGTTTTTAGACCCTCTAGTCGTCTCTCTCTAGTTGTATATGCTAATGCCAACTGGGGACTCGATTTTGACGATCGACGGTCCACTTCGGGATATTGTGTTTATTTTGGATCTTCTCCTGTGTCATGGTGCTCCAAAAAGCAGCAAGTGGTTTCTCACTCTACAGCTGAAGCAGAATATAGAAGTCTCGCCGCGGCTACTAGTGAGGTTACCTGGCTACTTTCGTTACTTCAAGAACTAAAGATCAAATATGATGATACTCCCAATATTTGGTGCGATAGTTCTAGTGCTGTTGCAGTTGCAACCAATCCTGTCTTACATTCTAAGTTCAAACATGTTGAGCTTGATCTATTTTTTGTTCGTGAGCAAGTTGCAGACGAGTCTGTTTTGGTTGGTGAGGTTCCTGCTTGCGATCAAGTAGCGGATATTTTGACTAAACCGCTATCAGCAACTATTTTTCAACGGTTTTGAAATTCTCTTCGGGTCTTGCCCGTCGAGAAGATGGGTGAATGTTAGAGTAGTAAATAGTTGCTAAGCTAGTAACTGCTTTCTAAGTCGCAATCGCCACTAAGTCGAGAGAAAAGTCATTATTCAATTAACAATTTGTTAAGGCATAGTTAGCCAAATTCTTCTATATATGTAACATCAAATGAACAAGAAAGCGAGTATGATTAGCATTTGAAAACAGAGGTTATTCTGTTAAAATAGTTTTACCTTTCTCTTCTATATCATTTCTATCAAATCATTTCTAATACCTCAGATCTTAATATGGAATCTCTTTAATAAAAAAAAAAGTATCAAATTCTGCAACATCATCACAAGCAAAAGAAATTTAGCTCTTACAAGCTCAATGATATAATTTGGTTGTTTTAAAATACCTAGATTTTCTCCACAGTATCCTTGCTCCATATAGATTTATTAACCAAACTACTATATAACTTTGGTCTCTTCTTTTTTTACGTTTAACTATTCTTACATGTTCGACTACTTTGTTATGACTCACTATTACAGTACACGTTATACCTGTTAATAGCATCCTCCAAATCAGACATTTTCATGGGTGACTTTGCATAAATTAAAACTTGAAAGTTGACCGCACAGGCGTTAGATGAAGCACAGATAACGCTGTACCCCCCGGAATACATGTGGTGTGTTGAAGATGAGAGTTGCAAACATCCAACAATGGACTGGTCCAGTCCAGTATCGACATGGCTTGCTTACAGCTAATGCGAGAGCAAATTGCATGTTAGGTGAAGCCAGATTTCCCCTCACACTCAGAAAGCATAAAGGAGATTTGACGTTTTTACGTAAGATTTGGTTGGAGCTCTCTTTCTATTAGTAAATGAACTCTCAGCTTAGTGTGGGATACCCAGTTTCAGGACCAGAAACTCAAATCCCACCACCATTCCTTTACATAACCCATCTAAAATTCATAGATATAACATCCGATGGTCAAAGGATATGTTGAATTTAAACCTTGATATTCATTTGACAGTAAAAACTTGGAAACCTTTAGTGTATCAGTATAAAAACAAAATGTGTACAATATTTGTGTGGCAAACGTGAAATCCCAATATCTGTAGGCAATATGCAAATTTATGTTGCCGCTCATTCTAATCCAGCGTATAGAATGTCTCCCTTCAGTTGAGCTAGTCCTTGCTACTACTTGCCTGGAAGTGTCCAGGCCAAATGTTAGTCACAAAGGTAAAATAAGTTGCCAAAAGAGGAAAATAGCCATTGCAAAAGAGGCTGCATGCAGTTGGAGCAGACCTGATAGTGATGCCCCATTTGCATGTAGGCTGGATATGTATATCATACTCTTATTTACAAGCGGTAGCAGCGCTCCATCCTTCCTTGCACCAAACACTTTTTGACTGCAAAAATTATCCATCAAACACTAGTCAATACTTGGTCTACAAAATGGCTGCCATACGACATATGAAAAACAGACAAACCATCCATGTAAGATCCAGTTATAGCACATGAACAACAACTAGAAGGCCTCCAAGATCCAGCTGTATCAAGGTTCCTTTTTCCCAAATACAAACACTATGCACTACTCTTTTATTTTTCTTTTCATAAATTTTAACCAGACAATCATTAAATCTCCGACGTCTAATGGCATTGAATTTAATAATCTGGAAAAAGAAACAATTTTTTAAAACCCATTATGTTTAAGAAGCATCGCAAAGTCACCACTTTGCACTTCATCCACAAAATACGCCGAATTTTCTGGGACATGACAGCGTGGCACTCGTGAAGTCGACAAGTAACAATTACAAGCAAGCAAACTTAACTAAAACATTAAAGATGGGGAACGTTGATTGATTAGTGAAATTCACCTGGTATAAGGAGGAGGGCAGAACATGATGACGTAATCAGCGCCGGCACACGTGTACGTACTCGTGGTATCGTCGTACGCATAGCTATACGCGCGTGGGCAAGCATGCTTGAAAAACAACGAGTATCTGGATGGCCGACAAACGTCAGGCGTTCCGAACGCCCCGCTGCAACAGTATTCGGGATCTCCGAACGCTTCACACGCACTCCTACACCCCACACCTCCACCACCATTTTGACGCGCAACGCGTAACTCAGATGGACAAGCACCGTTGAGGTCCAATAAGCAACCTGTGGCGCTACAGTTCCCGCCTTTACCTCCCTTGACCACTATCAACATCGGCAAATTGTAGCCGTCCACTAAGCTGACGTCGTAAAAGTCTAATCCTCCGGCACCATTTAACGTGAATTCCGCGAGAGTGGCTGGCGGCTTGGCACCACTTCCGGAACATTCAATTTGGCCGGAGCCGCAATCGCCGCTTTGACAAACGAATTTACGGGAGGAATCGACGCCGCAAAGGGTTCGACCCCAGAGTCGACCGGACCAAGACTTTGGTATTGTCACTGTTCTTGATTTGCCGGGTTTTAGAACGAAGCCGGTTGTTGTAAGTTGAGCAGTGTTGGCGCCAGATAAAAAACCCGGCCATATCGTGTGGCGGCACTTGTTGACGATCTTGAAAGAAGCTGGATTCACTTCTGCGATTGAAAACAAGGGTCTGTGTCAGTGATTGCAGAGCAAAGAAAAAAAAATGGAGTCTTTGAAGGTTTAATTTACCTGAGAAGAAGGAGATGAAGAGGAGCAAAACAAAGGTGGAAGAAAGATGACGACGATCCATTGTTGATGACTTAAAGATTAAAAAATGGAGTTTGAAGTTGAACAATTGCCAAAAAACACTAGAGAACTTTACTTTTTCTTGGAGGACATAGCAGGGAGAGTGGACTTCCAGAATGTGTTTGTGGGGTTTTTGCCTTTAGGCTTTTGGTTTTGGTTTAGGGTTAAATACTCAAATCTCAAAGTTTTTGTCTTTGTTGTTCCGGGCATTTTCACGTTCCTTTCTTTTCAAGCAAAGGTATATATGTACAGAAAACTGTATTTTATTGGCCTTCTTTATGCTAACTTTTTTAGCTGAAGCTTTGATATAATCTGGTTTGTGATGGTTTAACACTTGAAATGCCTGCCTTTGACCAAATAAACAAGCAAGCATACCCTGTTCTTGTTTGGAATGTTCAATTGGCTGGTGAAGAGTTCAGTGCCCTGTTTTGGCAACGAATGCTTGATGTAAACTTATCGTAAACTCAAGCTTAAGCATACAAATATAGTGGAGATTCCTAAAGTGAAAGCTCAAAATGGAGAGTTACAAGATAAAAATGTTTCAAAATTTCAACCGGAAATGATGATATTTATGTGTCGAAAAAGACCAAATAGAGAAGGAAACGAGTTTCTTAACCCACAAGGTAACAGGTGTTGCACGAGTATCAGTACTCACAAGCAGAAGTGGATCTGCAATGAAAGAGGTATAACACTCACGAATGGAAGTGAGCCAATTGTTTCTAATCTATTTCGATTTTCGGGTCACGATACTTGCCATAGAGACCTCAACCAAATCAAACGCCGAGACCCTTTAATTGTCATGAATGCAATTGCGTTTTTATCGTCTTTGAGAACATTGACAGACTTTGTAAACTCAGCATCATCCAGTTCTTCTAAATGCTGCAACTCTTCCAGGCACTTATGATACAATGTTCTCTCGTTTGATGCATCTCTTTGTAAAGCTCTCATCTTGACAGCTGAAAACATCTCGTATATGGCGTTCTCTATCGGCTCACCAGCATCATAGCAGACCCTTTTCTTATGAGCTGAAGCTCTTGGAGCCACAGACTTTCGTTTCTTAGGTTGTTTGGCACTTATTCGAATTATCGAATCAGAATCAAGGGTACCCTCAACCACTTGTGTCGGTACATTAGTTGGCTCTGAAGATCGAACTGTCTCTGTGTTGCTATTCCCCTCTTCAGTTATCATTGGAGCCGTGTTCGGCATGGATTTGCCGGTAGTTCTTTCGCCTGCTCCGCAAGTTAAAGAAGATTGTTTTAGAAAGCAACTATGGGCAAATAGTCATAATCTAATAAAGTAATATTACCTTCAAATATGATAGACATTTGTTTATAGAGAGGAAAGCTCTTGCGTCGGAAGGGTCTTGCTTCACTTCGTACCGCGATATAGTTGTCCCAAACTTTGTCATCAGCAACCACCATTTGTCGAGTTTCATCCCAACCAAATCCATTATGTCCGAGTAGGGTTTTAACAACGCCAAAATCTTTTTTCATCACATTGTAACGGTTTTTTATTTGGTTTTCTTCCAAATTCATGCCGAACTTGTTGTTAAAATCACGCGTAACAGACCGAATAACATCGTTCTTGAATTCATTATAGGCAGTTCGTCCACAATTGTGCTGCTCGATGAAAAGCTCAACCAGAAATGCATCCCGAGACGGAGTCCATTCTGCTTTGGCCCTACATACAACTCCTTCCTGTGTTGCAGACATCTGTATGAAGAAACAGTAATATAAACCATTGACTCAAAGAATTGAGCTGTATACTGATTACTGAGGCATGCTTTGAATCAAGTCTGATTTGGAAATAGTTCATTAGGATTTCAAATGACCTCATCTAAAAAATTTGGGTATTTTACCAAGCACATGATTACAATATTTATATGAATATTCAAGGGCTAAAATCCGTGTAGACAAAGATTAGTAACAAAACTGAAAACAATGTTCCAGCATCAAGCTCATCAAAACTAAACCCTGGTTTGATACTTTGTGTGTATCAATGCAGTGAAAACCACAGATTACAACCCTTGATTACAATTTTCATATACGACTAATAGCTTAATCACAACCACCAATTGTTCAAAAGAGTGACAACTCTTTTTTTAAAAAAAAGAGAACTTTGTGAGAGACTGACAGCGCTCTGTTTCCCTTCAACAAACAGCAAGCAATAGAATTGAAGTAGAAACCAAATTGCTAACGAATATACACAGAAAGCTTTCTGTCAGTCAGTTGGATATCAGAAAAAGGAATTCAGAAATGTTTAAAATGCAAAAAGAAAAGAAGCATAATATTTTGGCTCTTTGGTTTTCTTGGCACATTTTCTGAGGAAACAAACAGAGATTAATGGTGGGTATCTTTTGACAGTACCTTTGATGAAAGCAGTCAGGGACAAGAACTGGAAGTTGGCATGATAAGGAAGTTTAAGAAACTTAGAGACAAAAGAAGTGGTGAAATGGGAAGTGGGAAAAAGAGAAAGAAGAAACCAAACGAGTTGTTGCACAACAAAATGTGGCGCCGGACTATGCTTATAAATGCTGAACTACCTTCCTGATTTAATCACCTGTCGCCACGTCAGTCTTTGCGGTTTATTGTGTCGTGTTCATCACCTGATCTTAGCCGTTTAAATGTTTGACTCATTTTGTTCCTATGATATTTTGTCTACGATTTCAATTTATTGATGTTTTTTAAAATACATTTTAAATTTGTATATAAGAATATATCTAAATTATACCCATATAATATATTTTACTTTTAAATGTAATTATAAAAAAGTACAAATAGTTGTAAGATAAACAAATATTTCATTAAAAAATATTTTAAAATATTAAAAATTTATATCTATAAATATTGACGGATATATACTGATACAAGCCAATATTAATTAAAATAAATCAAAACACATCAAAATGAGTAAAATACTACAAAATTTAACCACAAACGAACTTAATATTAATTTAAAATCGAAATAGTATGCATTAAATAGTACAATCAGTATCAATATTATACCGATTACCATGTTATATCAACTTAAAAATATCAAATAGTATTTTTTACATTAAAATATATAAAAATGATTAATATATTAATTTTTATATAAAACTTTGGGAAAACTAAATTATTTGTCACTAAATTATAGGTAAGTTTTCGTTTTAGTTACTTAACAAAAAAAAGTTACAATTTGGTCTTTAACTATTTAAAAGTTTTCATTTAAGTCATCCAACTATTAAAATCAATATTATATGGTTTTTTCTATTTGCACTGTTTGCACCAATCGAAAACTCTCTTTCTCGTTTTTTTCTACAATTCAATTTTTTTCATGAAACAACTTTGGGCATCACGAATCTGCGAACCAAAATTCGAACAACTTTTTCTTCGATCTCCGACACTGATTGTTAGATCGACTTGGATTTAAGGTATGTTTTTCTTCTCGTCGATGGGTACTAATCTATCATATCGATCGTCGAATCATTGCTTGTAGCTTATTGGTAGAATTAAAAAAGAAACACTTAACCGCCAATAACTTAAATAAAAACTTTTGAATAGTTTAATGATTTAAACGAGAACTTTCACATAGTTCAATGACCAAATTGTAATGTTTTTTAGTTAAGTGATCAAAAAAAAAAATTTACCCATAATTTAATGACTTCTGATATAGTTTACCCTAAAATTTATAGCATATTCAACAAAAATATATATACCATTTATAATACTCTTGATTAAGTTGATGCTATGAATTAAGTCACATAATATTTTGAAATAAAATTAATAACTTAATAAATTTATATTATTATTTTTCCTTTTTAAAAAAAAAATTACCCATTTATCATTAAAAAACTAATCAAAATATAAATTTTCAATAAAACAAAAATAATTTGTCAGGTGTTAATATATATTATAGAAATTAAGCAAATTATAAACCCTAGTCTCGTTGGACGATCAGATTTGGGCCACCATAAATCCAACCGGGAAAACACTTGGGCCTCACTTTAAATAAAGAACATTGGTGCCTTGATTTTTTTTCTTTTTTTTTTTGTAAGAAAGTATTTTGGTATAAGAAAAGGAGCATGAGAATTTAAAAAAAAAATAAAATTAAGTTGGATTTTTAGTAGGGATCCTAGAGATGTAAACCCAAATCCAAATTTCTAAATTCAAGTTTGCAGATTGGAACACCATTCCTCCTGCTAAGCACTAGTCAAGCAAGACAGAGTCAATTCATAGAACACAAGAAAGAACAAATTGAAATACTTTTCTTGTGCTTTGAAATGCAGCCTTAATGTGTATTATTGTAAGTTGTAACACAAAGAACAAAAGAAAAGTGAAATGACAAATGTTCTCTTAGTAAAGCATTCTTTTAGTCCCACAAATGGAAGCCAAAAAGGAAAAGCCACCATCATATTGTTTCATTGTTGATGAAATGGCTTCATAACCATTTCTATCTTTGGGGTTGACCACAATTTCATTATCTTTCCTTTGCATTATCACCAAGTCAATGCTGGTTTCCAATCTTTATAATTATGTACCAAAAGCTTCAACACCAACATAATATGGGAAAAAGAAAAACAAGATATGTGACTTCACACCTTTTTCTTAGGTAAAATATTTGATATTTTTCAAATAAAATTTGAGAGTTAAATTTTGTAGATGACAAAAACATAAATCGAAAAATTTTATCCGCCGTTTAAGAATCCACTCCGATTCAAATTTAAATTTAATTAGTGAAACTCAATGTGATTATCGAGTATAAAAAAGGCTTAATAAAAATTTAAGCACTTGCTTATTTTTGTGTTTGGTTTAATGGTTGTATTAATCAAAATTTACGGGCTCTAAGCATCCTTCTCTACTCAAAAAATGGGTAAATTAGTCCCTATACGTTAGATCAAAGAGTAAATTGGTTATTCTATTAAAAATTTCATGCAAACAGGTCCCTATACATCAACATGAGATACACATGGTACTTAATGTGTCACTATTTGGTTGTTCTGTTAGTTACAACAGTTTTTAACAATAAAAATAGATGAAATTTTTAACAAAAATGAACAATTTGCTCTTTGATTTAACATAAAAAAAAACTAATTTACTCATTTTTTAATAAAGAGAGCAAAATGCAATTTGACTCCTAATTTAATAGCCTCTATAATACTTTTACCTCTATTAACATTTTTCTTTCCATATTAAATATAAACTAAACTAGTATTGGTAGATCTGGTTTTTTATTTTTTATTTTATGAAAACAAATCTTTTACTAAATTAGTCATAAAACTGGTTTGAAGGTTGCTGTTAGAAAGCAAGAATAAGGGTTGTCGTTTGTGTGGACTCAAATCATGAAAAAAAAAGTTTATAAAGGATGTTGGTAGCTAGCAAAAAGCGCAATGATGGTTTAATTTCATTCCTGTGTTGTAAAGAGAAAACAAAGCCGTTTGCTTGTTCTTCTAACAATGGTTTGAGGCAAAAATGATTGATCATCATAGGTTTGACTTATGATCTTATATTAAAGTGGGGTTTTTCTTTTTCTTTTGGCATTTCAATTTGGATATCTCCATTGATGTAGTAGCCCTGGGCTGGCGTGCTGAGCTTAAATTTCATGCTACCTGCATTATCAATTTGTTTGTATTTGTGTTCATTATTAGGATGACATGGAATCAACATTTTCTTCCCTTTTTGTTAATCAAAATAATAATCACAAATGATTTTAGCTTTTGGTGTTATGGCCCCAAACCCTAATGACTCCACCCACAAGACAAAGTTCAGCACTAATAGCATGCACTGTCGAGTCCCCATATTATCACAAAACAATTAAGCAATACCCCCCTTTCTTCACTTAAATTTCGATTGTCTGATTATTACAGATACGACAAATACATTAACATCTGATAGAAAGAATTTAAGGAAAGGGCAGAAATGGTGGGATGAATGGTCAAAGAGACAAAGAATGTTTGAGGTCCCAGTGGCTGTCAAAAAAAAAAAAAAAAAGCATATAAGATTCATGAGGGAATGGCTGAGCTGCTCAACAGGCCCCATGAATATGTTGCACTGCTTCCAAACAAAAAAGTTCCTATTTTTTGCCCCTGCAAAGTCATGGATGATATCAACATTCAACAAAAGGTTGATGGTTTTAAATTTTTTCCTTTTTTCAAATTTATTAGAGAAACAAAGTCATTATGCTTTACCATCATAGCTTGAGAGAATAATCTCTCTGGGTTATTTGTTTAAATTCAAAACAAGTACAAAGATTAATGTTAAAGCATAAAAGAATATGAGAAGAAGAAATCACTGAGTTGTTGTTAATGGCCATGGGGTATGCTTTTCTGACACCTTCAAGTTTGATAGGTAATGGCATTAATTCACACACTCTGTTGGTTTTATTTTTGTAAAGTATTAAGAGATTTCTTTATTACAAAATGAGATTAGCTCTGTAGGTTTTAAAAAAAAATGCAAATTCACCCTTCGTTAAAATTTCTTTTTATATGTTTGTCTTTTTTAATTTCTTTTATATATCTCACTTGGAATTAAATGACGAATTGCATTTTATCGTCTATACTAAAAAATGGATAAATTAGTCTTAGATTAAAGAGTAAATTAATCCTTTTACTAAATATTTCATCCATTTTTATTATTAAATGCTAATGTAGTTAATGAACCAACCGTACACTAACACGTGATATGTCACGTGTATCTTATGCTGATATGACAATATTTTTAAAAAATAAAAACAAACATTCTTTATAATTATTTTAAGAAAACCACATCCAAGATATATATATATATATATATATATATAATGGGCAAATAATTTTTAAAATAATTATAAAATATAGAAAATCATTTAGAATTTATAAAAAATATAAAAGAATTTAAAATTATTAAAATTTAATAAAAAATTATTTTAAAAAATCCAAAATAAACATAGACAAATGGTTGTCAAGATTCATTATAGAGTGGTTTCTTATATAATTATTAAAAATTATACAAAATTATAGAACATTATTTAAAAATGATTAAGAATTATAAGAAACTATAAATAATGATTAAATTTTAAAAAAAATAGTATGTTTAAAGAATTTAAATATACACATGTACACATATATGTATCTTCTTAATTAAGCTGGTATTTTTAGTTAATTAAGTTAATGAGTCATATTTTATTAATTTCTTATAATTCTTAATACTCCTATTAATTATAATCCAAACCATACTTTTATCTAAGCCTACTCATCGTTTAATTCCATCTCACTTATGTAAAAATTGGAAAAAAAATCAAATCATTACTTAAAAACACATATAGATGAACTTTTTAACTGAAGGACCAATTTGCACATTTTTTAACGCATATGAGCTAATTTATCTATTTTTTAGTAGAAGGGAGAAAATGCAATCTATCTCCTAATACAGAGAACTCTGTAATATTTTTACCTGTAAAGAAGTTATCGCAATTTTTTACGATACTATAAGTTATTATTATTATAAATTGTATATTAAAAGCATCATATAACAAATTCTTTAAATTCCTTACCAAAAAAAAAAAAAAAACTAAAGTAGTTTTACACATTTCTGTAACTATTTATATGGTTAATATTTTAACGATCCAACTGATATATTTTATATTCTATTTATATAGACCATGCATGTCAAATTTGATGTAAATTTAAAACTTCTAACCATTTGTTTAATGTAACAAAATTTCGACTATTGAGTATATATTAATATATAAAGTATTTTAAATAGATATGAAAGAGATATCGGATTGATTAAAAAAAATTATATACACAAATACAATTATATTGATAAATTCAACGATTAGATCATAAAAATATCAATTATATAAATAATTATAGAAATATATATATAACTACCTTAATTTTTGCACTAAGCAGCACAAGTGAATATTCAAGCAACATCAATGTTTATATTAACTATAATCCAAATAATTTTAAAAAAAAAATTATATAGTGATTGAAAAATGGAAAGCGCACATTCAAAATATCGAGTTTAATCAAAAGAGAGAATGTTTGTACGTTTTTACCGACACCGAGCAAGAATAATAGAAAAAATATAAAAAAATTGCAAACTACTCCAAAATTATATATCACTTTTTCCAAAAGCATACTAAAAAATTATATTAAAATAATTAGGGTAAATTATATCATTAGTCACTAAATTATAGATAAGTTTTCATTTTAGTCACTTAACTAAAAAAAGTTACGATTTGGTCACTGAACTATTTACAAATTTTCATTCAAGTCACTAAATTGTTAACATTGATGCTATATTCCTTTTTTGTTTGCACTACATGCATCAATATAAAGCTCTATTTCTCCTTCTTTTCTATAATTCAGTTTTTTTTTTAATTATCATGAACCAGTTTTGAACATCACAAATATGGGAACCAAAATTCAAACAGTTTTTTTCTTCAATCTCCGACATTAGCCGTCAGATTGACTTGGATCTAAGATATTTTCTTCTACTTATTGATGGGTACTGGTTTACTATATTGATCGTCGAATTGTCGCTTGAAGCTTACTAGCGGAACTTAAAAAAAAAAAAAAACTTAACAGCCAAGTGACTTAAATAAAAACTCTTTAATAGTTCAGTGATTTAAATGAAAACTTTTGAATAGTTCAGTGATCAAATTGTAACTTATTTTAGTTAAGTTACCAAAATGAAAATTTACTCATAATTTAATGACTTATAGTGTAGTTTACCCAAATAATTAGAAGGGGTTGAATAAAGTTTGATAAACAAATATTATTTGCCTTTTTTGTTCGAAAAAATCTACTTATCCCCTAAAGTTTGATAAAAAGTACATTAACTCCCCCTTAGTTTTTTTACAGAGAAATTCATTAATTCATTTCATGAATGTGACCATATAAATTGGGAAAAAAAAACAACAAACACTCATCATAGGCAATGAAGAACGAGCTCCATTAACATAATAAAGGTTTAGCTTTAGCATCAATAGAACATTATAGCACGTTAACAATTGGTTGTCACAACTTAAACACGTCATATCTAGATTGGTTGCAATCGCTTAATACCATAAGGAAATTAGTCTCGGATGGTGCAAAACAATGGGAAAAAATTGACAAAAGAACCAAGCATTCACCAAACTGGAGAGGACGACAACAAAACCATCTCTAAAACCACTTGCAAAAGCAAGACTACATGTATAAGTAAGACTAAAACACATGTCACAAGAGCAGAACAAAACTTCTAAAAGTAAAGACTTGTAACAGCCTATTTTTCAGTGAAATCATAATAGTGGTTTCTGGACCACAAATCCGATCCGAAAATAAATTTTATTTTTATTTTATTATATGGTCCGTGTTATGATAAACATGTCGTGTGAAAATTTTGATACGAAAATTTTATCGATTAAGTGCTTAATTACGAGAAGGACTAAATCGCATAAAATGCAAAAGTTGAATTCTAGTAGCTATAAGGATTAAATAGCTATAGAGTTCAAAACTAGATGTCCTTATATGGTAATTTGACCAATAAAGAAAAGTATGTAGATTTTGGTGACTCATCCATGGAAATTTAGAAAAAAAAGGGCAAGGACTAAATTGGAAATTGAAATAATTAATTAATTAAAAAGATGATAAAATATATCATCTTATTATTTTTGTCATCTTCAACCCCAAAATTATATGGAAACCCTAGGAGAGAGAGAAGAAACTTTCAAGGCTTAAATGGGTAAGTTTCCTTGTCTCGTTTTTAGTAATTTTGATATTTTTGAAACCGGGATAGCTTAATCTATCTATTTGGGGGATTAATTTGAAAAGTTATCCAGGTATGAAATTTGGGTCATGGATGAATATGCTGAAAATTAGAAATTTATGGTAGAAAATGAAAGGTTGTTGATAGATAAACAACTTTTACAAAGTGATTTTTGATGAAAACATGATTTAGGGACTAAAATGTAAAGTTGTGAAATTTGATGAAAAATTCTGATTTTTTTATGAATACATGTGCTGTAAATTTTGTAATGGGATTTTGGTTAGGCTTGGAATAGGGAGTAAATGTAACACCCATTATCCGTGTCCGATGCCGGGACAGGATACGAGGCATTACCGGACTTAAACAAAAACATTTATACAAAACCGGGCTATAAAATTTCATTCAATTTAAAATTTCTCATTCACATGCAAATCGCCCCTTACATGGGCCCACGAGGCCCAAAACATACATTGAGAACTGTTCGAGACTAAACCGAGAACTTAGGAAACCTTAAGAAGACTTAGAAAATTTTTCATCAAAACAGGGGTCACACGCCCGTGTGGCTTGGGACACGCCCGTGTGGGTAGGCCGTGTGGTCACACACGCCCATGTCCTTAGCCCGTGTAACTCTCTGTTTATGACGTCATCAACAAAATAGGGTCACACGGCCAAGTAACACGCCCGTGTGCTTAGGCCGTGTGGCGAATTAAATTCCCAAAAGTAGATGCAGACTTCACACGCCCTGGGCACACGCCCATGTCCCGGGGCCGTGTCCTCTACACGGCTGAGACACACGGCCGTGTCTCTACCCGTGTGGCCAAGAAAATGGTTATTTACCAAACCATTTGGCACCGTCATTTGGACATACTTAAACACAACTTCAATGACATCTTTCATGGCATAATTGAGCACTTAAACATCATCAAACAAGTCATGATCATAGCGAATTCATATAATCTTATTCATGCATAAGGCACCATACTTTGCCTAGCTTAAACTTATCAAACTTTCATGCCATGATTATCATCAACACATCCTCAATCCATCCATACCAAACACACATAACCACATCACATGAAACCTTTGGTATAAGCACACACATATAAATAAGCATTACAAATCATTAACCAATATGAGCCACATCTCATGGCCATATAAAAAATGAACCATATTACCATTATGAACCAACACATTTGGCCAAATCAAATGACACATACACAATTGACTAAGTCCCTATACATGCCATAAACTTAAGAGGTTTGTATTCACTTTTACCCAACATGATAGCTTGATAGTGTGATAGCCTCTCCGGCGATCTCTAACTCGAGCTAGCATAAAACCCTATAAGGTATGAGAAAGGGAGGGGAGTAAGCTACAAAGCTTAGTAAGTACGTATGTAAATAATAAAAAATTGATTACCATGCTTTTAACAATCCTTATTATAAGCTCTCAAGATAATACCATCATTATTGCATAAAATTTCACAATTTATTTATGTTCATCTTGAGTTGTCTACTCGAGTTACAGACACTAAATTATTTTTATCTGGAGCTACGGAACTCCAAATTAAGATCCACTAATTTTCCCTGAAACTAGACTCTCATCTCTTCTTACCATAAAATTTCCAGAATTTTTGGTTCAGCCAATCAGTACAGTTTATTCTTTAAAGTCTCCCCTATTTCGTTGTCTGACAGTTCTGACCCCTCTTCACTAAAAAAATATTTTCTCATTGTACAGAACTCGAAACATGTTACCATTTATTTTTCTTGAAAATAGACTCGTTAAGAGATTCAAAAATACAAATTTTATCCCTTGATTATTTTTGTACAATTTTTAATGAATTTCCCAAGTCAGAATAGGGGATTTCAAAATCACTCTAACCCTATCTTATAAAAATTCAAATATCTCATAATATGAAATTCTTTTGCTTACACCGTTTCTTTTATGCGAAAATAGACTCAATAATATTTAATTTAACATCTTATTCAATTTCTAATTCAATTTCCACCATTTTTGGTGAATTTTCAAAGTGATACAACTACTGTTGTCCAAAGTGTTTTATTGCTAATTTTACTCTATCATGTTTTCTTTGTATTAATTCTCATTTACACACACTTAACACTAAAATATATCCATAGTTAGCCATGCCAATAGCTAGTCATCATCAAATATTTACAAGCCACTCATTGGCCAATTTAACCTATACATCAACAACAAAGACTTGAACATTTCATTTCTCAATTTAATTTGGCTTAAAAGCCTCACACATGATCATCATCAAATCTTATCATGTATCCATTCATCATGAATGTAGATCATTAATCACAAGGATATCAATATTTCACAAGTATAACTTATTTGTGTACATTCTTCCCAAGTATTCATCATATACAAAATTCACTTCACATGAGTTCTATGTACATACCTGTACCTCTCGTAACATAGTCACTTACTTTCTCGTTTTTAACATACCCGTTGAACCACTCGGATCGCTAAAAGATACTCGGGAATCTCATACATATAGTACCGTATCAACGCCATATCCCCAATATGGTCTTACATGAAATATCATATCGACGCCATGTCCCAAACATGGTCTTATACGAAATCACATACCGAGCTCATTTCTCGTGAGTTTCGCATATGTACTTGTATCACTCCATCACATAACTTTAGCCCTTTTTCCATCTTTAACATCAACTTTAATACTTTATCCCGTTGAACCACTTGGAATATTTAAGGATACTCGGAAATTGTCATACACGTAGTAAGATGCCAATGCCATATCCCAAATATGGTCTTACATGGGACCACATGTCGATGCCGATGCCATATCTCAGATATGGTTTTATACGGGATCTCATATTGATGTCGACGCCATACCCTAGATATGTTCTTACACGAGATCGCATGTCGATGCCGATGCCATATTCTAGATATGGTCTTATATGGGATCTCATATCGATGTCGATGTCATATCCCAGATATGGTCTTACACGAGATCGCATGTTGATGCCATGTCCCCGACATGGTCTTATACGATTTCATACCGAAGCCAGGTCCCAGACGTGGTCTTACACGGAATCACTATTCGATGCCGATGCCATATCCCAGATATGGTCTTACACGGGATCTCAATTCGGTGCCGAGGCCATATCCCAGATATGGTCTTATGCGGGACCTTATTAATCTAATGTCGTGACAAGGTATCCTTTCTATTCCTAAGGTTCAACCGAGATTCTTATTCTTCGATTCTTCACCAAATCATCATCAATCGAATCCGTAGAAACATATATATACAATTCATGCAATATCAAAATATTAAATACATAATATAATGTTGTACTATTTTCACACGAACTTACCTCGATACCAAAATGGCAAAAAGGGACCTAACCGTCAGTTACTCGTTTTTCCCCCGTTCTAAGTCCGAACCTCATTTTCTTTGATCTATAACATCACATTTAGCTTACTTATTAGTCACATTATTCATTATGACCCAAAAATCATAATATGGAAAGATTACGTTTTTGCCCTTAAACTTTGTCATATTTACACTTTTACCCCTAGGCTCGTAAAATGATTTTTATTCAATTTTATTTTATTTTAGGCCTAGCCGAACCATTTTCATAACTATCGCAGTCCACAATTTGAATTCATTCACACATTTTCATGCATTTTTCAACTTTTTACAAATTAGTCCTTTTATGCGATTTCATCGAAAATCACTTAGTAAAAGTCGTTTACTACACACTGAGCATTCATATTCTACCATTAGACATCAAAGCACATGCATGTCATCCATGGGTAAATTTTTAAACACAAACCCTAGCTCAAAATAATGGTAGAAATAGCTAAACCAAGTTACGGGGATCTAAAAAATGTAAAGAACATTAAAAATGGGGCTTGGATGCACTTACTATTGAGCTTGAAAGCTTGAAAACCCTAGCCATGGCTTCCCCCATGCTAAATTCGGCCAAGAAAGAAGATGGGCAAGGGTTTTTGGCTTTTATTTTGTCTTTTAGTCCATTTAATTACCAAATTACCAAAATGCCCGTAACTTAAAAATATCCTATTTCACTTATCTCATGTCCATTTTTGTCCAACAATTTAACCAATGGTCTAATTACTATTTAAGGACCTCCAATTTAAAATTTCATATAAATTGGACACTTCTAACATGTGGAACTCAACTTTTGCACTATTTATAATTTAGTCATTTTGACTAAATTAAGTGCCCAATCGTCAAAATTTTCGAATGAAATTTTCACGAAATCTTTTAGTGAAATCGTAGACCATAAAAATATAATAAAAATAAGATTTTCTTCGTCAGATTTGTGGCCCCAAAACCACTGTTTCGACTAGGCCCAAAATCGGGCTGTTACAGTAAATTGCACAAGTTTCATTTTTCGAGCCTAGGGACGAAATTAGAATTTATGGAAAAGTTAGGGGAAAAATGTTAATTTTTCCTAAGACGTAAATTGAGTCCAAATGAGTATGAAATATGAGAAATTGATGATTAAAACTATTTATATAGATCCAGACAACACAAATTCGAGGTTAGACCGAGGAAAAGAAAAGGTTTCAGATTAGTAGATTATCTACACGAACAATTGCCGAGGTAAGTTCGTGTAACTTAATCGAGCATGTAAATATGTTTAATAGAATGTTGTGTTTGTATGGAATGAGACTTATATTGATGTATATTATTATAATGCTATAATGAAAAATTGAATATATGCTTGAAATGGTGAAAAAGGGTTAAGTCCCGATTGAATATTGAATTCAGATGAATATATGTGCTTTCCCGAAATGAATAAGGTCTTGCATTTGTTACAGACGGGATTTAGCTCAGACGAGTAATCCTATCAACCTCATTGTAGAAAAGATTTAGCCCGGACGGGTAATCCTGATCTAATACCTCTCGAGTATACGTTACGATTAGGGTTTATCCTGGACTGGTAATCCTAATTGAGCTCTTCTGAGCATACGTTATATAAAGAATTTAGCCTGGACTGGTAATCCCGTTATACGATATGTGGCTCGAGAGTGTTTTTCTTGATTAAGTGTCCTAATGGGTATATTCTTAAAAAAGAATTGACGGGTTATTGAATCATACACATCGAGTGTACCACTTGAGTATCCATCGAAATTTCAATGATTCAACGAACATAAAACTCTCGACATGGTATGAGAATTATGAGATGAAATGATAATGTCTTGAAAGAATATTGCATGATGAGCTCATCTATCCTTACTTGATGTATATGTAAAGTTTGTGACTAACATGCTTGATTGGATGCATGTGTTTAGGCAATTTTGTCAAATGAATGGAAAACATGATATTGTATGCTTAGATTTAATAAATAGGATTGGTAAGTTTAGTTTTCGTTATATGAACTTACTAAGCATGTAATGCTTACTCCGTCTTATTTTCCCTGTTTTATTGTGCTCGAAAGCTCACGAAGGTTGGAGATCATTGGAGCATCATCACACTATCAACTAGCTTATTTTGGTATATGTAGTAAAATCATTTTGGTATAATGGCATGTATAGGACAACTTGACCTTTAGTGGCTTGATAATGATGTTTGTAATCTAGCCATCGGAATGGCTAGTAATGGTTGTTTTGATATACTTGTAATGTCATGCTATGGTAGCTATATATATATGTTAAGTAGTTGATCAAATCATGTTTAACACATGGATTGAACCAAGGTAAGATAGTAAACATGTATGCATGCAATGATATGCCATGTTGAATGATGGAAATTGCTTAAATTGAATGCTTGAAATGGTTGAAATGTGTTTGGTATGTTTTAGTGCAGGAAAATGATAAATTTGGGTGACAAATGAGGCTAGGAAATGGCTTTATTTTGTCCACACGGGTAGACATACGGGCGTGTGTCTAAATCGTGTGTGACATACAGCCGGGTACATGGGCGTGTAGTTAGGTCGTGTGTCCCCTGCACCTTAATTTTAAGAAACAAAATGTTCAGAATTGAGCACACAGGCAGAGACACGGGCGTGTGTCTTGGCCGTGTGAAACCTGCACCTAATTTTGAAATGAATTAATTAACCACACGGCCTAGCACACGGGCGTGTGGCATGGCCGTGTGCACAAGTCAGATAGTTACATGGGGTCAAACACGGCCTGCAGCACGGACGTGTCCCAGGGTCACACAGGCGTGTCCCTTGGGCCACACGAGCCTGTGAGCCTTGCACCTTGGAAAAATTTTGAAATTTTGTGAAAAATTCTTAGAGATTCTGATCAAGTCCCGACTCGATTCTAATGCTCGTATTGGGTCTTGAGGGTCCATTTAAGGGACGTTACAAATGATTTCGGAATTTGAATAGTAACTTGCATGAATTATCTGTAAATGTTTTTGAATGTTTCGATAATGCTCCGTAACCCTGTTCCGGTGACGGATACAGGTTAATGGTGTTACATTTAGTGGTATCAGAGCTACAGTTTAGCCGATTCTCAGATTTGACATAGAAAACACGAGTTTAGCTATACATGCTATTATATAAATTGTGATAGTGTGATAACTCCTGATCATTTTAAATGTGTTTTTCATATAGTAATGTCATCCAACCGAGCTAGAGCTGAATCCGAGGAAGCTAAGAGCAATGCTTCAGCTTCGGTTCAAAGAGTTGCATCTACGTCTGGTAGTGAAAGGCTCGTATCTGAGGGTCAAAGTGATGGGGCAGAACAAGCCTTCTTCCAAATAATGAATGAATGGTTTACTGAGTACTTAAGAACAAACACCGCTGTACAACGACCTTCCCCACCTACTTCTCAACCAGTTCCCGAGGTACCACAAGGAGCTGAACCCACTAGAACTGGTAAGCCTTCGGTAGATAAAATTCGTAAATATAGGGTAGAAGAATTTAGAGCTACCGTAGATGATGATCCGGAAATGGCTAAATTTTGGTTGGAAAATACCATCCGGGTTTTTGATGAATTATCTTGTACACCTGCCGAATGTCTGAAATGTGCAGTATCTCTGCTGAAAGACATAGCCTATCATTGGTGGAATGCCATAACTTTTGTTGTTCCAAGAGAAAAAATTACATGGGAATTCTTTCAGACTGAATTCAGGAAGAAGTATATTAGTTAGAAATTTATGGATCAGAAAAAGAAAGAATTTTTAGAGCTCAAGCAGGGAAATATGTCCGTGTCTGAATATGAACGAGAATTTGTTCGGCTGAGTAAATATGCCAGAGAATGGGTCTAGTCTGAGGCCGGGATGTGTAAACGCTTTGAAGAAGGTTTAAATGAAGACATCAAATTGTTGATCAGAATTCTCAAAATAAGGGAATTTGTGGTACTGGCCGAACGAGCACATAAAGCTGAAGAATTGAGTAAAGAGAAGAAGAAACAAGCTGAAAGAGAGGCTCGGGTTTCTGGAAAAAGAACTATGAGTAAGTCACAATCATTTGCTTCTAAGAAATTAAAGAAGTATTATGATCGTGTTACCACCTCTACGGGATATTCTGAAACAGAGCGGGGCTCTCAACGTTCTAACCCGAGGTCTTCATCTCTATCTGTGACCAGTGTGGGTAGTGTCGGTAATCCCAAACTGAAATGTAAACATTGTAACAAATTCCATCATGGGGAATGTCGATCTAGAAGTGGAGCTTGTTTTGGCTGTGGTTCACTTGACCATTTTCTCAGAGATTGTCCAGAAAGAGTTGAAAAATAGATAGAGACCCTCGGTTTACATCTCGATTTTGGAGCAAATTACAAGAAGCTCTGGGTACTCAGTTACACTTTAGCACTGCATTTCATCCCCATAAAAATGGTCAATCTGAACGGGTGATATAGATCTTGGAAGATATGCTTTGATGTTGTATACTTGAGTTTGAAGGTAACTGGGAAAGGTATTTTGCCTTTGGTTGAATTTGCTTATAATAACAGTTATCAGTCTAGTATTAAAATGACACCGTATGAAGTCTTGTATGGACGCAAATGTAGAACTCCATTGTATTGGACAAAACTCTGTGAGAAAAAGTTACACGGAGTTGACTTAGTCCATGAAACCGAGGAAAAAGTGAAAGTAATTCGGGACAGTTTGAAAGCGACCTCTACGATCACAAAAGTCTTATGCTGATCTTAAACGAAAAAAATAGAATTTCAAGTCGGTGACAAGGTATTCTTGAAAGTATCACCTTGGAAGAAAGTTCTCGATTTGGTCGTAAAGGAAAACTGAGTCCACGGTTCATTGGACCATATGAGATTACAGAAAGAATTGGACCGGTTGCATATCAGTTAGCTTTACCACCAGAACTTGATCGGATTCATAATGTTTTCCATGTGTCTATGCTACGACGGTACCGATCCGATCCTTCACATGTTATTACTCTGACAGAAGTTGAGATACAGCCTGATATGACTTATAGTGAGGAACCGATCAAATCTTAGCTCATGAAACAAAAAAGTTAAGAAATAAAAATGTAGCATTAGTAAAAGTTCTTTGGCAATGACACGGTATTGAAGAAGCTACTTGGGAACCGGAAGGCACTATGAGGAAGCAATACCCAAATCTTTTTACTGGTAAGATTTTCGAGGACGAAAATCCTTAAGGGGGGAGAGTTGTAACAACCCATTTTTCAGTGAAATCGGAACAGTGGTTTCGGGACCACAAATCTGATCCCAAAATAAATTTTATTTTTATTTTATTATATGGTCTGTGTTATGATAAACATGTCGTGTGAAAATTTTGATACGAAAATTTTATCGATTAAGTGTTTAATTACGAGAAGGACTAAATCGCATAAAATGCAAAAGTTGAATTCTAGTAGCTATAAGGATTAAATAGCTATGGAATTCAAAATTAGAGGTCCTTATATGGTAATTAGACCATTAAAGAAAAGTTTGAAGATTTTGGTGACTCATCCATGGAAATTTATAAAAAGGGCAAGGACTAAAATGGAAAATGAAATAAATAATTAATTAAAAAGATGATAAAATATATCATCTTATTATTTTTGTCATCTTCAACCCCAAAATTATATGGAAACCCTAGGAGAGAGAGAAGAAACTTTCAAGGCTTAATTGGGTAAGTTTCCTTGTCCCGTTTTTAGTAATTTTGATATTTTTGAAACCGAGATAGCTTAATCTATCTATTTGGGGGATTAATTTGAAAAGTTATCCAGGTATGAAATTTGGGTCATGGATGAATATGCTAAAAATTAGAAATTTATGGTAGAAAATGAACGGTTGTTGATAGATAAACAACTTTTACAAAGTGATTTTTGATGAAAACATGATTTAGGGACTAAAATGTAAAGTTGTGAAATTTGATGAAAATTCTAAATTTTTATGAATACATGTGCTGTAAATTTTGTAATGGGATTTTGGTTAGGCTTGGAATAGGGAGTATATTGCACAAGTTTCATTTTCCGAGCCTAGGGACGAAATTGAAATTTAAGGAAAAGTCAAGGGCAAAATGGTAATTTTTCCTAGGACGTAAATTGAGTCCAAATGAGTATGAAATATGAGAAATTGATGATTAAAGCTATTTATATAGATCTGAACAACACAAATTCGAGGTTAGACCGAAGAAAAGAAAAGGTTTCGGATTAGTAGATTATTTACGCGAACAAGTGTCGAGGTAAGTTCGTGTAACTTAATCGAGCATGTAAATATGTTTAATTGAATGTTGTGTTTGTATGGAATGAGACTTATATTGATGTATATTATTGGAATGCTATAATGAAAAATTGAATATGTGCTTGAAATGGTGAAAAAGGGTTAAGTCCCGATTGAATATTGAATTCCGATGAATATATGTGCTTTCCCGAAATGAAAAAGGTCTGCATTTGTTGCGGACGGGATTTAGCTCGGATGAGTAATCTTATCAACCTCATTGTAGAAGGGATTTAGCCCTAACGGGTAATCTTGATCTAATACCTCTCAAGTATACGTTACGATTAGGGTTTAGCCTGGACTTGTAATCCTAATTGAGCTCTTTTGAGCATACGTTATATAAAGGATTTAGCTTGGACTGGTAATCCCGTTATACGATATGTGGCTCGAGAGCGTTTTCCTTGATTAAGTGCCCTAATGGGTATTCTTGAAAAATAATTGACGGGTTATTGAATTGTACACCTCGAGTGTACCACTTGAGTATCCATCGAAATTTCAATGATTCAACGGACATAAAACTCTTGACATGGTATGAGAATTATGAGATGAAATGATAATGTCTTGAAAGAATATTGCATGATGAGCTCATCTGTCCTTACTTGATGTATAAGTAAAGTTTGTGACTAACATGTTTGATTGGATGCATGTGTTTAGGCAATTTTGTCAAATGGATGGAAAACATGATATTGTATGCTTAGATTTAATAAATGGGATTGGTAAGTTTAGTTTCATTATACGAACTTACTAAGCATATAATGCTTAATCCATCTTATTTCCCTATTTTATAGTGCTCGGAGGCTTGCGAAGGTTGGAGATCATTGGAGCATCGTCACACTATCAACTATCTTATTTTGGTATATGTAGTAAAATCATTTTGGTATAATGGCATGTATAGGACAACTTGACCTTTAGTGGCTTGATAATGATGTTTGTAATCTAGCCATTGGAATTGCTAGTAATGGTTCTTTGATATACTTGTAATGTCACACTATGGTAGCTATATATATATGTTAAGTAGTTGATCAAATCATGTTTAACACATGGATTGAACCAAGGTAAGATAGTAAACATGTATGCATGCAATGATATGCCATGTTGAATGATGGAAATTGCTTAAATTGAATGCTTGAAATGGTTGGAATGTGTTTGGTATGTTTTAGTGCAGGAAAATGGTAAATTTTGGTGACAAATGAGGCTAGGAAATGGCTTTATTTTGTCCATACGGGCAGACACACGGGCGTGTGTCTAGACCGTATGTGACACACGGCCTGGTACATGGTCGTGTAGTTAGGCCGTGTGTCTCCTGCACCTTAATTTTGAGAAACAGAATGCTCAGAATTGAGCACACGGGTAGAGACACGGGCGTGTGTCTCAGTCGTGTGTGCTACACGGCCTAGAACCCGGGCGTGTGTCTTGGCCGTGTGAAACCTGCACCTAATTTCAAAATGAATTTATTAACCACACGGCCCAGCACATGGGCGTGTGGCATGGCCGTGTGCGCAAGTCTGAGAGTTACACGGGGTCGAACACGGCCTGCAGCACGGGCGTGTCCTAGGGTCACACGGGCATGTCCCCTGGGCCACATGGGTGTGTAAGCCCTGCACCTTGGAAATTTTTTGAAATTTTGCAAAAAATTCTTAAAGGTTCCGATCAAGTCCCGACTCGATTCTAATGCTCGTATTGGGCCTTAAGGGTCCATTTAAGGGACGTTAAGAATGATTTCGGAATTTGAATAGTAACTTGCATGAATTATCTGTAAATGTTTCTGAATGTTTCGGTAATGCTTCGTAACCTTGTTCCGGCGATGGATACGGGTTAGGGGTGTTACGAGACTTATGGAAAACAACAAAGCCATCTCTAAAACCACTTGCAAAAATAAGACTACATGCATAAGTAAGACTAAAAAATATGTCACAAGAGCAGACAAAAACTTCTAAAAGTGAAGACTTATTAAACAATGAAAAAAAAACATATCAAACTTAAGGCAACACAGGTCCAAACCGGCCTATGATGTCATTTATTATTTTGAAATACTTTTAAAAAATAGATTAAGAAGCTGACAAGGAACCATCCACTTTTCAAGAGAAATTGTTGGTGGACAGTGGAGTTTCAATTATGACAGACACTGTCATTTGTTCATCACAACTTGTGAAGACAACAAATATACCCACAAAATAGATTTGCAAACTGAAAAGAGAGAATGCACATGGAGTGAACAAAAAGATGAAAGAAAGAGAGGGTTGGTTAGAGGGAGAGAGAAAAAGACGAGCAGTAGCCAATCTGGAGATTGGCACTATCCTTGGGGAAAAAAAAGCAAACGACTTGGAAAAAAAGAGAAAAGTATTTAGCGTTTCCTCAACTTCCCCTTAATTTTATATATTAAATGAGTTTTGAAAAGGAAACTTTAAGCTTAATTAATTAATGATTGATCTATTTATTTTTGTTATCTTCAATATTTATATTAAAAAATTTACAATTAAAAATATAAAAATAATTAATTATAAAATATTTCAATTATAAATTACATTATATTGTAATATAATTATATGTTAAACATGATGTATGTTTTAATTAATATATGTAAGTTTTTTCTTTAAAAGTTACAAATACAATTATAATTGCAATTACAAAGAATATATCCAAATAACTATAATCATAGTTAATCATTATAAAGTCGATTAGATTGTTAACTAAAATATATCTAGATTTATACCACAATAAATCTATATAGGATTTGTATATGGTGGGTCATATACCAGAATAAATATAAACCGAGAACCCATACATGGTTTACATAGAACGAGACTCAAACCTGATGTTTCAAATTTCCTAGACCTTAACCTTGCTATTAAGTTAAGACTTCATTGGTTGTAAGTTTATTTTAAAAAAAAAACTATTATTGAATATAATTATATATTTTTTTGGATAATTGAATTTCATTTATCCAAGAAGCAGTCAACTGCTACAGTATAACAACATTACAACAAAACTGCCAACAATAACAAATCAAACTACCAAAAAAATACAAAAGAAGCAACTAGAATAAACCAAAAGAAAATCAGGCAAAACCCCAATTAGAACTGATTAAAAGGTTATCTGAATCAACTCTATTAAACAACTTCTTTAATCCTCAAAATAATAGCATCAACAGACGAGGGAGCACGACCAAACACCCAAGCATTATGCTCACACCAAATTGTGTGCAGGAAGGTAGTCCATGCAAGCTTCAAGACCCTAACAACCAAGGACTGCCCTCTAAGCTTTGAAAGAGCCTAGGAAAGCTCTTTCCTCCAAGTGTCAACAAACCTCACAATACCACACAAGTGAAGAACCTTTCCCCAAACAAGTTTAGAAAAGGAAAAACTAAAAAAAGAGGTGGTCACGCGACATGGCATCATCAAAACATAATAAGAAACTATCAATTACACTCATACCAAAGGAAATTAAACGATCACAAGTTGGAAGCTTATTAAGAATAGTCATACAAGCAACTAAAGAGCATTTAGGTATATGTAAACGAAACCATATGAGCCTTTTCCAACAAATCTTACGACCCCTAGACCTTATTTTTCCCCACAATTTTGAAGCAAAGTCCCTAATACCAGAAGTGAATCGATGCAGGGTTGCACCAACAAGTTCCCAAAGTTTCAACAGTCTCCTCCTATGCTAGTTACAAGTAGAGGATGGGGCCACTTCCCAAAGGGTACGTCCCTTGAGGACATACTCCTTAATCCAAGTCACCCAAAGCGATCCCTCGCCAGCCAAAATAACTCTGATCTATTGGAGGACACAAACCTGGTTCCATTCTCCCAGATCCCTTTGACCAAGTCCCTCTTCAGACTTAAGGGAACAAATTTGTTTCCAGCTAACCCTTGCACCATTCCTGTCTAAAAGAATTAAGTGCAGAGCGGAGCAATATGCTTCAACATAGACTTAGGCAATAAAAATTTCCTGCCCCAAAAGGCCTGGATACTAAACAGAAAAGACTTAATAAGCTGAAATCTCCTTGTAAAAATAAAAAAATCTACCCGTCCAGCCACATACTCAAGAAGTAAACTTACTTAGCAGAGGATTACAATCATTAATAGTTAATTTCCTGGAAATCAGAGGCAATCCAAAGTATCTAACAGGAAACTTACCCAACTTAAAACCTATGATACTAAGAATAACAGCCTAGTCATCAATAGAGACCTCAGCTATAAGAATCTCACTTTTGTTAGAATTCAATTGCAGCCTAGAGAGCAAGTAAAAGTCCTGTAACACACACTAGATACCTACAACAGAATGAACATTTCCTTTAGCAAAAAAAAATGATCAACAAATGAGACATGGGTAAGTTGCACATGATGACACTTAGGATGGAACTGAAAGATTCTTTGCTGAGCTGCCATATCCAGAAACCTAGATAGCACATTCATGGCAATCACAAATAGGTAAGGGGACAAATGGTCCCCTTGTCTAACACCCTAACCACATGGAAAGAAGCTAATCATCCCACCATTTAAAGAGTTAGAGAACCTGGAGGAAGTTATACAAACCCCAGTCCACCCCTAAAACTATTGAAGGAACCCAATAGCAGTAAAAGTAGCAATAAAAAACTCCCGGCTCAAAGAATTAAAGGCCTTCTGCAAGTCAATCTTAAGAGCAACCCTAAGGGAGATGTGAGCATTACTGTACCCTTTAATCAACTCATGAGCCAATAAGGTGTTATCCAAAAAACTCCTACCTTTAATGAAAGCAGTTTGATTAATGGATATTAGATCAGGCAAATAAGGGGTAAGACGATTAACAAGGACCTTAGTAATACATTTGTAGACATTATTACAACAAGAAATGGGTCTAAAATCTTTTACATGCATATGATGTTCACACTTAGGCACGAGAGCTAAAATAGCAGCATTAAAAGCTGGTAGCAAAGATGAAGAAACAAGGAAGAACTGAACAACAAAAACAAAGTCCTCACCTAAAATCCTCAATGCAACTTTGAATAAACTAGCAGTGAAACCATCAGGATCGGACACCTTATCAATCCTTTTCTAAAGAAAAGGCTTGTTCAATTTCATCAACAATAATAGGCCTGACCAAATCTTCCTGAGCCTTAGAAGACAGATATGGAAACAACTCTACCAAGAATTGCCTAGAGTAGCCAACAACATTATTTTCAGAGGAACCAAGAAATCTTTTAAAAAACTGAAGAACTTCAGCAAAAATCTGCTTAAAATAATCAATCAACTGACCCTGATCATTCATCAGCACCCTAATGGTGTGCTTATGCCTTTTCACTATAGTAGCATTGTGGAAAAATTGTGTACCCTGATCCCCTTCTCTTAGCCAGCTCACCCTTGATTTCTACCTGTTGAAATTCTCCTCAGCCAACTCATGAAGCTCTATTTGCAACTCATCAATATACTTCTGCTCGGCAGAATCTAAACTAGAATTTAAACTTGCTAACTAAGCAGATTCCACCTCAACTCTTTTATTGGCAACTCGATTAGTAATATCACTAATGTAACACCCCACGCTCCATACACGCCGGACCCATCCACTGGGTCCGGGTATGGAGTGTCACAATTAGATCTATGCTTAATTTTACTAGCTAAACTGTTGACAAACAATCTAAAAATGAAACTATATAATAATAAAATTTAAAAATAATAATCCTTACAACTAAGGTCCTTGAGCCACAAAATATTTAATCCTTCAATTCATTCCTATCTCTAATCAAACTATTTGTTTACACTGAAACTCTTACAACTTAATTAAGGATTGTCTGTCCTATAAGTCTCGATACTGGGGTGGCTATATGGCTTTTTAACCACTAATCCTGAGGCAAAGCCTCAAATGATACCCCTTACCTATATGCATGACTTGATCTATCAGCAATCCTCGATCTCCAATCAGTCTAGTTTCGTCCCTCCTCAAAGTCCTCGATTATCCTCACAAGTCCTACGAATCTTAGTCAACTCCATAAGTTCGAATGAACTTAGTGAGTTCCTATACTGACCATAAATAACCCTATCACACAATGGTAAACAACATAAAATAAAATAAATATAAATATCCCCTGCTCGCTCAAGGCGAGTGTTATTTATCACGGTGGAGGACTCCACTCGATCTTTCGAGCTATCCGGCTCACTATAAAACCTTCCTCTGGTTCAACTCTCTGTAATAACCCGTTTTCCAATGGTTTCGGGACCACAATTTTGATGTGTGGGTCCGTTAATATGTACGAGATCATTAATGCTGTATTAAAATTTGGTTAGGTGATTTTAACGTTTAGATAGTTAATTAAGTAAAAAGGACTAAATTGTAAAAGTTGCAAAAGTCAATCGTTATTAATTTAATTGTACTAAATGGCTAAGGAATCATGATTTAATGGATTTAAGTGGTAAATA
This sequence comes from Gossypium sturtianum, assembly GCA_025698515.1. Classification (NCBI taxonomy): domain Eukaryota; kingdom Viridiplantae; phylum Streptophyta; class Magnoliopsida; order Malvales; family Malvaceae; genus Gossypium; species Gossypium sturtianum. The sequence continues at coordinate 18,069,441 of CM046943.1, forward strand.
TACCAAACTAGTTTTAATGGATGGTAGTGGTATTGTTTTTAATGAATTTTTTTAAGTAATAGTGAAGGGTAGACTTGTAATTATATAAATAAATTAAATTAAACACAAAACAAAAGATGAACAAAGCCAATTTCTTCATCTTTTTGGCTTGAAAATTGAAACTCCATGGGAGATTAAGCTAAGCTTTCAGCCAAGACTCATTTCACATGCATGGTATGTATTTTTCACTTGTTTTTCATGAATTTTATGTTTTTGGGATCGTTTTAGCTCTATCTAGCTAACCTGGGGGTTAATTTGTAAAATTTTTAAATATTTTGGAAGATTTCATTGATGAGTTTGATGCATTTTTGAAGTTTAATGGTAGAATATTAATCTTGGTTATTGATTAAGACTATTTTGTAAAGTGATTTTAGTTAGTTTTTAGTTAAAGGACTGGATTGATAAAATATTAAATTTGACATGAAATTATTGTTTTGAATAATTATGGGTTTTACTAATACGAGTGGAAATTCAGCTAGTATAAAAATTTATGAATTTGTGATAAATTTGAATGTTTTGGGTTTAGGGATTAAATTGTATAAAATGTAAAAGTTTGGGGCAAATGTGAAAAATTATAAATAGGAAGTCATATATATTAAATTTAATATTATATGAAATTGAGGCTAATAAATTGAAATAAATTACTTTATAGATCAAGAACTAGTAAACAATCGAGGAAAATGGAAAATTGTTGACTAGTCTTTGAACTTTTGCTATATCTGCAGTTTAGCCTTGGTAACTTCATTCGGTTTAGTTTAGTATAATTTGAAATGTTATATTGATTGTAAAATTGGTTGATGAAATTGGTTCATTCGGTTACCGGGGGCAGATGTAAAGCCTTCGGGCTTGGCACTTGGTGCCTAGGCATGTTTTCGGAGGGATGGTAGCCTATAGGCTAGGCACTTGGTGTCAAGGCATGTTTTCGGTTGGATTGGCTCGTTTGAGCTTTCTGGCATGTTTCAGGTGGATAACCGCACACTCTTATCTGTTATATCGTTCATCGGGCAAATTTCCAATTATATATGACTTATTACTGAATTGTATAATGGATTCCATGATTTTCCGATATTATCGTGACTTGGTATTGAATGATCTCATGTGATTGAATATAATATGCAACTCGTATATGTATAAACTCACTTGTTAAATAATTGCGGTTAGCAAGATTTATTGTTTGTTAATCTTGTTAATGTAATTGCTATGTTTATACTGTAAGTTATATCGTTTTAACCGTTGAACTTACTAAGCTCTATAGAAGCTTACTTGTGTCATTTTTTCCTATTTCCTTGTAGATAATGTTTTGTGGAATCGGGAGATCAGACCAACCTGAAGATCACACTATCCAGAGATCTATCGGTAGATTTTGACAAGTTTATCTTTAGGTTATATGGCATGTAATAGGTATCTTGTATGTGTTTTGAATACTTATCCCCTGTGATGGGTTTTGTACTTGGATGACATTGTTTTAACTTGGTTTTTGGTTTACTTGTTTATGTCTTTAGCTTTTGGTTTGTAAAGGTCCATATATATAAGTTTGGTCATTTTGGTTTATGCTCTTTGTGAATGAATAGGTTATGGTAGAAGTAGATATGAATGGATGGATGAAATGGTAAGTTTTGCATGTGTTAATGTATGAACTTGTGAACTTTGAATGCAAATTAGTTTGGTACAAAATGTGATTTTGGTTTGATTATTGAATTGTGTTATCAATAAGGGCACATTGGTTAGGCACTTAGGTTGAATGTTTTGATATGTTTTAAGCATGTTTCAATGTGTTTTGAAGGTATGTAAATGGTTGTTTTTGGGTTTGGCTTGGTGCCTAAGTTTTGGTGAAGTTTTTCCTTGTTTTGAAAGCTATTTAAGGTGCACATGGCCTGGGAAACAGGCTGTCACATGGTTGTTGCTACACACGGTCACTCCACATGGCCATGTATCATCTTGAATTTTAGTGCAAGATTTTCCACACGGCAACAGTCTGTTACATGGCGTGGAAACATGACCATGTGACCCTATTTTGATTTGTACATAGGCGGGCACACGGGCTGCGACACGGCTGTGTGACCCTTACTTCAAATTTTACATAGTTTGGCTACATGGCCATGTTTCTGAGCTACACATCTAGGCTCTGTCACACGGCGTGTGACCATTGTTTTCAAATTTTTTCATATTTTTCTGTTTTGTTTCAAATTAGTCCCTAATTGTTCCTAAACCATTTTTAAAGTGTATTTATGTTATGATTAATATGTGGATTGAATAATAATATTTAATTTAATATTTAGATGGTTTAATGATGTTATTTGACTTGATTTATGTTGTAATTGTAACAACCTATTTTCAGTGAAATCAGAACAGTGGTTTTGGGACCACAAATCTGAAGTCAAAAAATTTAGTTTAATATTATTTTATGGTCTATAGTATGATAGAAATATTGTATAAAAATTTCGTTAAGAGATTTTACCTTTTACATGCCTAATTTGATAAAAAGGACTAAATTGCATAAAGTGCAAAGGTTGTGTTCTAATAGCTAAAGGTATTAAATAGCTATAGAATTTTAAATTGGAGGTCCTTATATAGTAAATAGGCCATTAAAGTGCTTAGTGGTTAAGCATGAGTCGTCATCATTGGAAATTAAATAAATTATTAAGGGTAATTTTGGAAATTAGTGATTTAAGTTATAATAAATAAAATAAAATAATCTATTCTCATCAGCATCCACCAAAAATAAGAAAAAAAGAAAGAAACCTAGCCATGGAAGCTTGACTTTTGGCAAGCTTATTTTGCTCAATTAGGTATGAATCTTTGTCCCGTTTTTTATGATTTCTATGTTTCCGAGATCGTAGTAGCTTAATCGCTAGCTCGGGGATTAATTTGCAAAACTGTTAAAGTATTAGGGTTTTTTCATTAATGAATATGCTTGAATTTTTAAGTTTGATGATAGAAATGAATGGTTGTTGTTAGATAAACAAATTTTGTAAAGAGAATTTTGATGGAATTATCAATTAGGGATTAAATTGAAAAAGATGATAAATTATGGTAAAATTTGTGAATTTTGTGAAATATATGGGCTGCTATTAATATGTATAAAATTGGCTAGGCTTGAGTAAGGATTAAATTGTACGAATTTCATTTTTCGAGCCTATGGACTAAATTACAAAGGAATTAAAAGTGTAGGGCAAAATGGTAATTTTGCCAAAATTCCATGTTGGATTAAATTGAATGAGAATTATATTGAAACGATTTAAATTCATTCGTATAGATTCGTCAGACCTCGTACAGAGTTAGATCGAGGCAAAGAGAAAATATCTGATTAGTTGTCTTTGTATCTACGTACACTTGTCTAGGTAAGTTCGTGTAATTAAATTGAGTATTTATATGTTTTAGTTGAATCATATGTATGTGATTTCTATATTTGCTATGTATAAATATCGATCGCATATCTGATGATTACCGAGTCCCGTTTGAGCCTTAGAAATTCGTAGGATACAAATGACATGTCATTAGGGTTACCGATTTGGTTTGGGTCCTGCATGTGTTACGGACACACCACAACTCGTATGAGCTTTCCCGATTTACAGCTCGTATGAGTTTCCCAATTTGCAGCTCGTATGAGCTTCCCGATTCACAGCTCGTGAGAGCATACTAATTCGTAGCTCGTATGAGCATACATGAATATGAATTGACGGATTACAGTTCAGTACACCTCGTGTGTACTACCTATGTATCCAACGATATTTTAAATGGTTCAACGGGCACAGTTCTGTTATGAGATTATATGAGTTTGATATGAACTATTACTGGTATTTACATGAAATACATGAAATATGATTATTTGATGAATTCAGCCATATATGTTGGATCTTATATGTGATTTTCATGGCTAATATGTTGGTGATCATGTGTTTAGGCTTTTGGCCAAATTGGTTGAGATATGCTTTGTTTACTTACCTATTTTATGGATATATGGTAAGTTAAATTCTGTGTTATACGAACTTACTAAGCTAAAATGCTTACTCTGTGTTATTTTTCATGTTTTATAGTAATTCGGAAGCTCGTTTGGGTTGGAAGCTGGTCTGAGCTATTTCACACTATCCATCGGTCCTTTTGGTACTTTTAGTAAATTAATTCCATGTATAGGTTATTTTGGCCAATGATGGAATATAAATATTTTGTTGAGATTAACCATGTATATGACTTGTTTTTGGTATATTTTGATGTATACATAAGTGACCTTATCATGTTTGATGTGTGATTGATATAGTAGAATGAAAGAAAGTAAAATGTGGCTTGAATATGCATATATAAATTTGGTAATTTAGGTAAGTTGAGATACTTGGTTGACATGCCTTTAAGTTTTCATTTGATGTGCCTAAGGGCATATTGGTTTTATGCGGTGATATTTCATGTTTAAGACTTGATTTTGGCTTGTTTTGAATGCCTTGTTATGGCTTGTTGATGTGCAAAAATGTTGGGTTAGGTTGATGTCAAATTGGGTGAGAAATGTGGCTTGGAAATTGACCTATTTTCGTCGACATGGGCAGAGACACGGGCGTGTGTCTCAGTCGTGTGTGGCACACGGCCAGGTGACACGGCCGTGTGTCCCCTGTATCTTTTAAATTGTGCAAGTCAGTATGCTTACACGGCCTAGCACACGGGCATGTGGGTTGGTCGTGTGGCCCAAGTCAGGGAGTTACACGGGCACAGACACGGACTGAGACACAGTTGTGTGTCCCTATTTTGAATGTCCACATGGTCTAAGACACGGGTGTGTCTCTTGGCCGTGTGAGTCACACGGCCTAACCACACAGTCGTGTAACACCCCTATCCCGTATCTGTCACTGGATTAGGGTTAAGAGCATTACCTGACAGATCGAAAACTTTAACAGACAATTCATCAAGTAACTCATCAATTACATTCATAGTGTCCCCTTTTGTAGACCATCGAGACCTAAAACATGCATAGAAACAGAGTCGGGACTAAATCGAAACATATACAGAAATTCTCGAAAAATTTAAAACATTTCTAAGTTTCGGGGTTACACGCCCGTGTGGACAGCCGTGTACCTCCCACGGCTAGACACACCGTCGTCCTCCCGTGGTCGAACGACTTAACTCCACGGCCACCAAGCACGCCCATGTACCACGGGCAGTAGTCGATCTCGACTTGTCTCCACGGCCACAAGCACCCCGTGTGCTAAGGCCGTGTACTCTTAGGCCATATCTTGACTTATTCACACTGACTACGAGGCACGCCTGTGTACCTAGGTCAGTGTGCTCCTAAGTTAGCTCTTGACCTAGCCCCACGGTCACTAGGCACGCCTGTGCCACAACCGTGTGACATTATAGGCCATTTGTAAGGCCAAAATGCCACCCATTAAGGGTCAAACCTACAAGCCAATACCAATACATCTCATACATATTTGGTATCTAAGAACCTACTAAAATAACCATTCAATCTATACATTCACTACCAATGTCAATCATGTCAAATTTTTAAGACTAAGACTTACACATATTCAAGCATAATTCATCCATAAACTAACCCAAAAACTTGACCATTTCCAAGTAATTTAACCAATCAAAACATACACCACATATATCATAATCTCAAAAGCATATAACTAACATATAACTAGCCAAATCACATGGCTAAGTTCACATCTCATACCTATACAAATAACTAGCTTATACATGCCATATCTAGCTATATACATTTCCAAAATGTACCAAAATAAGTTGAGTAGTGTGATGACGATCCTCGACGGTCCCGAGCCTTCAGTAGCTTTGACGACCTATAAAATAGAGAAAAACACACACACACAGAGTAAGCTTTCCAAAAGCTTAGTAAGTCATAATACAAATGAACTCAACATGTAGAGCATATAAGCATGTAGAAACATTGGTACAATTCATATTCATAACAAATTTCTCACATAAATGCTTTGGTCCATATTATTGGCCATATTTTCCATTTGCATCAATTCAAGAATCATATATATACATAGCTCTTCCATGCATACTTTCACATATCATATTTCTATTTCATCATCCAAATCATCATAGTAAGATCATATAAATACTTACCTTGTATACACAATCAGTGTACAAATCAACGTACCTGAAATGAATTTATAATTTACTTTGCCATTCGTATCACAGACTTGCCCGTTGAACCGATAGGAACCTAATAAGATACTCAGAAAGCTCAGAATAGTTGTACAATGCCAACTTCCCAGACGAGGTCTTACATGCACTCAGATATTGATGCCACCGTCGCATGTGGTCTTACACAAATCAATACGATGCCGATGTCCCAGACATGGTCTTACACGTAAAGATAATATCGATGCCAACGTCCCAGACGTGGTCTTACACGAAGTCTCAAATCAACGCCAACGTCCCAGACGTGGTCTTACATGAAGTCTCAAATCAACACCAACGTCCCAGACGTGGTCTTACATGATAAAACAGAACAGATACCTATGTCATTACATAGCTAATCCTATCTATTCCTAGGTTCATACGGGACTTCTCGGACAATGTCACTATATTGATCTTATCTCGGAATTCATGTACATAACATTTCGTAAGCATTCATTGTTATCAATAGTCATATGAACATACATAATTTAATACGAATACGTTTATTTGCATAATGAATTACCTCGGATTCGATTTATCGGAAATGGAAACGGCTACTCGGTTACTTTCGCCTTCCCGCGGTCTAAGTCTGTTTTCCTCGGTTCTTGATCTAAACATATTCAGAATTAATCCCTTTATTCACTAACTCATCCAATTCAATCCAAAGACACACACTTAGGGCTATTTGCAAATTAAACCTCACATTTGCACAATTGATCAATTTAGTCCATTTTTCTCAAAACATCAAATTCAAAAAAATCATCACATACTCATGTTTAGCCGAATGTTCATACATCTCATACAAGCCCATATTTTCCATCAAATTTGCAATTTAGTCCTTCAAATTGCTATTTTCTCAATTTAGCCCTAATTATCAAAATACATCAAAACTTCAAGAACAAAGCATGTTCATCTAACACCTATCTTTCATTTAACACCATAAAACATCATAAAACTTACCATTTCATGAATGGCATAACTCACAAATATCATCCATACACAAAATTGAGACATGGGCTTGATAGTAGACTAAGCAACAATCTCAAAAACATAAAAATCATCAAAATCTAAAACCAAATTATACCTTAATTTGAACTTAGAAAAGCCGAAACCCTTGAACCTTTGTTCTTTCTTTTTCTCTTTCTTATTCGGTGATGGATGAATAAAAATGATGAAAACCCATGTTTCTTTTTACTTTAATTAATAACTTATAATATAATATAAACTTTTGACTTATAAAATATATAAATAAAAAACATATATATATACATATTCATTACTTAATGCCGTCCACTATCTAAAATAGTGGCTAAATTTCCACATAAGGTCTTCTCAATAAGAAGCCATCTCAATTTAGCCATTAATAAAATAGAAAGCCACTTTTACGATTTACGCGATTTAGTCCTTTGCTCAAATTAAACACACAAACGAACAAATTAATACTCAAAAATTTAGCACATGCTTAAACACATATAAAAAACACAAAAAATAATATTAAAATATTATTCAGACTCGGATTTGTGGTCCTGAAACCACTTTATTCCGACTGTGTATAAACTGATCATTACAGTAGTGTGACCCTGTAGCTTTGAAAAATTTCAATGATTTTTGAAAAATTCTTTGAGTATTCGATTTAGTCCCGACTTATTTTTAATGCGTTTTTTGGGCCTTGAGGGCTCATATAAGGGACAATATGTTTGATTTCGATTGGTTTCTAACATGAATATTATATGATGTGATATGTTTGAAATTTTTGTCTATTTATTTTGTAAACTCTGGTAATGCTCTGTAACCCTGTTTCGGCGATGGATATGGGTTAGGGGTGTTACTGTAATATTTTGTAACCCTATTTTGATGACGGAGATGAGTTAGGGATGTTACACTCTCCACTGACCATATCCCAGCTATTTCGCCACACCAGCAATTCCTATCCTTCATTCATTTCACCTTCCCTTCGCTCGGGGTATTCGTTGACCTTAAACTTATCTAGTTGTTCGCCGACTTCCTATCATGAACCCTTATGCTAGCTTTTCAACTATCAGCCCAAGGATTCTTAGAGCATACCTTCCTTGGCAAGCTTGATCGTACTAGTCCTTGGCAGACTCTTTCTATCCAAACCTTAGTCTCGAATGACTCGTTGACACTTTCGTGTTGTGTTGACCTTCATCAGGCGTCACCACTCTACGAGCTCATCCTCATTCCACTTTCGCAGTGGTAGGATTACTTCCAGTAATCCACCCATCAGAGCAGTATTTACTTGTGATGTAACACCCTGCCCAACGAAGCCTTAGTGACCGAATATTGATTAAGGAAATACGACGGATAAGATAAGTTCTGATCGTGTATGGTATTAGGAGTTTACGTAGAATTAGAATTTCTTGAGCACGCCTACGACGCCTCGGCGTTGTAGAACATAAGGACTAGTACATAGATATAAAAATGTTTGATGAAGTAGTATTCGCCTAAAAGCTCTCTTGGCGTATAAAACGAGCGAACTCTAATATAGACATAAGATGATAAGGGTTATATATCAAGTTTCTAGGATAGAATGAGTAGGACTTTTGGTTAAGTGAAATGACTTCTAAGCTATGAGCTTACAACAACGGTACAGTGTACCCTATAACTATGGCTCTGTGTCGGTTAAACTATAAGGTATGCTAGTTAGGTATTAACTAGATGTAAATCAGCTTAGTTATAAATAAAGGGAAAACGCTCAATTAAGTTTCTCTAGAGTTAAAGACCTTGATAAGACAATTCAGTGAAAAGGTGACACTTATTATGTTTCAATAAGGCCATAGGTTATATAAATAGATATGCTAGATAGAATAAGGAGGCCCTTCTTCACTCTTCTAACATTAATGTTTGGAGGGGCAGGAAAGAAGATTTCTTCATGCTAGGATTGAGATCCTGGACGTCACCAGTGATTTCTTCATGACAAGGTAAGGTTTATAAACCTCCATGTTAAGAAAACATAGATCTGTAAGAGTACTTGGAGGAGATAGGACCAATACGGGTTTATGAGTCAAAGAAAGGTTAAGTCTTAATAACATTCCTCTATTATATTAAGCAGTGGTTGCTTCAGTATAGTAAACTCTAAATTATATAGAGTTTATATAATTGTTTTTGGCATTTTTTTACTTCGAAAATTATGTAATCTCGAGAATATGATAGTTAATTGGGTGAATTTTGTTCATATTACGATAATGGGCATGATTTAAAAAAGTATGCAATTTTATGCTTTTATATATTAATTTTATGCGTAATTTAATTAATTCATGCTACATATTAATTTCCTCTATTTAAATGTGCAGTGGGACCATGAAGTTAATAAAGTATGAATCTCATTTTAATTTTGTATGGATATGAGACTATTCCTACCCTAGTTAGACGGCAAAAACATGCAATTTGGGTCATGAAGATGTCACATTGATCTAATTAAAGATGGTTTAAATGAAGGACAAGTTTGAAAACTAATTGGGTTACAAGACCGTCCAAATAAGGGGGAGAGAAGCCCAATTCGACAAGGGCATGTGTGTAGCCTAAAATAAGCTTTTGGGAGATTTATTCAGAGGTCCCAACACTTGGAAATCAATCAAAAATCAACACACTACTTTCACCCTTGAAACTATCCACCACATTGCTTGATTCAAGCATGATTTCATGCATGAATCAAGCAACCAACAACCTCCCATCTCCACAATTCATCGCCGGCCATGGGAAATAGAAACTTAAGGAATTTCAAAGCTATTTTTAGTAAACCTCTTAGTTGTCCGTCCACTATAAATACTACCCTTTACATCCCTCATTCTTCACTTCACATTCTCTTATCTCATTTCATTTTCCTCTCTTTTTCACGTATAACCATCCCCATTTTCACTACACCTTAGCCAGCAATTACTTGAGAAGATACTCTATTGGCTGACCACCTTAAGAAGCACTTTGTGAAGTAGCAAACACAAGGATTGGAGGAAGCCACTACGATCGATTTTCAGAGGACTGCCAAATCAATCAGAGTTTATTCTTCCTTATCTTTATTATACTTTTGATATTAACCATGTTTGCAATTTGTTTTGTTGTTTTTTCATCAACAATAGTAGGTTAATGATTACATCAATTTAAAAAAGTTCTTTAGATTCATGTTGATGGTGTTTTGTGCCTTAATTGTTCATGCTTTCAATTAAAATCGTGCATGTCTTTTATTCATTAAAATGTGATTGAATGCATTCGAATTAGTTGTTTAATCTGAACCAGATGGTGATTAATGGACACAATAATTGAAAGGTGTATGCTCAATTTATATCTAACCCAGAATAAATTGAAGGTTCGTAATAACTTGACGAGCTCTATTACATTGCATAGCTTTTAGGTTTATGTGATTAAATTGTTTCAAACCAACCCAGCCCCTATTACTTCACATGAATTCTAAGAAACCCTTAGTTAAATATGATCATAGTAGTATGCATGTTTTTCTAAGTAAAAGATTCCGAAAGGACTTAATATTAGTTTCAAGCTCATGAAAGATCGATTTGCCATAAAATATTTTGGGAACATTATTAAACATGATGAAAATGAATTAAGTCAATTGATGTGATTATTCTAGCCTATTCATGTTATTGTTGTTGAAGCTTGTGAATTTGCTGCTAAATCCATCTCAAACATTTTATTGCATACATTGCATTTAGGTTAAACTGAATTTAGATCATTTAATTTAATTTAATTTAATTTAATTTAATTTAATCATTAATCACCTCAAAATTATTGTGTTTATACAGTCCATGTGGAGACGATAACTCTTATGCTTACTTATTACTTGATAACGACTGTGTAAACTTGTACAAACCCCGCGTTACAAGTACCAAGTTGGCTAATGGAACTAGAGTTTAATCTGCTACTCATAACCACCAGGTGAGTCTTTAGACTGGCTCTTACATGTATGTTATAGTCTAAATATTTTTGGGCCAATTGACTAAAGTATGAAACTGGAACTAGTAAAGCATGACTCTATGACTTTAAAAGGGAAATGAGCGATATGTGTGCATATATATCTGAAAGCATGAATATGTATGTCATGAGCAAGTCATTGCATGAAGTTTAAGAGAAATGTGTTACATGTTTGGAAGCACGAATGCATCTATTATGAAGAAGTTTGAAAGGAATAAGCCTGTCAAGCATGAGTCTGCATGATAAGCATGTGTCTGTCTCTGGAGTTGTCTAAAGGGGTTCCTCGGGACTAAAAACACGAAACTCAAGCTAAAGGGGTCCGTTGGGACTAAAAACACGATTCTCTGATAAAGACAAGTCCATGGCCATGGCACTCTAAAGACCATGGCTGAGTAATGGCATCATATAGAATATGTAAAGGACGATTGGGTAAGTACCAGCGATGAGGGGCAAACCTCACGAAGGTGAGTTTAGGTAAATCCCTATCATCAAAAACACTAATTTCGGTAAAAGAAAGTCTTTGTGGCGATCTCAGCTAAATGAATGTTTTGTGGCAAATTCTGTTAAAAGGATGTCTATGTGGTGAGACTTTAAAAGGAAAACCTATGTGGCTATTTTAAAAAAGGAACGCACTCATGGCATAAGCTGAAGAACGAACCTCATGATGGCCATTTAAAGACAACGCCTATGATCGGACTCGGAATGAATGATGAGCATGTTATTTGAGAATTGGCAAGTGCTGGTTAGCTCTAAAAGAAAGTCAGTACGGAAGGTTATGGCAAATATTGTATATTCGATAGAGTCAAAGTTATGAACAAGAAACAAATGATGAAATCCATGGATAAGGGCTTAGGTAAAAGAGGGTTTTCTCACTAAGTTCCATCAAACTTACCCTTCTGTATTTTATGTCTCAAGTAAAGGAAGTGCCAGTGGGAGACGATGCTAGGGTTGCGCTAAAGGACTGGCAAGTTGGGCACTTATGCATACAGAGTGAGGGTTGTATAGTCGTGTTCGAGTTTGATAGAAACATTTCGGACAAGTCTCAAAGATTTGTATATAAGCCTTAGGATGAATCAGTTATATTGGCCAAATAATCTAAGTCAGTAATATTACTTAGAGGGTAACTAAGTGGGACAATATAAGCAAATGTAATAAATAATTACTCTTGTAAGTTTTTTATACATTGTCTGCCCAGATGCAACACTGTTGGGCGCTATTACTAATAAGATGCATTTCTTTAAAAATTTGTGTGTGTTAAACATGTATAAGTTTGTAATATTAATATAACACCCAAGATCCAAATCTAGTGAATTAGGTCAGGTTGAGGGCGTTACATATGACTTCACTCGTCTCATACATGAAAGAAACGATCTCGCTCATTTCCTTTATTTGAAACTATCCTTTCTGCAGTGTACCCGCACTAAATTTTTCTTAAAAAGGAATAGTCTTAATAGACATACTGTCCCTTGGATAGTATCTTTATCATGAGAGTGAGACCCCCATCCTTTCCACAAGGTTTGCCTCTCGTGTACAAATTCATTGAGCTCCATTTTGTAGCTCTTCATTTTGGATCCTTACATGAGATCTTTGGATATTTTCTTCTTCCATTTTCATGAACAGGACAGCTCTCGCATGTCTTATTTTACTCTAAATCTCGTTGGGTCTTTGTTCATGCCTTAATAGCTTTCATCAAGGTCATCACTTTTGGCGGATTCATCAAGGTCCGCTTGCCATTACTGTAACATCTTGTCCGGTGGAATCTTAGTATCTGTGTACTGTTCAGAAAATGGGTCGGATAAGATGAGTTATAAGGGAATGGTGCTTAAGCTAGTATAAAGACAAGAACCATCGTGAGTGCGCATGTGATGCCTAAATGTTGGCGGGCACTGGGGTGAGCACGTAGTTAGCCTGATAAAGAAGGATTCGCCCTAGGAGCCTCTGGTTGGCGTGCATAGTTTTGGGCAAAATCCATTATGAGAAATAGGACCCTGTGACAAAAATCTTATGTCAATAATAAGGTTAAATAGTAACAATAACCTTGAGTTGATTAAGATATAAGGAAAAGATAGTTAGGAGGTAACCAAATGAGAACTAAAAAAGTTAGGAACCATAGGAAAACACTTTAGTTCTTGGAATTCGTAAAATTTGGATAAGACTATCCAAATGATTGATGTGGCGTTTGTTGAGTCCTAATAAAGTCAAGGGACAAGTCAAAATGTTTAAGGCAAGAAAGATATATCTCTCATCTGGAGAGCAGAACCAAGGAAAGATGGGAAAGCTCCTTTAGGTTAAGTATAAGGCCTGACGAATGACGAACTATGAAGTCTATGAGTAAATAAAATGTTGTCCGCCATACTAGGACTTTTGACGTATATGTGGGCACATAGTCTATGGACTCACGTAATAGATTCGCCAAAGAGGCGCGATGTGGCAAAGCATGATCGGTTAAGCTATTAGCTACACCTTAACAAAGGATGGGCTAAGACCTAAAAGTATGTTAGGTCAAGGTAAGTGTGCCCGTACGTGTATCTTTTTACAACTGTAATGCATCTACTGGGTGAATTACATGGATTAATACACGTGTCAAACGTCTAAAGGGGCAAAGGAAAATTTCTAGCTAATAGGGTCAATGACAGGCACTGTTCATTACTTCCTCAATAAGTATCCCCTGTCTATATAAGGATGAGCCGAGAATGAGAGGATCAGTTTTGAGATGTCCCTTTTGTAAGGTAAGTTTCCCGACCTTGCATGCTAAGTTGCCATGAGAACAAGTATGTTTAAGCTTAGTAACGAAAATGGTAAAGCCTTATTGTATGATCCTAGTGTTCAAGTGAGAAAGGAAAGATCTTGATGAGTTTCTTGTGGTTTAACGTTTAGGGGATGATGATCTAGTTGATGGAAGCCAAGTCTGAAGTTTAAGCTACCTTTGAGGCTAACAGGTGAGTCTCTAAACTGAATCTTGTGATATGTTTGCGTTTTATTCCACTCTGTTCCAAACGACTAGTCTGTGAAAGATGTATTCTTGATAAGTTGCATATGATTCTTGAATGAAGATATGCCTCTATTATGAAAGGAAGAGCAAGTATGATGAAAATGTAAAGAAAGCATGAGCTTGATTATATGTTTCTATTATAAGGAAATCATGCATACGCATGAATGTGTCTGGAAGTATGATTCTGTTGTGAACGAGTCTTTGCATAAGTTGCATGTCCGGAAGAGTAAGTCTGTCAAGTATGAGTCTGTAAAAAGAGTCAGCTTGTATGTGAGTCCTTCGGGACAGTAAACGTGAATTTTGGACATAAAATGTGAATATCATATTGTGTAAGGCCTAGTCGTTTGCTATGACATCATATGGCAAGTGAAGACCACATAGTGTAAGACCAAGTCTGGGACTATGACGTCATGTGGGAGAAAGATAAAGGCCGATTCGACGAGTACCATGCGATGAAGGGCAAACCTCAAGACATTGAGTTTAGGCAAATCACTATCGTTGAAAATGCCATGTACCTATATATGGAAGCCTTTGTGGCTGTTATCTGTTATATGTGAGCCATAGTGGCAAAATTAGTTATATGTGAGCCCTAGTGGCAGATTCTATTATATGTAAGCCTTTGTGGCTGAATATGTTATATGCAGAAGCCCTTGTGGTTGTTTTGTTATGTGAAGAGCCTTCGTGGTTGATTCTGATAAAGTAAAACCTTAGTGGCTAATTCTATTGTATAAGAGCCTTTGTGGTTCTATCTGTTAAATGTGCCTTCGTGGCGAAGTCTGTTATATGTGGACACTTTTATGGTTATCTAATGTATTATGAGAGCCCTTATGGCTGTCTATCTGTATGGACGCTTCTATGGCTGTCTTGTGTATGTATCTAGATGCCATTGCAACTATCTAATATGAGTAGATGCCTTTGTGGCTACCGAAAGTTGTGTGGATGCCCTTCTGGCTATCTAAGTCAAGTGGACGCCTTCGTGGCTATCTGTTGATCAAATGAGTGTTTGAAGCTCCCAGAAACAAGGGAAGATATTGAAGTCAAGAATACGCCTTAGTGGCGCAGTCTGTAAAAGTGACCTCGGAACAAATATTTAATGGTAACGCCAAAATGGCGAACTCTGTTAACGAAATACCAACATGGTGAAATCTGGATAAACGATTCTTTGAAGGAAAGGTAAAGTATGGTATCTATTGGACTACGACAGAAAGGTTCCGAATGTTAAAGATGAGATGAACTCTGTGTAAACGAAAGAGGAAAAATGGTCAGTAAGGTGAAAAGGGGTCAGAATGAAATATGTAATAGACATGAGAAGAGTAAGAATCTGATATGGATAAGAGGATGAAAAATAAATGAATGATGTACGTAGTACACTTTAAGGAAGTCATAGTCAAATATGTTCGAACAACACCATAAGAAGTGGTAGGGTAAAGTACCTGTCGAGGAAAGACATAGGCTAAAGAATAAGCAAAGTGTTGAGTACGCTACAACGTAATGAAACAACTAATAGAGATTTACTAAGTTCTCAAGAACTTATATAAGTTGTAAAGAATCTTGTACGGAGGGATGATTCCAAGGCTATGCCAGTAGAGCAGCGGTTTGTGCTGATGTGCATATAGAGAGGGAAGTCTCCCTAAAGAATGGGATAAGAAGCCATAGTCTACGTTAAAAAAGGCTATAAAAGTACAAGTCATACGGGAAGTTATATGGCAAAGTTAAGTCTGCGCATGAGTTATAGTACTCTGATTCTATAATTAGTAAAAACGTGATGTATTCGTTGAACTTTGTAGTTTTATTATGTAAAAGAGAAACATAAATTGTACGTAAAGATATTTTTAATGAGATACTTGAGGTTATTTAGTATAAGAGAAAAGAAAATTTTATTAAGTCATTTCTCATGTAGTTACATAGGAAAGTAAAGAAAGAGTCTAAGTACGCCTGTCCTTAGGCGTAACATCCAATATTCGGATCCAGTCGATCGGGTTGGGTGGAGGGCGCACAGGCCTCTTCTTCCCCTGCGAGGGTTCTCATACTTGGCGCATGGGCCTATACTCCTCACTTGAGGTTTTGGCGTACTTTTCTCATTTATTCTCTAATGAGCTCTATGGAATGCCGTAACCGAGCTATGGTCTTATACCCTTCTTACCTCATTCCTCACGTCTCTGCAGGCTCACCTCATGTTTACTGTCCCAACAGACTTACTCTGTTCTGTGTTTACTGTCTTAACAAACTATCTCTGTTCTATGTTTACTGTCTCAGCGGACTATATCTGCGAATGTCATGAAGTCTTTCATCCATGGTCTTACTCATTATACCTGGTTGCCATAGCATCTTTCATCTATGGTCTTGCACCGTATACCTTTTACCGTGTACCATGCTTCCATGGCGTCTTTCATCCATATTCTTACGCTACGCACCTTATACTAGACTGCTATAGCGTCTTTCATTTATGGTTTTACGCCATATACCATCGTCATGGTGTTGCCCCGAAGGACCAGTCATTACTGCCGTCGCGGTAAATATCATTCCATGATTCATATTACCCGAATCCTCCTCTCATTACCTCATTTACACCACCTAACCTTGATGCTCGAACACCACAGTGTTCCCTCTACAAGGCCTGGAGCTTCGCCTAAGGCGGTAACTAATGATTTTTCTCCCCATTCTTATCCTAACTTCATCTAACCCCTTGAGGTTTTCCCACAATCATGCAACGAATGCTCATATCATCATATTTCATGCTTACGCAAACATGACATACATAGATGACGTAGACCTTAACAACAAGTTTAGAGTTTGAAACTCACCTGAAATTTTATCATTTCCATAACTTAGTTTCCTCAAACGCTAGAGCTTCCATTCTCCTAGAAGCTAAGCATTTAACAAAAAATCTGCCGGTTAAACTTGCACTTCATCTTAAAAGTTTAAACTTTCATAACACATAGAACACTTAGAACAGTTCTGAAGATCCATAACCTCATTTCTTAACCTTTACGTACATAGAAGGGTTAAGAACCTTACCTGCTTGCTGGTTTCCCTAGTTTTCCATCTTAATCCTCATGAAGTCTGCTTCATGTAGAACCTTCCATGGCCTTATTCTTTGAGTTATTGAAGAATATGATGAACAAGAGTAAATGAAGTAAAGTCGGGAAGAAAATCATCCATGGGAAACCATTTTCAACTATTTATAGCCATTCCCGCATTGCTTCCAACCTTATGAGAACTGTGCATCGCTAATTATTATGTCTCCCGCTAAGGAACCGACGGGTTCCATCCTAACCGAACCGAAATTGGTTCTCAACTATGTCCAATTCAGTTTCTAGCTTTCCCGTTTCTTTCAATAGAGGCCATCAACTTGCGATCTCTTTCAATTTAGCCCTTCATTTATTCCAAATTTTCGGGTTATTAGAAATTTGGGTTTTACAACTAAAAGGCTCAGAATTGAGGGCTTTTAATAGTTGCTTCAACCACTTCAATTTGAGGAACAACCTCACTATTAGATCACCAGCAACCTCTTGTTGGCAAGACTTCTCAACAATGGATAAAAAAATACTTGTGCCTGCACCAAAAATAAAAAAAAACTTAAAAAGGCTTTGGAGGAGAAAAACAAGCATTATCCAACTAGACAAGAGAGGGACAATAGTAAAAAACAGCTAGGGCAATGAACTCTACCCTTGAATTGGGAGAACACGCCAATCAAGCAGCTGGTGAGAACCTGTACATATTTCAATTTGCTACAGTTGCTGCAAGGGACTGGGTCTTAAAGTATGGCCTTTGGGGCATTCAGAATAAGCCGATTGTTTTGCATTGATGAGAGACGAATTTGAAAAAACTTGAGTTTTATATGGATCGGATGCCTGTTTGGATTCAACTTTCTTGAGTTCCATTAGAGCTTTTCACTCGGAAGGGTCTTAGTTATGTTGTGAGTGCGCTTGGCAAACCTCTCTACATGGATGGAATCATTGCATCTCAACAACGTCTTGCTTTTGCCAAGGTATGTGTGGAAATTGCTGCTGGATTTAAGATCCGTAAGTCTATTATTTTGTTTTCGCATTCACTTTACTTTTATGTAAAGTTAAATATTTAAATATTTAATTGTAATGTTAATTACAAAATGATTTGTTTTTCTTTTATATTTTAATAAGTTTTTTTTATCGAAAATTTTAAATAATGTTAACTAATTAATTTTACATAAAATAATTTAATGAATTTATCTTAAAGATAATATATAACTAAACTAAATATAAATTCAAAATATTTATTTTAATTTAAATCAAACATATTTGTTTAGTAAATATATCTCAATAAAGTTTATGAATTTCTTTTTCTAATTAAATAATCATTCTTGAAAGCATTGAAGGTGAATTTTACGTTGAACATGAGAAAAATAAGTGTCATTTACCTTAATTAAAAATACAAGTGCATCGAAGAAAGAGTAACCGAAATTAATTTAAAAAATAGTATGCTATTCTCGATAGCATATGAAACATGATCTAATAAGTATTCAGTGGAAATCTTTTCTAGTATTCTCCATTTATACGCACATTGCATATATTCCTACTCAGTTCAACCCTCGATTAAGTTACATAACACTCTATGAGTGGTATGATTGGGTAAGATAAGACCCTCCGCTTACCTATAAATAATCCAATAGTTTCATTCAAAATTTTGATACATTAACCATTTATCTCGACTTCCTCTATATTTCTAACTCTTGATCCTAAAATGAGTTCCTCTACATTTCTAACTCTTGATCCTAAAATAAGTAAATTGGTCTTCTTCGACACTACTCTCTCTCTTCTTTCTCTATCTCTGTTGATACTGTGTATCAACAATAGTGCAATGATCGTAGATCAAACATTAATAATAAAATCAAACATTTGAGTATGTTAATTTTCTTTGAAACTATTATTGTTTAAGGCGGTGTTTAATAAAATTTAATTTTTACATATATTAAGTGATAAGAAATTTGATATTCCTTAAATAAGGTTCTGAATTTCAATTTTGTATGTAAAGAAAACAATGTTAAGAGAGTTTTACTTTCTTATTGATAGGGATGACAATGGAGTGAAACGGGGGCGAATGCTACTAAACCCACTATCGCTCTACAATCGGCATGCTCCTTTCCACTATGGATATGAATGTATCCATCCCCGTCCCATCTCGCTCTACTTCAATTTAATTTTTGCTACTTCTCTTTAATATTTTTAATCTTTTTAAATGGAAGGAAATATTTGAACATATTTACTAAAAAAATATTTAAGAATAAAACTTATGGTCTTTTTTTTATAACATATTATAACATTTTTACTGTTTCGGTAAATATATATAATGATAAAATGATAATTTCATATAGTGGAGCGAGACGGAACAGAACAAGTAATTATCATAAGTGCTCCATACCCATTGTCCAAAAAACCTACTCCACCTCGCCCCACATTTACTTTTTAAAAGAAAAAAATTCATCCTACTCATTAAAAGATTCTAATTAGCTCAACTTTATAATATCAGATATGGAAATTGGGGAAATTTATAATATCATAAGAAATGATATTAAAAATAAGAAGGAATGGAAGTGCATGTGTTTAGGGGTTTGGGCTATAGGGGGGCGGGGAATTGGAGCCATAGGCCATGTGATAAAAGCGACTTTCATCGTAATGTAAAGCGACCAAGCCCGTTTGGGTGCAATCATGCGGTCTACTTTGTTATAATTTTTCCTCCCCTTTGCCTCATTCTTTTCTTATTTTTTAACTTCATTTTGTCTCCCTCCCTATGTGCCTTGTTTTTCTACATTTTTAACCCATCATTAATAAACCCTCTCCAAATTATTTTATCAACTTACTCTTGTGGAGTGTGTTTTTAGTCGTCATAATTGACGCATTTAATTGAGTAATTTTTAAGATTATTTAATAGGTCTATTTATGTTTTTGGTCTCTATATTTTTTACACATTTAGAATTCAGTCCCTTTCCTTTTAACCTTACGAATTTAGTCTTCCTATTCTTTTAATTTAATAATTGAAGTTCAATTACTAGCACCATCAAAATATTTTCGTTACATTAGCTTATGTGGCATTTAAAAAATTTCCAAGTAGTCATTATTACACATGTGGAAGGTCAATCAAGCAAATAAAAATGCAAATTTGGGATCTGATTTTAAATTTGGGATTGTAAGGCTCTTGAGTATTTTTCAGTAAAGCAAAGTGAAAGTTTTTTTTTTTTTTTTTTCTTATATGGCTTTCACGTAACTTATATGAGCAATTGTTTCACATGATCCAGTTTATTAGAAGTTTTTTAATTGTGTTATCAATTGGATTTTAATTATTAAATCAAAAGAATACGATAACTAAATTCTTAGAATTAAAAGTTAGGTAATTAAAAAATGGCAAATGTGGGATGAGTACAGGGACTGAGAGCATAATTAAACCTAATTAATATAATATTTACAGTGGTAATTTACCCACTGACCCACTCGTGCTGACAAGACACTCACGCTTTCTAATTAATTCTAAACTATGATTAGACTAATTGAATAACAAACTAAAAAACAGATTTTTAATTAAAAAAATTCATAAACCAGAGGGTTTCGTTAAAATCAACAACAACAAAAACTCAAAAAATTTTAAAAAAACCTTTAATTTAAGCTCGAAAAAGTGGATTTTACCCACTTCCCGAACCCAAAACTCGAACCCCCCTCTGTAAAAAACCTTTCAAGCAAAGCTTTTTTTTTCATCCTTCGAGAAGCCCTCCCCACTTAATGTCTTGAAGTGTATGTATATATATACCCACTATATCTATACTATTTTCTTCACCACCTTCGCTTGAGTTATCTATCGATCCTTTTCTTGCATTGAAACAACACTACCCATATTATCATTAGAGGAAAAGCTGTAGGGGAAATAAAACAGAAGTGGAAGAGTGTGAGGAAGGGAGAGAGATAATGGCAAGTAGTGATAAGGTGGTGGAGACTGTGATTGTTGGGAATTATGTGGAGATGGAAACTGAAGGAAAGCCTAAAGGCATGAAAAGCAAGATTCCTAATCTCTTTTGGCATGGTGGGTCTGTTTATGATGCTTGGTTTAGCTGTGCTTCTAATCAGGTTTCACCCATATCTTTGCTTGTTCTTTTTTTCCCACTCAGTAACTGCACTTGTTGTGTGATGATGGAGATTAAAATTAGTGTTTTTTTTTTTTTCAGGTAGCTCAAGTGTTGCTTACATTGCCATACTCATTTTCTCAACTGGGGATGCTTTCTGGAATTCTCTTTCAGCTGTTCTATGGTTTGATGGGTAGCTGGACAGCTTATCTGATCAGCATACTTTATGTAGAATATAGAACAAGGAAAGAAAGAGAGAAAGTTGATTTCAGGAACCATGTCATTCAGGTTTTTAACTCCAAGTGTATGATGAAATGGCATCGAAAACTTATTATCTTCAAATGCTCATATGTGTTTTAAATTGTGCAGTGGTTTGAGGTTCTTGATGGGCTCCTTGGGAAACACTGGAGGAACGTGGGTTTGGCATTTAATTGCACTTTTCTTCTGTTTGGATCTGTCATTCAACTCATTGCTTGTGCAAGGTACCTACTCCTTTGTATCCAAATATAAATTCCTTAGGTCCATAATAAAATAATAGAGGAATCATCATGGTGATGCACCCTGACAAATCAATTCCCTAATGTTGGGTATCTTTTGTTTTGTTATTGCAGTAACATATATTACATAAATGATAATCTGGACAAGAGGACTTGGACATACATCTTTGGGGCTTGTTGTGCAACTACTGTCTTTATTCCTTCATTTCATAATTACAGAATCTGGTCTTTTCTTGGCCTTATAATGACCACCTACACTGCATGGTATCTCACCATTGCTTCCCTCCTCCATGGCCAGGTATAAACTCTCACTTACCACTTAGCCCTTAATTTGCTTCAGTTTTAACATTTTCCACTGTTTAGTCTATTGTAGAATTCACTAAACCTATGAAAATTGTAGGTACTTAAGGATGTGTCAAAATCAACTCAGCTTGTTAACATTAGTACAACACATTTACTTTGTCAACTGGACCACTTTATTAAGATGATGCTTCATGCCTGAATATACAATTTATTTAGATTAAAATGGTTGAACATGTTGGGTTAGTCAAAAGGAAATCTGGTTGTCCTGTCCCATGTCTTGAAAAGAAAGAAAACTGCAAATTGATAACTTATTTAACTAAGCATATTATTATAATTGTGTGATGAATGAAAGAAAATCTATTACTTTTTAAAAATGGAATTTTGTTGATATAAATGTAGGTTGAGGGAGTTAAACATTCTGGTCCTACCAAGCTGGTGTTATATTTCACAGGTGCCACCAACATTCTGTATACATTCGGGGGACATGCTGTTACTGTGTAAGACTAATTTATAGTCAGAATTCGTGTCTCTTACGTTATATACAAATCTGCCCATGTTTATCAACTCAATAAATTGGATACTTAAAATGTTTTACGCCTGGTCTCTTAACTCATAATAAGCTTAGTTAGCAGCTGTTTTCTATTTATAAATGCATATAAAAACAGTTGTGAAAACGACCAGACCTCCACTTCTTTAGACATGATCTGACCATTGGAGATGCAATGACCAATCCCTGTCAAGAAACATACATATTCTCATATAAATTTTAAATTGTTATTAATAATAGTTTATAGCAACTATTATTCGAGGTTTCATTCCCAAAAATGCCCTTTGTAAGCGTGGCAGGCAAAAAGTTCCTGGAAACCATAGTATTCCTTTTGGATGTAGAAAGCCAATGTCCTTTTTTTTTTTTTCCCCCCTTTCCTTTCGCTTTTATCATGAGAAATGCTGTTGTGGGGGTCCTGCTTTGTTCAGTGAATCCAGCACACCCCACAGGCAGAAAAAGCCCGTAAAGTTGAAAGCGGTGGGATTAAACCCAAAATTAATCAGCCTGGAGAAGGCAGGCCTTTTCAGGCCCTGATACCAAGACTAATAGACTCTAGTTAGTACCTTTAGAGAAATGATGAACTTAATAAATACAAGTAGTAACAAGAATCAATGGCTAATTAATGTAAGTTTAAGTTTGTGGGTTGGTGGGGATACGCAGGGAAATCATGCACGCAATGTGGAAGCCTCAAAAGTTCAAGGGCATATACCTGATAGCAACACTGTATGTGCTGACACTGACACTTCCCGTGGCTGCTGCTGTATATTGGGCATTCGGAGACATGCTTCTCGATCACTCAAATGCCTTTTCTCTTCTCCCAAGAACTCCCTTCAGAGATATGGCTGTCATTTTAATGCTCATCCACCAGGCATGCCTATGAAAAAAAATTTCTCTATTATCAGATCCATACATACATAACAAATACTAGTACATGTAACAATGTTCATTCTTTCTGGTGCAGTTCATAACATTTGGGTTTGCATGCACGCCACTGTACTTTGTATGGGAGAAAGCAATTGGGATGCATGAGTGCAAGAGCCTGTGCAAGCGAGCGGCAGCAAGATTGCCAGTGGTGGTTCCCATTTGGTTTTTGGCCATTATTTTCCCATTCTTTGGACCAATAAACTCCACCGTGGGATCCCTCCTTGTTAGCTTCACTGTCTACATAATTCCAGCACTGGCTCACATTTTCACCTTCAGATCAGCAACTGCTCGAGAGGTATGTAATTATTTAAGCTAATTAGAGTTAGGACAGGCAAATGCAGAATATCTGACATAATTTTTTACTTTATGTCAGAGTCAAACATTTGACTGAGAATTGAAAAATATATGTTTTTTTTTGTAATAAAAAGTATATGTTATTAGGTATTGAATTTGATTTGGTATTTAATAAATCCAAGATACAGGGAGATAGCGTGTGGTCACAGTCTAGCAGACCAGTCCCGGGTCTTTCTCCTAATCTCCTTAACTTTTAGATTTAACACTGAACATATTTGGACAACATGTTGATAATTGTGAGTTTGTAATATTTTTTGCAAAAGGCACGAGATTCGTGCTTCAAACTGTTAACGAGAATATGTTCATGTTCTTGTTCGTACCTGATTCCCCATATCTGGGGGTACTACACAAAACTTGTCTTTATCTGAGAATTTTTTTTTTTTACTGTTGGATCATTGATTCATGTATGATTATTAACATGTGGTGTGTGATGAACGGTTGTGATGCAGAATGCAGTGGAGCAACCATCCAAGTACTTTGGAAGATGGGTTGGGACATATACCATAAACGTGTTTGTTGTGGTGTGGGTTCTAATTGTTGGGTTTGGATTTGGTGGATGGGCGAGCATGACAAATTTCATACACCAGATTGACACATTTGGGCTCTTCACAAAGTGTTACCAATGTCCACCACCAGCATCGGCAGTCTCACCACCACCCCACGGCCTTAATGCCACCGCCGCTGCTCCGCCACACCACCCTTTCAACCACACTCGTAGCCCCTGAATTGCTCAAACTATAGTGGGGGTTCCCTCCTCATGGCTTAACTAAAATGCAACCATGAATATGTCATCGTGTCATTAGCAGCACACGCTGGTTCATCTTTGCTACCTTTAGACTGTTAACAGAGAAGATAATACACACACAATGGTCATCCAATTTGAGTCTTTCTCTGTCGTTTTTATTTAGCTTAAAGAGTTTGTAATGCATTTCCAGAAAACGAAAAAAAAAGGAAAGAAACAAAGTTTGTATCAAAAATTGAAGATCCTACGTTGTAGCTATGATTCAGTCTTTGATAATGTACGAGTTGTTATCTTGCCCCTGCCCTTCACAATAATGTCAAGCTTTCCCTTGGTTTTTTTAGTTCAATGTTGAGTATTGAATTATCAAAGCAAACATTTGCCCCTATCTAATGGAAAGTATATATGAAAACTTGGTGGGCGAGTGGTAAGAAGTTCTATATTTTTTAAGCAAGATGTTGATAAAGAGAAGAGGCTTTGTCTAGGTCTAATTTGGCTTGACTTAATTCCCAATATAATTACCGGATATCAAGGGTCTAAAACAAAAAAGAAAAAAAAGAGATGGAATCTACTTAAACTATAACATGACAGAATAATAAGTCCCAATCCTACTGTAGGATTCTGCTGTAAAGAAAATTGGCAGTGAATTGTCTCTCTTATTTCTGGACTCTTTACTTTCCTCTATTCAAAGGCTAAGCCAAATCATTTTCATTAGGAAAAGAAAAAGAATGATAGGAAGTCTAAAAGCTTTGAAAATGGAAGAACTTGACTGATCATACCAAATCAACCAAACAGTTTTTGATACAGAAAGGATAACACATAAGGGAAGGGGGTTACTATGAAGTACTGAAATGTTTCCTGATATCAAGCATTATGTAAGATTTAATGTTGGTGGAGTTGTAACAATCAGGCAAAAACGATTCTTAGAAAAGATGAAGAAAAGGGTTGATTGCATGCCCAAAGCTTGACATTGCTCAAAATGGTTAAAGGGATAGCCAGCTAGGAACGATTCTCATATTGTGTAATCATCAGTCGTGCAATTTGACAGCAAACTAATAAAAATAACCTGAAAACCAGCTAGTAGAACTGAAGGAGATGATTAATAGCAGTCCATAGAACCAATTTTATGATGAATATTTTGATTTTCGACCCAGACTTTTACACCCCCAATATCTAGGGCGTTGGTGCTTGGACCTTGAAAGCGATAGTTCAAGCAATAAAGCAGCTTTCAAGCAGGGCATAGGTAGGGAGAAGAATAGCTGAAACTTGAAAGCGTTTCTTCTTTACCAACAAACTGTGGGAATCTCTAAAAATACATTACTTTAAATCCTCTCAACTTGTTGAATATTATTTTTTTCCGAGGATAATTACATGAATCAATTAAATTAAAACGGGGATTGGATATGTTGGTGGATTGTTAGGCAATAAAGTTGCTAGCAAAGACATACATAAATACACAAATGGCAGTAGTAGTTTGGGAATCTTAATGATCTTGCAGCCATGAAAGAGCTAATATGTTGCATTAGTCACAAGGCTGTCAAAGCTTCCTTTTCTAAGAGAAATAAAAAGGGAAAAAAAACCATATTCCCTTTGCAGTGCATGCGACCAAAGTGGGAAAAAAATAAAGGGTTTCAAGGCTTTTCAGTTGAAGTCATTTCTCTTTAATCGTAAGGCAACAAGACAAATGATTGGGGGTGGCAGACAATGCTCTTCTTCCTGCATAATACAAGACAACTTTCCTTTTTGTTTTTCAGACTCAATTTGGTCTAAAGATTAATGGAGAAGTTGTGAATGTGACAAAATGCTAGCTTTACGGCATTTAATTCTTTCTGTTCCCTAATTTAACAAATTCGACAACAATTCAATCAATTTTCTTGTTAATGCTTGGCAATGGCATATTTGAAACATCATCCATTCGTTCACAAAACACCATCAATACTAAATATTTATGCTATTGTCTTTGTAATACATTCATAACAAAATGTAATATTCAAAATGTCTAAATAAAAAAATATTCCAAGGGTTTGATACGATACACGATAATCATTTCCATCTAAATTTAATTAGTGAGGAAGTGATTCTGGCATTTGAAGTATTAAACAAAATATTAACTTTTATAATAATGTAAACTTCGATAATGTGATTTTCTTTACATAATGGTGAAAAATAAAGTTAAAATTAATTTTGTAAACAAAATTATTATTTTTAAAATTATTTTTGTAGGCAAAATTATTCTTTTTCTTATCCATTTATTTTACTTAATATAATTTTTTTATATAAATTGGTGTCACATTTAACCGGATACTATTTTAGTTGAGAAAAGATTAATATATTATTATTTTTAAATGATAACTAATATTGGATTTTGCTCTTTTTCGATGCAATTTTCCTCCATTTATATCCAATACCATTTTAGATGATTAACATATGGCTTTTTTTTTTTTTAACTAAAGTTTCTTCCATGTCCATTTTATGGCTCATGAAGACTAATCTTTTCGGGGATATGTGGCTACCATTCTTAATAATGTCTTCTTCAAGGTTCGAACTTGTGTTCTCTTTTTGGGTGTGCAATGCCTTATCACTTCACCAACACTTGTTGGCAACACATGGATTACTAATATTTGGTTAAATTCAAATATCAATCCCTGTACTTTACGAAAGTTGTGGATTTAGTCCATGTCCTTTAATTTGGTCATTTTTATCCCTGTATTTGTCAAATTATAAAATTTCAATCATCACCAAATGATAACTGTTAAATCCATTAAGTTATGCTCTTTCCAAAATCTGATATGACAAACTTATTACATGTGTAATGCCATGTCATCTTGTTATTTCCACATATGACTCAAAAAATCCAATTAATAGTTTACTGATTGTCATTTGCGTCAAGATTGAAATTTCAAAATTGAAAAGTATAGTGAATTAAAATGATCCAATTAGAGAATATGGACTAAATCTACAATTGTACGCATAGTACAATAATGGCGGATCCTGAGACTAAGTTTTGGGGGGCCAAGTAAAATTTTCAAAAAATTTTAGGATTTGAATGATTTTTTTTAAATTAGGGGTCTAATTAATTTTTTTTGTGAGATTAATGAGAATTTTCAATAATTTTAAGAGAGCTTAATTAAAATTTGAAAAAACTAAAAAAGTATAATGAGAATTTTCAAAAAAATTGAGGGGGGCTAATGAAAATTTTCTAAAAAAATCAAAGAAGAAATCAAAATCTATTTTCCAAAATTTTGGGGGGCCAAGGCCCCGGTCTTCCTCTGTAGTAGAAGAAAAATAATTGAATTTAACCAAACAAATTTAACTAAATTTAACTATTACTGTTTGGGCTAGGACTAAAATTTTAAAATTTAAAAAGTATAAGTGTAACACCCCTTACCCGTATTCAACATCTGAATCGGGTAACGAGACATTACCGTACTTAGCTTACTCGAATATACCACCACAGTTCATAAAATTTCATTTCAAAATTAAAACTTTTTATTAAAGACCATAATGTCCTTATTAAAGGTCTACAAGACCCTAAACTTGTACCCGAAATGATTCGGGGCCAAACCGGAAACTTTTGAACACTTATACAAATTTGACATAAAACAGAGCCACACACTCGTGTGGAGGAAGGGACACGCCCGTGTGGCACATCACATGCCCGTGTTCCACACCCGTGTGGATTTATTTTCTAATTCGAAACTACAGGGGTTTTCACATGGCCTAACACACGCCCGTGTCCATAGCCCGTGTCCCACACACGGCCATGACACGCTCGTGTGTTCGCCCGTGTGCGAAAACCTTGGCATTCTGTTTATGATGTCAGCATCTCAATAAGGGCACACGGCCAAGGCACACGCCCATGTCTTAGGCCGTGCCTCCCACACGGTTGAGACACACGGTCGTGTCTCTTCCCGTGTGTTTACTACTGAGCATACTGACTTGCCAACCTAGCATGCATGGGGACACACGGCCAATCAACACGCCCATGGGGCTGACCGTGTGTCACACACGGCCTAGACACACGCCCGTGTGTCTACCCGTGTGGACATTTGAAAGGCTATCTACCAAGTCAAATGCCACCCTACACAGCAACCAAACTTATACCAATTCAATCTAACATATATTGTGACATAAGGCACTTATAAGAACTCAAAATCAAAACAACCATACAAGCAACCACTTAATGAATTTCATCATCTTTGAATATATAAACTTGTCAAGTTTTGGCCAATTTCCAATGGCCTTTTACAAAATGAATTTAACAACATTAATAGCCAACACTTTGGCTAACAAATATGACATAACAAAATGACCAAGTCCTATACATGCCATACTCAAAATGAAACTAACTTGGTTATACAAAAAAGTAGTCGATAGTGTGATTTTCGAACTCCGACGTTCCACGAATTCTCGAGCTAACTTGGCAATGCTACAAGGAAAAGGGAAATGAGAGGGGTAAGCATAAAGCTTGGTAAGTTTGCATGAAATGAACAGCAACATAAAGCTCGTAATGTCATCCATCCATTGCATTGAAATAAAACACAAGTCTCGAGCTCATTTCCATAACTTACTCATATTTATTCTTACCGATTACGTATCATGCCACATACCATAAACCATTCTCATGAATTATTCACATATACCTGTATCACTTCATCACATAGTCTTAGCATTAGTCTCATCTCTATCATAAGCTTAACTATTTACCCCATTGAATCACTTGGGATATTCGAAGATACATGATCCTTCTCATTCACATAATTATGACGCCAATGCCACATCCCAGATGTGGTCTTACATGGGGTCACTTCTAGATGCCGATGCCATATCCCAGATATGGTCTTATACAGGATCTTATATCAATTGTCGATGTCATATCCCGAATATGGTCTTATACGATTTTCATATTCAATGCCGATGCCATATCCCAGATATGGTCTTATACGAAATTTCAATTTGGTGCCGAGGCCATGTCCCGGACATGGTCTTATACGGGACCTTACTCATCTCAAATCTTGATGATATTATTCTCTCATTTATTTAAGTCCAACCGGGACTTCAACGTAACAATTCTCATCATTTTCTCATTCGACATCATTACTCAAATTCATTGAAATAATGTTCATCATCACTAATATTAAACATTTAAAAACTAAATAACATGATGTTGAATTTAGTATACACAAACTTACCTCGATTTCAAAATAGGCCAATTTGCCGATCTAGTCCGATACCTTGCCCTTTCCTCGGTCAATGTTAATTCCTCATTCTTCTTGATCTATATTAGCAAATTAGCTCATTTAATTATCACATTAATTAATACAATTCAATAATCATACTTGGGCAAAAATGCCATTTTGCCCTTAGATTTTTACAAAATGACCATTTTACCCATAAGCTCGTAATTTGATTTTAATCGAATTTCCTCCTCTTACAAGCCTAGATGAACATTTATTTCTCTTATGGCAACCATCAAAACTCAACATTTCACACATTTACCTCTTATTTTACAACCTTTACAAAAAGGTCCTTTTTAGTGTTTTCATGGAAACATCTTTCACCAAAGTTGTCTATTAACTACTATGATTCATTTTCTTCCATAAAAATGCAGTAAACAACATACATGCTCACATGGCAAAACCCTAAACTTTTAACCATTTTGCAAATAAAATCCCTCTTTAGCTAGCTTAAGCTTTAGGGGTTTCAAAAGTACAAATATCATCAAGAAAAACCATTAAAATCACTTACTTGAAAGGTGAAGAGATTGCTGAATTTTTTGGGTTTTCAAACCCTTATTTGCTGCTAATTTTCGATGGAAGAAGACGAGTGAATAGAAGGATATCATCTTTTCTTTATTTTATTCTATTTCATCAATTTAATCCACCTACTACACCAACTTTGACTAATTTTGACTTCTTTGTCCCCCTATGGCCGGCCACCCTATATCTAAGGGTCAATTTTCACATTAAAGTCCTCCAATTAATATTCTATGGCTATTAGTCACCTTTAACTTGTAAAATAGAACTTTCACACTTTATGCGATTTAGTCCTTTTTCGCGATTAAGCATGAAATCGCTAAAATTAAAGCATGAAAATTTTCATGCACCCATATAATCATGCTATAACTCATAATGTAATATTAAAATAATTTTCTTCAACTTCGGATTAGTGGTTCCAAAACTACTATTCCGACTAGCCCCTAAATCGAGCTATTACAATAAGGACTAAAATTGATCAAATTAAAATATAAAGATTAATTCCACAACTTTCAAAAAGTACAAGGATTAATAACAAATTTTAATCTTAATATTTAATGGTTAATTTTTTTAAAACAATCTCATTATAAGTTCTGATCATATCTACTCTTTTTGACACATCCATGTCGTCTTGGATTAGCAATAACGCCCATACCAGTCAAGCTAAGACTCAATCGGCCCGTTAAAATTAAATCTCTATTTGATGGCAAATTCTATTTTTTTCAACTTAACATTAATGTTAAACTAAGTTTTATTTGATAATATGTTTTGATA
Source organism: Gossypium sturtianum (assembly GCA_025698515.1). NCBI lineage: Eukaryota > Viridiplantae > Streptophyta > Magnoliopsida > Malvales > Malvaceae > Gossypium > Gossypium sturtianum. The sequence goes on from CM046943.1 coordinate 18,100,535, forward strand.
TAACAAATTAAAGTGTTTATAAATAAAAGTCAAAGTTAAAAACAAAATTGATAAAATGATTTCTCAAATGAAGTCTAAGAGATAAAATTTTCAACCAATACTTTAAAAATCTTAGAAAATTTTTGAATCAAACTTAAAATCAAGTTAAAATGATTTTAATTAAGAACTCTTTCAACTAGTCAAACTATTTTTAAAACAAGTCAAAATAGTTTTGTAACACCCCTCACCCGTATTCATTGTCAGAATAGGATTATGGAGCATTACCGGACTTATTACACAATTAAACATGCATTTCTCAGACATTTATCCATTTCAAATATAAATCAATCACAATCATTAACATTGTCTCTAATACGAGCCTACGAGGCCCAAAACATGCATTCGGGGTGGTTCGGGACTAAGCCGATAACACAGTAAATTTTTAGAAAACTTAGAAAATTTCTCAAAATATAGGGGACACATGACCGTGTGGCCTGGCCATGTGTCTCACACGGCCAAAGGCACGCCTGTGTCACAGGCCGTGTGGACATTTGAAATGGGATCACATGGCCGTGTCCCAGCCGTTGTCTGACCTCGTGTAACTCCCTAACTTGGGTCACACGGCCAACCACACGCCCGTGTAACCAGCCCGTGTGCCCTTCGAAATGGCCACACACGCCCGTGTGCCAGGCCGTGCCAAACCTGTAGGGTATACTAACTTATGCCACATGGCCAAGTCACACGCCCGTGTGCTGGGCCGTGTGGAGCATACTGACTTGCTTTCTAATTAAACACCAAGGGACACACGGTCGTGTCACCTGACCGTGTGTCACACACGTCTGAGACACACGCCCTCGCTCTGCCCGTGTGGACAAAAATAGGCTGTTTACCAAGCCATTTTGCTCAACCAAATTGCATACACCTACACCAAACCAATTGGCACAAAACAAGGCATAAATAGGCATCCAAACCAACCTCAACCAAGCCTAATTCATGTTAATTCCATACCACCAACCATAAGACACACATTTGTCAAAATAAGTAATATAATTTCATACCAAAATCACATTCACAATTCATCTAAATGGTCAATTTCAATTATACATAAAATTACCTAAATCACAAGCAAACCAATATCAAATTTCAACCATTTAGTATCCATAATACCAATTCTCAACAAGCATCAAAAATCAACCATCAAACACATAACAAAGGCCATATGCACATATATATACATACATCACCAAATATGTCAAAATAAACCAACTCTCATGGCTATATACAAAACCAAACACTTGACATTTATAAGCCAACTCAAGTGGCTAAATCCATTACCAATATATATTAAAATGACCAAAGCTCCCAAACATGCCATATAACCAAAATACATAGATTCCAAAGTACCAATGTGATAGTTTGATAGTGTGATGATGTAACACCCCTCACTCGTATTCAACGCCGGAATAGGGTTACAGAGCATTACTGAACTTATCACGCATAAAAACATGCATCTCTCATACAAATTAATCATTTCAAATACAATTCATTCACAACCCATCATTTTGTCCCTAATACGAGCCTACAAGGCCCTATACATGCATTGGGAGTGGTTCGGGACTAAATCGATAACTTTGGAAACTCTTAGAACACTTAGAAAATTTTTTCAAAAACAGAGGACACACGCCCATATGGCCCGGTCGTGTGTCTCACACGGCCAAAGACACGCCCGTGTCACAGGCCGTGTGGACATTCAAAATGGAAGCACATGGCCGTGTCCCAGCCCGTGTCTGACCCCGTGTAACTCTCTGACTTGGGTCACACGGCCAATACACACGCCTGTGTGGTTAGCCTGTGTGCCCTAAAAATGGCCATACACGTCCGTGTGCCAGGCCGCGTGCTAGGCCGTGTCAAACCAGTAAGGTATACTGACTTATGCCACACGGCCAAGTCACACGCCCGTGTGTGAGGCCGTGTGGAGCATACTGACTTGGTTTCTAATTCAACACCAGGGGACACACGGTGTGTAACATAACCGTGTGTCACAAACGACTGAGACACACGCCTGTGTCTCTGCTCGTGTGGACAAAAATAGGCTATTTACCAAGCCAATTTGCCATCCATTCTTATGCTCACCTACACCAAAATCAATGGCACCAAACATAGCATATATGAGCATTTAAAACAACTCTAAAACAAGCATACTTCATATCATTTCCATACCAATCAATACAAAACATAAATACCACATTATGCCAACTAATTTCATACCAATCTTTATCTTTTCAAATCATCAAAATGACCATTAAAAAATATGCATTCAAGCCTTTCAACCATTCAAAACATCACACAAGCCACATACACTTATATATACTTAATTCAAACATACCAAAATAAACCATCTCTCATGGCTATATATACAAACCCAAAATATAAACATTTACAAACCAATTCAAATGGCCAAAATCATTATCAAATTATAACCAAAATGACCATAATCCTATACATGCCATATAACCAAAACATAAGCTTAAAAGTACCAAATTGATAGTTGGATAGTGTGACGAAATCTTCGACGATCCCCGAATCTGAGCTAGCTTTGGAATTACTATAAAACACGGGAAATTAAACAAAGTAAGCTTTATAGCTTAGTAAGCTCGTATGAAATAAACTCAATCTTAACATAAATATACAAATCATCAAATTGAACATATCAACATGTAGTTCATTTAACTAACAAACCTTTCACATTTTCAATCATAATCTTATACATGAACTTCGTAACTTCTTCGATTTAAGCTTATACGGTTCATGTACATACCTGTACATCTCATACACAACCACGTCTTTCATTTACCCGTTGAACCATTCGGAATACTATCGGATACTCGGGAAATTCGCATTGAAGTGCCACATATATAGCCAATGCTATCTCAATCTCTTATCACATATATGCTCGCTCTCGAGCTATCAACGGGCCTGCTCACACAAGTTGTGGGTTGTAACATCCCAAATATGGGGTTATTTGGAATTTAATTATTTTCTTATTATGAACTGCTGTGATATTATTAATAGAGTAATAGAGCTTAATTTAAGGCTTTGGGTGTGCCCCGGTTTGATAAAAAAAAATTCAGTTTTAACTTTAAAAGTAGGGAGCCTTAACAAGTGGGTGTTATAAGAATAAATGGGGATAATTTGGACATAAGATGAGCCTAGAATAAGTGGCAAAGTAAGCCCACTTAAGAGCTAGCATGTGACGCCACAGGGATAGGGGAGAGCCTTGGTTCGAGTCACAAAATTCCCTTTCTTTTGCTCTTTATTTGGATTGGCACAAGGGGAGAGAAATTCTCTCCTTGAATTCTTTTATTATTATTAATAAGAGATAATATGAGCTTTTGAAATTTGGTTTTTATTTGGATAATAAGGAGGCTATTTTACTCATGGATTATCATGGGATTAATTAGAGATGGCAAGAGGAAAAATAGGTATTTGGGGTATTCAAATTAATTGGAATACTTTCAAGGAGTTTAGCCAGAATTTGAACTCCTTGATGAAAGGAGTGGACGGCAAGGTGTTGGGGGGGGATAAGGCCGAATTTGCCTAGTGATTTACTTCACAAAATTCGGCTAGCCTTCACTTCTTTTGGATTTTCTCTCATTCCCCCTCAAGCAAAAACATCATTTCCATATAACTTTTCCTTCTTTTTGGCCGAATTCTCTACACCCTCTCCAACCTATTTCCTTTTCTTTTCTTCTCAAAGTCCAGCCTTGATTGATATTGGAATCAACCATAGCCAGAACCTACACCTTACCCTTTACCAAATCCCTTTTCTCCTCATTAAACTCTTTCTAGCCGAATATACATCTCATCTTGGTGCCAAGTTTCTTTTCCCTATCTTGAAACACCTTGGCCGAACAATAAAGGTAGGAGAGATCTCTTGAATCTTCCTTGGCAAACGATTTAAGAAAGTAAGTATCTAGGCCGAATGCCTATTGTTCTTCTCATTCATATTACAATCGACTTTTACAAGAGTAAGTCTTGATTTCAGAGAAAGGCTCCTAACACTTTGGTGTCGATTCCTTTTAGGTACTTCGGGATCTCAAAGTAGTGAGATCGGATCTTTCATTCCTTAACAATCGGATTTGGGTAAGTAGTGGTAAGGTTCTATTCTTAGTATTTTATTAGTATTCAATTAAGCCAGAAGGCTATTAGTTTTACTTACTAATCAATGGTGATTGACGAAGCGATTTGGGAATCAAGTATTGCGATTAGTATCCAAAAGTGTGAAGGTAAAATTCGGGTTCACAAGGAACCCTCTCAAATTAACTGGTTGGCCGATTAGGCCATAGTACTAATATGGGTATTTGGCCGAATATAGGGATCAGCAGATCTAGGGTGGCCAACGTTTCTTTTTCGGATTTAGAACATCCAAGGGTGACAGGTGTGTACATACACACTTATAATTAATTAAATGTACTAAACTGTTGTGTGTGCTAACCGGATCTGTGTAGATTCGGGATTAATACCATGAATGGTATGAGCGAGGAAACAGGTAAGTCCTTGTTGACTATGAAATATTTTAAGATGCTTTTGGGAAGCATGGTGTGTCTAGTACACGTTGCTTATTGCTTGATGATAAAACTTGTACATGTGATTAAGTACATGGTAGCATAAATTATGTGATATAAATGTTGATGTGGGATTGATGAGTGGAGGGGCGGTGATATTTCGTCTTGACGAGCACCGATGTTTTGGTAACACACTTTGTGACTATATGTCACCGGAGGTTTGGTACCTCCAGAGGTTTGGTACCTCATAGCGACTCGTCCCTCGTAGTTAACACCACCGTGGGTTGGCCCCACTTGAGATATGGGATCGTCGCGGTGATTTGGTATCACACGATGGGTTGGCCCCATCACACGATTTGTGTCCACGGACACGATGCTTTAGTAGCACATCGTGACTATATGTCACGGTGGTTTGGCACCACCGGTGTTTTGGTAACACATTGTGACTACGGTCACCGGTGGTTTGGTACCACATGGGGTAGACAAAGGCGTTTGGTTGGCTAGGTTGGGTGCATGACTTAGTACATGATGATTGATTATATGCTGTGTATGAAATTGTTTAAATACGAGAGAAGGGTTACGTACTGAGTCTTGGTGACTCACCTTCTCCTTTAACATTTTTTTCAGGTGACTCGTAGATGGCGGTTGAGGAGCCGGTTGGACTCGAGGTGGCCATGCAGTGGACTTGCATAAACTGAACTTTAAACTTAGTTATTTCATTTTATTGGGTTGTTTTTATTTTTGTTGTAATAAGGCCTCCATAAACTTTATTTGTGTTATTTCTTATACGTTGGATATTTACTTTAGACTATATTATTAAAACTGAACTAAAATCACATGTTTTCTTAAATTAACACGAAAATGTTTTATCGTGCCATCGGGTACACTTGAAATTTGTATAATAACCGGACTTAATTAAACTTCCAAATTAAATCTAAGTGTAGTTTGGCGAGATAACCAAAAAAATGAGAAGTTTTCAATAAAACTTAAATGGGTTTTGAAATGGTGTTCACAAGGTTTTTCTCCGTAACAAATCGAATTCGGTCGTAATGTTTGGGCCGGGTTTGGGTTGTTACAAAATTGGTATCAGAGCCCAGTTCAAAACTCCCTACACATGAGGGCCCAAGGCCCAAAAATGTTTTTGGTAGGCCTTATGGAATGATTTTTGGTTTTTGAACAGCATGGCCCGAGTCTCCGCACCAATCCGCCCGAGTAAGTACATCTAAACCTCTTGGTGAATTATATTCAGCCAGAAGGGTAGGAAGCATGGAACGTAGATAGACTTATAGGACTTGGACCCTAAGGTTAGATTACTCAAACACAAACGAAGCATAAGACTTAAAGGACTAAACCAACCTATGACTTAGTCAATGAGCTAGGGTGTGGTAACCCATGCGCATGTCTAGGATTGGATCCGGAAGAGTCCAGTATTTAAGCGATCCTCGTGACTCACCTCCTCTTCGCCAGGTATCCTGCAGTGCGTAGCTTCAGTTCACCCTAACTCAGGGGTTCGGTGGTGTGGCAACCTCATGCGCATGTCTAGAAAGGTTCGGTGAGAGCTTGGTATTTAAGCGGTCCGCGTGACCCACCTCCTCTCCACTCGAATCTCGCCTGGTGCGTAGCTTTGGTTCACCACGACCGGGAGGGCTCTCGGTCATAGGCTAAACACAATGATTAAAACCCAAAAGGAATTAGCCTTGTTTTTTTGAAATAGAATGAAACAACAAACCCTAATGTTTCCAAAACTTGTGCAATAACTTTCTCAAATCCTAGAACATTACTTTTATAACGTTTTCTCGAAAAACTTGACTGTGAAAAATTACGAAATACCCTTAGGAGTAAAATTACGAATGCCCCCGACCCATAAAATATTAATTCAATGGTTTGCCCAAAATTTTCAACTATTTTACAAATATTCAACAACTTAGCTTTGGAAATCATCAACCAAAATATTGGTTCTGGAAAATTACGAAAATGCCCTGTGTAGGAAAAAGACGAAAATACCCACAGGTTAGAAATGGCGAAAATGTCCGATGAGCGAATAGGTATGGAAAGTATTAAGGAATGGATGCATGAACTTCTTTGTGTGAACTAGGATAGGAAATGAAACTTTGTTTGCTCGAAAGAATCTCTGATTAAACCTTATCCATAAAATTTAAATCATGAGTAATAAAGTGAAACAAATGCTAACGCATAAAATTTTTCTTAACCAGATTAAAAGCGCGGTAGATAGAATGAGTTCTAGAGGACGTGGGCGCCGTGGGCGTGGTAGGGGTAGGATGACGGTGTGCTGAACCCGTCAGTCGGGGACAAGGTTACGAAAATGAGGTACCACTGCCACCACCACCTCCTACTTTTAGAGTGAGGCCGGATCGGGCCGGTGGCGGCGGTATCATGGTAGTCGTGTGTTGCGAGTGTTGGAGATGGTAGGCGGGGCTGGTGGAAATGTGGGAGCTCGGAAATCGTCCTCGAGGCGACTCCGATCTAACGGAGCGAGAGGTATTCCGAGGTGTGTCGGGAGTGGCACCCAGTCTGCGTGGAATCTCGCTAGAGTCAATGAAAGAATCATGGATGACCTTGACTTTGGCCGAGGAAGAAAAGCTAAAAGGCGATGTAAACTTCTAAAGGATGAAGCGTATCGGTGGTGGCTTACGGTTCGAGATGGGGCTACAGCAGATGAATTGACTTGGGAATATTTGAGAACCACCTATCGGAAGAAGTATGTGGGTACAGCTACACTGACGCCAGAGAGAAAGGCTTTTTGGGATTAGTGCAAGGAACTAAGTCCGTGTGTCGGAATATGAGGCGGAATTTTTAAGGTGAGTAGGTATCACGAGAGGCATCGTGTCTCATCGAATATGAGCGCTGTGTCCGCTTTGAGGACGGACTCCGAGATGATTTAAGGTTACTGATTGCCCCACAGCAGGTTCGTGAGTTCTCATCCCTAGTGGAGAAGGCTAAGGTAGCCGAAGGGATCAAGGAGGCTGTGAGGCAAAGCTATAGTAGGAACAATCAGAAGAGAGGATTTGGGTCAACTGGATCAAGCGGTAGTGCTCAGAAGAAGGCTAGGCCAAGTGGGCCCAATCAGGCGGCAAGGCCCACGACTACTAATCAGAGGCCGACTCGATGTAATCGTCGTGGGAAAGACCCATTGGGAGGTTGTTGGACCGGTGACAAAGGATGTTTTGAGTGTGGGTCTTTGGAGCATCGTGTCGAGATTGTCCCCGAAAACTAGCTAAGAAGCGGCGGAGAGCGAGCAGTGCTCGGGATAGAAATGTAGGACCACGGAGGGTCGTGGTAATGGCAGAGGAAACAACGGTCCTAACCGAGGTCGTGGAACTCAAGGCGCGGTGCAGGCAACACGAGGCTAGGCGGCTGGCTTAGTTTACTGCAGCGATGGGTCGCGAGGAAGGTGGCGCACCGGATGTCATAACCGACGCGTTTCTAATTTTTGTTTTCCTTATGTTGCATTGATTGATGTGGGCTCGGCGCTTTCGTACATTGCTAGTAGTGTGGTAGGAACTATGGACCTAAACTCAAAAGCGCTTCTAGGGAGATGACCGTGTAGTTAGCCCTTTAGGTCACTCCGTAGTCGTGGATAGACTTTATAGAGGCGTACCTCTAGAACTTCAAGGGTAGTATTTGTAGCTGATCTAATGGAACTACCGTTTGGGAGTTCGATTTGATCCTTGGAATGGACCGTGGGTTAAGTATCAAGCGAATTTGGATTGCGCGCCAAGCGCATGGTTCTTAAGGCAGTGAAGGTGATGAAGTGGTTATGATAGGAGATAGAAGAAACTACCTATCCAATGTAGTGACTGCCTTGAAGGCTGAAAAGATGGTCAAGAAGGGTTGCGAGGCGTATTTGGTTCAAATCCGTGCTTTGGAAGCTAAGGGGTTAGTAGTTGGAAAGGTCCGAACGGTTGGGGAATTTCTTGATGTGTTCCCGGAAGAACTTCCGAGTGCGCCTCCGATCGGGAAGTCGAATTCGGTATAGACTTGCTACAGAACGGCACTGTGTCCATAGCACCATACCGAATGGCACCAAAGGAGTTGGTGGAGCTAAAGGCTCAAATTCGGGAGCTCTTGGATAGAGGTTTATCGACCAAGTATATCTCCGTGAGGAGCGCTGTGTTGTTTGTCAAGAAGAAGGGCGGTTCTATGCGGATGTGCATCGACTACCGTCGATTAAACAAGTTAACGATCAAGAACAAGTATCCGTTGCCTCGGATCGATGACTTGTTTGATCAACCGAAAGGTGCGTCGGTATTCTCAAAGATTGACCTTAGGTCGAGTTATCATCAATTAAGGGTGAAGGAGGCGATGTTCACAAAAGCGGCATTCGAACTCGGTATGGGCATTTCGAGTTCTTGGTAATGCCATTCGGGTTGACCAATGCACCGGCGGCATTTATGGACTTGATGAATAGAGTATTTCAACGATTACTTGGACCATTAAATGTCGTGGTGTTCATAGATGACATATTGGTTTATTCAAAGACGAGAAGAGGAGCATGACAAGCATTTACGGATAGTTCTGCAAGTATTGAGGAGAAGCGATTATATGCCAAATTCGATAAGTGCGAATTTTGGTGAGGAAGTGGCTTTCTTAGGTCATGTAGTATCGTGGAAGGAATTAGAGTAGACCCTCGCAAGATTGAAGCGATATTGGATTGGAAACCACCTAGGTCGGTGGTGAGATCGAAAGTTTTACGGGTTTAGCGAGTACTATCGGAGATTCGTGGAAGGATTCTCTCTAATAGCAATAGCCGTTGACCAAGTTACTAAGGAAAGGTGTTCCATTTGTATGGACGGAGAAGCGACAAAGGAAGCTTTGATAAGCTAAGGAATATTTTGATGGAAGCTCCGGTTTTGAGTACAACCTAAAGCGGGAAAGTTATTCACCGTCTATTGTGATGCATCTCACCTTTGGGTTTGGGATGTGTGTTGATGCGAGATGGGAAGGTAGTAGCCTATGCATCCCGTCAGTTAAGACCGCATGAGGTTAACTACCCAACTCACGACTTAGAGTTAGCGGCAGTCGTCTTCGCTCTGAAGATATGGAGACATTACCTGTATGGAGAGAAGTCGATAGTCTACACGGATCACAAAAGCTTGAGGTATCTTCTGACTCAGAAGGATCTGAATCTGAGACAGCGTCGGTGGATTGAACTACTAAAGGACTACGATTGTTCAATCGAGTACCATCCGGGTAAGGCTAATGTGGTAGCTGACGCATTGAGCCGGAAGGTGGTGACGGACTTAAGAGCAATGTTCGCTCGGTTGAGTCTATATGATGATGGGAGTCTTTTGGCGGAACTCCAAGTAAAGCCAACTTGGATTGAGGAGATTAAGGAAAAGCAGTTAGTGGATGAAGGCTTGAGAGCTAAGAAGGTACAAGTTCAAGATGGTGGTTTGGAAGGAGTGCAGATCTGTCTAGTGATGGAGTGCTTTGTTTTCAGGGCGAGCTTGTATGCCAAGGGATACGAGAATTAAAGCGAGAAAAATTCTCCAAGATGCACATAGCAGCCCATATGCTATGCATCACGGGGCGACAAAATGTATGGAGACTTGCGGAAACAGATTACGGTGGCGGGGATGAAGTGTGAGATAACGGAGTTCGTAGAAAAGTGTCGGCGTGTCGGCGGTTAAGGCTGAACATCGATTACCATTGGGACTACTTCAACCGATAAAGATCCTCAATGGAAATGGGAGAGGATCACCATGGATTTCGTTAGTGGGCTACCCCTTACGCCCGGCAAGAAGGATGCGATTTGGGTAATTGTGGATCGCTTTGACTAAATCGGCTCACTTCATGCCGGTGAGAATGGATTACTCACTCCGAGCTTCTAAGCGAAGGCGTATGTGGGTGAAATAGTGAGGTTGCATGGTGTGCGATGTCGATTATCTCGGATAGGGATCCCGATTCACGTCAAGGTTTTGGAAAGCGTTGCATCAAGCTTTGGGTACGGTTAGATTTGATGACGGCTTTCCATCCACAATCGACGGACAATCGGAAAAGTAATCTGATTTTAGAGGACATGTTAAGAGGTTGTGTCTTGGATTTGGTGGTAGTTGGGAAGAGTACCTACCATTAGCGGAATTAAGCTTATAACAATAGTTATCAAGCGAGTATTCGGATGGCTCCGTCACGAGGCCCTATATGGACGAAAGTGTCGTACTCCTACATGTTGGACGGAGTTGGGGAACGACTAGTTAGGGTCCGAGTGGTAACAGAGACGGAAGACAAAGTCAAGGTGATTCGGTCTCGTCTCAAGGAAGCATCGGATAGGCGAAGTCTTACGCCGATCTCAAGCGCAAGGAAATGGAGTATCTTTGTGGGAGACAAAGTCTTTACGAAAGTGTCGCCTTGGAAGAAGGTGTTGAGATTTGGACGAAAAGGAAGCTAAGCCCAAGGTTCATCGGGCCATATACGATTGTAAAGCGAGTAGGACCGGTAGCTTATCGGCTAGAGCTGCCGGCGAATCGAATCGATTCATGACGTATTTCATGTATCAATCTTTGAGAGCGGTATCGGTCGGATCCTTCCGCACGTTGTGCCCGATGCGCGAGATTGAGGTGAACTCGGATTTATCTTTCGAGGAGGAACCAGTTCAGTTGTAGACCGAGATGTGAAAGTCCTACGTAGGAAAGCGGTGCCTTTAGTGAAAGTGCTATGGCGGGAACCACGGAGTGGAAGAAGCTACGTGGGAGCCCGAGGAGGTGATGCGGCAGCAATACCCCCCCCTCTTTTTGATCAAGGAATTTCGAGGACGAAATTTATTTTAAGAGGGTAGAAGCGTAACATCCCAAATATGGGGTTATTTGGAATTTAATTATTTTCTTATTATGAACTAACATGATATTATTAATGGAGTAATAGAGCTTAATTTAAGGCTTTGGGTGTGCCCCGGTTTGATAAAAAAAAATTCAGTTTTAACTTTAAAAGTAGGGAGCCTTAACAAGTGGGTGTTATAAGAATAAATGGGGATAATTTGGACATAAGATGAGCCTAGAATAAGTGGCAAAGTAAGCCCACTTAAGAGCTAGCATGTGACGCCACAAGGGATAGGGGAGAGCCTTGGTTCGAGTCACAAAATTCCCTTTCTTTTTGCTCTTTATTTGGACGGCACAAGGGGAGAGAAATTCTCTCCTTGAATTCTTTTTATTATTATTAATAAGAGATAATATGAGCTTTTGAAATTTGGTTTTTATTTGGATAATAAGGAGGCTATTTTACTCATGGATTATCATGGGATTAATTAGAGATGGCAAGAGGAAAAATAGGTATTTGGGGTATTCAAATTAATTGGAATACTTTCAAGGGAGTTTAGCTGAATTTGAACTCCTTGATGAAAGGAGTGGACGGCAAGGTGTTGGGGGGGGGATAAGGCCGAATTTGCCTAGTGATTTACTTCACAAAATTCGGCTAGCCTTCACTTCTTTTGGATTTTCTCTCATTCTCCCTCAAGCAAAAACATCATTTCCATATAACTTTTCCTTCTTTTTGGCGAATTCTCTACACCCTCTCCAACCTATTTCCTTTTCTTTTCTTCTCAAAGTCCAGCCTTGATTGATATTGGAATCAACCATAGCCAGAACCTACACCTTACCCTTTGCCGAAATCCCTTTTCTCCTGTTTAAACTCTCTCTAGCCGAATATACATCTCATCTTGGTGCCAAGTTTCTTTTCCCTATCTTGAAACACCTTGGCCGAACAATAAAGGTAGGAGAGATCTCTTGAATCTTCCTTGGCAAACGATTTAAGAAAGTAAGTATCTAGGCCGAATGCCTATTGTTCTTCTCATTCATATTACATCGACTTTTACAAGAGTAAGTCTTGATTTGGCAGAAAAGGCTCCTAACACTTTGGTAATCGATTCCTTTTAGGTACTTCGGGATCTCAAAGTAGTGAGATCGGATCTTTCATTCCTTAACAATCGGATTTGGGTAAGTAGTGGTAAGGTTCTATTCTTAGTATTTTATTAGTATTCAATTAAGCCGAAGGCTATTAGTTTTACTTACTAATCAATGGTGATTGTGAGCGATTTGGGAATCAAGTATTGCGATTAGTATCCAAAAGTGTGAAGGTAAGAATTCGGGTTCACAAGGAACCCTCTCAAATTAATGGTTGGCCGATTAGGCCATAGTACTAATATGGGTATTTGGCGAATATAGGGATCAGCCAGATCTAGGGTGGCCAACGTTTCTTTTCGGATTTAGAACATCCAAGGGTGACAGTGTGTACATACACACTTATAATTAATTAAATGTACTAAAGCGTCATGTGTGTGTGCTAACCGGATCTGTGTAGATTCGGGATTAATACCATGAATGGTATGAGCGAGAAACAGTAAGTCCTTGTTGACTATGAAATATTTTAAGATGCTTTTGGGAAGCATGGTGTGTCTAGTACACGTTGCTTATTGCGATGATAAAACCTGTACATGTGATTAAGTACATGGTAGCATAAATTATGTGATATAAATGTTGATGTGGGATTGATGAGTGGAGGGGGCGGTGATATTTCGTCTTGTGAGCACCGGTGTTTTGGTAACACACTGTGACTATATGTCACGAGAGGTTTGGTACCTCGGAGGTTTGGTACCTCATAGCGACTCGTCCCCGTGGTTAACACCACCAGTGGGTTGGCCCCACTTGAGATATGGGATCGTCTGCGCGGTGATTTGGTATCACACGATGGGTTGGCCCCATCACACGATTTGTGTCCACGGACACCGTGCTTTGGTAGCACATCGTGACTATATGTCACGGTGGTTTGGCACCACCGGTGTTTTGGTAACACATTGTGACTACGGTCACCAGGTGGTTTGGTACCACATGGGGTGAACAAAGGCGTTTGGTTGGCTAGGTTGGGTGCATGACTTAATACATGATGATTGATTATATCTTTGTATGTATGAAATTGTTTAAATACGAGAGAAGGGTTACATCTCGAGTCTTGGTGACTCACCTTCTCCTTTAACATTTTTTTCAGTGACTCGTAGATGGCGGTTGAGGCCAGGTTGGACTCGAGGTGGCCATGCGATGGACTTGCATAAACCGAACTTTAAACTTAGTTATTTCATTTTATTGGGTTGTTTTTATTTTGGTTGTAATAAGGCCTCCATAAACTTTATTTGTGTTATTTCTTATACGTTGGATATTTACTTTAGACTATATTATTAAAACTGAACTAAAATCACATGTTTTCTTAAATTAACACGAAAATGTTTTATCGTGCCATCGGGTACACTTGAAATTTGTATAATAACCGGACTTAATTAAACTTCCAAATTAAATCTAAGTGTAGTTTGGCGAGATAACCAAAAAAACGAGAAGTTTTCAATAAAACTTAAATGGGTTTTGAAATGGTGTTCACAAGGTTTTTCTCCGTAACAAATCGAATTCGGTCGTAATGTTTGGGCCGGGTTTGGGTTGTTACATGGGTCAAGACGTAGCTACACGGTGCTGTTCACACAAGCTATCAAGTAACCGCAACACATGCCGGTATACTCAGCCACCGGTAGCACGTACAGGACCATCACCCGGATCACATAATCACAATAAGCCCTAATGACATGTCATTCGTATCCTAATCTATTCCTAAGGTTCAACCGGGATTTCACACTTGCCGAATCTTCATCAAATCATTTTCGACCATGTCCGTAATCTCATATTCATAGTTTATGCAATATCAAAGCATTTAAAATACATTTATAATGTAATTTATTACATACAAACTTAACTCGGATGTAAAAACGGCTAAACTGGTCGATTAGTCGAGAACTTTATTTTTCCCTCAATCTAGATCCGAGTTTCACTTTTCTTGATCTATATGTAATCAAAATTAACTTAATTAATTATCTCTCTATTCAATTTAGTCCAAAATTCACTTTAAGGCATTTTTACACAATTGCCCCTAATGTTTCACATCTTTTACAATTTAGTCCTTATTTCATAAAAACACAAATTCATGCAATTCAACCACAACCTATGCTAGCCGAATTTCAATTAGGTCCCTAGCGACCCATATTTTTCATTTATTTCAAATTTTAACCACAAAGTTTCCATATTTCACAATTTAATCCCTAATTTGCATTTTCACTAAAAATCACTTTATAAAACTTGTATAACTATCAACAAATTTTCATAATCTATCATTAAGCATCAAAATACTCATGTATTCATCAATGGAAACATCTAAAATATTTAACAGTTTTGCAAAATAGTCTCTAGGCTAGCTAGACTAAGCTGCAACGATCTAAAAAACATAGAAATCATTAAAAACGGGACAAAAACGGACTTACAATTGAGCTAGGAGATGACTGAATGCTTCAAGCCCTAAAAATGGTGTTCTCCCTACTAATTTTCAGGTAGAGAAGATGATAACTATTAAAATATGGTTTTGGTTTTATTTATTTTACCTTAATTAATCAAATTACCTATTTAACCTTATTCATTAATCTTTAAAACCATTAAAAAGATGTCCATCTTTGTCCACTCATACTATAAATGGAATAATTACAACATATGGACTTCCACTTTAAGGTTCCATAGCTATTAGACACCTTTAGCTAATAGAACTCAAGTTTTACACTTTACGCGATTTACTCCTTTTTATCAAATTGACCAATCAAACGATAGAATTTCTTAACGAAATTTTCACACAATCATAATACCATACTGTAAACATTAAAATAATATTAAAATATATATTTTGACTTTGAATTTGTGGTCCTGAAACCTCTGTTCTGATTTGACTAAAAACGAGCGGCTGTTAAGATGAGATCTCCGACGATTCCCAAATCCGAGCTAGCTTCGATATCTCTATAAAACACGAAAAAATAAATATAGTAAGCTATAAGGCTTAGTAAGCTCGTATAATAATAAACTCATCTTACAATACATACACAATTTAAGCAATTTACCATATCATGATATAATTCATATTGTTACACAAACCTATCAAATAATTCATTCACAAGGTTAGATCTGAATTTCACAATTTCTTCGATTCAATGCAAGTACGGTTCATGTACATAATTGTACCATTTCGTATCAATCTCATACTCATCCGTACCTTTGATATACCCGTTGAACCATTTGGAATACTATCGGATACTCAGGAATCTCGCACCCTAAGTGCCACATACATAGCCGAAGCTATCTCAATCTCATATCACATATACTGCTCACTCTCGAGCTATCAACGGGTCTGCTCACACAAGCCGACGGTCATGACGAAGCTACACTCTTGCTCACACAAGTGACGAGAATCTGCAGGCACATGCTTGGATAACTCACCAATCGGTAGGACGTACGGACCAGCACCTAAATCACATAAACCCTAATGACATGTCATTCGTATCCTAATCTATTCCTAAGGTTCAACCAGGATTTCACATTTTTCGAATCATCGTCTAATATGTCTGCAAGGTCGTATTCACAATTTATGCAATATTAAAGCATTTAAAACATAATTGTAACAATGCTTATTACATACGAACTTACCTCGAATGCAAAAATGAAAAAATAATCGATTAGTCCAACACTTTGTTTTTCCCCCGATCTAAATCCAAATTTCGCTTTTCTTGATCTATATAATATCAAATTTAACTCATTTAATCATCCATCTATTCAATTTAATCCAAATATCAACGCCCGTGTGGCTAGGCCGTGTGTCTCACACGGCCACCAGACACGCCCGTGTCACAGGCCGTGTGGACATTCGAAATGGGAGCACATGACCGTGTCCCGGCCCGTGTCCTACCCCGTGTCCAAACAAGTGAGCTTATTTGGGTCACACGGCCAACCACACGCCCGTGTGTCTAGCCTATGTACCCTTCGAAGTGGCCATACACGCCCGTGTGCCAGGTCGTGTGCTAGGCCGTGCTAAACCTGTAGGGTATACTGACTTATGCAACACATGTCCGTGTGAGAGACCGTGTGAAGCATACTGAATTCATTATAATTTCAAAACCAGGGGACACATGGTTGTGTAACATGACCGTGTGTCACACACGGCTGAGACATACGCCTGTGTCTCTGCCTGTGTGGACAAAAATAGGCTATTTACCAAGCCAATTTTCCACCCACAATTATGCTCACCTAAACAACCAAAATGGCACCAATCCATAGTATAAATAAACATCCAATTTAGCCACAATCAAGGCTAATACATACCATTTTCAATACTAGCAACTAGTATGCTTATACCTCAAATTTTACTCAACCAAAATATACCAAAATACATATACAAATCAACTAGTTAAACCTTTATTTAACATACATCATTTTGCACCAATTCACAAGCATGATACCAATTCCACAAACCTCATAATATAGGTATTCACATATTCATCCATGAACTCAAATATCAACTATATATGCACATATAAGCACATAACCAAATCCACCAAATTAAGCCAAATCTCATGGCTATATTTACTAACCAAAACATATACATTTACAAGTCATTACAAATGACCAAAATCATTATCAATCCATAATCAAAATGACTCAAAATGCCTATACATGTCATATACTTAAAATACCAAAGTTTAAAGGTACCAAGTGATAGGTGGTAGTGTGAAACGATCTTCGACGATCCCCGAATCCAAGCTAGCTTCGATATCACTATAAAACATGGGAAAATACATAAAGTAAGCTATAAAGCTTAGTAAGCTTGTATGAAATAAACTTAATAAAATTACATAAATATAATTCAATAATTTGAATACAACAACATGTAGCTTATATTAGCTAACAAACCTTTCAAATACTCATTCACAAAACTGTATTCTTTCTTCATCATTTTCTCAATTCAATACTAAAATAGTTTATACACATACCTGTACCATCTCGTACAATTCTCATACACATTCTCGTCTTTCATTTACCCGTTGAATCGTTCAAAATAGAAGTCGGATACTCAAGGGTCTCACACGATAAGTACCTATACCATGGCCCGAAGCCAAATCAAGGTAACTTATCTGAAATACTGATATCATAGCTTGAAGCCAAATCAGCCGATATGCATGGCCCGAAGCCAAATCGGTTTATCTCACACCCAAAGTGCTATATCATGGCCCGAAGCCAACTCACTGTATCCCCTAATGACATGTCACTAGCATCCTAAACTATTTCTAAGGTTCAACCGAGATTTCGAATGTCGAATCATCATCGAATCACTATTGTTCATATCCAAAGTCTCGTATTTGCAATTCATGCAATATCAAAGCATATAAAATACATTTGTATTGAAATTTATCACATACAAACTTACCTCGAATGTGGAAACGACGAAATAAGTCGATTAGTCGATAACTTTCGTTTTTCCCCGATCTAGATCCGAATTCCGCTTTTCTTGATCTAAATATTTCAAAATTAACTTATTTAATCATCTATTTATTCAATTCAATCCAAAATATATTTTAAGGCACATTTACACTTTTACCCCGAAACTTTCACATTTTTACAATTTAGTCCTTATTTCATAAAATCACAAATTAATAAAATTCCAAATATACCCATGCTAGCCGAATTACCATAATGCCCCTAGCAACCCATATTTTTCATTTATTTTGCATTTTAGCCACAAAGTTTCAACATTTCTCAATTTAATCCCTATTTTGTATTTTCACTAAAAATCACTTTATAAAACTTGTATAATACACAACAAACATTCATAATATATCAAGAAACTTCAAAATAAATGCTTACTCATCAATGGAAACATTTAAAATCTTTAATAGTTTTGCAAAATAGTCACTGGGCTAGCTAGTACTAGTTGCAACGATTACAATAACATAGAAATCATTAAAAACTGAGTCAAAATCACTTACCAATTGAGCTACCAAGTGACCGAACCCTAAAACAACTTATATGGCTTCTTCATCTTTTTATTTTTGGTGGAAATGAATAATATGAAAGCTTTTTCTTTTGTTTTACTAATTTTATCATAATTAATAACTAATTTACTATATTAACCTTAATACATAAACACATAAATCACTTAATGGTTGTCCATAATTGTCCACTCACCTTTCAAATGGTTTAATTACCATTTAAGGCCACCATATTTAAAAACCAAAGCTATTTGACACCTTAAACTAATAGAACATGCATTTTACACTTTACGCGATTTAGACCTTTTTATCAAATTAAGCATTCAAACGATAAAATTTCTTCACGAAACTTTCACATATACACTCAATCATGCTGTAAAAATTAAAATAATAATAAAATAAATATTTTGACCTCAGATTTGTGGTCCCAAAACCACTGTTTCAATTTGACCAAAAATGGGCTGTTACAGGAATTTTCGTCCCCGAAAATCATACCAGAAAAGAGGTTAGGGTACTATTTTCTCATAGCTTCCTCGGGCTCCCACGTGGCTTCTTCAATCCCGTGATGTTTCCATAAAACCTTCACCAAAACTATGTTTTTGTTTCTCAACTCTTTAACTTCTCGAGCTAAAATTCTGATCAGTTATTCGCTATACGTCATATCAGGTTGAATTTTAATCTCTGCCGGAGAAATTACGTGTGACGGATTTGATCTATATCGATGCAACATCGAAACATGAAATATGTTGTGAATATTTTCTAATTCTGAAGGTAAAGCTAGTTGATATGCTACTGGCCCTATTCTTTCAATAATCTCATACGGCCCGATAAATCGCGGACTCAATTTGCCTTTGCGACCAAATCGAAGAATCTTCTTCCACGTAGATACCTTCAAAAATACTTTGTCTCCGATTTGAAATTCAATGTCTTTATGTTTCAAATCCGCGTACGATTTCTTTCGATCTAAAGCTGCTTTCAAATTGTCGCAAATTACTTTCATTTTATCTTCAGTCTCTTTAACCAAATCAACCCCGTGAATCTTTTCTCACTAAGCTTGGTCCAAAACAACGGAGTTCTGCATTTACGACCATACAATGCTTCATACGGTGCCATCTTTATGCTCGATTGAAAACTGTTGTTATACGCGAATTCAACCAACGGTAAATATTTCTCCCAGTTACCTTCAAACTCTAATACACAGCAACAAAGCATATCTTCGAGAATCTGAATTACTCTCTTAGAATGACCGTCGGTTTGCGGATGAAAAGCAGTACTAAAGTGCGACCGCGTACCTAAAGCTTCTTGTAATTTCTTCCAAAACTGCGACGTAAACCTAGGATCTCTATCCGAAATAATAGAAACTGGCACCCTTTGCAATCTAACGACCTCAGAGATGTACAACTCAGCTAATCTATCAAGCGAAAATGCTGTACGTACCAGAATGAAATGTGCCGATTTCGTCAGTCGATCAACAATAACCCAGATATCATCTTTCTTTTTTGGAGATAGGGGTAATCTCGATACGAAATCCATCGTAACTCTATCCCATTTCCACTCTGGTACCATCACAGGCTGTAGTAATCCCGAAGGCACTTGATGTTCGGCTTTAACTTGTTGACAAACTAAACATTTTGACACAAACTCTGAAATGTCTCGTTTCATGCCCTACCACCAATACAACTGTTTCAAATTATCACACTTTTGAGCTTCACAAATTTGATGCAGAAATAACGGTTTAGCTTTTGACTCAGCTAAAATTGAACCATCATCAGACAAAGTTAACTGTGTATTCATCGCCCATAAAGCAAATAAAGATTTTCTACTCAGAGCGTCCGCGACTAAATTAGCTTTCCCCGGATGGTAATCAATCACTAATTCATAATCTTTCAACAGCTCGAGCCATCTTCGTTGTCGCAAATTCAAATCTTTCTGAGTCATTATATACTTCAAACTCTTATGGCCGGTAAAGATATGACACTTTTCACCGTATAAATGATGTCGCCAAATTTTCAATGCAAATACAATAGCGGCCAACTCTAAATCATGCATAGGATAATTCTTTTCATACTATCTGGAAGCATAAGCTATCACTTTTCCCTCTTGCATCAAAACACATCCCAAACCATTCAATGACGCGTCGCTGAAAATCACAAACTCTTTACCTGACTCAGGTTGAATCAAATCTGGTGCTTCAATTAACAATGCTTTCAACTGTTTAAAACTCTGTTGACATTTCTCTGACCACTCAAATTTCGCATCTTTCTTTTGCAATCTAGTCATCGGTATAGCAATCACCGAAAATCCTTTAACAAAACGCTGATAGTAGCCAGCTAATCCCAGAAAACTTCTAACTTCGGATACGTTCCTTGGTGGTTTCCAGTCAATAACTGCTGAAATCTTACTCAGATCAACTCATATTCCTTCTGCTGAAATAGTATGCCCCAAAAATCCAACCTCTCGGAGCCAAAACTCGCATTTACTGAATTTAGCAAAAAATTTCTTATCTCTCAATGTTTGTAACACAATCTTCAGATGTTCAGCATGCTTAGACTCATCTCGGGAATAGATCAGGATGTCATCAATGAATACAACAACAAATTTGTCTAAATATGGTCTAAAGATTCGATTCATCAAATCCATAAAAATTGCAGGAGCGTTAGTTAATCTAAAAGGCATAACAAGAAATTCATAATGCTCGTACCTTGTTCTGAATGCAGCATTCGGCACATCTGAATTTTTAACCCGCAACTGATAATAACCAGATCTCAGATCAATCTTCGAAAATACGCTTGCTCCTTTCAACTGATCAAACAAATCATCAATTCTCAGCAAAGGATACTTATTCTGAATTGTAACCTTGTTGAGCTGATGATAATCGATACACAATCTTATCGACCCATATTTCTTCTTTACAAATAACACTGGTGCACCCTAGGGCAAAAAACTAGGTCGTGCAACAACTGAGCTTTCAATTCTTTCAATTCTATCGGAACCATTCTGTACGGAGCTATAGATCTCGATGATGTTCCCTGTACTAATTGAATAGCAAACTCGACTTCTCTGATTGGTGTAACCCAGGTAACTCCTTTGGAAAAACATCAGGAAAATCACAAACCAGTAGTACTGATTCAATCTTTGATTCAGACACTTTTGTATCCAGCACATACGCAAGGTAAGCATCATAGCCTTTTCTCAAATATTTCTGAACTAACATTGACGATATCACAACAGGCAATCCACTCGACTCATCAGATTCAATTTGAAGGATTTCACTATTCTGACATTTCAATTCTATAGTCTTTCATCTACAATTCACAACAGCATCATGTAGAGTCAACCAATCCATGCCTAAAATCACATCGAATTCATTAAACGGTAAAAGCATCAAATTTTCTGGAAAATAATAACCTCGAGTCATCAAAGGACAATTCTTACAAACTTTATCAACTAGAACATACTTACCTAAGGGGTTCGATACTTTAATTACAAATTCAGTAGAATCAACAGACAAACTCTTACTAGACACTAAATTCATACAGATATATGAATGAGTCGATCCAGGATCAATCAAGGCAATTACATTAGTGTCTTAAAGAGAAAATGTACCGGTGATAACATCTGGTGACGGCGCATCTTCGCAAGTGCGAATAGCGTAAGTTCTGGCTGGTGCTCTAACCTCGGATCTCATAGCAGAGTCCTTTGTTGTTCCTTTGCTACTAGTCACATTTCCCGTATTTCTAGGTGGTCTCCCTCTAGCAGTTGTATTACTCGATCATGCATTCTGATATCTATCTTTCTCGAGTAACTCAGGACAATCTCGAATGAAGTGATCTTGCGAGCCACATTTAAAACAACCTTTATTATTCATCCAGCATTCCCCAAAATGTCGTCTTCCACACTGTTGACATTCGAGTTTATTGTTTCTCACACTACCCAAACTCGACACTGAAGTAGCCTGAGCTTTAGGACTCGTGTATTTCTTTCCACGATCTTTATTAGAATATCCTACTGAAGTATTCGAACGAATATACAAATCTCGTGATTTCTTTGATGAAGATTGATAGGGTTTATTCATCGATCTCTTTCTCGAATCTCTAGCTTCGAAATAAGCTTTTCTCTTTTCTTTGCCAAGTTCTTCGGCTTTGCAAGCTTTATCGACTAGCACCACAAATTCTTTCAATTCCAAAATCCTGACTAGTAGTCTGATGTCTTCGTTCAACCCGTCTTCAAATCTTTTACACATAATTGCCTCAGTGGAGACACATTTTTGAGCATATTTATTGAGTCTTACAAACTCTCTCGGTTTTGATCCTGTTTCAGTTCCAGAAACTGTTTGTGCTTTTGATCGATAAACCATTGACTGATGTATTTTTTTCTGAACTCAGTTTGAAATAATTCCCAGGTGACTCGTTCTCTTGGTACCACAGATACCAAAGTATTCCACCATTGATACGCAGTGTCTCTCAGAAGTGATACGGCACATTTTACACATTCAGCTGGTGTGCAGGATAGTTCATCAAATACTCTGATAGTATTCTCAAGCCAAAACTAGGCTCTTTCAAGATCGTCATCAACAGTAGCTCTGAACTTTTCAGCCCCGTATTTTCAAATTTTATCAACTGGCGGCTTACTCAAACGTAAAGGTTCCAAACTTTGAGGAGCTACGGGAACCAGTTGGGGAATAGGTGGGGGTGGAGGTTGCTGTGTAGCCGGATTAGTTCGGACAAACTCAAAAAACCACTCGTTCATCATTTGGAAGAAGGCTTCCTTAGCCTCACCTCCCTGACTACCTGATACGGGTCTCGACTTAGATTGCGCTACTCTGTGAATAGAGGCTGGTGCATTACTCTTAACATCATTAGCCACAGCTCGATTGAGATCCATTTACTATATGAAAACACGATTTAAACTATCAGGAGATATCACACTATCACAGGTTATATATCGCATGTATAGCTAGACTCTCACATACGCTACGTTAGTCCTAGAATCGACTAAACCTGGCTCTGATACCAATAAATGTAACACCCCTCACCCATATTCTTTATCGAAATAGGGTTATGGAGCATTACCGGACTTATTACACAATTAAACATGCATTTCTCATACATTTATCAATTTCAAATATAAATCAATCACAATCATTAACCTTGTCCCTAATACGAGCCTACGAGGCCCAAAACATGCATTCGGGGTGGTTCGGGACTAAATTGATAACACAGTAAATATTTAGAAAACTTAGAAGATTTCTCAAAATACAGGAGACACACGTCCGTGTGGCCCGACCGTGTGGACATTTGAAATAAGATCACATGGCCGTGTCTCAGCTCGTGTCTGACCTCGTGTAACTCCTTGACTTGGGTCACACAGCCAACCATACGCCCGTCTGCCAGGCCGTGCCAAACCTGTAGGGTATACTGACTTATGACACACGGCCAAGTCACACGCCCGTGTGCTGGGCCGTGTGGAGCATACTGACATGCTTCCTAATTAAACACCAGGGGACGCACGGTCGTGTCACCTGACCGTGTGTCACACACGGCTGAGACACACGCCCGTGTCTCTTCCCGTGTGGACAAAAATAGGCTATTTACTAAGCCATTTTGCTCACCTAAATTGCATACACCTACACCAAACCAATTGGCACAAAACAAGGCATAAATAGGCATCCAAACCAACCTCAACCAAGCCTAATTCATGCTAATTCCATACCACCAACCATAAGACACACATGTATCAAAATAAGTTAATATAATTTCATACCAAAATCACATTCACAATTCATCTAAATGGTCACTTTCAATTATGCATCAAATTACCTAAATCACAAGTAAACCAATCTCAAATTTCAACCATTTAGTATCCATAATACCAATTCTCAACAAGCATCATAAATCAACCATCAAACACATAACAAAGGCCATATGCACATATATATACATACATCACCAAATATGTCAAAATAAGCCAACTCTCATGGCTATATACTTAACATTTATAAGCCAACTCAAGTGGCTAAATCCATTACCAACATATATCAAATTGACCAAAGCTCCTAAACATGCCATATAACCAAAATACATAGATTCCAAAGTACCAATGTGATAGTTTGATAGTGTGATGAGATCTCTGACGATTCCCAAATCCGAGCTAGCTTCGATATCTCTATAAAACACAGAAAAAAATAGAGTAAGCTATAAAGCTTAGTAAGCTCGTATAATAATAAACTCATCTTACCATACATACACAATTTAAGCAATTTACCATATCATGATATAATTCATATTGATACACAAACCTATCACATAATTCATTCACAAGGTTAGATATGAATTTCACAATTTATTCGATTCAATGCAAGTACGATTTATGTACATACCTGTACCATCTTGTATCAATCTCATACTCATCCATACCTTTGATATACCCGTTGAACCATTTGAAATACTATCGGATACTCGGGAATCTCGCACCCTAAGTGCCACATACATAGCTGAAGCTATCTCAATCTCATATCACATATACTGCTTTCTCTCGAGATATCAACGGGTCTGCTCACACAAGCTGACGGTCATGACGAAGCTACACAGTGCTTCTCATACAAGCTGACGAGAATCTACAACACATGCCAGATAACTCAGCCATCGATAGGATGTACGGACCAGCACCCAAATCACATAAACCCTAATGACATGTCATTCGTATCCTAATCTATTCCTAAGGTTCAACCGGGATTTCACATTTGTCGAATCATCGTCAAGTATGTCCGCAAGGTCGTATTCACAATTTATGCAATATTAAAGCATTTAAAACATAATTGTAACAATGCTTATTACATACGAACTTACCTCGAATGGAAAAACAACAAAATAATCGACTAGTCCAACACTTTGTTTTTCCCCCGATCTAAATCCAAATTTCGCTTTTCTTGATCTATATAATATCAAATTTAACTCATTTAATCATCCATCTATTCAATTTAATCCAAATATCGCATTATGATAACTTTACACTTTTTCCCCTAATATTTTAATTTCTTTACAATTTAGTCCTTATCTCATAAAAATACAAATTCATGCAATTAGATCCCTACCCATGCTAGCCGAATTTCATATAGACCCATATTAGCCCATATTTTCCATTTATTTCACAATTTAACCATAAAATGTATACATTTCACACCCATAGTAGCCCATATTTTCCATTTATTTCACAATTTAACCACAAAATTTACACATTTCACAATCTAATCCCTCCTTGGAAATTTTACCAAAAATCACTTTACAAATGTTGTTTGTTTAAAAATAACCATACAATTTCTATCATCAAACATCAAAACATACACATATTCATCAATGGAAAAACCCTAAACCTTTAACAGTTTTGTAAATTAGCCCCTGGGCTAGCTAGATTAAGTTACAATGACTCCGAAAACATAGAAATCATTAAAAAGCGATTCAAAATCACTTACATGCAAGCTAGGGAAGGTTCCGAATGCTTCAAGCTATTTCAATGGATTTTTCAACCTTAACTTTCGGCTAGGAAGATGATGAATGAAATAAATGGCCTTTTGTTTATTAATTTATCATTTAATTTTCTAATTACTTAATTAACATTATACATTAAAATTTAAAATCATTAAAAAGATGTCCATATTTGTCCACTCATATTAAAAATGGTCTAATTACAACATAAGGACCTCAACTTTAAGGTTCTATAGCTATTAGACACCTTTGGCTAATAGAACTCAAGTTTTACACTTTACGCGATTTAATCCTTTTTATCAAATTAAGCACTCAAATAATAAAATTTCTTAACAAAATTTTCACACAATCATACTATCATGCCGTAGACATTAAAATAATAATAAAATAATTATTTTGACCTCAAATTTGTGGTCTCAAAACCACTGTTCTAATTTGACTAAAAACGGGTTGTTACAAGCTTCATGGCAAAAAGTATCGATATTTTTCAAACAACTCTTAGAAAATTAACATTTTTTTCACAAATTCAGCTAAGTATCGATCTAGATTGATACCTTTCATATGGTATTGATAAAATTTATCTAGTATCGATATTTCAGCTCCAACTGTCACTGAATTCTGCATTTAATGCAAAAATTATCGATACCATTTTATCTGGTATCAATACTCGTTGTTGTAGGTGAATTAAATGCACTGGTTTTCACGTCCCTAACAGTTCTATTCATATCTCCAACAACCACAATGGTTGGAAATCAATTAGGGGTATAAATTCTAGCTTCCAAAGATCCTACAACAACAAGAACGCATATTCAAGAAAAAAGATCAATCAAACAACCTTTGTGACAAATATTTCATATTTTTCTTTCATACGCTTGTGAGCTTTATTTCCATTCTTTTTGCTCAAGTGTTTTTCATTGTAATTGAGCTTAATTTGCAAATACATTGATCTCTTAAGGATTATTTCTTTATTTTCTTTTTTATATCTCTTTGAGAGAGTTTGTATCTTAAGGTTTGGGTAGAAACCTTAAGGGAGTTTGCACGGTTAAACCATATCCTCAAAGGTTATCAAATTAGTGAATTTGAGAAAATCTTTAGTTGTGAAAAGCTAAGGTAGTGGTGTAGGCAATTGGGGCTAAACCACTATAAATTGAAGTGTTCATTGTCTCTATCATTTTCTTAGCAACCACAAATTTTAAAGAGGCCAATTCACCCCCTCTTAACGATTTAAAGTTGAACTATCGAGCTAACAATTGGTATCAGAGCTAGTCATTTTTAGACGGTTTAACAACCAAAGAGGATATCGTTGAGGAAGCTTAATAATCATCAACTTAATTCCTACAATGACGTCTACTTCCGACTCAATTTTTCTTGGAGAGTCTCAATCTAT
Source organism: Gossypium sturtianum (assembly GCA_025698515.1). NCBI lineage: Eukaryota > Viridiplantae > Streptophyta > Magnoliopsida > Malvales > Malvaceae > Gossypium > Gossypium sturtianum. The sequence goes on from CM046943.1 coordinate 18,127,799, forward strand.
TTCCAAGCCTCCTTATTTCAATGGTGCTAATTATTCATATTGGAAGATAAGGATGATATCATTCATCCAAGCAAATGATCTTGCGGTTTGGGACATTGTCAATGATGGCCTTTTAATACCACTCAAGCAAGAAGAAGAACTCTTAGTTCCAAAGAGTAAGAAAGAATAGAACGAAGGAGATAAAAGGAGTATTCAACTCAATGCTAAGGCCATGCACACTCTCTTTTGTGCACTTGGTCTGGATGAGTATAGTAGAGTATCATCATGTTTGAATGCCAAGGAGATATGGGGTAAACTTGAGGTAACTCATGAGAGAACTAGCCAAGTGAGGAAGTCAAATGTGGGAATCCTCACTCTCAATTATGAGACCTTCAAGATGAAGCCTCAGGAGGACATCAAAGTTAAGTCTGATAGATTCACCATCGTCATCAGTGGGCTAAAATCATATGGGAAGACCTATCCCAATGGAAAAGTTGTGAGGAAGATGTTTTGAAGCTTGCCCAAGTCATGGGAAGCCGAAGTGATCACAATTGAAGAAGTAAAGAATTTAGAAACATTGACTTTGGATGAGCTCATCAGTTCTTTGCTCACACATGAGATGTGACTTAATGAAGGGGTAGAAGAAGCTAAGAATGAGAATAAAAAGGTTGGTGTTGCTCTCAAATCCACCACCGTTGAAGATAGTGAATAAAGTGAAGACGTGGATGAGAAAAAGAGATGGCCATGTTTGCTAGGAGATTCAAGAAGTTTATGAGGTCCAATAGAGGGAGAAAATTCCAAAAGGATGAAGGACTCAAGCTTGAATCTACCAAGGAGAAGGACTCTATCATATGCTATGAATGCAAGAAGCTGGGACACATTAAGTTTGATTGTCCCCAATGGAAGAAAAATGGGGCAAGAAAACAAAAGCTCAAGGCTCATGTTGCTACTTGGAGTGATGATGATTCATCCGACAGTGAAGATCAAGAAGTAGCCAACCTTTGTCTTATGGCCATTGATGATCACAAGGTAACTTGTAACGCCTCAACTGACCTGATTCGCTCGGTCTAGATTTTGGGTACTTAACAATTAAACAAAAACATATTACAATTTCTCATTTCTCTAAATATTCTATTTATCATTTTAACTGAAAAACTTAATATCTAAAAATATAATGAGTATTTAAAAATACTATTTACATCAGACGTGATATAGAAAATTATAATAAATAAGTTTGTTAACTATAGACACCTAAGATATATCCTAAAACTATGCCACATTTCCACTGTATGCATAATAACCCACTTCGCTGCTACTCCAGCGTACTCCTAGTATCATCCCTCCTAGCGCAAAATCTTTCCCAAGTACTTGGAAACCATAGTAAACTTGGTAAGTTCAAAAGGACTTAGTGAGCATTATTATAAATTACCTTGGTAGATACTTCTTATTCTTTGAAGGACATCAACGCGTCAACCATCGTTCTGAACCACTTATATCGAGCGGATACCACTACAGTTTTGATATATACATATACACCAACTATCATACTCTTAACATACCAATTCTTTCTTATCTGACTAACTGAAGAATCTTTCAGACATTTCTTAATTCTCTTTATTACATATGTAATTCTAAGCAGAACATACCTTCAAAAACCATTTTTTACAGACCATATCCTAATACTTGCACTTATCTCAAAACAGTTGTTTGCTAACAATAATCATGGGCGAATTCATGCATTTTTGGCAAATAACTATGCAGATCTAGGTACCAACAAACTATTAATCGAATCATACCCTGAACAATACCATGTAACACCCCAAACTCGGCCTAGACATTATGGACCGGATCTGGCATGTCACATTGAAGTTTTTTTTGAAAACTGTGTTTTCATTGAAAACCCTTCTTAATTAAAAGCTTGAGTGAAAACCCAGTTACATCGGTTTATTATTTTTTTCGAGGTTTATTAAAAAGTTATTACCATCAAAACCTTATTGTTGCTGAAGATTAATTTAAAACAAATGATTTACGAAAACGTGATGTTTAAAAATTGCATTGTAAAAACGTAGTGTTTTGAAAACAGAAATCGTTTTGGGAAAAGCGCGTTCTACTTCTAGCAGATATAGATCGTAATAAACTGAAAATCCCAAATTAAAAATTAGAAATTAAAAGCGGCCTTATTACAACCCAATAAGAAAGCGGTTTAAGTAATGAAAAATAGAATACCAAAATTCAAAGCTGATCGTAGTGTGGCCACCTCCGAGTACTCCAGTACGTCGAACCGCTTACTGAGGATTACTTGAAAAATTAAAAAGAGGGGGTGAGTTTATGAAAACTCAGTGTGTACAACCCTCATCGAACCTAAAGCATGCATCACATCAATCCGGGCCTAAGCCCATTACAGTAAGCAATGTGGGCCTAAGCCCAACACAGCAACGGTGGCATTTGGGCCTTAGCCCATAATAGCCTCAGTTGGGCCTTAACCCATATCTCACTCAAATCAGATCACGCAATGCACAAATGCCCATACCAACCCTGCACTCCGTCTGTAACACCCCTTACCCGGGTTCTACGCCGGAACCGGGCCCGAGGCGTTACTGAACTCAAACCACTTGATCGCCACTGAGGCTCGTCGTAACTACTCTCTGAAGTCATCTCAACAACCTCTTTCTCGACTTACGAGGCCTCACTCATACACACGAGGGCTGTCGAGACTAAACCGAAACTTTTTCCAATCTTAAAATTTTTCTATTTTATACAAGTTTCGCACGCCCGTGCAAGATTAGACACGCCCGTGCATGGACACACACGCCCATGTCCCCAAACCGTGCCTAAAAACCCCAGCATTCTGCCAATGCCCCACGGCCAAGGCACACGCCCGTGCTTACCACCCGTGGTGCACACTGACTACCTTAACACGGCATAGAGTCTAGACACACGCCCGTGTAGCTAGCCCGTGGCCAACACTGATTAACACACACGTTCTAGGCACACGCCCGTGTGACTAGTCCGTGGTCTATTCTGATTTACAAAACTAACATGCAGGGGACGCACGACCAAGTTTCACGCCCGTGGACTGACCGTGTGTCTCACACGGTCTAGACACACGCCCGTGTGTCTATCCACATGGACAAGAACAAAGCTATGTGCCAAGTTCTTTTCACCCCTCTAGCATACACAATATATACTCATCTAACACAATCATAATCAACTCAAATTGAATTGCAATCTCACATAGACAACTATAACTTTTCATATAACATAAAATAGGCAACAACTATGGCATTATACAAAATAAGCTATCCATCTAAAGGCCAACACATCTTAGCCATTTATAACAAAATTCACTAACTTGTCTAGCCCCTATACATGCCATATACAAAACATTGAGTCTCATGTACCAGAGTGTGCTGATAGTGTGGGCGATCCACCAATTGATCCTCGTATCTCAGTTCAACACTTTTACTCTATAATACAAGGGAAAAGAAAAGGAGTAAGCTTTGAGCTTAGTAAGTTTACACATAAACAATTGAGCATCATAGTATAAGCTAAACAACAATTAGCATTATACTACCAAAAGTAATGAACAACTATGCTTACTCTTTCTAACCCTTACCACATTTCCAACACATTATGAGTCACATACTCATAACCATCGAAATGCACCCCTGCATTCAATGTCACATTTACACAATAATGCAATCACATGGCTAATCCACACAGTTAACCCACACAGCAAATGTCTCAGTGGTTTCGCACTTAGCACACCACAGTCGATTAATAAGGTGGTATCGCACTTAGCCTACCACAAAGGTAATCATAGGGGTTTCTCACTTAGCCCACTAAATGATATACCTAACGATAGCATTGCACATAGCCAGCTCATCGTCAATATGCATTAGGATGGTATCACACTTAGCCTGCCATCTAGCATTATCACTACACATTCACATGTCTACTTACTCAATTAAACATCCATTCACAATTCTACTACATTCATTCTACTTGAACCACATAGGTTCTCAATCAATCTCGAACAAGCTACACACTAGCTATCATCAACAAATTGTAAGTATGAATGCATTGTTTATGCATAGACTTACCTCGGTACTCAAAAGTATTAAGACTTGCAATTTAGTCCACCACCTTGCTTTTGCCTCGATTTCGATCTGGGCTTTGCCTTTCTTGATCTATAATGAATAAATCAGCTTATTCAATACACACATTGACCAGATTGACCCTTATCTCATACTTTAGCAAAATTACTATTTTACCCTTAAACTTTCTCATATTTACACTTTAGCCCCAAAGGCTCGTAAAGTGATTTTTATTCAACTTTCTAGTCTTTCATGCTTAGTCGAACCACTTATTCAACTAAAGCTATCATCAATTCTCACTAAAACACACATGTATGACCAAACTTAAGATTTTCACAATCAAGTCCCTACATGCATTTTCATGGAAAATCACTTAACAAAAGATGTTTCTACTACATCAAGCTTTCATAATCTTCCATAAAATATCAACATACATGCATGTCATACATGACCACATTTTTGAACATCCATTTTAGCTCATCAAATAGCTAAAAATAGCTTACTCATGCTACTAGGACTTCAAAAATACAATGAATGTAAAAAACGAGGCTAGATGCAGTTACTAGCAAGCTTGAAAAATTTGAAGAACCCTAGCAATGGCTCTTGGAATTTTCGGCAGCCTTGGGGAAGAAGATGAATGAATTTTGTCATCTTTTCTCCTATTTTAATCACTTATTTGTTAAATGACCAAAATGCCATTTTTGATAAACTTTCTATTTTAACTCATCCATGCCCAATTTTATCCAAATATAAAAATTGGAAAAATTGCTATTTAAGGACCTCTAATTAATAATCTAAAGCTATTTCACACAATTAGCTTCTAGAATCTCATATTTTGCAACTTTTGCAATTTAGTCCTTTTGGACAATTCAACCACAATTTCACAAAATTGCTTCATGAAACTTTCACACTAGCATGCATACATAGCATAAACCTCAAAAACTCATTCATAAACCTCGGATTTGTGGTCTCGCACCACTATTCTGACTAGGCCCTAAACCGAGATGTTACAACTCTCCCCCCTTTAGAGATTTTTGCCCCCGAAAATCTTACCAGTAAAGAGGTTTGGATGTTTCTCTCTCATAGCTTCTTCCGTTTCCCACGTAGCTTCTTCCACACCATGTTTCTGCCATAACACTTTCACTAGTGCTATGCTCTTATTCCTCAACTGCTTCACTTCTCGAGCCAAGATCTTAATCGGCTCTTCTTCATAAGACATATCCGATCTTATCTCAATTTCCGTCGAAGGAATTACATGTGAAGGATCGGAGCGATACCGTCGTAACATGGACACATGGAACACATTATGAATCTTTTCCAACTCTACCGGCAAAGCCAACCGGTACGTTACAGGCCCAATTCTGTCTATAATCTCATACGGCCCTATGAACCTTGGACTCAATTTCCCTTTTCGTCCAAATCTCATAATCTTCTTCCACGGGGACACTTTCAAAAACACTTTGTCGCCCACTTTAAACTCAATTTCTTTTCTTTTCAAATCCGCGTACGACTTCTGTTGGTCCGAAGCAGCTCTCAGACTATTATGGATTACTTTCACCTTCTCTTCGATTTCTTTCACTAGATCGACCCCATAGATCTGCTTCTCACTAAGCTCGGTCCAATACAAAGGAGTCCGACACTTACGACCATACAAAGCCTCATACGGTTCCATCTGTATACTCGACTGATAACTGTTGTTATAGGCGAATTCGACCAATGGTAGATATCTCTCCCAGCTACCTTCAAATTCTAACACACAGCATCGAAGCATATCTTCCAGAACTTGAATCACTCTTTCAGACTGACCATCGATTTGCGGATGAAACGCGGTGCTAAAATTCAATCTCGTACCCATGGCCTCTTGCAACTTCTTCCAAAATCTCGAAGTAAACCTCGGATCTCTATCCGATATAATAGAAACAGGTACACCATGCAATCTCACTATCTCTGCCACATACAACTCAGCTAACTTATCCAGTGAATAATCAACACGTACTGGAATAAAGTGAGCCGACTTTGTCAATCTATCCACAACAACCCACACAGCATCTTTCTTTCTCAGAGTCATCGGCAACCCCGTCACAAAATCCATGGTAATTCGATCCCACTTCCATTCGGGTACCATTACTGGCTGAAGCAATCCCGAAGGCACTTGATGCTCAACTTTCACTTGTTGACAAATTAGACACTTTGTCACGAACTCTGAAATATCTCTTTTCATACTCGGCCACCAATAAGACTCCTTCAAGTCATTATACATTTTTGTACTGCCTGGATGTACTGACAAACATCCACTGTGGGCCTCATGCAAAACTTTTTGGATTAACTTCTCATATCTAGGTACACAAATTCTATCACGGTACAACAAACAACCATTCGAGTCCACTCGAAAATTAGAATCACTTTCTGATCCACACTTAGCTCTCTTAGCTTGCATCTCACTGTCATACTTCTGAGCCTCACATATCTGTTGAACAAATAGTGGCTTAGCACTCAACTCTGCCAAAATAGCACCATCATCAGACAATGCTAAACTCGTCCTCATAACTCTTAGAGCATACAATGATTTCCTGCTCAGGGCATCCGCAACCACATTCGCTTTTCCTGTGTGGTAGTCAATGACTAACTCATAGTCTTTCAACAACTCAAGCCACTGTCTCTGTCGCAAATTCAGATCCTTCTGATCCATCAAATATCTCAAACTCTTGTGATCTGTAAAGATTCGACACTTCTCACCATATAAGTAATGTCGCCAAATCTTTAACGCAAAAAACAATCGCAACCAACTCTAAATCATGAGTCGGATAGTTCTTCTCGTGCAGTTTTAACTGTCTCGAGGTGTAAGCGACTTCCTTACCCTCTTGTATCAACACGCAACCGAGACCATTAAACGATGCGTCACTTTAAACCACGAACTCTTTTCCCAATTCTGGTTGAACCAAAACCCGTACCTCAGTCAATAATGTCTTCAGTCTCTCGAAACTCTGTTGACATGTCTCAGTCCATTCAAACTTGACATCTTTGTGCAATAGTTTTGTCATCGGGGTAGCAATCATAGAGAACCCTTTTACAAAACGTCTGTAATATCCTGCTAATCCCAAGAAGCTTCTAACTTCCGATACATTCCTTGGCAGTTTCAAATCCACAACAGTCAATATCTTACTCGAGTCAACTCTGACACCATCACCTGACACAATGTGTCCTAGGAATCTGACTTCTCGGAGCCAAAACTCACTCTTGCTAAACTTAGCATACAACTGCTTATCTCTCAAAGTTTGCAAGACAATTCTCAAATGCTCTTCATGATCGTTCTCATCCCGAGAATAGATCAATATGTCGTCAATGAAGACAACTACAAACTTATCCACATACGATCTGAAAACACGGTTCATCAGATCCATAAAAATCGCAGGTGCATTCGTCAAACCAAACGGCATAACCAAAAACTCATAATGGCCATACCTTGTTCGAAATGCCGTTTTCAACACATTGCTCTTTCACTCTGCGCTGATAATAACCAGACCTCAAGTCTATCTTGGAGAACACTGTAGCTCCCTTCAGTTGATCAAAAAGATCAGCAATCGTTGGTAAATGATACTTATTCTTAACCGTCACTTTGTTAAGCTGTCTATAGTCTATACACAATCTCATAGACCCATCTTTCTTCTTCACAAACAATACCAGATCACCCCACGGTGAGTAGCTCGGTCTTGCAAAACCTTTATCTGTCAACTCTTGCAACTGGACCTTCAGTTCTTTTAACTCTACAGATGCCATTCTGCACGGAGCAATCGAAATAGTTGCTGTTCCTGGAACTAACTCAATTCTAAACTCGACCTCTCTCACTGGAGGTAATCCGAGTAACTCTTCCCGAAATACGTCTGGATACTCACATACCACCGGCACTGTTTCAAACTCTACTCCAACCTCTCGAGTATTCAACAGAAAAGCAAGATATGACTCACATCCTTTTCTCAAACATTTCTCAGCCACTAGGGAAGAAATCATCACTGGTAGACTATCCGGTCCACCTGATTCAACCCGAACCACATCTCCACTCTCACATGTCAATTCAATAAACTTACTACCACAGTTCACTAAGACACAATGGGTAGTCAACAAATCCATGCCTAGGATTAAATCAAACTCATCAAACAACAACAACATAAGGTTTGCCGGAAAACAATGATTCTCAATCAATAAAGGACAATTCTTACACACTCTGTCCACTAACACATGCTTTCCTAACGGGTTTGACACCTTAACCACTATGTCCGTAGACTTAACGGTCATACTCAAACTGGATGCTAATCTCATGCAAATATAAGAATGAGTAGACCATGGATCTATTAAAGCAATAACAAATGTGTCAAAGAGAGAAAAAGTACCCGTTATCACATCAGGGGAGGATGCTTCTTCGCGAGCGCGAATAGCATACGTCCTTGCAGTGCCCGACCCTCCCGGTCTCATAGCGAGTCTCTGGACGCACCCCCTACCACTATTCCCACCTCTAGGGTTTCTTGGTGGTCTACCCTTGCAGACACATCACTAGGTCTCATCTCTTGCTTCTCTTCCTTATCATCCTCTCGGGCGATTCCGGATAAAGTGGTCAGGGGAACCACACTTATAACATTTCTGACTATTTCCCCAACACTCTCCGGTGTGATATCTACCACAACTTGGACACTCTAGTTTCCTCTTCGTATTGCCCACACTTTCCATCGAGGGGGCTTGGACTCTCGAACCTGAGCGAGTATTGCCCAAGTCTCGATGCGAATAACCCACTGGTGCCGTCGTCCGAGGATTCACTTCCTTGGATCTTTTCGACTGGGCTTGGTATGACTTGCCCAACGACCTCTTTCTAGCATCTCGGGCTTCACTCACAGCCCTCCTCTTTTCTGAACTCAACTCTTCGGCCTTGCTTGCGCTTTCAACTAAGACCACAAACTCTTTCAACTCCAAAATACCAACTAGGAGTTTGATGCCCTCATTCAGTCCGTCTTCGAACCTCATACATAAGATAGTCTCTGTCGACACACATTCTTGAGCGTATTTGCTAAGCCTAACAAACTCACACTCATACTCTGCTACTGACATTCTTCCTTGCTTCAACTCAAGGAATTCCTTCCTTTTCCGATCAGTAAACCTCTGGCTTATATACTTCTTTCGGAATTCTTCCAGAAAGTAGTCCCACGTCACCCGCTCTCTCGGGACCACAGACGTCAACGTCTTCCACCAATGGTATGCTGAGTCCCTCAGCAAGGATACAACACACTTCAAGCTCTCCTCAGGCGTACAAGAGAGTTCATCGAATACTCTCATCGAGTTCTCTAAACAGAACTCCGCCCTCTCTGGGTCATCATCTACCTTAGCTCTAAACTCCTCAGCCCCGTGCTTCCTAATCTTATCCACCGGGGGTTTCGATATCCTCACTACATCCATACCTTGAGGAGCCACTGGATTTGGCTGAGGTATAGGAGGAGGAGGTGGAGGAGGTTGAGCATTAGGGTTTGCTCGAACATAATCCGAGTACCAATTGCTCATCATCTGGAGAAAGGCTTCCCGTGCCTCTTCTCCTTGACCCCTAACCTCGGGTCCACTTTAAATAGGCACGGTTCCTTGCGCAAGAGCCGGCGCATTACAAGCTGCTTCATCAGCAGTCAATGGATTGGAATCCATATACTATATAAAACAAGATTTAAAATCATCAGAAACCACCACACTATCATTGTACACTTATGGCATGTATAGCTAGACTCTTACACCCGCTACGGTAGTCCTAGAACCGACTAAACCATAGCTCTGATACCACTAAATGTAACACCCCTTACCCAGGTTCTACGCCGGAACTGGGCCCGAGGCATTACCAAACTCAAACCACTTGATCGCCATTTAGGCTCGTCGTAACTACTCTCTGAAGTCATCTCAACAACCTCATTCTCGACTTACGAGGCCTCACTCATACACACGAGGGCTCTGGAGACTAAACCAGAACTTTTTCCAATCTTAAATTTTTTTTCTTTTATGCAGGTCTCGCACGCCCGTGCAAGATTAGACACGCCCGTGCATGGACACACACGCCCATGTTCCCAAACCGTGCCTAAAAACCCCAGCATTCTTCCAATGCCCCACGGCCGAGGCACACGCCCGTGCTTACCACCCGTGGTGCACACTGACTACCTTAACACAGCCTATAGTCTAGACACACGCCCGTGTAGCTAGCCCGTGGCCAACACTGATTAACACACACGTTCTAGGCACACGCCCGTGTGACTAGTCCGTGGTCTATTCTGATTTACAAAACTAACATGCAGGGGACGCACGCCCAAGTTTCACGCCCGTGGACTGACCGTGTGTCTAACATGGTCTAGACACACGCCCGTGTGTCTATCCACATGGACAAGAACAAAGCTATATGCCAAGTTCTTTTCACCCCTCTAGCATACACAACATATACTCATCTAACACAATCATAATCAACTCAAATTGAATTGCAATCTCACATAGACAACTATAACTTTTCATATAACATAAAATAGCCAACAACTATGGCATTATACAAAATAAGCTATCCATCTAAAGGCCAACACATCTTAGCCATTTACAACAAAATTCACTAACTTGTCTAGCCCCTATACATGCCATATACAAAACATTGAGTCTCATGTACCAGAGTGTGCTGATAGTGTGGGTGATCCTCCAGTTGATCCTCATATCTCGGTTCAACACTTTTACTCTATAATACAAGGGAAAAGAAAATGAGTAAGCTTTGAGCTTAGTAAGTTTACACATAAACAATTGAGCATCATAGTATAAAATAAACAACAATTAGCATTATACTACCAAAAGTAATGAACAACTATGCTTACTCTTTCTAACCCTTACCACATTTCCAACATGTAACAGCCCGATTTAGGGGCTAGTCAGAACAGTGATCTCAGAATCACTAATTCGAGGTTAGATAAAATTATTTTTATGTTATGTTATGTGTAATAACATGTTTGTAAGGATGCATGAAAATTTTGGTGCCTTAATTTTAGCGAATTCTAGCTAAATTGTGAAAAAGGACTAAATCGCATAAAGTGTGAAAGTTCTATTTTATTTGCTAGAGGTGCCAAATAGCTATGGATTATTAATTGGAGGTCCCAATTGTGCAATTTGGCCTTATTTAAGTGAGTTGGCCGGCCATAATAATACATAGGGGACAAGAGCATTTATTATGATAGAAAGTTGGTGATATTAGTTGGAAAATTGAATAAAATAAGATGATATAAGCTAAAGTTATCATCTTTTTATTTAGTCTTCTTCTCCAACCAAAAATATCAACCATGGGAGGGCTTTGAAAGCTTGAAATTTTAGCAGCTCATTTTCTCTTCAAGTAAGTCACTTTGATGGTTATTTTTGATGATTTTTGTATTTTTTGAAGTCCTCAAAGCTTAAGCTAGCTATTGGGAGAACTAGTTTGCAATATGGGTGAAAGTCTAGGGACTTACCATGCTAGAGTTCATGTTTTTTAATGAGTTTTTATGGGAGAAAATGAATGATAGGATGATGAGAAACAACTTTTGTGAAAGGTGTTGCCATGAAAACACCTAATTGGGACTAAAATGCAAAAGTTGTAATTTGTTCATTAAGGCATGAAATAGATGGAATTGTGGATAGTTGTAAGAGGATTAAATGTTCAGCTAGGCTTGCTTAATAATAAATTGAGATGAAAATTTATTTACGAGCCTAGGGGCAAAATTGTAATTTTGCCAAAGTGTAGGGGCAAAATAGTCATTTTTGCCTAAAGTGTAGATTATGGTGCATTATGATCCATAAGTGATTAAATCAGTAAATTCCATTGTTCTAGATCAATGAAAATGAGTTTCGGACCTAGAACGGGTGAAAAGAGAAATGTAGGCAAAAAAGGTCCCTTTCGGCCCTTCTGACATCGAGGTAAGTTCATGTGCGAATGTTGAAATTACGTATGAGTTAATATAATGTTCCAATGTTGTATGGAATGTATATTTACTCTATGAATGTATGAAATATCTTTGATGAGAGGTCAAAATAATTGAATCTAAGAGTAATGGGAAATGTATGTAGAATGATATGATGATAGTTAAAGTCTCGTGTAAGACCATATTGGAATATGGACTCGATGTAAGAATTCATATAAGACCATGTTCGGGACTTGGCATCGATATGTTAATGCAAGTAAGACCCTATTGGGGTATATATTCTATGTGACATTATGAGTATGAGACTCAAGAGAATTAGTTAATAACTTGAGTGATTCAACATATATGTTGAAAGAAAGAAAGTACGTGGTTGTACCACAGAAAAAGCACAAGTGTGTGTGCTAGAATTGAATTGATATGAATTCAGTGTATGATGAACCCTTAGTGGGTTATGTAACATCCCGGTTTAGGGCCTAGTCGTAATAGTGGTGCGAGACCACAAATTTGAGGGTTACAAATGAGTTTTTGAGGTTTATGCCTTGTATGCATGCTAGTGTGAAAGTTTCATGAAGCAATTTTGTGAAATTATGGTTGAATTGTCCAAAAGGACTAAATTGCAAAAGTTGCAAAATGTGTGTTTTTAGAAGCTATATGTGTGAAATAGCTTTAGATTATTAATTAGAGGTTCTTAAATAGCAATTTTTCCAATTTCTAATATTTGGACAAAATTGGCATGGATGAGTTAAAATAGAAAGTTTATCAAAAAGGGCATTTTGGTCATTTAACAAATAAGTGATTAAAAAGGAGAAAAGATGGCAAAATCATGCTCATCTTCTTCCCCTCATTGCCGAAAATTTGAAGGAACCCATAGCTAGGGTTCTTCAATTTTTCAAGCTTGCTAGTAAGTGCATCTAGCCTCGTTTTTTATATTCTTTGTATTTTTGAAGTCTTAGTAGCATGAGTAAGCTATTTTTAGCTATTTGATGAGCTAAAATGGATGTTCAGAAATGTGGTCATGTATGACATACATGTATGTTGATATTTTATGGAAGATTATGAAAGCTTGATGTAGTAGAAACATCTTTTGTTAAGTGATTTTCCATGAAAATGCATGTAGGGACTTGATTGTGAAAATCTTAAGTTTGGCCATACATGTGTGTTTTAGTGAGAATTGATGATAGCTTTAGTTGAATAAGTGGTTCGACTAAGCATGAAAGACTAGAAAGTTGAATAAAAATCACTTTACGAGCCTTTGGGGCTAAAATGTAAAAATGAGAAAGTTTAGGGCCAAAATAGTAATTTTGCTAAAGTATGAGATAAGGGTCAATCTACTCAATGTGTGTATTGAATAAGCTGATTTATTCATTATAGATCAAGAAAGGCAAAGCCCAGATTGAAATCGAGGCAAAAGCAAGGTGGTGGACTAAATTGCAAGTCTCAATACTTTTGAGTACCGAGGTAAGTCTATGCATAAACAATGCATTCATACTTACAATTTGTTGATGGTAGCTAGTGTGTAGCTTGTTCGAGATTGATTGAGAACCTATGTGGTTCAAGTAGAATGAATGTAGTAGAATTGTGAATGGATGTTTAATTGAGTAAGTAGACATGTGAATGTGTAGTGATAATGCTAGATGGCAGGCTAAGTGCGATACCATCCTAATGCATATTGACGATGAGCTGGCTATGTGCGATGCTATCGTTAGGTATATCGTTTAGTGGGCTAAGTGAGAAACCCCTATGATTACCTTTGTGGTAGGCTAAGTACGATACCACCTTATTAATCGACTGTGGTGTGCTAAGTGCAAACCACCGAGACATTTGTTGTGTGGGTTAACTGTGTGGATTAGCCATGTGATTGCATTATTGTGTAAATGTGACATTGAATGCAGGGGTGCATTTCGATGGTTATGAGTATGTGACTCATGATGTGTTGTGTAACACCCCATACCCGATTCCGAGGCTAAAATTAGATACGAGACATTATTATGCTTGAACTTCCTTAAACATGTACTCACGGGCTACAAAATTTTGTTCCGAATTAAAAGCTTCTCTTTCTTAATCAAATCATTCATACCGTGGGCCTACAAGGCCTTAAACTTGCGTCTGGAAACTTTTACAAGCCAAAAGAAACTTTTCTTTAAAACAGGGGCCACACGCCCGTGTGCCCTTAAGACATGCCCGTGCCTTCCACCCGTGGTCGACACTGACTAAATCCACAGGGCCTGGACACGCCCGTGGCCCTGGCCCGTGTGCCAGACCTTGGCATTCTGACTTATCCACACGGTGCGCACACGCCTGCAGCGCGACCATGTGACAATTGAATTTCTAAGTGTCAAGTGCAGACTTCACACGGCCTTGGCACACGCCCATGTGCCAACCGTGTGTATCACACGCCCATAGATCATTTACTGCTATTCTAGGGGGTTGTTATAAGAGAACAAGAGTTCCATTAATTAACCTAGGGTTAGACGTTATTCGCCTCGAGTAAGGGTTTAATATACGTTAGGGAGTCTTACCGATCAAACTAAGTAAATAAATCATATTGTTCAAGGTTAGATAACAAGTGAAGTCTAGGTGGATTCTTCCTAGGGTATCGTCTAAATCAACTGAGTTTTTCCCAAGTTATTTTCCAAAATTCATTCTTCTCTGTCTTAGAGTCTTTAGTTTAGTAGTTAATTAATTTAGATTAATAAACAAACTTCACTTATTTTAGGCTAAATAACAAAAAGAAAGTTAGTATTAGTACTTTTAGTTCCTTTAGATTCGATAATTTGGTCTTGCCTAAACTATACTACTGTTCGATAGGTGCACTTGCCTTTAATCGTTGTTAGAGTTAGTTTCCAGGTTCGATCATTATCTTATAAATTTTAAAACTCTGATTTACAGCGATCAAGACTACTAATGTCTAACCCTAGGTTGATTAATTGAAATCTCTTTCTAATTAAAACCCCTAGGGTTGCATTCACTCGATCTATGGACTCCCATATTAGGTTTGACCCTAATCCGGTAGATTTTCGTCATCCTATCTCTAGGGTTGCGATCAACTCCGCTTAACTATGCTAGATCTACTCTTCAACAGGGACTTTTGCTCCACTGCCTAAGCACATCAATACTTGAATCAATATCTTGAAATATTAAAACAAGAATTAAGAACACATAATTAAGAACAAATCAAGTATTTATCATACAATTCAGAAAACAATAACAAGATCCGTCTTAGGTTTCATCCCCCTCAGGTATTTGAGGGGTTTAGTTCATGTTTAATAAAGAATACATCTCAGAAGAAAGTAAATAACAAAACATAAGAAAAACCCTAAAACCCCCTGAAGGAAATTAAAGGGAAGATCTTCCGTCTTGAGTGTGATTCCGGCTTTTGTGATGAATCAACTGGCTGTCTTCGAGTAATTTCCTGTGTTCAGCCCTCTCTGGCTTCGCCCCTCGTCAAAAGCCCTGACAAAAGGCTTCTGTCGAACTCCCCCTTTTAGGTCACACTTAGGGTGTTTATATAGACTTTGGAATGTCTTTCTTCGCCCCTAAGTATCCTTTTCTGAGTAGAATTACAACGGGTCACGGCAGATACACGCCCGTGGAGCACGCCCGTGTGAATCGAGCCCGGGCCGTGTTTGGGTCTGCTAAAGTGGCACGGCCGTGTGGTTACCTTCAGGCCGTGTGGATTTCTTCCTTTGGCCCATTTTCTCCGTTTTTGGCCCGTTTCTCGTTCTTTTCATTCTCTGATGCTCTCCTAAGTATAAAACATGAAATTAAAGGATTAGGAGCATCAAATTCCACAATTCAAGGGATTAAATCATCCAAAAGTATGCTAAATGTGGGATTAAAATATGTATATATTACGGTTTATCAAATACCCCCACACTTAAGCATTTGCTTATCCTCAAGCAAAATGCTCAACTCACATTTAAAATCGAATTTCCTCAATTCATAATCTTCCTCAATAATGTTTCATCATAATTCATAGGTAATTCATACATGGATAATTTAACTAAAAGAGTCCTAGAGATTCAAACAATCTAAGTCATAGATTTTTATAGCATGAAAACATAGGTGTTTCCCCTTACCTAAATAATTACCTCTGATTCAAAACCGACAAGTATTGACATCCTCACTAAGGGTTCACTCAAATCACTCAAGGTGTTTAAGGTTCAAAAATAAGCACTCAAGAGTCAAACATGAAAAGTTAATCCCATAGGCTTGCATGAAAATCAAATCTCCACCACTATAAAATGATATGATACACAAATCAAAAGGTCTTTAAAAGGGGTTGTAACGGGGCTTGGGTTAAAGGTGTGGATAAAGGCTGAATTAGAGGGTTAGTATCGAGACTGAATTGATAATTTACTTAACTAGAAAACTAACTAAAATTTAAATAATTACATCAATTAAGAATTCATTACTAATAATACGAGCTTCTTCTCAAATTGTACAATTAATTGCTTAAGCTCAGATAACACAGAACTAATAATGAATATACTTCGGTTTTTTTTTTTAAGAACAAATCACATACAATAATAATAAGATAGAATTTAACAACTGAAATAAAGAAAATAGTTAAGTAACTGATCAAATCAAATCTCGATATAGGGGTAGACAAGAGAAATGGTGATAACAAATACAAAGTGGGTTTTGGGTTAATATTAATGGGTGAGTCAAGAAATGGTTTATTAGTCTCAAAGAGGTTCACTAGGGGTTAATTATGAAGGTAGGCTTTTTATGGAGTAAGTGGGTTAAATCATAGGTGCCTTTATCATCTCAGTGTATCAAATCAAAACTGTGGTCTTGACATGCATAATCGAAGCAAGTTCTAGAATAACAAATCAATGTTGACACACTCATAATCAATAAAGTGAGCAAGAAAAGAATATGCTCTAAAAGGCTCAAAATCTCACAAAAATTATGGTTTTTGATGTCAACCTTGTAAATTTCAAACTTCAAAGTAATAATTAAATTTAGGGAAACAACCTAGCAGATTTTTAATTCTGAAAATAGACTTATCATGCTTGATTCTCTAATGTCTTAAAGTTTAAATCATCAATGCATAATTACCTATGACTTAATCCAAAACATATCAATAAAAATCATAAGTCAATAGAAGTTTCATTCTAATTAGTAATATGAGAAAATTACTTAGGAACAAGATATAATTCAGGGATTTTTCTAATAATCAATTAAATAACCCCCCCAAACTTAAGATGTACATTGTCCTCAATGTACAAAGATATGTAATGAGTAGTAAGGAAGTAATAAGAGAGGGAGAGAGGTGAAACTTCCTGAATTATGGATGAAATCCTTGGGGGACGATCAATGATGAACAGGATGACTAGGTATAGGTGATGTGTTCATTCCTTGAGTGGCACATTGAACCTTTTTACACTGCGAAGTCATCAGTTAAATTTTAGGGAGTACTAGTTAATGAATGTTGTTATAGATACTCAGAGTTAGACAACCAGTGATAAAGGAGATTCAACTATACTAATGAAAGTTTTAAAATAAGAAAGGTAAAAAGTTTAATTATAAAAGAAAATAAAATAAAATAAAAATAAATATGAAAATAAAAATAAAAATAAAAATAACAATAACAATAAAAATAAAGAAAATAGAAGGACTCAAAGGTCCTCGTCATCTGCTGGGTCGCGAGGTGGGGGCGGCGATGAAATGTGAAGGTGCTGACATATCTGGTGGAGGGTGGCGTTGATGTGATCGAAAAGCTAGAAGCATTGCTGCTCAAATCGTGTTAGGCGCTCAGATATGTCTGAACTTGAAGCAGCCGCATGAACTGGTCGGCGAGGGGGTGTGGTGCCGAAGGTGGCTCCTCGTGCTATGAAGGGACATCATCAGTAATGTCCTCTGGGTCGACGGTAGCTCGTGATAGCCTATACTGGGGAGGATCGAACCCACGGTGGCGCTCAATCATCCTCATGTAGAGCATCGTCTGGATGCCCTATGGGGGCATCTGTCCTATCAGTGTGAGTGAGGAGGACTGAGCGGCGGTGTTGAGGAGTCCAAAATATCGAGCCAGACATGTGATGTAGGGACCCATGGAGATGACCCCTCTCCTATGCTGCTCCGTCTGATGTTGAATGGCGCGAGCTATGAAGTAGGCTAAGTCGAAGACGTGCCCATTCACCATGCACCATAGGAAGTAGGTGTCGTGAGTATTGACGACGCCAGTGCTCTCTCGCCTACCTGTCAATATATGATCTAAGATGGCATGTAAGTACCTCAGGGATGGGGCGAGAGCTGTCGCCTTGGAGCGACTGGGGTCATAGGTGGCGGAGACGGGGGCTATGTTATTCCAACATCTAGAAGGGGAGTTATGGATGTGGTGATGGAGGTTCTCGAGATCATTGTCCGCCATGAATTCGTCGATGTAGAGCCCCAAGGCGACCCCAAACTGTGGGACACTCAGTTCACGTACAATGCCTCCGAGATAAAATTGGACTGTTCGAGGGTCATTGTGGTTTATCATCACCGTCTGGAGGTGGAATGTGGAGCAGAGCTCCAAAGTGAGCTCTAGATATGTGGGCTCGATGATCTCGAAGAATTGCCCCCATGGGTCAGTAGTCAGGAGGGCCCGGACGTCGTCGGCTAGTTGGACCTGCTCCAAAGTGGTCCAATCAATGCACCTCCCTACGCCGAGGGGTCGCACGGGAAGTATCTGAAAAAGGTCCTCCTATGATCCTTGAGGAAACCGTAGGTATGGATGGCGCACTTTGGCAGAAGCGCTTGAGGAAGTTGTACTGGTACCTTTCCATTTTTTGGAGACGGGAACGGCGGTCTTTTTCCCTCGTGGTGGACTCATTACGTACCTGAAAATAAAGGGTATTCAATGATTCACGTATTATTGCCAGCCAAGAGTGCAATTCCTAATAGTTCTAAATAGTTTCTTAATTAAATCATCAAGGATTGCTAAAACTATGGAGAAATAACAGAATAGAATTAAACTAAGTAAAGAAAATGCTAAGAAAATCATAAAAATCTAAATCATGAAATAAGAACAATGAGACAAATAATAAAATGAAATAAAATAATGAAAAATTAAATAAATAAGCAAACGATAGTGGAGAAGGGTGAACCGGTGGAGTTGGGGGAAGTGGTGGCACAGATGTGGTGATGGTGCACGGTCGTGGCGGTGTTGCACGGGCATGGTCTATGGGACAAGAATTGCACGGGCGTGGACTTGTGTGGAGAATAAGAGAGGGGAAAAAGAAGAAAGGGAATAAGGAAAAAGAGAAAGGAGGAAGCTTGGGGTAGGTGTTAACGGTGATGGTCAGACTGAGTAGGGGAGAGGGAGAAACGGCTAGGGTTTTGAGGTTAAGGAATTAGGGAGAAGATCAATAGTGGGTTGGTTTAAATAGGAAATAGGGAACACGGTTAGGGGCCACGCCCGTGTTTCCTTTATTTAGCCCGTGTTTCGCAAGAATTTTGAGTTTAAGTGCGTCTGAGTTGTGTCCCACGCTCGTGTTACCTAGGCGTGTTGGATCACACGGCCGTATCACACGGTTGTGTACTATCTTGTTCACTTCTCCCACGCCCGTGTGACCGTTAGCACGCCCGTGTTGATTTAGTCAGTGTCGACCATACCCTATAGGCATGGGCGTGTCTCACGCCCGTGTGGTTCTTTCAGTTTCAACCACGGCTTCTGGGCACGGGCGTGTCTCACACCCGTGTCGTTTACTCAGTATCGACCACGGCTGAATCGCACGGCCGTGGCCCCTTTAATTATAGCCTGTGTCGTTTACTCAGTTTCGGCCACGGCCTCATCACACGGCTGTGGTGTTTTATCGTAGCCCGTGTTGGGAAAAAAATTTTCTTTCTTGGCCCACACGGTCTCCGCCACGCATTTGTCTCTTCCCGTGGTGTTTCACACGGCCACAGCCACGCCCGTGTTCTAGGCCGTGTGGGAAGGAAATCCTGCGCTTATGAAATTAGTTAGTTCTTAGTTAGATGTTAAAATCAAAAATATGAATGTTAATAAGGTTAGTGCTCGGGTTGCCTCCCGAGAAGCGCTCGTTTAAAGTCTTAAGCTAGACTTACCCTATTTTCATTTCTATATGAAGGTTCACGGAGCTGAAGCTCCTCTCTCATATCCCTAAAATCTTCACCATTATAACTTTTCAGTCGCTGACCATTTACCTTGAAAGTGCCATAAGTCGGATGAGTTACCTCGATTATGCCGTAGGGGAAAATAGTTTTGATTACGAATGGACCTGACCATCTTGATTTCAGCTTTCCAGGGAATAATTTGAGTCTTGAATTATAAAGTAACACGAGATCTCCAACTTTGAATTGTTTAGGTCGCTTTAGACGAGCATCATGGCATCGCTTTGTTGCTTCTTTGTATAATCGTGAGCTCTCGTAGGCGTTTCCTTGCCACTCATCAAGCTCGTTCAACTGCATTAATCTTTTCTCGTCTGCAAGTTTAAGATCGTAGTTTAAGAATTTTATAGCCCAAAATGCTTTATGTTTGAGTTCAAATGGTAAATGACAGCTCTTTCCGTAAACAAGTTTGTATGGGGATATTCCTATGGGAGTTTTAAAGGCGATTCTATAGGCCCATAAAGCGTCGTCTACTTTTGATGCCCAATCTTTCCTGTTTGATTCAACAGTTTTCTCTAAGATACGTTTAAGTTCTCTATTGGATACTTCGACTTGTCCACTGGTTTGAGGGTGATAAGGGGTAGCTATTCTGTGGTGTACTCCATATTTCTTTAAGATTTTCTCGAATTGGGCGTTACAAAAATGAGTACCCCTATCACTAATAATTGCTCTAGGTGTTCCAAATCGAGAGAAAAGTTTCTTAAGAAATCGCACTACCACTCTTGCATCATTGGTGGGTAAAGATTGAGCTTCCACCCATTTTGACATGTAATCAACCTCTACGAGGATGTATTTATTCCCAAATGAGCTAGGGAATGGACCCATAAAATCGATACCCCATACATCAAATATTTCACATGATAGCATATATGTTTGAGGCATTTCATCGCGTTTAGAGATATTACCTGTTCTCTGACATTTATCACATGAATTAACATACCTGTTAGCGTCTTTAAACAGAGTGGGCCAATAAAAACCTGATTCGAGTGTTTTATGTGCTGGTTTCGTCCCACTGTAATGTCCTCCTGTAATGTCCTCCTGTTGGTCCTGAATGGCAATGTTCTAGGATTTTGCTTGCTTCTTCCCTCGTGACACATCTCCGAATTACTTGATCTACACATACACGAAAAAGAAAAGGGTCCTCCCAAAAATAGTTTTTCACATCAGTAAAGAATCGCTTCTTTTGCTGATGTGTCAACCCTTTTGGTAAGATGTTAGCAGCTAAATAATTTGCGATATCTGCAAACCAAGGTACCTCGGCGTCGGATATAGCCAAGAGTTGTTCTTCAAGAAACGAGTCATTAATCTCACTCTCATCAAGTTCTTTAAGATGTGGATTTTCAAGTCTAGAAAGATGGTCTGCTACCAGGTTTTTAGCTCCTTTCTTATCCTGAATTTCCAAATCAAATTCCTGTAAAAGTAGAATCCATCTTATGAGTCTATGTTTTGCATCAGATTTAGTTAAAAGATAACGAACGGCTGAATAGCCAGTGAAAACGACGACTTTAGATAATATTAAATATTGTCTAAATTTATCAAATGCAAAAACCACAGCTAGCAATTCTTTTTCTGTGGTGGTGTAATTCTCTTTTGCGGCCGTCAGTGTCTTGCTAACGTAATAGATCGGTTGAAAATACTTGTCTCTTCGCTGACCTAAAATTGCACCTACTACAAAATGACTCGCATCACACATTAGTTCAAAGGGTAAATTCCAATCAGGTGCAATAATAATTGGGGCATTTGTTAATTTAGTTTTTAGAGTATTAAATGCATCTAAACATTCCTGATCAAAATTGAAAGGTACATCTTTTTCTAGTAATTTCGTCTAAGGCTTAGCTATTTTAGAAAAATCCTTAATAAATCTTCTATAGAAACCGGCATGTCCTAAAAAAATTCTAATAGCTTTTTGCTTTATCGACCTCAATCCCTTTACTAGAAATTTTATGACCTAACACAATCCCTTCTCGAACCATGAAGTGACACTTTTCCCAATTAAGCACAAGGTTCGTTTCCTCACATCTCATTAAAACTCATTTAAAATTTTTAAGGCAAAGGTGGAACGAATTACCGAATACCGAAAAGTCGTCCATAAATACCTCCATGATATCTTCCACAAGTTCGTCAAAGATGGCTAGCATGCAGCGCTGAAAAGTAGCAGGAGCGTTACATAATCCAAAAGGCATTCTTCGATAAGCAAACGTACCGTATGGACATGTGAATGTTGTCTTTTCTTGATCCTCAGGAGTTATGGGGATTTGGTAGTAGCCAGAGAGTCTATCTAGGAAGCAGTAGTACATATGCCCAGATAATCTTTCTAGCATCTGATCAATGAAGGGTAAAGGAAAGTGGTCTTTTCTTTTGGCATCGTTCAGTTTCCTATAGTCGATGCAAACTCTCCAACCTGTGGGATCGTTCTTGTTGGAATTAATTCATTCTTTTCATTAGCTATGACAAATCATGCCTCCTTTCTTTGGAACAACTCACATGTGACTTACCCAAGAACTATCGAAATAGGATAAATAATCCCAGCATCTAGAAGTTTAATTACCTCGATTTTGACAACTTCCTTCATATTGGGATTTAATCGTCTTTGAGGTTGCACACATGGTTTATATTCATCTTCCATTGAGATTTTGTGGGTGTAAAACGATGGGCTTATCCCTTTAATGTCAGAGATTTTCCAGGCTATGGCTCTTTTATGCTCTTTTAACACCTGTAGTAACTCTTCTTTCTCATTGGGTTCTAGGTATGAAGAAATAATTATCGGTAGTGTAGAATTGCTCCCAAGGATTGCGTACTCTAAGTGTGTTGGTAACTGTTTTAATTCCAATTTGGGGGGTTCTTCAATAGAGGGCCTTTGTTTAGATTTGTCATTTATTTCAATGCCCTCATACTCTTTTAGTCTTAGGGAGGAGCTATTAGGGTTTATTTTGATTTTTGTCACCCCCATCTCATTGGCATCATCATTTGCCTCCTCGCCTTGAACAAGACACGGTTCCAACGTGTCTTTATGTATTATTTCATGAAAAGAATCTTGAATAAAATGATCAATAGAGTCAATAAAATAACAGGAATCATCTTGCTCTTTAGAGTATCGCATAGCATCATAGATTTTAAAGATAATCTCCTCATCACCTACCCTAAGCGCAAGCTTACCATTACCTACATCAATATTAGCCCTAGCAGTGGCTAAAAATGGGCGTCCTAAAATTAAAGGTACTTCAACATCCTCATCCATGTCGAGCACAACAAAGTTAACAGGGAATATGAATTTATCAACTTTAACTAAAACGTCTTGAATAATTCCCCTAGGGTATTTAGTAGATCTATCGGCTAGTTAGATACTCATCCTAGTGGGTTTTGGTTCCCCAAGACCGAGGTGTTTGAACATTTTATAAGGCATTAAATTAATACTGGCACCTAAGTCAGCTAATGCTTTCTTAATATTTAAACTACCAATTAAACAAGGAATAGTAAAACTTCCTGGATCTTTTAATTTGGTTGGCAACTTATTCTGGAGAATAGCTGAGCATTCCTCGTTAAGCTCCACGGTTGTGATTCTTCAAGCTTCCTTTTATTAAGTTAAGAGCTCCTTTAGAAATTTTGTGTATGTAGGCATCTGCGAAATAGCTTCAACAAAAGGTAAGTTAATATGTAATTGTTTAAACAGTTCAAGAAACTTACCAAATTGTGCGTCCATGCGGTCTTTCTTCAACTGTGCTGGGTATGAAATTGGTGGCTCTTTAAGTGTCGGCGTTACATTCTCATTCACTTCCTCTTCTTTTTCTTTAGTAATTTCTTTTGGCATCTTCCTTTCAGTTTCAACCAAATCCTTTCCTCTCCTTACTGTAACTGCTTTCACATGCTCTTTTGAATTAGGTGAATTACCTGGTTGCTTCTCAGAAACTAACTTGACTAGCTGTCCAAATTGATTCTCAATCTTTTGAAGTGATTCTTGTTGAGTTTTCAATGCCGTTTCGGTATTCTGGAAATGAGTCTCTGATGTCGAGATGAACTTTTCCAGCATCTCCTCAAGGTTCGGCTTCTTTTCCTGTGGGTAGGGCTGTTGTTGAAAGCCTGGAGGGGGTTGTTGTCTCCAATTTCCTTGATTTCCTTGACCTCCCCATGTAAAATTGGGAGGATTCCTCCAACCTGCATTGTACGTGTTACTATAACGATTATTTTGAGGTCGAGGATTATTACCCATATAGTGAATTTGCTCGTTTTCAATGTTCGGGTTGTAAGGCTGGGTGTACCTGCAAAGAACCATATAAACCATCAATTTTCTTATTTAAAAGTTCTACCTGATTTGATAGCATGGTTACTGCGTCAAGGTTGAAAACACTAGCAGCTTTTGTCGACTTTGTCCTCATAACTTGCCACTGATAGTTATTCAGTGAAATCTCTTCAATGAATCCATAAGCAGCCTCAGGTGTTTTATTGTTTAGTGTACCACCGGCGGATGCATCAATCAACTACCTAGTCGAGGGGTTCACACCGTTGTAAAAGGTTTGAACCTGTAGCCATAATGGTAATCCATGGTGAGGGCACCTTCTCAATAAATCCTTGTATCTCTCCCATGCATTGTAAAGTGTCTCTAAATCCATCTGCACAAAAGAAGATATATCATTTATCAACTTAGCCGTTTTAGCCGGCGGAAAATATTTTAACAAAAATTTTTTGGTCATTTGCTCCCATGTAGTGATTGATCCTCGTGGAAGAGAATTTAACCACTGTTTGGCTTTATTCCTTAAAGAAAAGGGAAATAACTGAAGGCGAATGGCATCATCGTAAACGCCATTAATTTTAAATGTATCGCATAATTCCAAAAAGTTCGCTAAGTGTGTCTTAGGATCCTCATCCCGCAAACCATCAAAGCCAAACAAACTCGTTGTATCATCTCAGATAGTGTTAGGTTTCAGCTTCAAAATTATTTGCAACGACAAAGAGTCTAACAATACTTTATTCAGTTCCTGTTAAATTAGGTTTAGCATAATCATACATAGTTCTAGAAATAGGATTTTGATTAACCGAGTTTGCGGCAACTACAAGAGGTAGTGGATTATTATCAGCCATCTCTTCGGTAGTGTTGGTATCGTTCTCTTGCTCTTCTTATATGTACTGTAGGCTTCACCTAATTTCTCTTCAGTTTCTGCGAACGGTTCCTTCTATATCACTATCGTAAAGTAGAGGTCCTGACGGGTTTCTTCTAGTCATAAACTAGAATACCTGCCAGAAGCAAGGAAAAAGAAAAATTAGGAAAGTTAAAATAAAATAAAAATTAATTTCAAAAATAAAAATGGCTAAAGTAATAAAAATTTAGCGTTCCTAATATCTTAGTCCCCGGCAACGGCACCAAAAACTTGATCGTGTCCAAACTAACTATCGTATCCTCAAGGACCAAGAGTACTAGTAGTTACTATCTTTTTATTATCTAGCCTAAGTATTAAGGGAATCGATGTTTAATTAACTAATTACTAAGCTAAGGATGCTAAGACACAGAGAGTGAATTGGGAAAATTCTTTTGGGAAAACCAGTTGATTAAGACAATACCCAAGGAAGAATCCACCTAGATTTCACTTTTTACTTAACTCTGAACCAGACGATTTATTCACTTGACTTGATCCGTAGGATTCCCTAATTTATATTAATACCTCTTTCGAGGCTACTAACGTCTAACCCTAGGTTGATTAATTGAAATCTCTTTCTAATTAAAACCCCTAGTGTTGCATTCACTCGATCTATGGACTCCCATATTAGGTTTGACCCTAATCTGGTAGATTTTTGTCATCCTATCTCTAGGGTTGCGATCAACTCCGCTTAACTATGCTAGATCTACTCTTAAACAGGGACTTTTACTCCACTGCCTAAGCACATCAATACTTGAATCAATATCCTGAAATATTAAAACAAGAATTAAGAACACATAATTAAGAACAAATCAAGTATTTATCATACAGTTGAAAAACAATAACAAGATCCGTCTTAGGTTTCATCCCCTCGTATTTGAGGGTTTAGTTCATGTTTAATAAAGAATACATCTCGAAGAAAGTAAATAACAAAACATAAGAAAAACCCTAAAACCCCCTGAAGGAAATTGAAGGGAAGATCTTCCGTCTTGAGTGTGATTCCGACTTCTAGGATAAATCAACTGGCTGTCTTTGAGTAATTTCCTTTGTTCAGCCCTCTCTGGCTTCGCTCCTCGTCAAAAGCCCTGACAGAAGGCTTCTGTCGAACTCCCCCTTTTAGGTCACACTTAGGGTGTTTATATAGACTTTGGAATATCTTTCTTTGCCCCTAAGTATCCTTTTCCGAGTAGAATTACAACGAGTCACGGCAGAGACACGCCCGTGGAGCACACCCGTGTGAATCAAGCCCGGGCTGTGTTTGGGTCTGCTAAAGTGGCACGACCATGTGGTTACCTCCAGGCCGTGTGCATTTCTTCCTTTGGCCCATTTTCTCCGTTTTTGGCCCGTTTCTCGTTCTTTTCATTCTCTGATGCTCTCCTAAGTATAAAACATGAAATTAAAGGATTAGGAGAATCAAATTCCACAATTCAAGGGATTAAATCATCCAAAAGTATGCTAAATGTGGGATTAAAATATGTATATATTACTGTTTATCAACAATACATACAGACGTATCATGCCATGGGTCTTAACCACATGGTCTTACATACATTAATGTATCGTGTTTTTCAAATCCAGTTTTCATTTTACTGGAGGTTAGACCATGAAAGTTTCCAAGTCATACCAAGTTCTCACGGGCCTCTACCTCATGGTCTTACACTCAATTTCAATTTGTGATATACCCGTCTGGTTAGCAATATAACTGCCCTACTAGAGGCATCACAATAGAACATTAGCTCAACATTTACTTACCCAGATAATCAGCTTCTTACAAACTCATTCACCTTGTATACCGGACCTTTACTTACATGCTTATCAAACATAATTCTTTTAACAGAACTTTATGCATATTAATTACAGAACATCTCTCATCTTTACCCATACCCTTACCATTTTTCCATAGACATCATCATCCCATATATGAATGTGTATATATATACTTCTTATTTGAACAGTTCATATAAAAGAGTCAGGGTAGAGACTCACCTTAACTCACCTATTACAGTTCTAAGCTCCAAACTTAGACATCTCTTTTGAACCAGTAGCAACAACTGCTTAGAAAACATAAATTTACTATTGCAACTCTTATACATGCAATTTACTTATCATCTCGATCACTGACAACCTCATGCAAAACTTGTACTTAAAGCTTTATTTCCATACAACTCTTACAATCTCACACTTTCGAAATTTAACAGGCAGAACTGAAACACTTACCCGGAGATGGAATTACCATTTATTAAACTTAGAATCGTAGCTTCCAGCTTTATGAGAAAGAGATACATTTATACTTTTTTAAATAAAGAATTAGATAGTAGTATTTTTAAGGAAGAAGAAGAGTCTCTCTCAGAACCCTTCTCACATATATAAATATGACCTACTTGCTTAGTGGAACTTAACAAGTATCACATGTTTCATAATTTGCCTTGTTAATGGTCTACAGGTTCCGAGAGAGACATAAATTAGTACCCTGCATTCACAATTATCAGGCTAGGCTATCCAATTGATTTCTAACCAGATTACTTATAATCTAACTAGCACAATACTCCAGACAAATAAGGCGTATTACGTCTTTGGCACTAACTCATACCATACTTACCCTTTATTATTTAACACAAACTTCTCATTAATATAGTAGAATAACATGAAACAAAATCCTTACCTACATATGTTGCGATAACTATACGCCCACACGTATACGCCACAATAAGAAATTGAGTGGATTATACTTCGCCATACAGACTATTTTATTACTATATGCCAAAACCTTAAACCTGCCAGACCTGGGGTGTTACATAACTTCTAACTCATCTATTTCAAATTCTTATTCTTTTGATGAGTTACAATATACCTATGATGAATTAGGCTTGGATTTTGAATTAATGGTTTCAAAATATAGGAAATTTATTTCAAAGCTAAATGATGAAAATAATTCACTCTCCAAAGTCAAGCATGAGCTTGAAAGTAAAATAAATGATATGCAAGGTAGTATAAATGATTTTGAGAAAAAAAAATTGCATAATTTACTTTCTAAAGTTCATGACGATCATCAAAAGCAACGTGAGTTGCTTAAGAGTGAAAAATCCCACTCTAACAAAGTTTTACCAAAAAGATTTCTAAAAAGAGAAAGCTCAAAACAGAACTTTATTAAAACTAGCTTTAATTTTTATAAACATAGAAGCCCCCTAAGTTTTTACAAAGGAAAAATCATTAAAAGTGTGTGGGTCCCTAAAGGACTCATAACTACTTAAGATACGGACAGGCTTTCAAAATGGATACCTAAAGGGACTAAATTATAGGAACTAATGCTTATGGCCCAAAAGAATTTGGGGAGGAGCATTGTTTCAAGGTGGACAGTTCAAGCAAAAACTCATAGTACATTGATAGTGGATGCTCAAAGCACATGACCGGTGAAAAGAGCCACTTTATCAATTTGAAGCCAAAAAGTGGAGGAAAAGTTATATTTAGTGACAACTCCAAGGGACAAATAGAAGGAATTTACTCTATTGATAAAAACTCTTCAATTCTTATTGAAAATGTTTTCTATGTCTTAAGCATAATCTACTAAATATTAGTCAATTGTGTGATAAAGGTCTCAATGTCATTTTTTGAGTCTAATGGATGTAAAGTAATTGACATTGTGTTTAATAAGATTATGCTTATAGAATGTAGGATAGAAAATACTTATATGGTGCATTTAGATGACTTGCATGATTCATTCATATGTCTTATTACTAAAAATGAAAATAATTCTTTATCGTGGCATAGAAAACTAGGACTTGCTAGTATGAGCATTTTATATAAATTAGCAAAAAAATGACTTAGTTAGGGGTTTGCCTAAAATTGAATTTGAATTAGATAAAATTTGTGATGCATGTATTACGAGCAAATATAGAAGAGTCACATTAAAACCTATTAATGATGTATCAATTAGTAGAGTTATTCAACTAATTCACAAAAACTCATTTGGTCCTATAGGACAACTAGCTTGGGTGGAAAACAATATGTTTTTGTTCTTGTTGATGACTTTTCTAGGTTTACTTGGGTTCTTTTCTTAAGTACTAAAGATGAAGCATTAGAAAATTTCATCACATTTTCAAAAATGAATCAAAATGAAAATTGTTACTCTATCACTAGTGTTAGAAGTGAACATGGAACTGAATTTCAAAAAATTGGTTTTGAAAATTTTTGCAACTCAAATGGAATTAGCCATAATTTTTCTGCACCTAGAACCCCTCAACAAAATGAAGTTGTTGAGAGGAAAAATAAAAATTTAGAAGAAATGGCTGGAACCATGTTTTGTGAAAATAATTTATCAAAATATTTTTGGGCGGAAGCCATAAACACCGCTTGCTATATTGTTAATAGAGTAATGATTAGACATATTTTAATGAAAACTCCATATGAACTCTTCAAAAATAAAAAGTCTAACATTAGCTATTTTCATCCTTCTTGGATGTAAGTGTTTTGCTTTAAATAATGGTAAAGACAATCTTGGTATGCAAAAAGTGATGAAATATTTTTTCTTGGTTATTCTTTAAAATCTAATGCTTTTCAAGTTTTTAACAAAAGAACTTCAATAGTAGAAGAGTCTATACATGTTGTTTTTATGACTCTAAACTTCATCCTAGAAAAGATTCTTGTATTGATGATGATGATGCAAAAAATTTTCACGGTGATAATAAAGTTGGTCAATAATCAAGTGAAAAGATACAAGAACAAACTCAATATGCTTTAAAGGAGCTTACAATAGAGGGGAGGGAAGTCACTCATCCAAGTGAGTTCAACTATGTGAAGGATGGTAAGATTTTGGGAGATCCATCCAAAGGGGTAACCACTCCATCTTTTCTTAGAAATACATGTAATTATGTTACATTTATTTCATGCATTGAGCTTAAAAATATCAAAGAAGCATTAAATGATGAATATTGGATATTGGTTATGCAAGAAGAATTAAATAAATTTGAGAGAAGTACAGACCCTAGTTGAAAAACCTAGTGAAAAATCTACTATAGGTACTAAATGGGTTTTTAGGAATAAGCTAGATGAGAGTGGAAACATAGCGAGGAACAAGGCTAGGCTTGTTGCTCAAGGTTACATTCAAGAGGAAGGAATATAATTTTATGAAACATATGTTCCTGTTGCTAGAATGGAAGCCATTATGATGTTTTTAGCTTTTGCATGTTTTAATGATTTTAAAATGTAAAATGTGTTTTGCTAAATGGTTTTATAAATGAAGTGTATGTTGAACAACCACTCGGTTTTGAAGATTCAAAATTTTCAAACCATGTTTTCAAACTTTCAAAAGCTTTATATGGTTTGAAGCAAGCTCCTAGAGCTTGGTATGAAAGATTATCAAATTTTCTTTTTGAAAAAGGCTTTAGTAAATGGTAGACTGACACAACACATTTTATTAAAAGAAAAGACAAGGATTTATTAGTAGTTAAAATATATGTTGATGATTTTATTTTTGGTTCTACTAATGATCTTCTTTTTCAAGAATTTTCAAAGCTAATGCAATGTGGATTTGATATGAGCATGTTGGGAGAACTAAACATTTTGTGGGACTCCAAATCAAGCAAATGAAAGATGTCATCTTCAACAATCAAGCTAAGTATACAAGGGAAATGTTTAAGAAGTTTGGGATGGACAAAATTAAAATTAATAAGCTCTTCTACAAAGCTTGACAAAGATGAAGAAGGTAAATGTGTTGATTTAAAATTATATAGGTCTATGATTGGTTCTTTGCTTTATCTTACCGCAAGTAGATCGGATATTATGTTTAGTGTTTGTTTTTGTGCTAAATATCAATCATGTCCTAAGGAATAACATTTACAAAACATTAAGAGAATATTTAGGTACTTTAGAGACACTCCTAATTGTTAGAGTATGCCCAAAGACCAATCATGACTTCTTGTAACTTGGGTAGAAACGATACATTGCTAGATGCGACTCATTGCTTGTGATATTAGAAATGTTCTAGTATTACTGTAACATCCCGGTTTAGGGCCTAGACGAAATAGTGGTTCGAGACCAAAAATCCGAGGGTCATGAATGAGTTTTTGAGGCTTATAATATGTATGCATGCTAGTGTGAAAGTTTCATGAAGTAATTTTGTGAAATTGTGGTTGAATTGTCCAAAAGGACTAAATTGTAAAAGTTGCAAAATGTGTGTTTCTAGAAGCTATATGTGTGAAATAGCTTTAGATTATTAATTAGAGGTCCTTAAATAGCAATTTATCAAAATTCTAATTTTTGGACAAAAATGGGCATGGATGAGTCAAAATTTGAAGTTTATCAAAAAGGGCATTTTGGTTATTTATCAAATAAGTGATTAAATAGGTGAAAAGATGATAAAAATTCACTCATCTTCTCCCCCAAGCTGCCGAAAATTAGAGAAGCCATTGTTAGGGCTCTTTCAATTTTTTAAAGCTTGCTAGTAAGTGCTCTTAAGCCCGATTTTTGATGTTCTTCGTATTTTTGAAGTCCCGGTAGCATGAGTAAGCTATTTATAGCTATTTGGTGAGCTATCATGGATGTTCAAAAATGTACATATGTATGACATGCATGTATTTTGATGTTTTATAGAAGAATATGAAGGCTTGATGTAGTAGAAACATCTTTTGCTAAGTGGTTTTCCATGAAAATGCATGTAGGGACTTAGTTGTGAAAATCTCAAGTTTGGTCATACATGGGTGATTTAGTGAGATTTGATGAATGCTTTAGTTGAGTAAGTGGTTCGGCTAAGCATGAAAGAGTAGAAAGTTGAATAATAATAACTTTACGAGCCTTTGGGACTAAAGTGTAAATAT
The DNA here is from genome assembly GCA_025698515.1 of Gossypium sturtianum. Classification (NCBI taxonomy): domain Eukaryota; kingdom Viridiplantae; phylum Streptophyta; class Magnoliopsida; order Malvales; family Malvaceae; genus Gossypium; species Gossypium sturtianum. Next base: position 18,159,877 of record CM046943.1, read on the forward strand.
GAGAAAGTTTAGGGGCAAAATAGTAATTTTGCTAAAGTATGAGATGTGGGTCAATTTAGTCAATGTGTGTATTGAATAAGCTGATTTATTCATTATAGATCAAGAAAGACGAAGCCCAGATCGAAACCGAGGCAAAAGCAAGGTGGTGGACTAAATTGCACCTTTCAATACTTTAGAGTATCGAGGTAAGTCTATGCATAAACAATGCCTTCATACTTACAATTTGTAAATGCTAGCTAGGGTGTAGCATGAATGAGAATGAATGAGAATGATTGGGAACCTATGTGGTTCGAGTAGAATGAATGTAATATAGATGTGAATGGATGAATAATTGGGTAAATAGACTTGTGCATGTGTTGTAGATGGTAGGCTAAGTGCGATACCATCCTAATGTATATTGACGTTGAGCTAGCTATGTGCGATGCTATCGTGAGGTATATCATCTAGTGAGCTATGTGCTGAATCACTACGAATACCATTGTGGTAGGCTAAGTGCGATACCACCTTATTAATCAAATGTGGTGTGCTAAGTGTGAAACCACCGAGATATTGACTGTGTGGATTGACTGTGTGTATTAATTGTGTGGATGAGTAGTGTGGATTAGTTATGTGAACTAGCTGTATGGATGAGCTGTGTGGATAAGTTATGTGGATTGACTGTGTTGTATATTACGTAAATGTGATATTGAATGCAGGGGTGCATTTCAATGGTTGTGAGTATGTGACTCATGATGTGTTGGAAATGTGGTAAGGGATAGAAAGAGTAAGCATAGTTGTGAATTACTTATTGGTATAATGCTAATAGTTGCTTAGCTTATACTATGTTGCTTATGTGTAAACTTACTAAGCTCAAAGCTTACTCTCTTTCGTTTCCCTTGTCTTATAGATTAAAGCGTTGAATCGAGATACGAGGATCATCAGAAGATAGCCCACATATCAAAGACACTTTGGTACATGAAACTTAATGTTTTGTATATGGCATGTATAGGGGCTAGTTAAGTTAGTAAATTTTGTTGTAAATGGCTAAGATGTGTTGGCCTATAGATGGATAGCTTATTTTGTATAATGCCATGGTTGTTGGCTATTACATTATATGAAAGAAAGATGTAGTTTTCCACGTGAGAATGCACTTCAATTTGAGTTGATTATGATGGTGTTAGATGAGTATATGTTGTGTATGTTAGAAGGGTGAAAGTAACTTGACACTTAGTCTTGTTCTTGACCATGTGGGTAGACACACGGACATGTGTCTAGACCATGTGTAACACACGGTCAGCCCACGGGCGTGTGCTGCGACCGTGCATCCTCTGCATGTTAATATTTGAAAATAGAATAGACCACGGACTAGTCACACGGGCGTGTGCCTAGAGCGTGTGGGATTCATCAGTGTTGGCCACGGGCTAGCCACACGGGCGTGTGCCTAGACTCTAGGCCGTGCGACGGAAGTCAGTGTTCACCACGGTTGGGGAGCACGGGCGTGCCATGGCCGTGGGGCATTTGGCAGAATGCTTGGGTTTTTAGGCACGGTCTGGGGACATGGACGTGTGTACTCATGCACGGACGTGTCTAATCTTGCACGGGCGTGTGAGACCTGTATAAAAGAGAAAAATTTTAAGGATCGTAAAAGTTTCGGATTAGTCTCGAGAGCCCTCGTGGGTATGAGTGAGGCCTTGTAAGTCGAGAATGAGGTTATATCGAGTAATGACGTTAAGCCTAAGTGGCGATTAAGCGGTTTGAGTTCGGTAACGCCTCGGGCCCAATTCCCGACGTAGAACCCGGGTAAGGGGGTGTTACATTTAGTGGTATCAGAGCTATGGTTTAGTCGGTTCTAGGACTACCGTAGCGGGTGTAAGAGTCTAGCTATACATGCCATAAGTGTACGATGATAGTGTGGTGGTTTTGGATGATTTTAAATCTTGTTTTATATAGAATATGGATTCCGATCCATCGATTTGCGATGAAGCGACTAGTAATGCGCCACTCTGCAAGAGAAGGAACCGTCTTGGGGTGCAAAGTAGACCCGGGCGTGGGGTCAAGGGGGGAAGAGGCACGAGAAGCCTTTCTCCATATGATGAGTGATTGGTACTCGGACTACGTTCGAGTGAACCCTAATGCTCAACCTCCTCCACCTCCTCCTATACCTCAGCCAAATCCTGTGGCTCCTCCAAGTATCGATGTAGTGAGGATATCGAAACCCCCGGTGGATAAGATTAGGAAACACGGGGCTGAGGAGTTTTGAGCTAAGGTAGATGATGACCCAGAGAGGGCGGAGTTCTGATTAGAGAACTCGGTGAGGGTGTTCGATGAGCTCTCATGTACACCTGAGGAGAGTTTAAAGTGTTCCGTATCGTTGCTAAGAGATTCGGCGTACCACTGGTGGAAGACGCTGACGTTAGTGGTCCCAACAGAGCGGGTGACGTGGGACTTCTTTCTGGAAGAGTTTCGGAAGAAGTATATAAGCCAGATGTTTACTGACCGAAAAAGGACAGAATTCCTTGAGCTGAAGCAAGGAAGGACGACAGTAGCTGAGTACGAGCGTGAGTTTGTTAGGCTTAGCAAATACGCTCAAGAATGTGTGTCAACAGGTGCAAGAGGTTCAAAGATGGGCTGAATGAGGATATCAAACTCCTAGTTGGCATTTTGGAGTTGAAAGAATTCGTGATATTAGTTGAGAGGGCAAATAAGGGCGAAGAGTTGAGTTCAGATAAGAGGAGGGCTGTGAGTGAAGCCCGAGATGCGAGAAAGAGACCGATGGGCAAGTCGTATCAAGCCCAGTCGAAAAGATCCAAGGAAGTGAATCCTCGGATGTCAGCCTCAGTGAGGTATTCGCATCGAGACTTGGACAATACTCGTCAGGGTTCGAGAGTCTGAGCTCCCTCGATGGAAAGTGTGGGCAATACAAAGAGTAAACCGGAGTGTCCTAGTTATGGTAGGTATCACACCGAAGAGTGCTGGGGAAACAGTCGGAAATGTTACAAATGTGGTTCTAATAAACCGTAAAAGTAACATATTTTAAGCCCACATTTAATATGCTTTTGGATGATTTAAGCCCCAATTTATGTAAAAAGGTGCTCTTAATCCTTTCTTTTCATGCCTTATACTCAGGAAAGCACCCGATGACGAAAAGAACGAGAAACGGGCTTAAAACGGACCAAATTGGGCCAAGCCACGAAATCAGCATGGCCTGGACTTCAAGCCACACGGCCGTGCCACCATTCCTACTAGAACACGGCCTTACCATGACTTACACGGCCGTACCTCATTCAACAGTGTCGAACACGGCCTGAAGACGATTCACACGGGCGTGTGCCATGGCCGTGTCCCTGCCGCGAGAAAGAGGAATTTTACTCAGATTTGGATACTTGGAGACAAAGAAAGGCATTCCAAAGCCTATTCAAACACCCTAGTAGGAACTCTACTCAAATTAGGATACTTGGAGGCCAAGTAACACATCTTAAAGCCTATATAAACACCCTATGGGGCAACTTAATCAGGAAGTTCGGCAGAAGCCTCTGCCAGGGCTATCGTCTAGGGGCGTCGTGCTAAGCCAGATAAGGCAGATTTGTGGGGATTCACTCAGGGATAGCCAGTTGATCCATCTCAAGAAGCCAGAGTTATACTCATGATGGAGGATCTCCTCTTCAGTTCCTTCAGGGGGTTTTAGGGATTTCTTATGTTTTGTTTTATCTTTTCTCTTGAGATGTTTTCCTTTATTGTTATGAACTAAACCTTCGGATACCCGAAGGGGGATGAAACCTATGAGGAATCTTGTTATTTGATTTTTGAATTATATGATAATAACTTAGTTTGTTTTTAATTATGTGAACTTAATCCAAATCTAATGTGATTAGGTGGAGGAGGAATAGACCCTGCCTAAGAGTAGATCCAACATAATTAAGCGGAGTTCATCGCACGCCTAGAGATAGGGTGACGAGATTTTGCCGGATTAGGGTGAAACCTAATATGGGAGTCCACAGATCGATTTATCGCTATTCTAGGGGGTTATTATAAGCGAACGAGAGTTCCACTAATTAACCTAGGGTTAGACGTTATTCGCCTCGAGAGAGGGTTTAATATACGTTAGGGAGTCTCACGGATCAAACTAAGTAAATAAATCATATGGTTCAAGGTTAGATAGCAAGTGAAGTCTAGGTGGATTTTTCCTAAAGGTATCGCTTGAGTCAACTGAGTTTTTCCAAAAGTTATTTTCCGAATTCATTCTTTTTGTCTTTGCGTCTTAGCTTAGTAAGTAGATTAGTTTTCGTTTAACAACCATCACTTTATATTAAGGCTAAATAATAAAAAGACGGTGAGTATTGGTACTTTTAGTTCCTTTGGGTTCGATAATCTGGTCTTGCCTGAACTATACTACTGTTCGATAGGTGCACTTGCCTTTAATCGTTGTCAGAGTTGGTTTCCAGGTTCGACCAGTCTTTTATAAATTTTAAAACTTTGATTTACAGCGATCAAGTTTTTGGCGCCTTTGTCAGGGAACTAAAATATTAAGAAAGCTCTATTTTTATTACTTTAGTCATTTTTTTTATTTTCTGCAATTTATTATTATTATTTTTTTTATTATTATTACTTTGCTAAATGTTTTTTTTATTTGATTTTGACAGATAGAGGAGATGGCACTGAATAACTATCAGTGGCAAGTTACGAGGACAGAGCCAACAAAAGTAGCCGATATCTACGACCTCGACCTAGTAACCAGGCTATCAAACCAGTTAGAGATGTTACATAAAAAATTTAATGGTTTATACGGTTCCTCGCAGGTACATCCAGTTATGCAGTGTGAAACAAGCGAAGGCGTGGCGAATCCTGAGTACCCACCCTACGGACATGGCATGGAAAGCAAACAAGCCCACTATATGAGTAACTATTCTAAACCTCAAAATAATTTTTATAGTGACACTTATAATGCAGGTTGGAGTTACCATCCTAATTTCTCGTGGGATGATCAAGGTAGCCAAAGACAGGAACTTCTTTTAAATTTTCAACAACCACCTTACCAACAGGAAGAGGAGTCGAACCTTGAAGAGATGCTGACAAAATTCATGGCAGCTACCGATAACCATCTCCAAGACACTGAAACCACCCTTGAGACCCAACAAGCATCGATCAAAGGGATCGAGAGCCAAGTTAGGGAAGTCACTGAGTCAGTTGGGGAACTTACTAAGTCGGGTTATACAACTTGCAAAGTGATCTCGTAACTACCACAAGAAAGCTTGCCACACGCACTGAAACTAACCCGAGTGAGCAAAATCAAGCCATTTACGATAGTGAAGGGTTAGACGAACCAAACCCAAGGGAAGAACATGTGGTAAGCGAAGGTAAGGTTGAAGTGTGCCATGATATATCAAAACCGGCAATTACAGAGTACCAACCTCATGTGCCATATCCCGATGCAATAAAGAAAGACCACACAGAGGAAGAAGTCGGTGAACTCACACTTCGTGTTGACGATTTAAACAATCACTCTTCAAGCTCTTGACTCACTAGGACATCGAGTAATAAAGGTACGAACGTTAATTCTATTGATAACCATTTGGTTCAACCTTCTTTACTGAAGCATCACACAAAATCAACTAGCTGAGCTAGATCTTAGACCTCGTACCCATAAAGAAATAATTCATGAAGAACTAAGGCTTCAGGTCGATGAATTAGACTAGTGGAAAACACCCTTTAAAGAGAAGCTAGGAATACACGAAGTGAAACTGAAGGAAACCCCAGACGAGCTGATAGGAACAACAAATCACTTCAAAATAGGGGATCAAGTATTGTTGAATAAGGAATACCCTCGAATCGCCAATTCAGACCTCAAGACAAATGAAGAAATCAATTTTGAGGTACGTGATGTCTTCCTATACGGGCCAGTCGAGGTAAGCAATCCTAAATTCAGTACTTTTGAGGTAAACACTACTCGACTTAAATTTTATATCAAAAATCGAGTTGATCGCATGAGGAAGGATTTTTACCTCCTCAAACCACCTTGACCATAAGAATGAGAGGTGAAGTCTAGCTTAAGACTATAAACGAGCGCTTCTCGGGAGGCAACCTGAGCACTAACCCTATTAATTTTTACATTTTTTATTTTACTTTTTATTTTCATTTTAGCACCTAACCATAAACTAACCAAGGTACAGATTCCATGCTCACACGGCCTTGCACACGGCCGTGGACGTGGCCGTGTGGAAGCCAGAAGGACAAACCACGAACATGCTAGTAATCGTGCATGACAAAGAATGATTTCTTTTCCCAACACGGGCTGCGATAAAAAGCCACGCCCGTGCCGACTTCCCGTGTGAGGTTACTGACTTATTGAGCACGAGCGAGACACGGCTGTGCCCTACAACCGTGCGAGGTTACTGACTTGACGAGCACGGGTTAAACACGCCCGTTCTAAAGGACCGTGAGAAAAATACACGGGCGTGCTACGAGACCCACGGTCGTGGTAAAACACCTAAACGCGCCCAAAATTCAAAATCACGAAAAACACGGACTGATTAAACTCGAACAAGGGCATGGACCGTATCACTATTTAAATATTTACTTTTATTTCTATTTTTATTTTTATTTTTATTTTTATTTTTATTTCCTTTCTTTTATTTTCTTTATTATTTTCTTCTTGTTATTCATCCCATTTAGATTTAGCTTAGGATACAAAAGAAATTAGGATGGCTGCTTCGAGGACTCAACCAGTTCGAGATGCTTCCACACGCTCACCTCCAATCCTATCCGGTTTCTTTTCATTGGCTTCATCCAAAATTCAGGAAGTTTCCTTTCTCTCCCCATCTTATGATTTTATGATATTATCTACCTTTGTACATTGAGGACAATGTACATCTTAAGTGTGGCGGGGTTAACTATAGTATTATTTGAAAATCCCTGAATTATGCCTTTTCTTAAAGTAAATTTCTCATATTATGATTAGAATGAAATTTCTGATGATTTATGATTTTTTTTTATATGTTTTAGATTAAGTCATTGATAATTGTGCATTGATAATTAAATTTGAAGAATACTAGAGAATCAAGCATGATAAGTCTATTTTTTTGAATAAAAAAATTTTCCTAGGTTGTCGAACTAAGTTTAAATACTACTTTGAAGTTTGAATTTTACGAGGTTGACATCAAAATACCCATAATTTTTGTGAGTTTTTGAGCCTTATAGAGCATATATTCTTTTTCTTGCTCACTTTATTGTTTATGAGTATGTCAACACTGATTTGTTATTCTAGAACTTGTATCGATTATACATGTCGAGACCACACTTTTTGATTTGATACACAGAGATGATAAAGGCGCCTAGGATTTAACCCACTTACTCCATAAAAAGCCTACCTTCATAAATAACCCCTAGTGAACCCCTTTTAATCCTAACAACCCTATTTATTGACATAACCGCTAATATTAACCCAGAACCCCTTTGTTTTTGTTATCACCATTCCTTTTGACTACCCTTATATCGAGATTTGATCTGATTAGTTGCCTAATTATGAATTTTAGTAGTTTATCCTTTATTATGTATTTAGTTTGTTCATAAAAAAAAATTCATCAAAAGTATATTCATTATTCATCATTAGTTGTGATTAAATGAGCTTATACGCTTAAATTTTAAGTATCGAAGAAGAAGCTCGTATTATTGGTATTCTTAGTTTTCAATTGATGCAATTATTATTATTAGTTCATTAGTTCTTAATTAGGTAATTTGTCAATTCAAACTCGATTCTAACCCTCTAATTCAGCCTTATTCCATACCTTAACCCTAGCCCCGTTACAACCCTAACAAAGACCTTTTGATTTGTGTTTCATCTCATATTTCAGTGGTGGAGATTTGATTTTCATGCAAGCCTATGGGATGAACTCTTCATGTTTGACTTTTGAGTGCCTAAATTCTGAACCTTAAACACTTTGAGTGATTTGAGTGAATCTTTTGTGAGGATGTCAATCCTTGTCGATTTCAAATTAAAGGTAATTATCTAGATAAGGGGAGACGCCTAAGTTTTCGAGCTATAAAATCTATGACTTATATTGTTTGAATTTTTAGGATGCTTTGAGTTGAATTATCCATGTATAAATTATCTCTAAATTATGATGAGACACTCTCAATAGGAATTATGAATTACAGGAAGTTCGTTTTAATCGTAAGTTGAGAATTTTGCTTGAGGACAAGCAAAAGCTTAAGTGTGGGGGTATTTGATAAACCGTAAAAGTAACATATTTTAAGCCCACATTTAATATGCTTTTGGATGATTTATGCCCCAATTTATGTAAAAAGGTGCTCTTAATCCTTTCTTTTCATGCCTTATACTCAGGAAAGCACCCGATGACAAAAAGAACGAGAAACGGGCTTAAAACGGACCAAATTGGGCCAAGCCACGAAATCAGCACGGCCTGGACTTCAAGCCACACGACCGTGCCACCATTCCTACTAGAGTACGGCCTTACTACGACTTACATGGCCGTACCTCATTCAACAGTGTCGAACACGGCCTGAAGACGATTCACACGAGCGTGTGCCATGGCCGTGTCCCTGCCGCGGGAAAGAGGAATTTTACTCGGATTTGGATACTTGGAGATAAAGAAAGGCATTCCAAAGCCTATTCAAACACCCTAGTAGGAACTCTACTCAAATTATGATGCTTGGAGGCCAAGTAACACATCTTAAAGCCTATATAAACACCCTAGGGGGCAACTTAATCGGGGAGTTCGGCAGAAGCCTCTGCCAGGGCTATCATCCAGGGGCATCGTGCTAAGCCAGAGAAGGCAGATTTGTGGGGATTCACTCAGAGATAGCCAGTTGATCCATCTCAAGAAGCCAGAGTTATACTCAAGACGGAGGATCTCCTCTTCAATTCCTTCAAGGGGTTTTAGGGATTTCTTATGTTTTATTTTATCTTTTCTCTTGAGATGTTTTCCTTTATTTTTATGAACTAAACCTTCGGATACTCGAAGGGGATGAAACCTATGAGGAATCTTGTTATTTGATTTTTGAATTATATGATAATAACTTAGTTTGTTCTTAATTGTGTGAACTTAATCCAAATCTAATGTGCTTAGGTGGAGGAGGAATAGACCCTGCCTAAGAGTAGATCCAACATAATTAAGCAGAGTTGATCGCACGCCTAGAGATAGGGTGACGAGATTTTGCCGGATTAGGGTGAAACCTAATATGGGAGTCCACAGCTCGATTTACTGCTATTCTAGGGGGTTATTATAAGCGAACGAGAGTTCCACTAATTAACCTAGGGTTAGACGTTATTTTCCTCGAGAGAGGGTTTAATATACGTTAGGGAGTCTCACGGATCAAACTAAGAAAATAAATCATATGGTTCAAGGTTAGATAATAAGTGAAGTCTAGGTGGATTTTTCCTAAGGGTATCGCTTGAGTCAACTGAGTTTTTCCAAAAGTTATTTTCCGAATTCATTCTTTTTGTCTTTGCATCTTAGCTTAGTAAGTAGATTAGTTTTAGTTTAACAACCATCACTTTATATTAAGGCTAAATAATAAAAAGACGGTGAGTATTGGTACTTTTAGTTCCTTTGGGTTCGATAATCCGGTCTTGCCTAAACTATACTACTGTTCGATAGGTGCACTTACCTTTAATCATTGTCAGAGTTGGTTTCCAGGTTCGATCAGTCTTTTATAAATTTTAAAACTCTGATTTACAGTGATCAGGTTCCCCTGACCATTTTATCCGTAACTGTCCCGAGAGGGATGGTAAGGAAGAGAGGCAAGAAGTGAGACCTAGTGATGTGTCTACGAGGGGTAGACCACCAAGGAACCCAAGAGGTGGGTCTAGTGGTAGAGGTACATCCAGGGACTCTGATGTGAGACCAGAGGGCCGGGCACCAGTGAGGACTTACGCCATTCGCACTCGCGAAGAGGCATCCTCCCCTAATGTGATAACGGGTACTTTTTCTCTCTTTGACACGTCTATTATTGCTTTAATAGATCCAAGGTCTACTCACTCTTATATTCACATGAGATTAGCATCTAGTTTGAGTATGACCGTTGAGTCTACGGACATTGTGATTAAGGTGTCAAACCCGTTAGGAAAGTATGTGTTAGTGGACAAAGTATGTAAGAATTGTCCTTTGTTGATTGAGAATCATTATTTTCCAGCAAACCTGATGTTGTTGCCGTTTGATGAGTTCGATTTAATCCTAGCCATGGATTGGTTGACTACCTATAGTGTTTTAGTGAACTGTGGTAGTAAGTACATTGAACTGAAATGTGAGAGTGGAGATGTAGTTCGAATTGAATCAGGTGGATCGGACAGTCTACCCGTGATGATTTCTTCCTTAATGGCCGAAAAATGTTTAAAAAAAGGGTGTGAGTCCTATCTTGCATTTGTGATGAATACTCAAGAGGTTGGAGTAGGGTTTGAAATAGTGCCGGTGGTATGTAAGTACCCAGATGTGTTTCAGGAAGAGTTACCCGGATTACCTCCAGTGAGAGAGGTCGAGTTTGGAATTGAGTTGGTTCCGGGAGCGGCACCTATTTCGGTTGCCCCGTATAGAATGGCACATGTAGAGTTGAAAGAATCAAGGTTCGATTACAAGAGAGTTGATGAGATAAGGGTTTTGTAAGACCGAGCTACTCGCCGTGGGTGCTCCGTATTGTTTGTGAAGAAGAAAGATGGGTCTATGAGGTTGTGTATAGACTATAGACAACCAACAAAGTGACGGTTAAGAATAAGTATCCTTTACCAAGGATTGATGATCTTTTCGATCAACTAAAGGGAGCTACAGTGTTCTCCAAGATAAACTTGAGGTCTGGTTATTATCAGCTCAGAGTGAAAGAGCAAGATGTGTTGAAAACTGCGTTTCGGACAAGGTATGGCCATTATGAGTTTTTGGTTATGCCATTTGGGTTGACGAATGCACCTGCGATTTTTATGGATCTGATGAACCGTATTTTCAGACCATATGTGGACAAGTTTGTGGTTGTCTTTATTGACGACATATTGATCTATTCTCGGGATGAGAATAATCATGAAGAGCACTTGAGAATTGTCTTGCAAACTTTGAGAGACAAGCAGTTGTATGCTAAGTTTAGCAAGAGTGAGTTTTGGCTCCGAGAGGTCGGATTCCTAGGACACATGGTGTCAGGTGATGGTGTCAGAGTTGACCCGAGTAAGATATCGGCTGTTATAGATTGGAAACCACTGAGGAACGTGTCAGAAATTAAAAGTTTATTGGGGTTAGCGGGATATTACAAACGTTTCGTAAAAGGGTTCTCTATGATTGCTACCCCGATGACGAAGCTATTGCATAAAGATGTCAAGTTTGAATGGACTGAGACATGTCAACAGAGCTTCGAGAGACTGAAAACAATGTTGACTGAGGCACCGGTTTTAGTTCAACCAAAATCGGGGAAGGAGTTTTTTTGATATATAGTGATGCATCGTTTAATGGTCTCGGTTGCGTGTTGATGCAAGAGGGTAAGGTAGTCGCTTACGCCTCAAGGCAGTTAAAACCGCACGAGAAGAATTATCTCGACTCACGATTTGGAGTTGGTCATGATTGTGTTTGCGTTAAAGATTTGGCGACATTATTTGTATGGCGAAAAGTGCCGAATCTTTACGGATCACAAGAGTTTAAAGTATTTGATGGATCAGAAGGATCTGAATCTGAGACAGAGACAGTGGCTTGAATTGTTGAAAGACTATGAGTTAGTCATTGATTACCACCCGGGAAAAGCGAATGTGGTTGCAGATGCCTTGAGTAGGAAATCCATGCGCTCTAAGAGTTATGAGAGCGAGTTTAGCATTGTCTCGATGATGGTGCTATTTTGGCAGAGTTGAGAGCTAAGCCACTATTTGTTCAACAAATATGTGAAGCTCGAAGAAATGACAATGAGATGCAAGCTAAGATAGCTAAGTGCGGATCGGAAAGTGGTTCTGATTTGCGAATGGATTTGAATGGTTGTCTGATGTACCGTGACAGAATTTGTGTTCCTAAAAATGAGGAGTTGATTCGAAAGGTTTTGTATGAGGCCTACAGTGGATGCTTGTCAGTACATCCGGGCAGTACGAAGATGTACAACGATTTGAGAAAGTTGTATTGGTGGCCGGGTATGAAAAGAGATATTTCAGAGTTTGTGACTAAGTGTCTGATTTTCCAACAAGTGAAAGCTGAGCATCAAGTGCCTTCGGGATTGCTTCAGCCAGTGATGGTTCCCGAATGGAAATGGGATCGGGTTACCATGGATTTTGTGACGGGGTTGCTGACGACTCCGAGGAAGAGAGATGATGTGTGGGTTGTTGTGGATAGATTGACGAAGTCGGCTCACTTTATTCCAGTACGTGTTGATTATTCACTTTGGATAAGTTAGCCGAGTTGTACGTGCGGCGAGATAGTGAGATTGCATGGTGTACCCGTGTCTATTATATCGGATAGAGGTCCGAGGTTTACTTCGAGACTTTGGAAGAAGTTGCAAGAGGCCATGGAGTGCGAGATTGAATTTCATCATCGCGTTCCATCCGCAATTCGATGGTCGATCTAAAAGAGTGATTCAAGTTCTTGAGGATATGCTTCGATCTTCGTGTGCTAGAATTCGAAGGTAGTTGGGAGAGATATCTACCTTTGGTCGAATTTGCCTATAACAATAGTTATCGATCGAGTATACAGATGGCACCGTATGAGGCTTTGTATGGCCGTAAGTGTCAGACTCCTTTGTATTGGACCGAGCTTAGTGAGAAACGGATCCATGGGGTCGATCTAGTAAAAGAGACCGAAGAGAAAGTAAAAGTAATTCGTACTAGTCTGAAAGCTTCTTCAGACCGACAGAAGTCGTATGCGGATTTGAAAAGAAAACAAAATAGAGTTTGAGGTAGGCGACAAAGCATTTTTGAAAGTATCACCGTGGAAGAAGATTATGAGATTTAGACAAAAAGGGAAATTGAGTCCAAGGTTCATAGGGCCGTATGAGATTACAGCATGCACTGGGCTCAGTAGCTTACCGGTTGGCTTTGCCGGTAGAGTTAGAAAAGATTCATAACGTGTTTCATGTGTCAATCTTGTGACGGTATCGCTCCAATCCTTCACATGTGATTCCTTCAACCGAAATAGAGATAAGACCGGATATGTCTTATGAAGAGGAGCCGATTAAGATCTTGGCTCGAGAAGTGAAACAGTTGAGAAATAAGAGCATAGCACTAGTGAAAGTGTTATGGCAGAAACATAGCGTGGAAGAGGCTACGTGGGAAACGGAAGAAGCTATGAGAGAGCAACATCCAAACCTCTTTACTGGTAAGATTTTCGGGGACGAAAATCTCTAAAGGGAGGAGAGTTGTAACATCCCGGTTTAGGGCCTAGTCAGAAGAGTGGTTCGAGACCACAAATTCGAGGGTCATGAATGAGTTTTTGAGGCTTATAATATGTATGCATGCTAGTGTGAAAGTTTCATGAAGCAATTTTGTGAAATTGTGGTTGAATTGTCCAAAAGGACTAAATTGCAAAAGTTGCAAAATGTGTGTTTCTAGAAGCTATATGTGTGAAATAGCTTTAGATTATTAATTAGAGGTCCTTAAATAGCAATTTATCCAAATTCTAATTTTTGGACAAAAATGGGCATGGATGAGTCAAAATTTGAAGTTTATCAAAAGGGCATTTTGGTCATTTATCAAATAAGTGATTAAATAGGTGAAAAGATGATAAAATTCACTCATCTTCTCCCCAAGTCTGTCGAAAATTAGAGAAGCCATTGTTAGGGCTCTTTCAATTTTTCAAGCTTGCTAGTAAGTGCTCTTAAGCCCGGTTTTTGATGTTCTTCGTATATTTGAAGTCCCGGTAGCATGAGTAAGCTATTTATAGCTATTTGGTGAGCTATCATGGATGTTAAAAAATGTACATATGTATGACATGCATGTATTTTGATGTTTTATGGAAGAATATGAAGGCTTGATGTAGTAGAAACATCTTTTGCTAAGTGGTTTTCCATGAAAATGCATGTAGGGACTTAGTTGTGAAAATCTCAAGTTTGGTCATACATGGGTGATTTAGTGAGATTTGATGAATGCTTTAGCTGAGTAAGTGGTTCGGCTAAGCATGAAAGAGTATAAAGTTGAATAAAAATAACTTTACGAGCCTTTGGGACTAAAGTGTAAATATGAGAAAGTTTAGGGGCAAAATAGTAATTTTGCTAAAGTATGAGATGTGGGTCAATTTAGTCAATGTGTGTATTGAATAAGCTGATTTATTCATTATAGATCAAGAAAGACGAAGCCCGGATCGAAACTGAGGCAAAAGCAAGGTGGTGGACTAAATTGCACCTTTCAATACTTTAGAGTATCGAGGTAAGTCTATGCATAAACAATGCCTTCATACTTACAATTTGTAAATGCTAGCTAGGGTGTAGCATGAATGAGAACGAATGAGAATGATTGGGAACCTATGTGGTTCGAGTAGAATGAATGTAATATAGATGTGAATGGATGAATAATTGGGTAAATAGACTTGTACATGTGTTGTGATAATGCTAGATGGTAGGCTAAGTGCGATACCATCCTAATGCATATTGACGATGAGCTAGATATGTGCGATGCTATCGTGAGGTATATCATCTAGTGAGCTATGTGCTGAATCACTACGAATACCATTGTGGTAGGCTAAGTGCGATACCACCTTATTAATCAAATGTGGTGTGCTAAGTGCGAAACCACCGAGATATTGACTGTGTGGATTGACTGTGTGTATTAATTGTGTGAATGAGTAGTGTGGATTAGTTATGTGAACTAGCTGTGTGGATGAGCTGTGTGGATAAGTTATGTGGATTGACTGTGTTGTATATTACGTAAATGTGATATTGAATGCAGGGGTGCATTTCAATGGTTGTGAGTATGTGACTCATGATGTGTTGGAAATGTGGTAAGGGATAGAAAGAGTAAGCATAGTTGTGAATTACTTGTTGGTATAATGCTAATAGTTGCTTAGCTTATACTATGTTGCTTATGTGTAAACTTACTAAGCTCAAATCTTACTCTCTTTCTTTTCCCTTGTCTTATAGATTAAAGCGTTGAATCGAGATACGAGGATCATCAGAAGATAGCCCACATATCAGCACACTTTGGTACATGAAACTTAATGTTTTGTATATGGCATGTATAGGGGCTAGTTAAGTTAGTAAATTTTGTTGTAAATGGCTAAGATGTGTTGGCCTATAGATGGATAGCTTATTTTGTATAATGCCATGGTTGTTGGCTATTACATTATATGAAAGAAAGATGTAGTTTTCTATGTGAGAATGCACTTCAATTTGAGTTGATTATGATGGTGTTAGATGAGTATATGTTGTGTATGTTAGAAGGATGAAAGTAACTTGACACTTAGTCTTGTTCTTGACCATGTGGGTAGACACACGGACGTGTGTCTAGACCATGTGTAACATACTGGTCAGCCCACTCAGGCGTGTCTTTGTGGCCGTGCGTCCTCTGCATGTTAATATTTGAAAATAGAATAGACCACGGACTAGTCACACGGGCGTGTGCCTAGAGCGTGTGGGATTCATCAGTGTTGGCCACGGGCTAGCCACACGGGCGTGTGTCTAGACTCTAGGCCGTGCGAGGGAAGTCAGTGTTCACCACGGTTGGGGAGCACGGGCGTGCCATGGCCGTGGGGCATTTGGCAAAATGCTTGGGTTTTTAGGCACGGTCTGGGGACATGGGCGTGTGTACTCATGCACGGGTGTGTCTAATCTTGCACGGGCGTGTGAGACCTGTATAAAAGAGAAAAATTTTAAGGATCGTAAAAGTTCCGGATTAGTCTCGAGAGCCCTCGTGGGTATGAGTGAGGCCTCGTAAGTCGAGAATGAGTTTATACCGAGTAATGACGTTGAGCCTAAGTGGCGATTAAGCGGTTTGAGTTCGATAACGCCTCGGGCCCGGTTCCCGGCGTAGAACCTGGGTAAGGGGGTGTTACAATTACTACGAACATTACAAGAGCTTATAGGGTCACACCTATTGTTGAAGCGAACAAAATCCAAATACAATTGATATTGTGTTTAGCTGTCATATGAATTAAATTAATTATTGAATTAGTTTAACTTGGCAGTTAAATTTTGAACACATTATATGTATAAACTTGTTGTACACAAATAGAGAACATAGTTAAAATTAATATATGAATTTTATTCATATAAAATATTAATTGAATATATAGTTTATCAAAATTATTAATAAAAATAGTTATAATAATTTCGGTCAAAAATAAAAAGACATGGAAGTTGATATTCTTTTGGAAAGAATATAATATTTTTAATATACTTTTCATATGTTTCTCTAAAAAATAAAAGGGAATTATTCCATTTTTATTAGGTCAAATTAATAAAAGGAATATAATCCCTTAGTGTGTTAGGGTTACCAAGAAAAGAAAAAAAATAAAAAAGGGTCTAGCAACCGTTTTTGTGAAAATTCTCTCTGAAAAGTTCAAAGAGTTTTGTTGTAACACCCCTTACCCGTATTCAATGCCGGAACCGGGCACGAGGCGTTGCCGTATTAAAATCCTCAAGATCGCCACTTAGGCACAACATGACCACTCTCTTTGTCCATCACAACAACCTCAATCCCGACTTACGAGGCCTCTCTCAAACACACGAGGGCTCTCAAGACCATATCAAAAACTCTTACGATCTTAAAATTTTTCTATCTATACAAGGCTCACACACCCGTGTAAGATTTGGCACGCCCGTGGATGTCACACACGCCCATGGTCACTACCCGTGCATGAAAACTCAAGCATTCTGCCAATGCCCCACGGTTAGGGCACACGCCCGTGCCCTCCACCCATGGAGCACACTGACTACCTTAACACGGCCTAGAGTCTAGACACACGCCCGTGTGGCTAGCCCGTGGCCAACACTGATTAACACACACGTTCTAGGCACACGCCCGTGCGACTAGTCCATGGTCTATTCTGACTTAAAATACTAACATGCAGGGGACACACGGCCAAGTCACACGCCCATGGGCTGACCATGTGTCACACATGGCCTAGACACACGCCCGTGTGTCTACCCACATGGACAAGAACAAAGCTATTTTCCAAGTTCTTTTCACCCTTCTAGCATACACAATCATGCACTCATTCAACACATCCATAATCAACTCAAAATCTTACAATCTCACTTAGATAACTACATCTTTTCATATGATAAAGTGCCAACAACTATGGCATTATACAAAATAGATTATCCATCTAAAGGTCAACACATCATAGCCATATACAACAAAATTCACTAACTTGTCTAGCCCCTATACATGCCATATACAAAACATTGATTCTCATGTACCAGAGTGTGCTGATAGTGTGGGCGATCTTCCAATTGATCCTCGTATCTCGATTCAACACTTTTTCTCTATAAGACAAGGGAAAAGAAAGGGAGTAAGCTTTGAACTTAGTAAGTTTACACATAAACAATTAAGCAACATAGTATAAGCTAAACAACAATTAGCATTATACTAACATATAATGTACAACTATGCTTACTCTTTCTATCCCTTACCACATTTCCAACACATCATGAGTCACTTACTCGTAACCATTGACATGCACCCCTGCATTCAATATCACATTTACACAATATACAACACATCATTATTTTTCGATAATACATCCACACAGCTAATCCACACAGCTAATCCACACAGCTAATGTCTCGGTGGTTTCGCACTTAGCCCACCACAATCAATTAATAAGGTAGTATCGCACTTAGCCTACCATAAAGGTAATCGTAGTGGTTTCGCACATAGCCCACTAGACAATATACCTAACGATAGCATCGCACATAGCCAGCTCATCGTCGATATGCATTAGGATGGTATCGCACTTAGCCCACCATTTAGCATTATTACTACACATTCACAAATCTACTTACTTAATCATTCATCCATTCATTTCATTTGAACCACATAGGTTCTCAATCATTCTCAACCATGCTATACACTAGCTAGCATCAACAAATTGTAAGTATGAATGCATTGTTTATGCATAGACTTACCTCGATACTCAAAAGTATAGAAACGTGCAATTTAGTCCAAAGCACTTTGCTCTTGCCTCGGTTTCGATCTGGGCTTTGTCTTTCTTGATCTATAATGAATAAATCAGCTTATTCAATACACACATTGACCAAATTGACCCACATCTCATACTTTGGCAAAATTACTCTTTTGCCCTAAATCTTTCTCATAATTACACTATTGCCCCAGGCTCGTAAAGTGATTTTTATTCAACTTCTTAGCCTTTCATGCTTAGCCGAATCACTTACTCAACTAAAGCAATCATCAATTCTCATTACATCACACATGTATGACCAAACTCAAGATTTTTACAAATTAGTCCCTACATGCATTTTCTATGGAAACTCATTTAGCGAAAGATGTTTCTACTACATCAAGCTTTCATAATCTTCCATAAAAATCAAAATACATGCATGTCATACATGGCCACATTTTTGAACATCCATCATAGCTCATCAAATAGCTAAAAACCGCTTACTCATGCAACAAGGACTTCAAAAATACAAAGAATATCAAAAACGAGGCTAGATGCACTTACTAGCAAGCTTGAAATTTTTGAAGAACCCTAACAATGGCTCTCTCAAATTTTCGGCAGCCTTGGAGAAGAAGATGAATGAATTTTGTCATCTTTTCTCCTATTTTAATCACTTAATTGATAAATGATCAAAATGCCCTTTTTGATAAACTTTCTATTTTAACTCATCCATGCCCAATTTTGTCCAAAAATTAGAAATTGGGAAAATTACTATTTAAGGACCTCTAATTAATATTCTAAAGCTATTTCACACAAATAGCTTCTAGAATCTCACATTTTGCAACTTTTGCAATTTAGTCCTTTTGGACAATTTAACCGCAATTTCACAAAACTGCTTCATGAAACTTTCACACTAGCATGCATATGTAGCATAAACCTCAAAAACTCATTCATAAACCTCGAATTTGTGGTCTCGCACCACTATTCTGACTAGGCCCTAAATTGGGATGTTACATTTGTTGTTTGTTGTTGACTCGGTGGACTACGTAGAGGCCGAGACGGTTTTTTTTTTTGTGGCTTGGAATCAACATCGCAAAAATAAATAAGATCCTAAAGGTATATCGTCAACTCTTTTTCAACCCGATTTTTTTCTCGTACATGGATCCATGGTTGATAGTCACCGGTTTTTTTCACTGAGCCACGAGGCGCACCGGTGATCCAACACTAATTTAGGCCTTTGGTATCCTAGAGAATCTTCATTTAGCTTGCATGCTTTCTCGGATCTGGATTTTGGAGGTTGCAAACTAGATAGAAAGAGCATCTCCAGTACTTGTCAATTCCTAGGTAACCTGCTCATATCATGATTTCAAATTAACAAAAGAGTGTTGCATTGTCCACCACCGAAGCGAAATATATTTCACCCGATAGTTATTATGCTCAAGTTTTATGGATGAAACAACAATTTAAGGATTATGGAGTTTATATAGATACTATTCCTATCAAGTGTGGCAATACTAGTGTTATTTTCCTTACTAAAAATCTCATCTAACATTCTAGGACTAAACACATTGAAATAAGACATCATTTGATTAGAGATCATATCCAAAGAGGAGAAATATTTTTAGAGTATGTAGATACTTTGCATCAATTAGCTGACACTTTTACAAAACCTTTAGACAAGGAGAGATTTTGGACACTTAGGAGAGAACTAGGTTTGACCACCTTACCTTGACTTTGTGTTGAATCATTTTCATGCACTTTAATTGTTTTTTTTTTATTTGTTTGCAAAAATCATGATAGTATGGTGTACATGGCTCTTGTATGCAATAAGATGGGGGAGTTTTATGTGGTTAATTGATATATTTTGACCTTACTCTGTTTAGTATGACTTGTTTTTTTATGCTCTTAAACTTGTTAGAATAGACTTGGTTTGGTTAACTTAGTCATTTTTTTATTGAACCTATTGTGCTTCATGAAACATATGCATCATGTTTACTTTGTGCATTTTCATGCATATGACATCATTAGGATTTATCCTAGAAGTCATTGTAAGACAATTAGAACACACAAGGACTTAAAAATTGCGGTTTTGAAATTTTTTATGCACTTGAAAAATAGAATAATGATTTGGTATCATACCATTTCAAAACTATTGATATTTTTGAAAAAATATCAATACTTGTATAAAAATATTGATACCTACTGGGTTTTAAAGGCACTTGCACTGTGTGTTTTCAAAAACAGTTTTAAAAAACTCAAATTTTCTTCTCTCTTCATCCAAAAACCCTTCCTTTCCTCTTCAAAATTTCTTCAAAATTCTTCATTTTTTTTTGAGAAATCTTGTCTTTGCAGCACTCTCAAACACCATTGTATCAAGATTTCAATAATATTGCTTTAAGGTTTTCAATATTTCAACTTTTGAGGTAAAACTTAAATTTTTAAATCTTTTAACTTTATGAAATGTAGGTTGAAATATTGCTTTTTGATGAATTATTGGGTTGATTTGGACTATATATTTTTTGTTTTGTTGCAAGGGGTATCCTATTTCTAAAAGTTTTCTCAACATTTTGTTTCAAACCCTTTGCATACCAAGTGTTTGTTAAAATTCCTACACAAAATTTTGTAAGTGTCTTAGTGCATCTTTAGTGCTTAGTTCTCTAGTATGGCCCCTAAGAAGCGTCCTAGAACCGGTGCCTCATCGTCAAATCCTTCTAGTGGTTTTAAACCATCTTTCAATAAGCGTTTTCATTCCAATGCAGAATGTGAACGTTTCGAAAGGAATTTTGCGTCAAAACGAGTATAAGAGTCTAGAAAGGTAGATATGACCATTTTAGAAGGGATAAATTTTACTTATCTTTCAACTTTTCAAAATTGAGGTTGGATGGATTTCTCAAAATTTTCTTGCCGACTTTTTATAATCTTGTTCGAGCCTTTTTCTCTAATTCCAAACTCGAACACGATGAATCCGGCGATATCATTATTGTCATCACATCATTTTTAATGAACACCCCCATTCGTCTAACCTTGGAAGAGTTTGGTAATTTGCTTCATTTGCCTCTTGGAGGTAACTTCGATGAGAAATGTCATTACAATCCTGCTCCCTACATTGAGTCTGGATTAACATCCGAACTTAATATCCATGATCGTGTTCTCCATTTGATTATCACTTGGAATTGGAATCCTATCAAGAAACATGTCAAGCTTTGTAACACCGATTATTGGTGGCTCGATTCTATCCATTCTGATAGGTGTCCTAACCTAGCCCTTATTATGTTCAATGACATAACTAAGGTTATCGAGAGGGCGATGAATACAAACCTCATCCTTCCCCATACCACTTATTTGTCATATATTTTTAAGAGGTTAGGCATTAGAACCCTTGGAGACACCCCCATTTCCTTTAGTCAGCCTAATAGTTATTGTTGGAAAATAGAGTTTGGAAAACACAGTAGAAAATAAATTTAGGGAAAAGTCAGAGTTTAAAAAAAATCCAAAACAAGAACTTGGTTGTGATATCTAAATTAATAAACACTTAATCAAAATTGTACCTTTTCAATTTGTCTAGGATGTATGCTTCGGCCGACTAGTCTTCTTTGCTATCCTTAAGCTCACGTCTGCCGAGTGTGGGCTTACTTCGAATTAGAAAATTTTTCACAAAAATTACCAGTGGGGTAATTTTGCAATTTCTCTAAACTTTTCGACCAAGTTGTAAATAAGAAAAATATCTTTAGAAATATTCTAAAATAATTTCTTTTGAGAATTTTCTTTCTACAACTTTCTCTTGAATTCAAGTATGAGTAAATAATGACCCAAGGCTCTCTTTATATAGGGAGAGTTTAGAGAATTCAACTATGATTAAACTTAATCACTTTAATATTAGATTAATATAATATTTATCAAGATAAATATTAGATTAAATTTAATATTAAATCTTATTAAATTAATAGAATATTTATCTATAAGATAAACATTAAATTAATAAAATACTATTAAGATAAATATTAAATTAAATTCAATAATAAATCTATTAAAATAATATTATTTTGGAATAGTTAATCTGAAATCAAACCTTTGGTAGAGTCCTAGTAGGAGTGTAATTCTTTCACTGCCCAACCACCGAAGAACCACCGCAGCCGACCATTTTTCGGCCACTGAAATGCCGCCGTCTGGCTCGCGGTACCCGAGCCGGTTTGGTTTCTCTTTGGTTCGATGCAGGGCTAGTGATGACGATTGGTCCGGTCCAGCCACGGTTGGACCGTCGACTCGGTTTCACATATCAGGTCTGGTTCGACCAGTTTTTGGGGTCTTGGTATCGGTTTTGGGCTCTTAGGTCCAATTTACAATCTTAGGTCCAATTTTCAAGTTCAATTACCCATTGGGCCAATTGTCTGACTTCAAAATTAATTTCCAAAAATATCATATTAATTTTAATTAATTTGATTAATTTAATTTTACTTGCTCAAAATTAATTTTCCCAAAAATCACTTATATTTTGCAAATTAATTTTTGAAGAAAATTTTTTAATCAAATTCTTTAATTGAACAATTCTTACGATCGCCCAATTTAATTTCACATCGAATAAATCGACTCAATTAAATTATTTCCAAAGTCGTAGACTTTTCTTCTAATTCAAAAACAGTCTGATCAAGCTTTTGTTGAGCTAGAAGAGGGATCAATCAGACATATACAATTAGGCTCTAGTAATTGCAATCATGTCCAAAAGCACCGTTCCGATAATTCACAATTACTTAATCACGGAGTCAGTCCACAAGAAGTTCCATGATTGAAATTTCTTTATTATATACTCTTTACGAAAATAATTCATCCAACTGCTTTGTCCAATGACCTCGTCATGTGTGTGTTACCCTCATATGATATCCTTGATTCATTTGAGTTAAATCCGTTCACTCAATACAATCCTATTTTATCTCATTGTTATCATTGTGTCTTCTTAATGATTAATATGATAACTATCAACAAATGATCATGATAAATTGTTCGTTCGAGAACAAGCAACCCGTGGTCACGTTCCATATTTATCAATCCACACAATGCCAATGAGAGGATGTCGTTAACTCTTTAATTGAGCTATGCATTCCATTGTTCCTAGTAAAGTCATGCCATAAATGTACCCAACATACCGGCTATCGGCTTGATCATC
Organism: Gossypium sturtianum; assembly: GCA_025698515.1. Classification (NCBI taxonomy): domain Eukaryota; kingdom Viridiplantae; phylum Streptophyta; class Magnoliopsida; order Malvales; family Malvaceae; genus Gossypium; species Gossypium sturtianum. The sequence goes on from CM046943.1 coordinate 18,183,034, forward strand.
TTTAGAGCATAAGCCTCCACTTATATCAAAGCACGTGAGTTACATACGTATGGTCAGTGACTACCTTAGGATTTAGGTAAATCACACTATGAATGTCACAAGTGAATTAATTCACAAATGGGTTCAGAATTAATTCATCTTGGGTCTAGTCCAATGTATCATTTTGCCAATGAATACATCTATATCTCTACCCATGGAGTCAACTGCTCCGATAGCCAAGACTAGCTATCTCTTCAATTGGAATTGTAGACGACATAATAATTCTTCTCAGTATTTAAATTAAATGCTCACTTTGATTCTTTTACAGGATTACAGACTCGTTTAGATTATCTACTGAAGTAAGTTGTCTTTCTTGAAATGTAAATGTTCTTACAATGCCACTTATCATCAATTTGAACTTAGACAATCAATGAGCTAATATTTTCTTATCACAATTTTACTATGCATGCAAAATATGAAAGACAAAAATACAAAAGACATAACAATGAAATGTGAAATTTATTTATTCATCGTTCAAATACATAGAAAAAATTACGTGTTTACTAGACTATAGGCACATTTCTTAATAGTTATGAGGCACTTCACCATGCCGGTTATCATTATGTTGCTAACTTCGGCGAATGGGTCAAGAGTGGTCATTCGGCTGCTAATGAAGATGATGACGTCGAAGGTGCATTTGAAGACATTCTGGCACCCAAGCATGTTCCTCCTCTGGCTACTTCATCTCAAGCTACTCAACCTTCATCCGAGATTAATGTTGCCATCGTCGATGCTCTACACTCTTTGAGAAACGATGTTCAAGGACTTAGAGATAAGGTTAGATCTCATAGAGATGAGATTAACTCTTGGTTGTCTACATTAGAGATGTAAATGGTATCTCTCATCATTCATTTTCCTTCGACACCTCCTTTTTCTACTCATGATGATGATTAAAGTAGATTTTTAAGTTTGCATATTCATATCATTGTTCATAACATTTGCACTATTACTTTTGCTTATTTCTTATGACTATGGCTTTTTGAACTTTAATGTTTTTATTAGTATTATAAGATACTTTGGTAAATTTTTTTTACATGTTAGTTCATTTAGTCTTTATTTTTATATATAACCTTGAACTAATCATCTTTTTCTCCTAAAGTTTTATTTGATTTTTTTATATAACAAAAAGGGAGAGAAAGCCAATGTAAATTGATTGATATTGTGCTATGCAAATTATGTTACCATTTTTGTAACACCCCAAACCCGGCCCATAAGTTTCGACCAAATCTGGTATGCTACGGGTTGTACATTGAAAACTTTTGTTGCGTTGGTTTTGGAAAGTATAAGTTAATTAGACCATATTTGAATAAATAAATATCATTTGAAAAAAAAACCTTGTATTATTATTTTGAGTAATTAAACCTTAGACAAAGTTTCATAAGTTGCAAATATTAAAAACTATGTAGTGAAATATAACTATGGGGCCTTATTACAAAAAAAAAATATTCCCAAAATTAAAACTTAAAGAAAAACCGAAATAATCTATAGAAATAAAAAGTTGATGGCCCCTCGAGTCCGCCTCGGCTCCCTTGTCCACGATCTACTGCTCATCTGAAAGGTTAGGAAAAAAAATAATAGGGTGAGTCACCAAGACTCAGTGTATAAATCCCTAAAACACTGACCTGAGGCCCACAAACACATTATGGGCCTTGGCCCATACATAGAGGCAACAATCGTAATTACATGATAAACAGTAAATGATGAATAGCCCAACCCATCCTAGAATTCCATCCTCTACACACCAGCCCGTACCAACCATCACACCTCGGGGATTTCTACAATCAACCCTCCATCTGCTACACACCATAACGACAGCCGTACTGTCTATTCCTATTAATCAGGAATCATTAAACGTGGCATAGCCACCGATCACTATGTGACCTAACATTTATATATCGTGGGATTTCTACCACCGATCACTATTGTGACCTATCATGCACTTCCCCTTCATTATCATAATCCCACCCCATGCATACACACATAAAGAAAACATCATACAAGCTTTCATATATTTCGATACGCATAGAGATTTCTATGATTACGTACCTAGCATCCTTGCCTAACCCTTTTAGGGTTTTATTCGACTGTCTACACAGCCTATTATCCGGTTTTTCGCCCATAACATAAACATATATATACATTCATACAGATTATTTGTGTGTTAGAGATCTACACACCTGATTACCGTTAGAACGACACTCTCTATGTCGACACTATCAGAAGTCGATACAACTGCTACTTGCCTAAGGTGTTGTTCAGAAGCCGGTCCACAACCTGGTAGCTAATCCCGCATCACGACACGACTCGTTTCTTAAACTTAGGGATTCTCTCCTTTGCCTGATCCATATTTATTTCCATCACAAGTCCTTGTCAGAACTACTATCACAACATATGATCGTTAATCCACATCGTAAAGTTAAGATCTCGCATGCGATAAACGAATCTAGTGAAAATCTAGGGAAAATCACCTTACCTTAAAATCCCAAAATTGGAGACTAGCGATTTCCGGCTTTTAAATCTAGATGATCCGATTTCCTTCAAATCCCGGAATGCCGCCCAAACGCAAAAGAGAGGAAATATTAGCTTCATTCGACAGCCTTAACAACCAAGTGGCCATTCGGCCTTGTCTCTTAAAAACCGAAAGAGAGATTGAAGAGATAGGAAATTCGGCACTCACCTTAACGCAGAGAATCTGACTATCCCTTAGAGATTCCGGCTTTTTGAGAAGATCAGAAGAGAAGATGATAGGAAGAAATCTAAGTAGTTTCGGCTTTTAGTTGAAGAAATCGGCAAAGAATAGGGAGTATTCGGCTATGGAGATGAGAAGAGAGTTCAGGGTTTCGTCTTTTGAAAGAAAAGATGTTGAGAAGATTGGGAGATTTCGGCTTTTGAAGGAATTAAAAGAAAAGAAATTACAGAGGGAGACTGAGAATTTCGGCACAAAGAATGGAGAAAAGATTAGGGTTCAAATGCCGGAATTGATGAGCTATCCCCCCCTATTTATAGAAATTTCGGCACTTACCTATGAAAAACCGAAAGTGCCCTTCCTGATAACTAAAAATTAATCAAATAAAAAGGGAAAATTTGGCACCCCCTTTGCCATAAAGAAACTGATTTCTTCACTTCTCTAGGTGATGGAATTTCGGCCAACTCCTAGCCTTGTAGATAGCTCCTACCTTTTCTCCCTTTTTTTTTCTTCCATATTATCAACTATATTATCTACATTATCCCATTCACATAAGTCCTCCTATTTTTGAGCCTTGTTGTCGTCCACTCTACCTAACCCTAATGCCGAAATTTAGCTAACTTAAATTAAAAGAGTTAGGCTCCATGTAACTTAAATTTGGGCCCCTTACTCCCTTGTGTGGCGTCACCTCCTTGCTCCCTAAGTGGCGCCATCGACCACCTTTGGGCCACAAGCCCATTTTGATATTTTAAACTCGAGATACCACCTTTTAAACCCTATAGTGCCCAAACAAGAATTTAACTAAGGCTTGACCCAATCCACGAGCCCAATTTGGACTCCTAATGCTCAAATTAACTCATTACACATATTCACCCATTAAATGCATAGGCCCAAAAATTCAGGATGTTACAATTTTTCTTCAAAGTAAAATTGAATGTCAAATTTTGAATTTATGTCAATTTTTTTATTTAGGCCATAAATTGAAAATGCTTTTTATTAAGGGAAAGCAATTTATTCAAAAACAAATTTACCAAATATTTTGTTATATCAAAAAGGGAAAGATTGTTAAACTAAGCTTTATTTGATAATATGTTTTGATGTAACAAATTAAAGTGTTTTTGAAAAAAAAGTTAAAGTTGAACAAAATTGACAAAATAATTTCTCAAATGAAGTCTAAGAGATGAAAATTTCAACCCTTACTTTAAAACTCTTAGAAAAATTTTGAATCAAACTTAAAATCAAGTTAAAATGATTTTAATTAAGAACTCTTTCAACTAGTTAAACTATTTTTAAAACAAGTCGGAATAGCTTCAGGCTAAAAAGGAATGTATTGATATTTTTCAAAATATAGATACCACTTTTAAAGGCAATACCAAATTGTCATTCTATTTTTCACAAATTCAACTAAGTATCGATCCGGTATCGATACCTTTCAAATGGTATCAATAAAATTTGTCTGGTATCGATATTTCAGCTCCAACAGTCACTAAAATTTGCATTTAATGCAAAAATTATCGATACCATTTTATCTGGTATCAATACTCGTTGTTACAGGTAAATTAAATGTACTGGTTTTCACATCCCCAACAGTTTTATTCATATCTCCAACACCCACAATGGTTGGAAATCAATTAGGGGGTATAAATATCAGCTTCCAAATATCCTACAACAACAAGAACGCATATTCAAGAAAAAAGATCAATCAAACAACCTGTGTGAAAAATATTTCATACTTTTTTTCATACACTTGTGAGCTTTATTTCCATTCTTTTTGCTCAAGTGTTTTTCACTGTAATTGAGCTTAATTTGTAAACACATTGATCTTGTAAGGATTATTTCTTTATTTGCTTTTTTGTATCTCTTTGAAAGAGTTTGTATCTTAAGGTTTGAGTAGAAACCTTAAAAGAGTTTGTAAAGTTAAACATTATCCTTAAATGTTATCAAATTAGTGAATTTGGATAAATCATTAGTTGTGGAAAGCTAAAATATTTAAGTAAGCAATTGGGATCGAACCACTATAAATTGAAGTGTTCATTGTCTCTATCCGTTTCTTAGCAACCACAAATTTTTAAGAGGTCAATTCATCCTCTCTTAGTGATTTCACGTTGAACTATCGAGCTAATAATTAAATATATTAAAATTAAAATAAAAGATAGTAAAATTATACCAAAAACAATGGAATTAGCATCGAACACTTCTTCCGCTGTAAAATAAAATGGATCTCCTGCAATTGTTTTTATCAAAATATTCCATCAATTTACTGAAGCAGTTATACCAAACCTGAAATCATAAAATGCAAAATTATTTAATTATACTATGCTGAAATTTTATTTGAGACATTTAACAAACAAATAAATCAGGCATAGTCTTTTGACAGTTAAATCCATCCACATCTCTTCATTTATGAAAAGGTATCCTCCTCTTCTATTGGATTAACATTTCTTTTCTCTTCATTTAGTTTTGGCACAATTTTTTCGTCTAGTTTTTTTTTTCGCAACTTTTTTTTTTTTGATTGAATATAACTTTTAGTGTTTTACTTCATGATTTATTCTTTTATTTTTATTGTCTATTATTTTAATTTATTTAACGTTAAATTGAAAAAAAAAATTATAGGGCTAATATTTGGTATATTGATAGTATTTTTTAATTTCATAAGTATTGTTACGTATCTTTTTTTAAATATTTATTTTTAAATATTTAATTATATTTCTATAGGACACTTGTCAATCTTTTGATCTTACTTATAGAGTTTAAAAACTCTACTGCATCAGATATTATCCCTAGCTCATGTGGCATTTTACATATACTTCATTGTCAACATAAATAAAATTTCTAAAAGTTTTTTTGAACTTTTTTTGAAATTTAAAATGTTTTTTATATATATTTTTTGAATTTAACGTGAATTGCCACAGAGTAAAATGTCCAAAGATTGAACTCATGTTTAATAAGATTTATATACAAATTCTTTACCACTTCAACTATAATCATTGTTGAATAAATCTTAAACAAACTTTTTTTTACCTAAAATATTATTCTTATCTATATCATGGGTGTGATATAGTCTAATTTATACATTACCCTTTCTACTACAATTTTATATTTATGTTAAGGATTATCAACTTAAATTTTTTGTATTCTAATTTAAATACATATTGAATATTTAAAACTAATTTTAAATTTAATCATATACCAATTTTGAAATAAATATGTTAATTTATTTTATTTTAATTAATTAATTAATTAATATAATTAAAAATAATTTGATTAAAGTATATGTTTTTAATAATAAATTAAATTTTTGTTAATTATAAATATCATTGTAAATGCTAAATTGTAGTTTATTTGATTGAGTAAATTCTGGAATTTATGAGCATACTTCTAATAAAATGTTTAGTATACTAAACATATAAATGCATCTTTCTTAAGATTTCAATCTAACACTAATCTTATATTTTTTTTAAAAAAAAATTGTAATGTTACGTTATTTGTAATTACTCGAATATGTATTCATAATCATAAGTAGATCTAGAGGAAGCATGCAAGTGTCTTGTTCCCTTTCAAAATGAAAAATCACCCCTATAATATTGATAGGTGTCAAATCCACCAAAAATAAATCTTATGCCTAAAATTTGAATATAAAATTCGTAATATAGGGTATAAGATCGATCCCACAAAGATTGAACTGATAGTGTTTAAATTTCTCACAACCAGGCCACTTCGTGGACAAATTTCGTGCCTACAAACCTTGCAATCTTGAGTAAAATAAAGAGGAGATTAAAATATAACGAAATTAAATAAAGAAATAAAAAAATTGAATGGATAGATAAAAGGTGAATTTCGAAATTAAATAAATTGTAAGCCGAATTGATAAAAGCTCCAACCTTAGGTATGATGTCGGTTTCAGTTTCAAAATCAATCACAGACTATCAAGTGAGCAACCTTAAAAGCAACTTCCACGTTTTAATTCGCCGACAGTCTTGTGAACTAGAAGAACCCGACTCTAATAAATGATCTCAACTGCGCAGATCATTTAAATTAGATCACTTAATCTTATGGCGTTGCCCAACTGTACTTCCAATCGAACCAGATTAATTTGTTCTTCTGTAGAATGATTCAGCATTGAATTATTTGTATATTATTGTTCCCAATATTGTACTAGGGATTCTTTCTTAAAACGAAATTGAAAACAATATTATGAAACAATCCAAGGAAAAAAATAAATATCTAAATAAAAAAAAGTTAAATATGAATTTCGACCTCACAACTCAAATACCTAAATTTGGTCACCATTTAGTTAAAATATAATTTAGTTGCTCATAATAATCAAATAAATAGAATTTAGTTGAAAGAAAGGTTGAAAATTAATGTCGCATAAAGAGAAGGAAAAGCAAAAAGATTCCTGTTCTGTTTTAAGCTGAATTTTTTTTCTACTATTCTACTCCTAAATGAACTTTTAAGAATAAAATTTAATCTTAATTAAATTCTTAATAAATATATTTAAAAATAATTATTAAAATAAAATCATCCTAAAAGTAAAAAAATTGCATACCCAAGTCATCCATATGACTCCATATTTAATTTGTTTTTGATATTTCTGGATTTGCATCAAACCTACATAAAAATTTAAATAATGAATATCAAAATTAGTAGTATTGTGCTTAAAATTTCATCAAAATGAAGCATTTAAATATGTGGATTTAACATTCTATCAAATTTCCCCCAAACTTGATTCATGCTTGTCCTCAATTAATATTTTTTCAAAAAGGTATTCATTTTATAGTGTTACACAAATTAAGCAAAGAAATGTATATGAAGTGACAATCTTTTCGATTTGTAATCCGAGATTTTGAACTCCACTGATATTCATTAAATGATTTTCTTATAATTAAATTCCAATTTATTTTGAATATCCCATTCCCCAATAAACATCATAATTATATTTGAAGTAGGAATATTAAAAGTTCTATAAACTACTGGTCGTAGTGAAATAAAATAAAATAATTTTTTTTAAAAATTAATACTTGTTAATAAAAATTAAAAAAAAAGAATGCAATGAAAAATTATTGAGTTGTTGAATTCGTGAAAGTTGTTTTCTCCTCGTTAGGTTCTTTTTTTAATTTTGTTTAAGAGGTGGGTAGTAGTTGTTAAAATTGTAAAAGTGGGTAGTTCTTGTTTTAAGATAGATAATATAAACTCAAAATAAGATGAATAATCATAAAATCATCAAGAAGAGAAGATGACTCGTGCTAAAAAATAAACCGCCTTACTACTTCCTGGCACGTATTGAAAATACACCTTAAAAGCCAAACAATCTTGAATAAGCAATCCTAACTAAAAAAAAAAAAAAAACAAAGATCCTGTTTGGGAACAGATGACGAATCCAACTCCATTAAAATCCAATCAACATTGAAGGAACGCAACCAAGAAAGAGCCTCTCGAACGGCAAATGCCTTAGCTATGCTAGGATCCATCACCGACTGTGCAATACCTATAAAACACTTAACAACATGGCCATGTGAATCCCTCAGCAGTGCAGCATAATTAGTGGTCACATCGTCCTCGAACCAAGCCTCATCTACGTTGCATTTAAGAAAACCTAAAGGCGGCCTTAACCATGTAGTATTAGCAGCGTGCTACGACATGGGAGAAGGTTGCACAACAGCAAAAACTCGTGAACTCCGCTAGTTCTGCAAGAAGGGTTCAGCATACACAAGAATATTAGAAACTGTAAGCTTTGACTCCTCCACACATAGATGTTACGGTGACACCAGATGCTCTACAAAATAGTTAGACCCATACTGATAAGTTGCTTATAAGAAGATTGCAATAAAGGGATAATAAAATTATCAGTACCATACTGACCAGGCTGCAGCCTCGCTAATTGCAAAACAGTCACCGCAATTGGACACACAATAAACACATAATTGAGATCCTTGATCGCTCCACATCGAGCACACGGGACAGCCACATTGATACCTCTCTCAACCAAGTGAGCTTTTGTTGGCAAAAGACCTCGAAGACATCTCCAAAAAAAGTCTTCAACCTTTGGTGGAACCTTACAACTCCGAAACCATGACCATGGTCCTTCAACAAATTGATCACGTAAATTAGCATTCAACTCTAAAGCCACCCTATAACTGGTCCTAATACTATAACGACCGTCCTTACTATGATGCCAAATAAGCTTATCCTGCTGCTTGTGAACACTTACAGATTGACATCAATAGGAGTAAGGATGCCTTCCATAAAATCCACATTCCAAGCCATTTCATCTATTGAGAATAACTGATTTACCCTCAAGTTTTCCAAACCCGACAAAGGTATGGAGTCGATGCAAAAATTGTGTCCCCTAACCAAGGTTCATAGAAAACCTTTATGGTCAAGCCGTCGCCCAAACACCAACGATAGCCACTAGCTAGCAGCCCCTTCGCTGAAAAAAATATTTCTCCACGTATACGATGGATTAGAACCCATATCAACAGTAAACAAATCCCAATCAGGAAAATATTTGGTTTTGATACGACTAAAGAGAGTATCTGAGTGAATAATAAGGCGCAACGGTTGCATGCCAAGCATATTAAATTACGTTTCTATCATATCCTTATTTATATGCCAAGTAATTTTACCATTTTAGAGGCCAAAGCTCTTGCCATTTGCATTCTACCATTCCAGCGTAACACACTCTAATTGGAGTCATATACATATATTTTCTTATACAATGTCTATAACTTCAACCATTAATCAATTACTCAAATCCGCATATCGTTCTGATTGACGGAGAGAACTATATATATATGTTAAAAGTCAAAAGAAAACTGTGGAAAAAAAACCCACAATGCCGTGATGAATTAAGTATCAATCTTGTATGGAAAAAATATTGAATACGTGAAAAGTGGAGCTTGGCAGGTCAAAACCCAAGGATTGACATCATAGGTGCTAGCGTTTGGAAATGAGATAACATTAGGCCGAACTACCCCAATTTCCATATACCATCCTACTCGATATTGTCCGTAATAAAAGGTAGGGACTAAGTAGGACAAAGATGTCTCCAAGCAATTCCAACTACTCCCAATATCCAACCACAATGATTACTCCACCTTAACACCCCCCACTAGTTTTCATGCTCTCATAGACATTTTAAACATATCAATTCAGTTTTGCAACTTGTATCTATAATTTTCTTTCAATTTTTTTCCACAAACAAGGTCCAATAATGCATGTTTCTAAACTGAATAGCAACAAAGAGGTATACAACCATTCTTGCAGTCCTATCCAAGTACCTCCCATTGTTCTCATAAAATTTACTAGAGAACAGAGTACCCATCATGATTTAACCTTTTGTTCAACCCTCATAAACCAAGAAAAGGGTTAATGCAGAGAGAGATGGAAAAATGGACCACTTGTGATTAAAAAAAGCAAGGCAGTAGCACATAATCGGGGGAGTTTATGTTGCATTATTCACCAATGAGTCCCAAATCCCAATCCTTGAAACAAAGGGCACCATCTAAAAATGTCAAAATGTTGTAAATTATGGTTCAATCATATTAACACAAATTACAGTAGGAGTCCCTACCCATCTAAGAATATAAAAAAACAAAAGAAACCTTGAAACAAAGGGCACCATGCTAAAAATGTCAAAATGTTGTAAATTATGGTTCAATCATATTTACACAAATTTCAGGTTCAAGGCACATTACAACCAGAATGGAACCAAAACAAATCACATCTAACAATTGAGGCATTATATAAAGAAATTCATGAAAGGGTACTGTAATTAAAAGAAAAAGGATTGAAACCAAACCATCATCCATCAGTTTGTATTTATATGATATCGATATAAACACTTGATGACAGTGAGTTTTAACATCATTTTCTTCTTCATTGTTGTTTTCCCATCGACACTAATGTCCACCCTCACTGTAAGACTACTACAAAAGCACCCATTACAACCATTTGCCAACTTCAAAATCCAAAAAGACAAAACAGCAAACTGACTAAGAGAAATCGTCCTGCATAAACTGGAAAAGGAAAACATAAAAAGCAAACCATACGATAATAACGAAACCGACGGAAACAGTAGCGGAAGAGGAAAAAAGGATGGATCGGAGGAGATGCGAATGACACATTTAAATCCCCCCTCAAAATTAGCGACCACTGTTGGGACACTCCCTAGCGAAATGCCCAGAGCCTCCACAGTTGTAACAAACACCGCCGCCTCCTCCGCCTCCGCCTCCGCCGCCGCCATATCTGCCTCCACCGCCACCGCTACCCTGCCCACAGTCCCGTGCTAAATGGCCCATCTCACCACACTTATAACATCCGGCGCCTCCACCACCGCCTCCTCCACCATAACCGCCTCTCCTTCCCCCTCCACCATAACCACCGGACCCACCGCCATAACCGCCACCACCGCCACCACCGCCACCACCGCCGCCGCGTCCGGATCTAGATGATCCACGAACAGGGTTGCCGTTGGGGCCAGTGACCTCAACAGCCTTGGGGCGACCTTCAGAAGACTCGACAACGTACTCGACCTCTTCACCATCAGCAAGGCTACGGAAACCCTCGGAACGGATGGAAGACTGGTGAACAAACAAATCGTCGCCGCCGTCGTCAGGGGATATGAAGCCATAACCCTTTTGGTCATCGAACCACTTCACCTTGCCGGTCATCCTATTCTCACCCATCTTCAAAACCCCAAAACAACACTCAGAAACCACAGATATGAAAAAGGGAGGCGCAAAAGCGAAGTCTCAGTGAGGTCGGGTCTTTATATTGAAGATCAGAGGAATGCAAAAGGTGTGACTGCCACGTCAGCCTTTGGGAATTATAATTAATAATTAATTACTTCTGTTTCAAAAGTTAATTCGAACCAAAACGACGGCGGGGTTTCAGAGGAAGGGATCGGACGGCTAGGGGTTAAGGATAAGGTGGATGAATATGGAGCGCCAGATTTTACGATGGGAAACCTAAATCGGTTTTTTTTTGGGGGGGTGTGAAATTACGAAAGAGTCCGGAGTCCTGAGAGAGAAAAAGAAGGGTTACTTTGATGGGACCCCACAGTAAAAATAAAAATCTGATCTAAAGGACAATCTTACCCTATCGTATTTATGTATTTATATATCTATTCGCGGACTGCACGGAGAAATTAATCTGCCATGATTACTGATTTAATTAATTAATTAATCTGGTCAAAGGGTAAACTGGGGACTAAAGAAAGTCACATTGAGCGGATGGGACATTTCGATGGGGTCGCTGTGTTTTGAAACTTTACTAGTACATGTTTTTTATGCTATTAAATCAAACTTCAAAATATCAGTTATTTTACTATTTAAATAAAATTTCTATAATAAAAATAAGGCTAGTTTAGGGTTTTTTTTATCCAAATATTATAAAATAAAATAAAAAATTTGAAAATGGTATCTCATCCCGATTAATTACGAGAATGTATTGTTTTGGGGTGGAAAGTGGTGCAGAGGCGGCATCACCCATTTTTTCTGAACAAAAATTAGTCAACCAAAAAAAATATTATATTGATGGAGGATAACTAATAGGAGGCACCAAAATAACCTGTATAAGCCAACACAACCCAAAAATTGGTGGTGTCTACTTGACAGGGGGCACCAAAAGTGCTTACCTGACAAGCGGCACCGAAGGAAGTAGTCTCACCTCTACTTTGTATTTTTTTTGTTCTTTTTTTGAAAATAGAAAATATTGCTGTTTGTGATTAAAATAGTGTTAATGTTTCCTCTTTTTCTTCTTTGGACTCTGACACTAAATTATCTACTTTGGACTCTATGAATTTGCTTTCTAAACGTATGGAAACTTTAGACACCCTCAACTTTCTCTTTGACTCCTTCCCTGCGGGCGTTTTAGGAATGAAATCATTTTCAGCAACCTTTGAACTAGAAATTTGGTGTTGAATTTCAAACTGAAGCTCACAAAGTGCCTTAGCCATGCTCAAAGTTCTTGAAAACCTATAGAATGCAGGGGGTGCTCTTATTTAAATTTGGCCCCAAGTGTATATAGCGGCATTATATCAAATAGGTTAAGGACAATGCAAAAAATTCAATGGTGATAAAGGGATAATATGTGAAAGTACATACTGGCAGTTACAGAGAAGAATGCACTTGACCATGTCTTCAAACAGAGTAGGGGATGTGAAAACTCTCCCACTGAAACTTCTCAAATACTCAGTTGCTTCTTTTTCTCCATGTAATGCTTCCACAATACTATGAAACTCTCTCACCTTGTTTTTCTCGGACTCCGACAACCGCAGCATTCTAGACACCTGGTTTAAAAGAGAGTGGCGGTGCGGTGGAGAGGGGGAGGATGCACCGTAAACGCGGAGGTAGAGAGTGGAAGAAGAAAAAGTGGGCGGCTGGGAGATGCGGACGGTGACTATAAGAGGAGGAGAAGTGAGACGCAAAGGGCAAGAGAATGAGCAGGAGATTGGATCCCAGTGGTTAGGGGCCAACATGAATAACCCATGGCTGCATATTGCCTTCTCTAGCTCGAATCCTTCCGCTGTTTCACCTAGTGGCAGCTCTACCAACAAGCTGCTACTGCCATTCCCATTCTCCTCCTGCTCCTTAGCCATTTCTTTTTCTGTATTTTTATCACAAACATCAATATTTTCTATTTTCAAAAAAAGAATAGAAAAAATACAAAACAGAGGTGAGACTACTTCCTTTGGTGCCGCCTGTTAGGTAGGCACTTTTGGTACCGCCTGTCAAGTAGACACCACTAATTTTTGGGTTGTGTTGGGTTATACGGGTTATTTTGGTGCCTCCTATTAGTTTTCCTCTATCAATATAATATTTTTTTGGTTAACTAATTTTTTTCACTGTCAAAAAATATGGATGGTGCCGCCTTTGCACCACCCTCCACCCCCCAAAACAACCCATTCCCGTAATTAATCGGGGTGGGATACCATTTTCAATTTTTTTATTTTATTTTATAATATTTGGGTAAAAAAGCCCTAGTTTACATAAATAATATAAAAAAATTAAATTCTAAAATGGGTTGTCAGTGAAATTAATTACCAAAATAGTATGGGTTTTTTGGTGGTAGCTTTCTCATAGGCGGCACCACCTATTTTTTATAATAAAATTTTTTTGTCTTTTAAAAAAATATTATTTTATTACTGGTGCCTTTCTCATAGGCGACACCACTATAAAATATTTCCCCGATTTGGTACATAACCCGTGTAAAGATACAAGAATGGCATAAAGACAGGTGGTGCCTATCTGGTAGGCGCCACTGGTGACTCCTACCTGATAGACGCCACTAGTGACTCATTTCTGACAGGCGGCACCAGTGTCAATTTTTCACCTATTTAAACGCATCTCAATATGAGACGAGTACAACATTTCTTAAAAAATTATCAGACAAAAAGGAAAGAAGATAGGGAGAAGAAAGAAAGAAAGGAGAATAAAAAGAAACTGGTACGTGAGTTCTATGCCAATCTCTACGATCATGAGTTAGAATTTATTTTTGTTCGAGAAGGTTTAATACCATGGGATGCTACAAACATCAACGAGCTATACAACACTAAGGTCGATGTCGACGAACACTCTGAGTTCCTGGATGACATCACAGATGAAAAATGAGACCTGTTGGTGAGAGGCTTGTGTGTCGAAGGAGCAGTTTGGACAGGTTCCCATCAAAAGAACTATACGATGCACCGTCGCTTCCTGACGCTACAAGGTAAAATTTGGTTTCACTTTGTCAACTGTAGACTAAAGCCTTCCACTCACAGCACCATAGTCACCTTAGACAGAATGTGCCTGAAACATTCTATCGTTAAGGGTCAAAAAATTAATGTGGGCGTAATACTTCACCACGAAATAGCTGACTGCACCGCAAGGCAGACTGGGATATTAGTCTTGCCATCACTGGTGATGTTATTGTGCCAGCAAAGAGGAATCTGCCCCGTGCTGGTAAGGAAATCTTGGAAAATAAGAGCCCAATCAATGAAGCCTCTGTAGAAAGAATGACTCGAAGTAAGGACACGCCGATACTGAAGAAGGCGGAGACCAGCAAGACAAGAAAGGCCAAAGCCAAAGCTGACAACAAAAGAACTAACCTGAATGCAAAGACATCTTTATGGCGCAAACTTAAGGATGTCGAAAAAATGGTAAATTTTATCAACAAGCAGATCAAGCTTGTCGCTATAGTAGAAGATATGGAGAGATCCCAAATTTTGTTTTACGCTTATACCAGAGCCTGGAACAGTTCTATTGTACCTAAATTAGGCCAATTGAGCCCATCCCCACTACCGGAATTCCCTGTGTTTCCACCAATCATTCACAATTATGACCTCTCTACCTCAGATGACGAATTAGAAGACCGAGATAGACTGGTGGCATCCTTACCAATTGTACAGGCCTCTGATAATGAGAAAGAAGAGAAATCCAAGGACATCGAAGAATGCTTGCGAAAGATTGATAGCTTGTTTGAGGATGAGTGTAACACCCCAAACCCGGCCTAGAAGTTAGGCCCGAATCTGGCGTGTCACATTAAGGTGTTTTTTTCGAAAACCATGTTTTCATTGAAAACCCTTCTTCAATTTAAAAAGTTCTACCGTTTAAAAATCTCATTTTTTGTTGCTTAACAAAACAAGATTTGCTCAAAGTCATTCCCTTGTAAAAATGTTATTATTTTTAAAACCTTGTTTGTAGCGGAAGTCTGACTTAAACAATTGCGGAAACGTGATATTTTGAAAATAGTAGTTATTATTTTAAAACCCGTGTTTAATAGACTAGCCATTTGTAATTAAAAGAAATACCAAATAAAAGTTAAAAGAAAATCCCAATGGCCTTATTACAAAATTTTTAACCCAATAAATTAAACTAAAAATTTCTAAGTTTAACTTTAAAGCATGTCTGACGTGTGGCCACCTCCGAGTCCCTCGCAGCTCCAAATCCTCTAAGGCTGGGGATTACCTGTATAGTTAAAAGACAGGGTGAGTTACGAGAACTCAATGTGTAATCCCCTATTACAGTAACAGTCTGGGCCTAAGCCCTATTCGGTAACAATGTGGGCCTAAGCCCTATTCGGTAACAACCTGGGCCTAAGCCCTATTCGGTAACAACCTGGGCCCAAGACCTATTCGGTAACAATCTGGGCCTAAGCCCAAGATCATATCAATGCAATGGACATGTAACCCAACCCATACCAACCAAACTCTCCACCCGTACTAACCAATCTCTCCATGTGGGGACCATGTCGACCCACCTAGCCAAACTCTCCAATGGTGCAGCCTAGCTGCTAACAATGGTATACGTGGCTGAGCCACTAGAATCAGGATACGTGGCAATGCCACTATAACGGTACTTCCTCCAAATCAGAAAAACCCAACCCAATGCAATATGTCATGTATGCGGTGTATCACAATCATATACAGTTATATAAATATCACATAAACATCATTTAAACTAATGGTATAACGGTCTTTTTATCATTTAGGGGTAAAACGGTAATTTCACCTCGAGCGTATTTCAGTAATTTTACCCATCAAGGGTATTTCGGTAATTTACCCATCAAGGGTATTTTGGTAATTTACCTATCAAGGGTATTTTGGTAATTTACCCATCAAGGGTATAACAGAACAGAGATAACGATGCGAATGGGCCTAGGGCCCATTCTCGGCCCAAATGGGCCCACACGCTCGTGTGGCCCATTTAGCCAAAATCTAGCCACAGATATGAGATTCACATAGTCCAGTCCAATATCTACTACATAATCATACAATTTATTCATATGGGCCCACGGGCCCATTGGGCCCACTTAGCCCAAGGCAGCCTAAACCCATGAGAACACTCATAAGGGCCTCAACTATCGCGTCGAAGCTCCCACACGTGCGCTGCACGCTCGTGTGACTACTATCATCGTGTGACCGGTATTTCAGCATTTGCCACTCTACAGCTAGAGTAGTGCGAAATACACATCTGATAGGAATCTGGAGTTAATCCGCGCTCTGAACACTGTTCTGCGCAGAAGCCAACAATGATCGCACCCTTGACCCCCAAGGGGTGTGTCGATCAACTTCGGTCACCACCACTGCGACCCAACGGCATACAGATCAACGAATGATGCAACGCTTAACTCAAACGAGCACGCCACAAAGCGAAAGGGTTAAGCCAAGGAAAGTATGCTTACTCTCCTCATGGTTTGCTCTATTTAAAGCCAGCTTCTTGCCTATCCTCATGCTAGCTTCCCGATGTGGGATCCCCCTTCAGCAGAGTTTAAATCCAACACAAACTCTGGCCGTCTAATCCGCAAAATAAACACTCCCTTGCTTGACATGAGATTCGAACCCTTGCCCTCTCCTATGCTCCGGACGCTACATGCCACCACAACACAAGCTCATTTTGTGACTTAGAACATGTGCAACTAAATAAAAGCCTATGGGCCAAAGTCTAAGTTCATTTACAAGAAAAACAAAATTAATTGCAAGTGCTAAGACTTGAACCTTGGACCCCTTGCTTCCTCTATGGCGTCACTTCCTTGTCTCCCATGTGGCGCCATTTGCCACTAGACCACAACTCCTTTTGTGTCTTTTTTTTCCACAATTTATTCTTAAATCCTACTTACTTACCCCCAGGGCTTTATTCACCTCAAACCAAAATTTTTCCTAAAGCCCAGTTTTGAACCCGGGACTTCATGGAAGCCCCCTAACCTTCCAAAATCACTCACCTAATAGGTCCAACTTGCATTAGTGCCGTTCTCTTGTTCTCAAAAATTTTAAACGCTCCCATGCCCAAGGCCCAATAGGCCCAATTCTACTAGGCCCAAATTCGGGGCGTTACAATTATATCTTTGCTAATCAAGAAGACATTGTTGTTGAGAAGGAAGTTGATGCTGTAGAAGCAGAAGTTGTTGCAGAAAATGAAGTTATTGGTGAAGAAGAGGAAGTTGTTGAAAATGAGAAAGAAAAAGAAGAAGATTTTTTTGAGAAGGTTGTCACTGCACCCGAGTCTGTGGGTACAAATATTGATAATTTAGAGTGAACTGGAGCGAGACTGGCCTCAAAGTTGCTGAAGTCACCAGTGATGAGCAATGCAATTCATGGGCAATAATGGTCTACACTAGACCACTCCAAGTGGCCTCTCTTACACAAACAACAGCTGATGATGTCGGGGCTGAGCCAGGAACTGAGGAGCAATCCGACGACTGTGCAAAGCCTAAAGAAAAGAAAAAGAAGCGCTCCAAGGATAAAAAATGAAAAAAGGAGGAGAAGAAAATGAGGAGAAAGAAACATCATGCAGCCACATCAATGGCTGCGGATAACTAAGTTAGTTTGTTTTAAGCTTTAGTTATAGTATTCATGCATTACATGTAGCTGTAGGTTTTATTTTGATAAGTATACATTGTTATTGCATTTTCATTGTCATTACTTTTTAGTGTTAGTGCATTGGGGAAAATGCAAATTTTGAGTTTGGGGAAATGCACATGGGGCTTGAAAATGCACCCACATTTCAAAATTTTTGTTTTTGAAAACGAAACATGCAAGGTTTAATTATAGTTAATGAAAATTGTTCAAAAATATTTTTTTTTGTTACATTCGATGCTTAATTCTTAATCATGTAAATTAACAATGAATGAGTTGGATAAATTTAATAGAAGATTGTAGCTTCAATTCTTTGATGAATGGATTAGGTTGCATTAGTAAAGGATAACCGCTATCATTCTTTAAATCTTGAATGAATCTACTTTGTACAGCTGCTTATATGTATATATAGTTATAAAGTAAAGACATTCCAAAGTGGGTGTAGTATGGAATATTAAAAAGGGAACACTCCAATACAAGTGTTAAAAAAATCAATCTGGCCAAAGGCTATCGTTACATGAGTGTGTGTCGGAGTAATTACGTGCTCCCTGGGGGTTTGTTACACCCCATCGTTACTCCTTAGGAACAAGGGTATAGTAATGTAACGATATCCCTTATTCCAAAAAAAAATGTATATATATACTTAGTATTATACAATAAATGCTGTAATGGTAGATAGAACGTAGGGTTTGAAGCATGATGCTAGCATTGATGAAGTTGCAGCCTTATTCATTCATGATTATGAATTGTCGACGCAATGTTCTTTCATCTGAATGTGATTCATCCATTGGGAATTTAGAGGGTTCAAGTTGCTAGAATGATTATTTGCCTTAGTAATTTTTTTTTTGTAGCCTTGCTAGTTTCTATTTTACTTGAAGGAAAGTAAAAACTCAAGTTTGGGGGTGTGATAGCATTAGAAAGAACATAGGTTTTCCCTTACATATTGGTTAAATTGTTCCCATTTAGTTATCCTTAGCATACATTTTAGCCTTTTCAGTTTATTAAATTGCATTTTATAATTCAGTAAATCCTAGCCTATTTTATCCTTAATTTTGCTATCTTATTGCATTAATGTCTCTGTATGAGTTAATTCCAGATTGCATCCAGAATTGTCGTCGCACTTGACAGATGCCCACATGTCGCTGCATGGGTTAATTCCAGATTGCGTTCAGAATTGTCGTCACACCTAAGAGTTGTCCAGATAAGAACTAGAATTACGTGAGTTGTCTAGTCTGGTATAACCAAACTGTACCAACAAGGACAAAATAATTTTAGGGAAATGACACCTATACTGTGGGGGAGGACATAAAAGGTGGACATGAGAAGAAAAATGGGTCTGGAGTGGTTTTTCTCCATCATCATCTTCATCATTCGACCTTAAAGCTTACGGCCATGACAGCTTAAACCTCTTACGGGTGAGCCAATGTGAAAACCAGATACAGTCTAGCTCCTGACGAGGAGACCTAAGTGCGCGATAAGAGGGAATAGAAAGATTCAGTCGAGTTGTCTAGGGATTGTATTCTCCATTCGAGTCTTTCTTATTTCTTTCTAAATGCTGGTGATTACTCTCTGATTTCTGGTTGTATGGAAGCACTAATGAATTCTTGGTGAAATGTTATCTTATTTAATCTTGCTTTTATTGTCTAACCTTGGGGTTTGAATGTTTTGTTTACACTGAAGTGTTATTGCAGTCACTGACATTGAAAAGTGTAGTGACAGTTTGAGCGAATAAGCATTACAACGGAAGTTGAGTGAGGATTAAATGAATTTAGTCCACTTGTTCTTAATAGTGCCATTCTGACATCATCTGAAGGTGAGGTTAATATGCATAGTTAAGTCTGAGATTAAATGGAGGAGTAACGCTGAGTAAGATATACATTGAATTTTATTGCATCGACAATCACCTATACTTTTATACCTTGTGAGCACTTAGTATTCTGCTGAAGATTCTTGTTGGGGAGCCCAGTTTATCATCATCATATTTTATTTTGTTATTTTTAAAGTTATTGCATCGAAAACTATCCTCACAGTTCATCTCATTTATATCCAGTTATTGTACCAACATTAATAGACAAAAGACACCCATCCCTGTGGGATCGATATCCGACAGACTCACATCTATCTACTATACTCGCATCAACAGTGTACGTTTGCACATTATTGCTGTGACGATAAACAGCCGATCAATACGCAATCACTTTCTTTTCTTGAATCAAAACACAGCCTAGACCATTCAATGAAACATCACAATATACCACGAAGTCTTTCCCCGATTCTGGTGAAGTTAGAACCGACGCTTTAGCAACATCTGTTTCAATTTCTCGAAACTTTCCTGGCACTGATCATTCCAAACAAACTAGACATTCTTTTGCAATAGCTTCGTCATCAACATAGCTATTTTCAAAAACCATTTACAAATCTTTGGTAATAACCAACCAATCCAAGAAACCTACAGACTTTTGACACATTTCTCGGTGCTTTCTATTGTAATAGGGCCTCGATCTTTTTTGGATCTATCCGAATCCCATCTACTGAAATAACATGCCCTAGAAACATAACTTCGGGTAACCAGAACTCTCATTTGCTAAGCTTTTCATATAATTAGTTTTCTCATAAAACTTGCAAAATAATTAGGAGATGTTGTTCGTGCTTAGCTTCACATTACAAATAGATCAAGATGTCGTTGATAAAAACTACCACTAACTGATCCAGATAGGGTTGGAAAATGTAGTTCATGAGATCCACAAATGTCACAGGAGCATTTGTCAAACTGAAAGGCATTACCAAAAGTTCATAGTGGCTATAAAGAGTACGGAATGTCATTTTTGGTATGTCACTATCTTTTACTTTCAACTGATAGTAACACAATCTCAAATCAATCTTGGAAAAGACTGAAGCTCCTTCAACTGATAGAATAAATCATCGATACGAGGTAGGGGTATCGGTTCTTAATTGTCAGCTTATTCAATTGCCGATAATCTATACCAAGTTGCATCAAACCAACTTTCTTTTTAATAAACAACACTAAAGCTCTCTGGGGCAATATAGGGTGTATAAAGCCGGGGTCCAGTAAATCTTGCAACTGAACTTTTAATTCCTTTAGCTCTTTCAGTGCCATATGAAAAGGGGAAATCTATACCGGAGCCATACCAGAGAACACTTCAATTGCGAACTCAACTTCCTAATATGGTGGTAATCTCGGTAATTCCTCGGGAAACACATTAGGGAATTCACAAATAGTTTGAATCTTGTTAATCTTACTGTAACAGCCCGGTCTTAGCTAAATTGGAACAGTGGTTTCAAAACCACAAATTCAATGTTGAAAAATTGTTTTAATATTATTTTCAGTATTTACAGCATGTTATTTGATATGTGTGAAAATTTTGTGAGCTAATTTTATCAATTGGTTGGTTAATTTGATAAAAAAGATTAAATTGCGTAAAATGCAAAAGTTGCATTCTACTTGTTTAAAGTGTTTAATTGCTATGATTAATTAAATTAAAAGTCCTTATGATGATATTAGACCATTGTTAGTGTTAATGGACATTAATGGACATGCATTATAAATTTCTATGTTTATTCATTAAGGGTAAATAAGTAAATTGATAAATTAAGTTAATTAAATTATATCAAAACATGAATTTGTGTTCATCTTCTTCCTTGGTGACCGAATATCAAAGGAAAAACAAAGGTTGGAAGCTTGTCAGGGTTCGGCTAATGCATGCTCCAATTGTAAGTAATTTTGAGCTCGGTTTTTAGTGATTTTTGTGTTGTTGAGATTGTTGCTTCGTATTCTAGCTAGCCCGTATCTTAGTTTTGAAACTGTTAAAGATTTTGAAAGTTGCCATTGTTGAATCTATGTGTTCTTTGATGTTTAATGTTGAAATATGAAAGCTTGTTGATAGTTAAACTAGTTTTTTAAAGTGATTTTTGATAAAAATGTCAAAAAGGAATTAATTTGTGAAATGTGCAAATTGTGTGGTTGAAATGTGAAATAAATGAAAGTTTTGGGCTGCTAGGGACCTATATATAATTCCTCCAATGCATGGGTTTTTTTGAATTATGTGAATTTTGTGTATTTGTGAAATAGGGACTAAATTGGTTAAATGTGAAAGTTTAGGGGCTAATGTGTAAAAATACCCAAATGTGTATTTTTGTATTAATTGAATGAGTAGATGAATAAATAAGTTAATTTTGAATTCATATAGATCAAGAAAGAAGGAATTCAGACTTAGACCGGGGAAAAAGCAAAGTAATTGAATAGTCGATCCGTTTCGTCATTTCCGTATATGAGGTAAGTTCGTATAATTGAACTTGAATGTGTATTTATTCAATTGATGGATGGTATTGAGATTCTATTTATTCTATAGCTAAATGTGATGAATTTGATTTAAATATACGGTTTAAGTGGACGAGTTACTGAATAAGACCATAGCTGGGCCATGACAAATCGGATAATAAGACCATAACCGGGTTATGGCATGTGAATGTAAGACCACGACAGGGCCTTGGCAATGTAGGTGTAAGACCATAGTTGGACTATGGCATCAAAAAATTAATGCACTTATATCGTAAGCATTTATAAACTCAAAGTGATTTGATAAGTGAATTGGTGAGAATAGATATGTATCAGTACAGGTATGTACAGAAAACTGTTTGAATGATGAATTAAAAGAATATTAGAACTTATGAGTTGTTTTGTAGTTAAACTTTATGTTATATCATTGATTGAGGTTTTAATTGCAAATTATGTATCTATTTGGAATTGTTAATGAATGATGTTGATTATTTCATATATACATACGAACTTACTAAGCTTTATAGCTTACTTTGTTATTTTCTTCTATGTTTTATAGTATATCGAAGCTGGCTCGGAGTTGAGGATCGTCAGGAACTTCATCGCACTATCAAACATCTATTTTGGTACTTTTGAGTTGTGTATATATGGTATATGGCATGTATAGGATTTGGTCATGTTGGTATGTTTGATGAACATGTATATTGGGCCATTTAAGTTGGCTTGCGTTGATAATTTTGTTAATGTATAAAGATGTGTTAATAGCTTTGTTTTGAATTAGGTAATTGACCTATAATGAATGAATGAGGTTGAATTGATAATGCATATTTGGAATGGTTTTATTGAATGAATCATATATGTGAATTATGTCTAATAAAGTAAGATGAATTGATAGGTATTTGAATAGGTAAATGGCTTTAAATTGAGTATTGAAATGGTGGAAATAGATATAGTATGAATTGTGCATTTGGTTGATGATTTTGGCTGCCTAATTGTATGATGAAATGGTATCATTTTGCCTTATGTAGGTACATTGAAGTTGGGGTTGAAAATTGGCCTTGCAAAAGGCCTATTTTTGTCCACACGCGCAGCGCAGACACAGCGCGTGTCTCGATGCGTGTGTGACACACTGCAGTCATGTTACACAAAGCGCGTGTGTCCCCTAGTGTTGAAATTGAATTGAAGTTAGTATGCTCCACACGGTCACACACCGCCGTGTGGATCGGCCGTGTGGTACAAGTCAGTATACCTCCTAATTGGCACACGGCCTAGCACATGGGCGTGTGACTTGGCGGTGTTGTATAAGTCAGTATACCCTACAGGTTTGGCAAGGCCTAGCACACGGCCTGGCACATGGGCGTGTGTGGCCATTTCAAAGGGCACACGGGCTAGACACACGGGCTTGTGTGGCCACTTCAAAGGGCACATGGGCTAGACACACGGGCGTGTGGTTGGCCGTGTGACCCAAGTTAGTATGTATGCCCTGTTTCCACACGGCTTGAGACACGGGCGTGTCTAGAGCCGTGTGAGGCACACGGTCTGATCATACGGGCGTGTGACCCTTGTATGGTTGAAATTTTTCTAAGTTTCCAAAATTTTCATATGTTTTTGGTTTAGTCCCGAACCACTTCTAAAGCATGTTTAAGTCCTTGTAGGCCTTTAGAATGGATGATGTGTTTGTGATTGAATGGTATTTGAGTATGAATGCATAAATGTATGAGTTATGTATGTTAAATGATGTGTATTGATCGGTAATACCTCGTAACCCTACTCCGGCGATGGATACAGGTTAGGGGTGTTACATTTTATTGGTATCAGAGCTACGATTTAGTTGATTCTAGGACTAACGTAGCATGTGTGGGAGTCTAGCTATACATGCCATATATAACCTGTGATAGTGTGATGAATCCTGGCATTATAAACTATGTTTTCGTATAGTAATGGATCCCGAACGAGCTGTAGTGGATGATGTTGAGAGTAATGCGCCAACTCTAGCTCAAGGGACAACGCCTTCTGAATCTAGACCCGTGTCGAGTAGTCATGGAGGTGAGCTAAAGAAGCCTTTTTCCAGATGATGAATGTAACACCCCTTACCCGTATTCGACACCCGAACCGGGTGCGAGGCACTACCATACTTAACTTGCTCAATCATACAACATTGATTCGTAAGAATTTTATCTCAAACTAAAACTTTTCATTCAAGGCCATAATGTCCTTGTAATAGATCTACGAGACCCTAAACTCATACCCGGAATGATTCAGGACTAAACCGGAAACTTTTGAACCCTTAGGAAAATTTGACATAAAATAGGGTCACACGCCCGTGTGAAGGATGAAAAACGCCCGTGTGGAAATTCACATACCCGTGTTCCACACCTGTGGGGATTTATTTTTCAATTCAAACCTACAGGGGTTCTCACACGGCTGGGTACACACCCGTGTCCCTCACACGGCCACGACACGCCCGTGTCTTAGTCCGTGCTCAAAAACCATGGCATTCTGTTTATGACGTCATCACCTCACTAAGATCACACGGCCAAGGCACACGCCTGTGTCCTTAGACCGTGTGTCGAATTAAATTCCCAATTTCAGGTGCAGATTTCACACGGCCTGGGCACACGCCCATGTCCATGGCCGTGCCTTCTACACGGCTGAGACACACGGTCGTGTCTCTGCCCGTGTGCTTACTACTGAGCATACTGACTTGTAAACCTAGCATGCAAGGGGACACATGGCCAATCAACACGCCCATAGGGCTGACCGTGTGTCACACACGGCCTAGACAAACGCCCATGTGTTTAACCGTGTGGACATTTGAAAGGCCATCTACCAAGCCAAATGCCACCCTACACAGCAACCATACTTATACCAATTCAATCCAATATATATATCATAACCATAGAGCACTTATAAAGACTCAAAATCAAGACATCCATACTAGCATAGACTTCATGAATTTCATTATCGTTGAATATATGAACTTGTCAAGTATTGGCCAATTTCCAATGACCATTTACAAAATGAATTGAACAATATTAATAGCCAACACTTTGGCTAACAAATATGACATAACAAAATGACCAAGTCCTATACATGCCATACTCAAAATAAATCTAACTTTGCCATACCAAGGAGAAGTCGATAGTGTGATTCCGAACTCCGACGTCCCATGATCCCTAAGTTAGCTTGGCAATACTACAAGGAAAAGGGAAATGAGAGGGGTAAGCATAAAGCTTAGTAAGTTTGCATGAAATAAGTAACAACAATAAGACCCATAATGTCATCCATTAATATCGTTGAAGAAAGACACAAAGTCTTAAGCACACTGCCATAACTTACTCATGCTTACCCTTACCAATTACATATCATGCAACATCTCGTAACCCATTCTCATGAATTACTCATATATACCTGTATCACTTCATCACATAGCTTTAACACTACTTTCATCTCAATTATAAGCTTAACTATTTATCCCATTGAATCACTTGGGATACTCAAGGATACATGATCATCATCATTCACATGAATACGACGCCAATGCCACATCCCAGATGTGGTCTTACATGGGGTCACCTCTAGATGCTGATGCCATATCCCAGATATGGTCTTATACGGGATTTCTAATCAATTGTCGATGCCATATCCCAGATATGGTCTTATACGATCTTCATATTTGATGCCGATGCCATATCCCAGATATGGTCTTATACGTGATCTCTATTCGATGCCGAGGCCATGTCCCAGACATGGTCTTATACGGAATCTTACCCATCTCAAGTCTTGTGGACATTATTCTCTTATTTATTAAAGTCCAACCGGGACTTCAACATCACAATTCTCATCATTTTCCCATTCAACATCATTACTCAAATTCATAGAAATATTATACATTTCCACAAATATCAAACATTTTAGATCATACTAGCATAATGTTGAACTTATCACACACAAACTTACCTCGATTTCAAAATAGGCCAAATTACCGATCTAATCCGATACCTTGCCCTTTCCTCGGTCAAGGTTAATTCTTCGTTCTTCTTGATCTATAATAAAAATTCAACTAATTTAATTATCACATTAAGCAACACATTTCAATAATCATATTTTGGCAAAATTACCATTTTGCCCTTATACTTTCACAAAATGACTATTTTAACCCTAGGCTCGTAAATCGATTCCAATTAAATTTCCTCCTTTTACAAGCCTAGATGAACATTTATTACTCCTATGGAAACCCTCAATAATCATTATTTCACACATTTACCACATATTTACAGCCTTCTCAAAAAGGTCATTTTAGGTGTTTTCATGGTAACACCTTTCACAAAAGTTGTTTATCTAACAACTTCCATAAAAATGCAGCAAAAAACTTAAATGCTCACATGGAAAAACTCTAAAATTTCAACCATTTTGCAAAATAGTCCCCTCTTTAGCTAGCTTAAGCTTTAGGGGATCCAAAAGTACAAATATTATCAAGAAATGATCATCAAATCACTTGCTTTTAAGGAGAAGAGCTTGCTAAAATTTTTGAGCTTTCAAACCCCTATTTGCTGCTAATTTTTGGTGGAGGAGAAGAGAAGAAAAGATGATATCTTTTCTTTCTATATTTTATTATAAAACATCAATTTAGTCCACCTAATTTCAACCACTTTGACCAATTTGACATTGTTTGTCTCCTATGGCCGGCCACCCTATCTTTAGGGGTCTAATTGCACTTTAAGGGCCTCCAATTAATATTCTATGGCTTTTAGACACCTTTAGCTTGAAAAATGGAAATTTTACACTTTATGCGATTTAGTATTTTTTCGCAATTGAGCATGAAATCGCTAAAATTAGAGCACCAAAATTTTCATGCACCTATATAATCATGCTATAACTCATAAAATGGCATTAAAATAATTCTCTCTGACCTCAGATTAGTGGTTCCAAAACCACTGTTCTGATTAGCCCCTAAATCAGGCTGTTAAAATGAATGAGTGGTTCACTCAATATGTTCGGATAAATTCGGCTGCCCAACAACCTTCACCCCCTCCTATTCCCCAAATTGTACATGTAGTTCCTCAAGGAGTCGGGCTTTTAAGATTGAATAAGCCACTAGTTGATAAGATCCGTAAACACGGGGCTGAAGAGTTCAGGGCTAATGTTGATCATGACCTTGAGAGAGCCGATTTCTGGCTTGAAAATACTATCCGAGTGTTTGATGAACTTTCGTGTATGCCAGTTGAATGCTTAATGTGTGCTATTTCTCTTCTGAGAGACTCTGCGTATCAATGGTGAAACACTTTAGTGTCGGTAGTGTCGAGAGAGCGAGTGACCTGGAAATTCTTTCAGACCGAGTTTTGGAAGAAATACATCAGTCAACAGTTCCTTGACCAAAAGCATAAAGAATTTCTAGAATTGAAACAGGCCGTATGACCGTAACTGAATATGAAAGAGAATTTGTACGATTGAGCAAGTATGCTCGAGAATATGTTTCTACCGAAGAGATAATATGCAAGCGGTTTGTTGATGGGCTGAACGAAGACATTAAACTTCTGGTCGGGATACTGGATTTAAAAGAATTCATTGTGTTAGTCGAACGTGCTTGCAAAGCTGAAGAACTGGGCAAAGAAAAGAGAAAGGCTGATTCAGAAGTTAGAGATTCGAGAAAGAGATTGATGAATAAACCCTATCACTCTTCATCAAAGAAATCCCGAGATTTGTATAGTCGATCAAATGCACCAGTGGAGTATTGTAATAGAGATCGTGGGAAGCAATTTATGGGTTCAAAAACTCCAGCTATGTCAGTGGCAAGTGTGGGTAATGTTAGACCGAACAAACCTGAATGTGGACGATGTGGAAAACGACACTTTGCAGAGTGTAGATTGAATGATAAAGCCTATTTTAGATGTGGTTTGCACGAACACTTCATTCGAGATTGTCCTGAGTTAGATGAGAAAGATAAATCTCAGAGTGCAAGACAAAGCAACAAGATTGCGAGAGGAAGACCATTCCGTAATGTTGGAAATGTGAGTGGTGGTAGAGGTGCGACACGAGATACTGCTGTGAGATCCGAGGCTTGAGCACCTGCCAGAACTTATCGTGCTTGCGAAGAAGCGTCATCTCTAGATGTTATTACCGGTACATTCTCTCTTTATGACATTGATGTAGTTGCATTGATAGATCCCGGATCAACTCATTCATATATATAAGTGTGAACTTAGTGTCTAGTAAGAATTTACTTGTTGATTCTATTGAATTTGTTATAAAAGTGTCGAACCCCTTAGGCAAATATGTCCTAGTTGACAAAGTTTGCAAGAATTGTCCGTTAATGACTCGGGGTTACTGTTCTATGGCTGATTTGATGTTGTTACCGTTTGATGAGATTGATGTTATTCTGGGTATGGACTGGTTGACGATGCATAATGCTATAGTGAATTGTAGACAAAAGACAATTGAACTGAAATGTCAGAATAATGAGACTATTAGAATTGAATCTAATGATCTGAATAGTTTGCTAGTTGTGATCTCGTCTATGGTAGCTCAAAGATATTTGAGAAAAAGGTGTGAAGCTTATCTTGCTTATGTACTTGATAAAAAAGTGATAGAAACAAAGATTGAATTAGTACTAGTTGTGTGCGAGTATCCAGATGTATTTCCCAAAGAGTTACTGGGTTTACCACCTATCAGAGAGGTTGAATTTGGTATTGAATTAGCACTGGGAACAACGCCGATATCGATAGCTCCGTACATAATGGCTCCGACAGAGTTAAAAGAATTGAAAGCTCTGTTGCAAGAGTTAATAGATAAAGGTTTTGCTAGACCGAGTTTCTCTCCGTGGGGTGTACCGGTGTTATTTATGAAAAAGAAAAATGGCACGATGAGAATGTGTATAGACTATCGACAGCTCAACAAAGTGATGATTAAGAATAAATACCCTTTGCCACGAATAGATGATTTGTTTGATCAGTTAAAAGGGCCAACAGTGTTTTCGAAAATTGATTTGAGATCGGGTTATTACCAGTTGCGAGTTAAAGACTCAGATGTGCCAAAGACTGCATTTAGAACAAGGTACGGACACTACGAATTTCTTGTTATGCCTTTCGGACTAACAAATGCACCTGCTGTTTTTATAGACTTGATGAACAGGATTTTTAGGCCGTACTTAGACCGATTCGTAGTTTTATTTATTGATGACATTTTGATTTACTCTCGTGATGAATCTGAGCATGCCGAGCATTTGAGAATCATGTTACAAACTTTGAGAGATAAACAATTTTTTGCAAAGTTCAGCAAATGTGAGTTTTGGCTACGAGAGGTTGGTTTTCTGGGACATATAGTTTTAGTCGCGGGTATCCGAGTTGACCCGAGCAAAATTTCTGCGATTATAGATTGGAAGCCTCTGAGAAATGTATCCGAAGTCCATAGTTTTCTTAGACTAGCTGGCTATTATAGATGATTTTTAAAAGGCTTATCGATGATTGCGACTCTGATGACACGATTGCTTCAAAAAGATGTTAAATTTGAGTGGTCAGAAAAGTGTCAGCAGAGCTTCGAGCAGTTGAAAACATTATTGACAGAGGCACCAGTGTTAGTTCAGCTTGAGTCGGGTAAAGATTTCGTAGTTTTCAGTGATGCATCGTTAAATGGCCTGGGTTGTGTTTTAAAGCAGGAAGGCAAAGTTGTAGCTTATGCCTCGAGACAGTTGAAGCCGCATGAAAAGAATTATCCGACGCATGATCTAGAGTTAGCCGCGATAGTGTTCGCATTGAAAATTTGGCGTCATTACTTGTCTGGTGAGAAATGCCATATTTATACCGACCAAAAAAGCTTGAAATATTTGATGACTTAGAAAGATTTGAATTTGCGACAGCGAAGATGGCTAGAATTGCTAAAAGACTATGAATTAGTAATTGATTATCATCCGGGTAAAGCGAACGTAGTTGTTGATGCTTTGAGCCAAAAGTCCTTATTTGCTTTACGTGCTTTGAACACATAATTAGCTTTGTTTGACGATGGTTCAATAGTAGCCAAGTTGAAAGTGAGACCGTTATTTCTACAGCAGATTTATGAGGTTAAAAAAATTGATAATGAATTGCAAGCAAAATGAGCTCAGTGTGAGTCGACTTCTGATTCAGAGTTTCGAATAGGGCCTGATGACTGTTTGATGTTTCGTGATAGAATATGTGTACCAAGAAATTCTGAGCTCATTCGAAAGATTCTAAATGAAACACACAGTAGTTGTTTATCAGTTCATTCGGGAAGCACGAAAATGTATAACGATTTGAAACAACTTTATTGGTGGCACGACATGAAACGAGATATCTCAGAATATGTTTCGAAATGTTTGATTTGTCAGCAAGTCAAAGCTGAACATCAAGTGCCGTCAGGTTTATTACAGCCTATTATGGTTCCTGAGTCAAAGTGGGATAGAGTAACAATGGATTTCGTATCGGGTTTGCCTTATCTCTGAAAAAGAAAGATGCGATCTGGGTTGTTGTTGACAGATTGATGAAATCAGCTCATTTCATTCCGGTATGTACAGATTTCTCGTTTGATAAATTAGCTGAGTTGTATATTTTCGAAATTGTGAGATTACATGGTGTTCCCCTATCTATTTTTTCAGATAGAGATCCAAGATTTACTTCGCGATTTTGGAAGAAATTGTAAAAAGCTTTAGGTTCAAAGCTACATTTTAGCACTGCGTTTCACCCGCAAACAGATGGTCAATCCGGACGAGTTATTCAGATACTTGATGATATGTTGCGTTGTTACATTCTTGAGTTTGAAGGTAGCTGGGAGAAATATCCACCGCTAATTGAATTTGCTTACAATAATAGCTTTCAATCGAGTATAAAAATGGCACTGTACGAAGCTCTATATGGTCCTAAATGTAGAACACCATTGTACTGGACTGAGCT
This sequence comes from Gossypium sturtianum, assembly GCA_025698515.1. NCBI lineage: Eukaryota > Viridiplantae > Streptophyta > Magnoliopsida > Malvales > Malvaceae > Gossypium > Gossypium sturtianum. The sequence goes on from CM046943.1 coordinate 18,214,293, forward strand.
TAGCGAAAATAAGATTCACGGGGTTGATCTGATCAGAGAGACTGAAGAAAAAGTGAAAGTAATTTGCGATAGATTGAAAGCAGCTTCGGATCGACAGAAATCATACGCAGATTTGAAACGGAAAGATATTGAATTCCAGATCGGGGATAAAGTGTTTTTGAAAGTGTCACCATGGAAAAAAAGATATCGCGGTTTGGTCGGAAAGGGAAATTGAGTCCGCGATTCATTGGACTGTATGAGATTACTGAGCGAGTTAGGCGAGTGGCATATCGACTATCTTTACCGTCTGAGTTAGAGAAAATACATAATGTGTTTCATGTGTCGATGCTTCGACGATACTGATCCGACCCTTCACATGTCATTTCCTCGACCGAGGTTGAAATTTAGTCTGATATGTCATATGCTGAAGAACCGATTCAAATTTTAACTCGTGAGATCAGAGAGCTGAGAAATAAGAAAATAGAATTAGTAAAAATATTATGGCATTGACATGGGGTTGAAGAAGCTACATGGGAACCCGAAGATGCTATGAGAAAACAATACCCTAACCTATTTACTGGTACGATTTTTGGGGACGAAATCCCTAAGGGGGGAGAGTTGTAACAGCCCGATTTTAGCTAAATCAGAATAGTGGTTTCAGAACCACAAATCTGATTTAAGAAAATTATTTTAATATTATTTTTGGTATTTACAGCATGTTATTTGATATGTGTGAAAATTTCGTGAGCTAATTTTACCGATTGGTTGGTTAATTTGATAAAAAGGATTAATTCGCGTAAAATGCCAAAGTTACATTCTACTTGTTAAAGGTGTTTAATTGCTATGATTAATTAAATTAAAAGTCCTCATGATGATATTAGACCATTGTTAGTGTTAATGGACATTAATGGACATGCATTATAAATTTCTATGTTTATTCATTAAGTGTAAATAAGTAAATTGATAAATTAAGTTAATTAAATTATATCAAACCATGAATTTGTGTTCATCTTCTTCCTTGGTGACTGAATATCAAAGGAAAAAGAAAGGTTGGAAGCTTGTCAGGGTTCGGCTAATGCATGCTCCAATTGTAAGTAATTTTGAGCTCGGTTTTTTAGTGATTTTTGTGTTGTTGAGATCGTTGCTTCGTATTCTAGCTAGCCCGTATCTTAGATTTTGAAACTGTTAAAGATTTTGAGAGTTTCCATTGTTGAATCTATGTGTTCTTTGATGTTTAATGTTGAAATATGAAAGCTTGTTGATAGTTAAACTAGTTTTGTAAAGTGATTTTTGATAAAAATGTCAAAAAGGGATTAATTTGTGAAATGTGCAAATTGTGTGGTTGAAATGTGAAATAAATGAAAGTTTTGGGCTGCTAGGGACCTATATATAATTCCGCCAATGCATGGGTTTTGTTGAATTGTGTGAATTTTGTGTATTTGTGAAATAGGGACTAAATTGGTTAAATGCGAAAGTTTAGAGGCTAATATGTAAAATTGCCCAAATGTGTATTTTTGGATTAATTGAATGAGTAGATGAATAAATAAGTTAATTTTGAATTCATATAGATCAAGAAAGAAGGAATTCGGACTTAGACTGGGGAAAACGCAAAGTAATTGAATAGTCGATCCGTTTCGTCATTTCCGTATACGAGGTAAGTTCGTATAATTGAACTTGAATGTGTATTTATTCAATTGCTGGATGGTATTGAGATTCTATTTATTCTATAGCTAAATGTGATGAATTTGATTTAAATATACGGTTTAAGTGGGCGAGTTACTGAATAAGACCATAGCTGGGCTATGGCAAATCAGATAATAAGACCATAACCGGGTTATGGCATTTGAATGTAAGACCACGGCAGGGCCTTGGCAATGTAGGTGTAAGACCATAGTTGGACTATGGCATCGGAAAATTGATGTACTTATATCGTAAACCCAAGACTATCATCGGAAAGGGGTTAAGAGGTATTACCGATCAATCAGAACATTTAACATCTAGAATTTACGACACAAAGTTAATCACGTTCAATTACAATCATAGTGTCCCTTAAATGAGTCATTAAGACCCTAAGCATGCTTATAAACTGAGTCGGGACTAAACCGAAACACATATAAAATTTCATGAAAATTTGAAACTTTTCTAAAATACAGGGGAGACACCCCGTGGGAGGAGACCGTGTGCCCTCCACGGTTTCAAGACACCCCCGTGTGTCATTCTGTGTCTATATACTAACTTGGTCCCCACGGCCACCAGGCACGCCCGCGTGTGTGTCGGGTGTGGTCCTATCTTGTCTTCCCACCACGACCACCAAGCACGCTTTTGTGCCATGGTCGTGGTGCTCTTAGCTAGCTCTTGACTTATACACCACGGTTAGTCGACACCCCGTGTCGAGGCCGTGTGCTACTAAGTCAGACCGCTAATTCACCCACTGTCCAGTAGGCACGCGCAGTGTGCCTTGGACCGTGTGACATTATAGGCCATTTTACAAGGCCAACATGCCACCCACTTAGGTCAAACCTACAAGCAACACATACCAAAACATATCATGCACATAAGGCAACCAAAACTTACCAAGATGACTATCCAATCTATGCAATCAATTCCCATTCCAATCATAACAAATTCAATACCAAAATCTATCTCATCACAAATATAATACATTCAATACCAAACATCATTCCTTCTCAATTTCACTAATTCCTACTAGCATTTTACCAACACAAAGTTACCATTCAATAGTCAATTTCTCAACCCACAAATCATGCCAAAAGATGCATCACATATATCAAATTCATTCATGTTAAGACTAGCACATATCTAGCCACATCTCATGGCTACTTACAAACATCAAACATGATTCAAATGACCAACCTATACATGCCATATTTTAACTATGTACATCTTTCCAAAATACCCAAAATAGATTGCCGATAGTATGGTGGACCGAGATGCGACGATTCCCGGATCCGAGCTAGCTTTACTCGACACTTTGCAAAGCAGAGAAAGAAATCACACAGTAAGCTTTCTATAGCTTAGTAAGTTTGATATGCAATATAATCGTGTCATTAAACCAAACCAATATAATCAATAACCATCACATAGATCATTTCTCTCTTATCCATACTATATCATCCCTAGTCAAGATACTCATTCATCCATCTATAGATTTATCTATAAATTCATCAACCACAAAGGTTCAAGACATACCTTGCCTAACACATAGTTATTCAATTTCCAAGCTACTCAATGCTCAATATTACTTGTTGATCATCCTTTAATATTCAATCAACTTATTCGCACACTCGATTGCTATATACATGGTCGGTACATATTAGTCATCGCACACTTAGTGCCAAATTTTACAACCGACTTATCTCGTGCTTGCACACACAGTGCCAATTCTATAAGCCAAGCTTTCATAACATCGCACACACAAAGTGCTATTCTTTTCTATTTCAATTTTAATATCGCACACTTAGTGCCCTTAACTAAATCCTGCACATAGCATCTCAATTTCATACACATATACACATTCATTTCATAATACATAAACATATGATAATAACATGTATTATATCCGAACTTACCTCGAATGTCAAAATACCGAAACGGTCGATTAATCGAGTACTTTCTCTTTGCCTCGATCTCGATCCGAACCTCTCCTCTCTTGGTCTATACACATTCAAATTCAATCCATTTAATCACTAACTCATTCAATTTAGTCCACACACACACATTTAGGGCATTTTACAAAATAGCCCTCACATTTTCACATTTCGACACTTTAGTCCCTATCTCACAATATCATCAAATACACAAAATTTCAAAAACACATATGCTAGCCGAATTCTTCCCATGCTAATACAAGCTCATACATTTCATTTATTTCACAATTTAACCCTTCAATTTCTCATTTTCTCAATTAAATCCAAAATATTCAATTTCACCAAAAATCTCAATACAAACTATCTTGATCCAACACCAACTTTTCATATTTCACTATTAACTTGCACATAGCTCAAGCATTCATCAATGGCTCATCTCAAGAACATCATCAATTCACAAAATTTCAACATGGGTTAGCTAGAGCACTAAGCAACGATTACGAAAACGTAAAATTTATCAAAAACTGAGCTCAAACATACCTTAAATCAAGCGAAATTCTTCCCGAAAATTACAAAACTTCAAACCCTTATTTTTCCTCCAACTTTCGGCAATAACAAAGATGATAACATTCATCTTTTCTTTCATTTGTTTTATTAATATTATCATATTAAACATTTTACCTATTTGCCCCTTTATTAAACATATAAGACAAATATATTATAAGGCTAATAAGTCATTTAGCCACCCACTATCTTTAATAATGGCTTAATAACACATAAGGCCTCCACCTTAAAAAGCCAACCACAATTTAGTACTTATAATTCAGCACATAGCTTTTACTCTTTACGCGATTAAGTCCTTTCTCTAAATTCGACACTCAAACCATTAAATTATCACACAGAATTTTCACACAGGCTAAGTCACATAATATTCACACAGAAAATATCATTAAAATATTTATACAACCTCAAATTTGTGGTCTCAAACCACCGTTCTGACTAGGGTCTAAACTGGGATGTTACAGTAAGCATTTATAAACTCGAAGTGATTTGTTAAGCGAATTGGTGAGAACAGATATGTATCAGTACAGGTATGTACAGAAAACTGTTCGAATGATGAATTAAAAGAAGATGAGAACTTATGAGTTGCTTTGTAGTTAAACTTTATGTTATATCATTGATTGAGGTTTTAATTGCAAATTATGTATCTATTTGGAATTGTTAATGAATGATGTTGATTATTTCATATAAAAATACGAACTTACTAAGCTTTATAGCTTACTTTGTTATTTTCTTCTATGTTTTATCGTATACCGAAGCTGGCTCGGAATTGAGGATCGTCAGGAACTTCATCGCACTATCGGACATCTATTTTGGTACTTTTGAGTTGTGTATATATGGTATATGGCATGTATAGGCTTTGGTCATTTTGGTATGTTTGATGAACAAGTATATTGGGCTATTTAAGTTGGTTTGTGTTGATAATTTTGTTAATGTATAAAGATGTGTTAATAGCTTTGTTTTGAATTAGGTAATTGACCTATAATGAATGAATGAGGTTGAATTGATAATGCATATTTGGAATGGTTTTATTGAATGAATCATATATGTGAATTATGTCTAGTAAAGCAAGATCAATTGATAGGTAGTTGAATAGGTAAATGGCTTTAAATTGAGTATTGAAATGGTGGAAATAGATATAGTATGAATTGTGAATTTGGTTGATGATTTTGGCTGCCTAATTGTATGATGAAATGGTATCATTTTGCCTTGTGTAGGTACATTGAAGTTGGGGTGGCAAATTGGCCTTGCAAATGGCCTATTTTTGTCCACACGGGCAGAGACACGGGCGTGTGTCTCAGCCGTGTGTGACACACGGTCATGTTACACGGCCGTGTGTCCCCTGGTGTTGAAATTGAATTGAAGTTAGTATGCTCCATACGGTCTCACACACGGGCGTGTGACTAGCCGTGTGGTACAAGTCAGTATACCCCCTAATTGGCACACGGCCTAGCACATGGGCGTGTGACTTGGCCGTGTTGCATAAGTCAGTATACCCTACAGGTTTGGCATGGCCTAGCACACGGCCTGGCACACGGGCGTGTGTGTCCACTTCAAAGGGCACACGGGCTAGACACACGGTGTAACACCCCTTACCCGTATTCATCGCCAGAACCGGGTACGAGGCATTACAAGACATAACTCACTTGAACATACAATTTTAAGCTATAGAATTTAATTCCAAATTAAAAATTTCCGATTCACATTCATAACATCCTTACTATGGGCCTACGAGGCCTTAAACATGCAAACGGAGGGTCTCGGAATTAAACCAGAAACCTTGATATACTAGGAAAATTTTTTCCTTAACAGGGCTACACGCCAAATGGGACACGCTCGTGTGGGCAGGCCGTGTGGTCGCACAAGCCTATGTCCCTAGCCCGTGTGGGATTTATTTATCATTTTGAACCTACAGGGGTTTTCACACGGCCGGACACATGCCCGTGTCAATGGCCCGTGTCCCTCACACGGCCTAGACACACCCATGCCCTCACTCGTGTGTGAAAACCTTGGCATTCTGTTTATGACGTCAGTAGTCTCTTAAGGGGCACACGGCCTAGACACACGCCCGTGTGTGTAGCTTGTGGTCAACATTGACTTGCAACATTAATATGCAGGGGACACACGACCTGGTCACACGCCTATGGGACTGACCGTGTGTCACACACGGCCTAGACACACGCCCGTGTGCCTACCCGTATGGACAAGAACAAGGCTATTTGCCAAGCTCTTTTTATCACCCAAACTCCTACAACATAAACCACATTCAGCCATCAATTAAACAACCCAATCATGCATATTACAGAATCATGAATAACCTCAACTTTTCATATATTGATAATAAAGAGCCATCAACTATGGCTATTTACAAAAAGATCATCTTTAAAAGAGCCAACATCCTTGGCCAAAACAACAAAACATATCACTAAGTCTAGCCCCTATACATGCCATACTCAAAACACTAAGTCTAAATATACCGAGATGAGCTGATAGTGTGGATGATCTTCAAATTATCCTCGCATCCCGAACAGGCTCTTTGACACTATAAAACAAGGGAAAAGAAGGGGAGTAAGCTTTAAGCTTAGTAAGTTTACATGTAAACAATAAACATCATAACATATGCTAATCAATCAATAACATCACATACTAAGCAAGAACAATTCACATTTCCATAATCATGCATACTCATTTCATCTCTTACCACATTCCAACCATATCACAATTATACTGCTCACATTCACTTGCACACATTCCCTACACTCAATACCACAAAGCAACATGAAACATTCACTTATACAAATTCTCGATGAACCCCTCAGAATAATACTAAGTACCCGGTGGTTTCGCACACAGCCCACCAATAATCAATAATAGGGTGGTATCACACATAGCCCACCAAATGATAATATAAACGATGATATTGCACACAGCCCATCGTGAATAAGTAATAAGGTGGTATCGCACATAGCCCACCAAAAGAATAATTACGATGGTATCGCACATAGCCCACCAAATGATTATTACGAATATTTTTTCGCACTTATATATCTATTCCGAGGTTCATACGGGAATTACTCACTATCATTCAATTTCAATCATAAGTGATCTCATTCATTCAATGCACCAATAAGTAACAACATATGTATTAAAGACGTATCGCTTACACATAAACTTACCTCGGTGCAAAATGTATAAATCAACGACTTATTCCGTAACCTTGCCTTTTCCCTAGTCAAGGTTGTTTCTGTGCTCTTTTTGATCTATAATAATGAAATTCACTCCTTTAATCACTTTATAATGCATGATACATCAAAATTTCTACTTAGGAAAAAATGACCATTTTGCCCTTATACTTTGGCAAAATTATGATTTTGCCCCTAGGCTCGTAAATCGTTTTTCATCACATTTTCTCATTAAACAAGCTTAGCTGAACATTTTTTCCTCTTACAAAAACTCACAAAACCATTTATTTCATGCATTTATTACACAATTACAACATTTACAACTAAGCCCCTTTTTGGTGTTTTCATGGTAACACCTTTCACAAAAGTTGTTCCTTAACTCACTAGCATTCATTTTCTTCCATAAAAAATCAACAAACTTCATAAATAATCTCATGGCAAGTCCCTAAACTTTCAACCATTTTGTAAAATAGTCCCCTCTTTAGCTAGCTTAAGCTTTGGGGGTTCCAAAAGTACAAAAATTATCAAATAAAACCACCAAAATCACTTACTTTCAAAGGTGAGAAGTTGCTGAGAATTTTTGGCTTCCAACACCCTTCCTTAGCTAATATTTTCAGTGGGAAGAAGATGAATAATAATGGGTGATATCATCTTTTCTTATTTTATTTATTTCCTTCAATTTAATCCACCTAACCCACCCAATTTTGACAAATTTGAGTCTATTGTTCCCTATGGCCGGCTAATAACATTAGGAAGGTCTAATTGCACATTCAAGACCTTCAATTTAAAGTTCCATAACTATTTAATGCTTCTAGCTTGTAAAATAGAACTTTCGCACTTTATGCGATTTAGTCCTTTTTCGCAATAAAGCATTCAATTGCTAAAATTAAAGCACCAAAATTCTCATGCATCCTTATAAACATGCTATAACACATAAAATATTATCAAAATAATTTTATGTAACCTCGGATTAGTGGTCCTGAAACCACTATTCTGACTAGCCCCAAAATCGGGCTGTTACAACTCTCCCCATTTAGAGATTTTCGCCCCCGAAAATCTTACCGGTAAAAAGGTTTGGGTATTGTTCCCTCATGGTTTCTTCCAGTTCCCACGTAGCCTCTTCCACACCGTGCTTTTGCCATAGCACTTTCACTAAGGCTATGTTCTTATTCCTCAGCTGTTTAACCTCTCGAGCCAATATCTTAATTGGTTCCTCTTCATAAGTCATGTCCTATCGTATCTCAATTTCTATTGGAGGGATCACGTGTGAAGGATCAGAACGATACCGCCGCAACATCGACACATGAAACGCGTTGTGTATTCTCTCTAACTCTGTCGGCAAAGCCAACCGGTAAGCCACTGGCCCAATTCTTTTGATATCCTCATACGGCCCTATGAATCGTGGACTCAATTTGCCTTTCCGACCAAATCTCAATATTTTCTTCCACGGGGATACTTTCAAGAATAATTTATCGCCCACCTGAAACTTGATTTCTTTCCTTTTTAAATTTGCGTATGACTTTTGTCGATCTGAAGCAACTTTCAGACTATCACAGATCACTTTTACTTTCTCCTCGGTTTCTCTAACTAGATCAACCCCGTAAATCTACTTCTCACTGAGCTCTGTCCAATACAAAGGAGTCCGACACTTGCGACCATACAACGGTTCGTACGGTGCCATTCGTACACTCGATTGATAACTGTTGTTATAGGCAAACTCAACCAAAGGTAGATATTTTTCCCAACTACCTTCGAATTTTAATACACAACATTGGAGCATATCCTCAAGGACTTGAATCACTCTTTCGGATTGGCCATCAGTTTGAGGATGGAAAGGAGTATTAAAATTCAACCTTGTTCCCAAGGCTTCTTGCAACTTTTTTCAAAACCTCGAAGTAAACCTCGGGTCTCTATCCGAGATAATAGATATAGGCACCCCATGCAATCTCACCACCTCAGCAATGTACAACTCGGCCAACTTCCAACTTATCAAGTGAATAATCCACATGCACCGGTATAAAGTGAGCCGACTTCATTAATCTATCAACAATAACCTACACAACATCTTTCTTTCTCAGAGTCGTAGGTAACCCTGTTACGAAATCCATTGTGATTCGATCCCACTTCCACTCTGGAACCATCACCGGCTGAAGTAATCCCAAAGGTACTTGATGTTTGACTTTCACTTGTTGACAGATCAAGCACTTTGTAACAAACTCGAAGATGTCTCTTTTCATACCCGGCCGGCCACCAATACAACTTCTTCAAATCATTGTACATTTTTGTACTGCCCGGATGTACTGACAAACAACCACTGTGTGCTTCATGTAAAATTTTCCGTATTAACTCATTATCCTTTGGTACGCAAATTCTATCATGAAACATCAAGCAATCCTCTGAACTAACCCGAAAATCAGAGTTATTCCCCAATTCGCACTGAGCTCTCTTAACTTGCATCTCACTATCATTCTTTTGAGCTTCACATATCTGCTGAATAAATAATGGTCTAGCCCTCAACTCGGCCAATATAGCACCATCATCAGACAACGCTAAGCTCGTACTCATGGCTCTCAAAGCATACAGAGATTTTCTGCTCAAGGCATCCGCAACTACATCCTCTTTCCCCAGATGGTAATCGATTACTAACTCATAATCCTTCAATAATTCGAGCCACCGCCGTTGTCGCAAATTAAAATCCTTTTGGTCCATCAAGTACTTCAAACTCTTGTGATCGGTGAAGATCCGGCACTTCTCTCCGTATAAATAGTGACGCCAAATCTTCAAAGAAAAAACGATCGCAACCAACTCCAAATCGTTAGTCGGATAATTCTTCTCATGCGGCTTTAGTTGTCTCGAGGCGTAAGCTACTACCTTACCTTCTTGCATCAACACACAGCTGAGACCATTTAATGATGCATCACTGTAAACCACAAACTCTTTCCCCGACTCCGGTTGTACCAAAACCGGTGCCTCAGTCAATAATGCTTTCAATATCTCAAAACTTTGTTGGCATTTCTCAGTCCATTCAAACTTAACATCTTTATGCAACAGTTTCATCATCGGAGTAGCAATCATGGAGAACCCTTTTACGAACCGTCTGTAGTAGCTCGCCAAACCCAAAAAGCTTCTAACTTCTGACACATTCCTTGGCGGTTTCCACTCCATAATAGCTGAGATCTTACTCGGATCAACTCTTATGCCATCACCTGATACAATGTGTCCTAAGAATCCGACCTCTCGGAGCCAAAACTCACTCTTGCTGAGTTTAGCATACAACTACTCGTCTCTTAAAGTCTGCAAAAAAATTCTCAGGTGCTCTGCATGCTCACTCTCATCACGAGAATAAATTAATATGTCGTCGATAAAGACAACTACAAACTTATCCAAATACTTCCGGAAGATACGATTCATTAAATCCATAAAAATCGTAGGAGCATTCGTTAAGCCAAATGGCATGAGAAGAAACTCATAATGGCCATACCTTGTCTGAAATGCAGTTTTCGGCACATCTTGCTCCTTAACCCTCAACTGGTAATAGCCAGACCTTAGGTCTATCTTAGAAAACATTGTAGCTCCCTTTAGTTGGTCAAATAAATCATCTATCCTTGGTAAAGGATACTTATTCTTCACTGTCACCTTGTTGAGTTGTCTGTAGTCTATGCACAATCTCATCGACCCATCTTTCTTCTTTACAAAAAGTATCAGAGCACCCCACGGTGAATAGCTCGGTCTTCCGAAACCCTTGTCCGTTAACTCTTGCAACTGAACTTTCAATTCTTTCAACTCCAATGGTGCCATCCTATACGGGGCAACCGAAATAGGTGCTGTACCCAGAACTAACTCAATCCCAAACTCGACCTATCTAACTAGAGGCAATCCAGGTAACTCTTTCGGGAACAAATCTGGATACTCGCATACCACCGGCACTGATTCAATCTTTATCTCTGACTCTTGAGTATTCAGCACAAAGGCGAGGTAGGACTCATACCTCTTTCTCAAGTATTTCTCAGCTACCATAGATGAAATCATTACAGGTAAACTATCCGATTTACTGATTCAACCCGAATGACATCTCCATTTACACATCTCAATTCAATAAACTTACTACCACAGTTTACTAAAACATTATGAGCATTCAACCAATCCATACCAAGAATCAGGTCAAATTCATCAAACGACAACAACATGAGATTTGCCGGAAAATAATGACCTCTAATTATCAAAGGACAATTCCTACACAGCTTGTCAACTAGCACATGTTTGCCTAACGGGTTTGACACTTTTACTAAAAATTCCGTAGACTCAACAATCATACTCATGCTAGATGCCAATTTCATGCAAATATAAGAATGGGTAGACCCCGGGTCAATCAAAGCAACTACAGAGATATCATGAAGAGAAAAAGTACCCGTTATCACATCTGGAGATGATGCCTCTTCGCGAGCGCGAATGGCATAAGTTCTTGCAGGTGCTCGTCCCTCCGACCTCACAGCAGAGTCTCTAGGCGTACCTCTACTACTAGTCCCACCTCCCGTGTTCTTTTGTAATCTACCCCTCGAAGATACATTGCTTGATCTTATATCCTGCTTTCTTTCCTTCTCATCCCTCTCTGGACAATTCCGGATGAAATGGTCGGGTGAACCACACTTGTAACAATTACGGTTGTTTCCCCAACACTCCCCAGCATGTTGTCTACCACAATTTGGGCACTCCAGTTTATTAGATTTCGGATTGCCCACGCTCGCCATCGAGGTGGCTTGAACTCTCGAGAATGAGTATGTATTGCCCCGATCTCGGTGTGAATACCCCACTGAAGCAGTCGCCCAAGGGTTCATTTTCTTGGATCTCTTTCATTGAGCTTGGTACGATTTATTCATTGGCCTCTTTCTTGCATCTCGGGCCTCACTTATGGCCTTTCTCTTTTCTTTATTCAGCTCCTCGGCCTTGTATGCCCTATCGACCAACACCACAAATTCTTTCAATTCCAAGATCCCAACTAGCAGTCTGATATCCTCATTCAGCCCGTCTTCAAACCTCTTGCACAAGATAGCTTCTATAGACACACACTCTTGTGCATACTTGCTGAGCCTAACAAACTCGCGCTAGTACTCTGCCACAGTCATCTTGCCTTGTTTCAACTCAAGGAATTCTTTCTGTTTCTGATCTACAAATCTCTGACATATATACTTCTTTCGGAACTCTTCCAAAAGAAGTCCCACGTCACTCTCTCCCTTGGAACTACCGTTGTTAACGTTTTCCACCAACGATATACTGAGTCCTTCAACAATGACATGGCACATTTCAAGCTCTATTCAGGTGTGTAGGAGAGTTCATCAAATACCCTTATTGAGTTCTCAAGCCAGAACTCCACCCTCTCGGGGTCATCATCTATGTTGGCCCTAAATTCCTTGGCCCCTTATTTTTGAATCTTATCGACTGGGGGTTTTGTCATCCTCACCAAATCTATACCTTGAGGAGCCATAGGAATTGGTTGAGGTATAGGAGGGGGTGGAGGAGGTTGGGCATTAGGGTTCGCTCGTACATACTCCGTGTACCAATTACTCATCATGTGGAGAAATACTTCTCAAACCTCTTCTCTTTGACCCATAGTCTCGGGTCTACTCTCTACAGGCACGGTCCCTTGCGCGGGAGCCGACGTGTTACTACCAGCATCATCAGTAGCAGTACGGTCGGGATCCATTTACTATATGGAATCAAAGTTTAAAATTGTCAGAAGTCACCACACTATCAATGTACGTTTATGGCATGTATAGCTAGACTCTTACGCACGCTACGGTAGTTAGAGAACCGACTAAACCATAGCTCTGATACCACTAAATGTAACACCCCTTACCCGTATTCATCGCTAGAACCGGGTACGAGGCATTACCGTACATAACTCACTTGAACATACAATTTTGAGCTATAGGATTTCATTCTAAATTAAAACTTTCTGATTCACATTCATATCATCCTTAGTATGGGCCTACGAGGCCTTAAACATGCAAATGGAGGGTCTCAGAATTAAACTGGAAACCTTGATATACTAAGAAAAATTTTGCCTTAACAGGGCTACACACCCGTGTGAAATGGGACACGCCCGTGTGGGCAGGCCGTGTGGTCGCACACGCCTATGTCCCTAGCCCGTGTGGGATTAATTTATCATTTTGAACCTACAGGGGTTTTTACACGCCCGGACACACGCCCGTGTCAATGGCCCGTGTCAATGGCCCATGTCCCTCACACGGCCTAGACACGCCCGTGCCGCACCCGTGTGTGAAAACCTTGGCATTCTGTTTATGATGTCAGCAGTCTCTTAAGGGGCACACGTCCTAGACACACACCCTTGTGTCTAGCCCGTGGTCGACACTAACCTGCAACATTAACATGCAGGGGACACACGGCGTGGTCACACACCCATGGGACTGACCGTGTGTCACACACGGCCTAGACACACGCCCGTGTGCCTACCCGTGTGGTCAAGAACAAGGCTATTTCCCAAGCTCTTTATATCACCCAAACTCCTACAACATAAACCACATTCAACCATCAATTAAACAACCCAATCATGCATCTTACACAATCATGAATAACCTCAACTTTTCATATATTGATAATAAAGAGCCATCAACTATGGCTATTTACAAAAAGATCATCTTTAAAAGAGCCAACATCCTTGGCCAAAACAACAAAACATATCACTAAGTCTAGCCCCTATACATGCCATACTCAAAATACTAAGTCTAAATATATCGAGATGAGCTGATAGTGTGGATGATCTTCAAATTATCCTTGTATCCCGAACAGGCTCTTTGACACTATAAAACAAGGGAAAATAAGGGGAGTAAGCTTTAAGCTTAGTAAGTTTACATGTAAACAATAAACATCATAACATATGCTAATTAATCAATAACATCACATACTAAGCAAGAATAATTCACATTTCTATAATCATGCTTACTCATTTCATCTCTTACCACATTCCAACCATATCACAATTATATTGCTCACATTCACTTGCACACATTCCCTGCACTCAATACCACAAAGCAACATGAAACATTCACTTATACAAATTCTCGATGAACCCCTCAGTATAATACTAAGTACCCGGTGGTTTCGCACACAGCCCACCATTAATCAATAATAGGGTGGTATCGCACATAGCCCACCAAATGATAATATAAACGATGGTATCGCACACAGCCCATCGTGAATAAGTAATAAGGTGGTATCACACACAGCCCACCAAAAGAATAATTACGATGGTATCGCACACAGCCCACCAAATGATTATTACGGATATTTTTTCGCACTTACATATCTATTTCGAGGTTCATACGGGAATTACTCACTATCATTCAATTTCAATCATAAATGATCTCATTCATTCAATGCACCAATAAGTAACAACATATGTATTAAAGACGTATCGCTTACACATAAACTTACCTCGGTGCAAAATGAATAAATCGACGACTTATTCCGTAACCTTGCCTTTTCCCCGGTCAAGGTTGTTTTCGCACTCTTCTTCATCTATAATAATGAAATTCACTCATTTAATCACTTTATAATGCATGATACATCAAAATTTCTACTTAGGAAAAAATGACCATTTTGCCATTATACTTTGGCAAAATTATGATTTTGCCCCTAGACTCGTAAATCATTTTTCATCACATTTTCTCATTAAACAAGCTTAACTGAACATTTATTCCTCTTACAACAACTCACAAAACCATTTATTTCATGCATTTATTACACAATTACAACATTTACAACTAAGCCCCTTTTTGGTGTTTTCATGGTAACACTTTTCACAAAAGTTGTTCCTTAACTCACTAGCATTCATTTTCTTCCATAAAAACTCAGCATACTTCATAACTACTCTCATGGAAAGTCCCTAAACTTTCAACCATTTTGTAAAATAGTCCCCTCTTTAGCTAGCTTAAGCTTTGGGGGTTCCAAAAGTACAAAAAATCAAATAAAACGACCAAAATCACTTACTTTCAAAGGTGAGAAGTTACTGAGAATTTTTGGCTTTCAAAACCCTTCCTTAGCTGATATTTTCGGTGGGAACAAGATGATTAATAATGGGTGATATCATCTTTTCTTATTTTATTTATTTCCTTCAATTTAATCCACCTAACCCACCCAATTTTGACCAATTTGAGTCTATTGTCCCCTATGGCCGTCTAACAACATTAGGAAGGTCTAATTGCACATTCAAGACCTTCAATTTAAAGTTCCATAACTATTTAATGCTTCTAGCTTGTAAAATAGAACTTTCGCACTTATGCGATTTAGTCCTTTTTCGCAATTAAGCATTCAATCGCTAAAATTAAAGCACCAAAATTCTCATGCATCCTTATAAACATGCTACAACACATAAAATATTATCAAAATAATTTTATGTAACCTCAGATTAGTGGTCCCGAAACCACTGTTCTGACTAGCCCCAAAATCGGGCTGTTACACACTGGCGTGTGGTTGGCCGTGTGAACCAAGTTAGTATGTATGCCCTGTTTCCACACGGCTTGAGACACAGGCGTGTCTGGAGTAGTGTGAAGCACACGGTCTGATCACCCGGGCATGTGACCCCTATATGGTTGAAAATTTTCTAAGTTTCCAAAATTTTCATATGTTACCGGTTTAGTCCCGAACCACTTCTAAAGCATGTTTAAGGCCTCATAAGCCCTTAGAAGGTATGATGTGTTTGTGATTGAATGGTATTTGAGTATGAATGCATAAATATATGAGTTATGTATGTTAAATGATGTGTATTGATCGGTAATACCTCGTAACCCTACTCTGATTTGTTGATGGGCTGAACGAAGACATTAAACTTCTGGTCAGGATACTGGATTTAAAAGAATTTGTTGAGTTAGTCGAACATGCTTGCAAAGCTGAAGAACTGGGCAAAGAAAAGAGAAAGGCTGATTCGAAAGCTAGAGATTTGAAAAGGAGATTGATGAATAAACCCTATCACTCTTCATCAAAAAAATCCCGAGATTCGTATACTCGATCAAATGCACCAGTGAAGTACTGTAATAGAGATCGTAGGAAGCAATTTACGGGTTTAAAAACTCCAGGTATGTCAGCGGCAAGTGTGGGTAATGTTAGACCGAACAAACTTGAATGTGGACGATGTGGAAAATGACATTTTGCAGAGTGTAGATTGAATGATAAAGCCATTTTAGATGTGGTTCGCACGAACACTTCATTCGAGATTGTCCTGAGTTAGATGAGAAAGATAAATCTCAGAGAGCAAGACAAAGCAACAAGACTGCGAGAGGAAGACCATTCCGTAATGTTGGAAATGTGAGTGGTGGTAGAGGTGCAACACGAGATACTGCTGTGAGATCCGAGGCTATAGCACCTGCCAGAACTTATGCTATTCGCGCTTGCAAAGAAGCGTCATCTCCAGATGTTATTACCGATACATTCTCTCTTTATGACACTGATGTAGTTGCATTGGTAGATCCTGGATCAAATCATTCATATATATGTGTGAACTTAGTGTCTAGTAAGAATTTACTTGTTGATTCTATTGAATTTGTTATAAAAGTGTCGAACCCCTTAGGCAAATATGTTCTGGTTGACAAAGTTTGCAAGAATTGTCCGTTAATGACTCGGGGTTACTGTTCTATGGCTAATTTTATGTTGTTACCGTTTAATGGGATTGATGTTATTCTGGGTATGGACTGGTTGATGATGCGTGATGCTATAGCGAATTGTAGACAAAAGATAATTGAACTGAAATGTCAGAATAATGAGACTATTAGAATTGAATCTGATGATCTGAATAGAGTTGTGATCTCGTCTATGTTAGCTCAGAGATTTGTGATAAAAGGGTGTGAAGCTTATCTTGCTTATGTACTTGATACAAAAGCGACAGAAAAAAGATTGAACTAGAACCAGTTGTCTGTGAGTATCCAGATGTATTTCCCAAAGAGTTACCGGGTTTACCACCTATCAGAGAGGTTGAATTTGGTATTGAATTAGTACTGGGAACAACACCGATATCGATAGCTCCGTACAGAATGGCTCCGATAGAGTTAAAAGAATTGAAAGCTCAGTTGCAAGAGTTAATAGATAAAGGTTTTGCTAGACTGAGTTTCTCTCCCTGGGGTGCACCGGTGTTATTTATGAAAAAGAAAGATGGCACGATGAGAATGTGTATAGACTATCGACAGCTCAACAAAGTGACGATCAAGAATAAATACCCTTTGCCACGAATAGATGATTTGTTTGATCAGTTAAAAGGGCCAACAGTGTTTTCAAAAATTGATTTGAGATCGGGTTATTACCAGTTGCGAGTTAAAGACTCAGATGTGCCAAAGACTGCATTTAGAACAAGGTACGGACACTACAAATTTCTTGTTATGCCTTTTGGACTAACAAATACACCTGCTGTTTTTATGGACTTGATGAATCAGATTTTTAGGTTGTACTTAGACCGATTCGTAGTTGTATTTATTGATGACATTTTGATTTACTCTCGTGATGAATCTGAGCATGCTGAGCATTTGAGAATCGTGTTACAAACTTTGAGAGATAAATATTTGTTTGCAAAGTTTAGCAAATCTGATTTTACTGAACTTGAATGTGTAATTGATTAGTAATTGAATAGTCGATCCGTTTCGTCATTTTCGTATACGAGGTAAGTTCGTATAATTGAACTTGAATGTGTATTTATTCAATTGATGGATGGTATTGAGATTCTATTTATCCTATAGCTAAATGTGATCAATTTGATTTAAATATACGGTTTAAGTGGACAAGTTACTAAATAAGACCTTAGATGGGCTATGGCAAATCGGATAATAAGACCATAACCAGGTTATGGCATGTGAATGTAAGACCACGGCAGGGCTTTGGCAATGTAGGTGTAAGACCATAGTTGGACTATGGCATCAGAAAATCGATGTACTTATATTGTAAGCATTTATAAACTCAAAGTGATTTGATAACCGAATTGGTGAGAATAGATATGTATCAGTACAGGTATGAACAGAAAACTATTCGAATGATGAATTAAAAGAAGATGAGAACTTATGAGTTGCTTTGTAGTTAAACTTTATGTTATATCATTGATTGAGGTTTTAATTGCAAATTATGTATCTATTTGGAATTGTTAATAAATGATGTTGATTATTTCATATATACATACGAACTTACTAAGCTTTATAGCTTACTTTGTTATTTTCTTCTATGTTTTATAGTATATTGAAGCTGGCTCGGAATTGAGGATCGTCAGGAACTTTATCGCACTATCGGACATCTATTTTGGTTTTTTTTGAGTTGTGTATATATGGTATATGGCATGTATAGGCTTTGGTCATTTTGGTATGTTTGATGAACATGTATATTGGGCCATTTAAGTTAGCTTGTGTTGATAATTTTGTTAATGTATAAAGATGTGTTAATAGCTTTATTTTGAATTAGGTAATTGACCTATAATGAATGAATGAGGTTGAATTGATAATGCATATTTGGAATGGTTTTATTAAATGAATCATATATGTGAATTATGTCTAGTAAAGCAAGATGAATTGATAGGCATTTGAATAGGTAAATGGCTTTAAATTGAGTATTGAAATAGTTGAAATAGATATAGTATGAATTTTTCATTTGGTTGATGATTTTGGCTGCCTAATTGTATGATGAAATGGTATCATTTTGCCTTGTGTAGGTACATTGAAGTTGGGGTGGCAAATTGGCCTTGCAAATGGCCTATTTTTGTCCACACGGGCAGAGACACGGGCGTGTGTCTCAGCCGTGTGTGACACATGATCATGTTACACGGCCGTGTGTCCCCTGGTGTTGAAATTGAATTGAAGTTAGTATGCTCCACACGGTCTCACACACGGGTGTGTGACTGGCCGTGTTGTACAAGTCAGTATACCCCCTAATTGGCACACGGCCTAGCACATGGGTGTAACAGCCCGGTTTAGACCCTATTCGGAACAGTGGTTTTGGGACCACAAATCTGAGGTTAGAAAAATATTTTAATATTATTTTTGATGTTTAGAATATGTGAATTAGCATGTGTGAAAATTTCGTACGAAAATTTTATCATTTGTGTGTTTAATTATGAAAAAGGACTTAATCGCATAAAATGTAAAAGCTGTTTGCTAGTTGTTTAAGTGCTAATTTGGCATGGCTTATTAAAATATGGGTCTTTATGTGGTTATTAAACAAATTGATATTAAGTGGATGATAATAGCATGGTTTTTGGTGTTATTATTAATATTCATTAAGGGTAATTTAGTAAATGGTGTAATAATATGTAATATAATTAAAAGTAAAAGAAATTAAAGCCATATTATCATCATCTTTTGCCGAAACTTTAAAGAAAAAGAGAGAAATAGGGATTTGAAGCATTCAGCCATAGTTGCTCAAAATCAAGGTATGTTTTGAGCTTGTTTTTTAGCGATTTTTACGTTTTTGTGATCGTTGCTTAGTGTATTATCAAACCCATGCTTAAATTTTAGAAATTGATGGTGATTCTGGGATATGCCATTGATGAATATGTGAGCTTTGTGTTGTTAGTTGGTGAAATATGAAAGCTTAGTGTTGGGTTAACATAGTTTGTATTTGGATTTTTGATGAAATTGAGTAATTTGGGCTAAATTATGAAAATGAAAAATTGAAGGACTAAAATGTGAAATAAATAAAATATATGGGCTTGTATGATACTAAGGAGAATTCGGCCTAACCATGGTATAATGAAATTATGTGAATTTTTTTATTTTATGAAATAGGGACTAAAGTGTCGAAATGTGAAAATGTGAGGGCTATTTTATAAAATGCCCTAAATATGTGTGTTTGGACTAAATTGAATGAATTGGTGATTAAATGAGCTAAATTTGAATATGTATAGACCAAGAATGGAAATATTCGGATCGAGATCGAGGCAAAGACAAAGTACTCGATTGATCGGCTAGTTTCAGTATTTCGACGTCCGAGGTAAGTTCGGATATAATACGTGTTGCTAAATTATATTTTATTATTATGGAATGATTATATATGTGATTATGAGATTAGAAATGCTATGTGCGAAATTTAATTTGATGGCACTAAGTGTGCGTAATTAAAATCGAGAGAGAGATGAATAGCACTGTGTGTGTGAAGTTATGGAAGCTTCAGCTTTATTGATTGGCACTGTGTGTGCGATACCGAGATGAATTCGGTTTAAAGTACAGGCACTAAGTGTGCGATGATATTTATGTTTCGGTTACGAAATTGGCACTTGATCGTTATGTCAGAGTCTTAAAAATTTATATAATGAATGATCTAGCCTAGAAACTAACTGTGACAACGATTGAGGCAAGCGCACCTATCAAACAGTAGTATAGTTTAGCGGCAAGACCGGATTGTCGTACCCAAGGGAACCAAAAGTACTAATACTAACTTTCTTTCTATTTTTAGCCTAAGAATTGAAGTGAATTATTGTTTAATCTAAAATTAACTAACTACTAAGCTAAAGATGCTAAGACGAAGGGAATGAATTGGGGAAATACTTGTGGGAAAAACCAATTGATTAAGACAATACCCAAGGAGGAATCCACCTAGACTTCACTTGTTATCTAACTCTGAACCAGACGATTTATTCACTTGACCTGATCCATAGGATTCCCTAATTTATGTTAATACCTCTCTCGAGGCTACTAACGTCTAACCCTAGGTTGATTAATTGAAATCTCTTTCTAATTAAAACCCCTAGAATTGCATTAACTCGATCTATGGACTCCTATATTAGGTTTGACCCTAATCTGACAGATTTTCGTCACCCTATCTCTAGGCGCGCGAGCAACTCCGCTTAACTATGCTAGATCTACTCTTAGACATGGACTTTTGCTCCACTGCCTAAGCACATCAATACCCTGAAATATCAAAGCAAGAATTAAGAACACATAGTTAAGAACAAATCAAGTATTTATCATATAGTTCAAAAAATAATAACAAGATCCATCTTAGGTTTCATCCCCATCAGTTATCTGAGGGGTTTAGTTCATAATAATAAAAGAATACATCTCAGAAGAAAAGATAAAACAAAACATAAGAAAAACCCTAAAACCCCCTGAAGGAATTGAAGAGAAGATCTTCCGTCTTGAGTATGACTCCGGCTTCTTGAGATGAATCAACTGGCTTTCTTTGAGTAAATCCCACGATTCTAACCTCTTCGGCTTGGCTCCTTGGCCTAGCTGGACGCCCCCCTAAAGGTTGGCCTTTAGGGTGTTTATATAGGCTTTTGGAATGTGTTTCTTTGCCTCTAAGTACCCTAATCTGAATAAAATTCTTCTTTTCCACGGCAGGGACACACCCATGGCACACGCTCGTGTAAGTCAATTTGTAGGCCGTGGTCGAGCCTGCTAAGGAGGCACGGCCGTGTGGTGAAACCCCAGGCCGTGTCGATTTCATACTTTGGCCCATTTGGTCCGTTTTCGGCTCGTTTCTCATTCTTTTCATCCTCCTATGCTCTTCTGAGTATAAAACATGAAGTTAAAGGATTAAGAGCACCAAGTTCCATAATTCAAGGGATAAATCATCCAAAATCATGCTAAATGTGGGATTAAAATATGTTACTATTACGGTTTATCAAATACCCCCACACTTAACCTTTTGCTTGTCCTCAAGAAAAATTCTCAACTCACAATTAAAACGAATTTCCTCAATTCATAACCTTCATCAATAATGTCTCATCATAATTCATAGGTAATTCATACATTGATAATTTAACCAAAAAAGTTCCTAAAGATTCAAACAATCAAAGTCATAGTTTTTATAGTACGAAAAAATAGGTGTTTCCCCTTACCTAAATAATTACATCTGATTCAAAATCGACAAAAATTGACATCCTCACTAAAGATTCACTCAAATCACTCGAAGTGTTTAAGGTTCAAAAATAAGCACTCAGAAGTCAAACATGAAAAGTTAATACCATAGGCTTGCATGAAAATCAAATCTCCACCACTGTAAAATGATATGATACACAAATCAAAAGGTCTTTTATGGGTTGTAACGGGGCTTGGGTTAAAGGTGTGGATAAAGGCTTGAATTAAAGGGTTAGTATCAAGACTGAATTGACAAATTACCTAACTAAAAAGTCGTACTAATACTAAATAATTACATCACGGAAACTTAATAATAATAACATGAGCTTCTTCTAAAGATAATGAAATTAACAATTTGAACTCAAATAACATAGAACTAATAATGAATATACTTCGGTTTTTTTTAAGAACAAATCAAGTACAATAATAACAAGATAGAATTTAATAACTGGAATAAAGAAAATACAAAGGGTTTTGGGTTAATATTAGTGGGTGAGTCAATAAAATGGGTTGTTAGGATTAAAGGGGTTCACTAGGGGTTAATTGTGAGGGTAGGCTTTTAGTGGAGTAAGTGGGTTAAAACCTAAGTGCCTTTATCATCTTAGTATATCAAATCAAAGGTGTGGTCTCAACATGTATAATCGAAGCAAGTTCTAGAATAACAGATCAATGTTGACACACTCATAATCAATAAAGTGAGCATGAAAAGGAATGTATGCTCTAAAAGGCTCAAAATCTCACAAAAATTATGGGCTTTTTGATATCAACCTTGTAAAGTTTAAACTTCAAAGTAATAATTAGATTCAGGTAGACAACCTATCAATTTTTAATTGCGAAAAATAGACTTATCATGCTTGATTCTCTAGTTTCCTACAGTTTAAATCATCATTGCACAATTATCAATGACTTAATCCAAAGCATATCAATGAAAATCATGAATCAAAGGAAATTTCATTCTAACAGTAATATGAGAAGATTACTTAAGAACAAGATATAATTCAGGGATTTTGAGAATAATGAAAAAAAAGTTAGGCACTTTTAAGATTCACCCCCCACACTTAAGATGTACATTGCCCTCAATGTACAAAGATATATAAAAACAATATAGTAGAAAATCAAAAGATAGGGATAGGGGTGAAACTCCCTGAATTTTGGATGAAATCCTTGGAGGATAATTAATGATGATGACTTAAGCATAGGTGAATGTGGTGGTGATTACTCTGGTGATATGTTCGTTCTTGGAGTGGCAAGTTGAACCTACTTAAACTGCAAAGTCATCAGTTAAATGTTTATGGAATACTATTTAATGGATGTTGTTAGAGATACTCGAGAGTTAGACAGCCAGTGATAAAAGAAATTAAACTTTACTAATAAGAGTTTTAAACAAGAAAGGCAAAAAGTTTTAATTAAACGAAAATAAACTAGAAATAAATATGAAAAATAAATATTAAAAATGAAGAATAAAGAAAATATAAGGACTCAAAGGTCCTCGTCATCGGCTGGGTCGCGAGGTGGTGGCAGTGATGAAATGTGCAGGTGCTGACATATCTGGTGGAGGGTGGTGTCGATACGGTTGAAGCGCTGGAAACATTGCTGCTCAAACTGTGTTAGGCGCTCAGATATGTCTGCTAGAGAGGCTGCCACATGAACTAGGCGATGGCTCGGTGGTGGTGCCTCGTGTGGTGGGGGAACATCATCAGTAATGTTCTCAGGATCCTCCTCGTCGGTGGGAGGTGCTAGTCTATATTGGGGAAGATTGGTCCCATGTCGACGTTGGATCATCCTCATGTGCAGCATCGTCTGGATGCCCTGTGGGGACATCTGACCTATCAGTGTGAGTGAGGAGAGCTGAGCAGCGGTGTTGAGGAGGTGGGTGGAGCACGGGCATTGAGGGGTGATACTATAACAGTCCGATTAATACCCTAGTCGGAACAGTGGTTTTGGGACCACGAATCCGGGTCCAAATAATATTTTAATATTATATTTTGTGTCTTTGATATGTGATTAAGCATGTGCTAAATTTTCGTAAGTTAATTATCTGTCTGTGTGTTTAATTTGATAAAAGGATTGAATTGCATCAAATGCAAAGCTAGCATGCTTTACGAAAAGATGTCTATTTGTTATGTCCTTTTAAGTGTGAGGACTTATGTGGTAATTAAGCCAATTCTATGGCTAGTGGACGACATTGAATGATGAAATGTATAATTATATGTTTTTATATATTAAAAACATTAGTTAAAATTTATATTTTATATTAATATGTTATAATAAAAGAAAAAAAAGTGTTAGTGGATGTTCATTCATCCATTTTACCACCGAAAAACACCAAAGAAAAGAAAGAAAAATTGAGCTAGGTATTCGACACTTACAAGCCAAAAATTGAGGTATGTTTTGAGTCGGTTTTCGATAATTTCTACGTTTTTGTAATCGTTGCTTTGAGAGCTACAAAACCCATGTCTTAATTTTGTGTATTGATGATGTTTGTGTGAGATGCCATTGATGATATGTCAAGCTTTTTGATGATTTTTGGTGTTAAATGAAAGATATGAGCTAGATGAACATGTTTTGTTCTTGAAGTTTTGATGAATTTAGCTTAATAGGGCTAAATTGAGAAAATGGAAAATTTAGGGACTAATTTGTGAATTTGATGAAAAATATGGGCTTATATGTGATGTATGAATATTCGGCTAAGCATATGTATGGGTAGATTTTGTGAATTTCATGTTTTTTAGAAAAATGGACTAAATTGATAAAATGTGCAAATGTGAGGGCTAAATTGCAAATAGCCCTAAATGTGTGTCTTTGGATTGATTTGGTTGAATTAGTGAATAAAAGGATTAATTCTGAATATGTTTAGATCAAGAACCGAGGAAAACGGATTTAGATCGCGGGAAAGCGAAAGTAACCGAGTAGCCGTTTTCATTCCGATAAACTGAATCCGAGGTAAGCCACTATGCAAATAAATGTATATGTATATAATTATAATTTTTTATATGATTAATGTTGATAATGAATGCCTATGATAAGTTTTGCATATAAATTCCGAGGAAAGTTCGATATAGTGACTAAGTCCGAGAAGTCCCGTGTGAACCTAGGAGTAGATAGGATTAGCTATGTCATGGCATTGGTATCTATTCTGTTTTATCATGTAAGACCACGCCTGGGACGTTGGCGTTGATTTGAGATTTCGTGTAAGACCTCGTTTGGGACAAAGGCAACGATACGAGCTTTATGAGTAAGACCACGTCTGGGACGTTGGCATCGATATGAGCTTTACGTGTAAGACCATGTCTGGGACATCGACATCGTATTGGCTCGTGTAAGACCCTGTCTGAGACAGTGGCATCGATATCCGAGTGCATGTAAGACCTCGTCTAGGACGTTGGCATTGTACGACTATTCCAGGCTTTCTGAGTATCCTACTAAATTCCTAGTGGTTCAACGGGCAAGTTTGTGATACGAATTACAAATCCGAGCTATGAACAATTAGGTGATATTAAATCCGATTCAGGTACGTTGATTACACACTATTTGTGTATATAAGGTAAGCATCTAAGTGATCTTACTATGATGAGATGTATATGGAATTTATGATATGATAAGAATTGTTTTGGCTAGATGAGCTATATGTCTATATGATTCTTGAATGGTGAAAATGGCTAATGTGGTTAAAATTGTATGAACCAAAGTAAATAAGTGAGAGTTTGCTAAGTGGTTGATATGTGCCAATGTATTTATTTGCATATATGCCTTCCATACCAAGTTTATTTGTATATGACTTACTAAGCTTTTGGAAAGCTTACTCTGTGTATGTTTTCTCTGTTTTATTGGTCTTCAAAGCTATTGA
Source organism: Gossypium sturtianum (assembly GCA_025698515.1). NCBI lineage: Eukaryota > Viridiplantae > Streptophyta > Magnoliopsida > Malvales > Malvaceae > Gossypium > Gossypium sturtianum. The sequence continues at coordinate 18,240,310 of CM046943.1, forward strand.
AGGCTCGGGACCGTCACGGATCGTCATCACACTACTAAACTTATTTTGGTACACTTGAAAATGTATATGGCTAGATATGGCATGTATAGGCTAGTCATTGGTATGAATTTTTATGTGAACTTAGCCATGTGATTTGGCTAGTTATGTTTTGGTAATATGCCTAAAGGAATGTGATATATGAAGTTGTTTTGGTAAGATTATTTTATATATGAAATGGTTATGATATGGTAAGTATATAGATGAATGGTGTTTGGGCATAATTGTGATTTAGTCATGCAAATTGGTATGTTTGGAATTGGTTTTGAATGTAAAGATAGAATGGATATTGAATATATTATTGTGTGATCTCCTTAGTTGTCAAATATGCATGATTTGGGATGGCTATTTGGTATATTTTGGTGGTTATATGTGAATGAAATGGGATGATATATGTTGCTTGTAGGTTTGACCCTTATGGGTGGCATTTTGGCCTTGTAAATGGCCTATAATGTTACACGGTTGTGTAACTGTGGGCGTGCCTAAAGACCGTGGGTGAATTGGCGAGATGTAGCTTAGTAGCACACGACCTCGACATGGGGGTGTCGGCTAGCCGTGGTGTGCAAGTCGTCGGTGAGCTAGTTAGAGCACACGGCCATGGCACACCGGGCGTGCTTGGTGGCCGTGGTGGGAAGTCGATATATGGCCTAGTAGCACACGGCCATGGCACACGGGCGTGCCTAGTGACCGTGTTGATATAGTCGATATATAGACACGGATGGACACACGGGGTGTCTAGAAGCCGTGGAGGGCACACGGTCTCTCCTCACGGGCGTGTCTCCCCAGATTTTAGAAAAGTTTAAATTTTTCATGAGATTCTGTATGTGTTTCATTTAGTCCCAACTTGGTTTATATGCATGCTTAGGGTCTTGTTGACCGTATTAAGGTCACTATGCTTGAGAAAGATGAATGAATGTATGAATTTCTCAGTAAATGCTTTTCGATCTGTGCTGTCACGCCTTTAACCCTAATCTAGCGGCGGTTACGGGTTAGGGTGTTACATTTGGTTGGTATCGAGAGCTACGGTTTAGCCGATTCTCGGACTAACGTGGCGTGTCGAGTCTAGCTATACATGCCATATTTCGAATTGCGATAGTGTGATGAATCCTCGACATATAAGTGTGATTTCGATAGTAATGGATCCCAAAGAGTCGTACTGACGACGTGAAAGTAATGCGCTGATCCCGCGCAAGGGACACTCCTTCGAATCGAGATCAAGCTACTAGCGGTCGGGGGGAAGAAGCTAAACAAGCTTTCTTCCGGATGATGAGTGAGTGGTTCACTCGGTTTGTAAAGAATAACCCGATCGTTTCACAACCCCGCCCCGATAATCCCCTCGGACTACGGTTGTGCCACCGGTTATGCATCCAAATCATTAAATAAGCCTCCAGAGACAAGATTACGCAAGTATGGAGTCAAGAATTCTGAGCTACCAATGATGATGATGCTGAAAAGGCTGAGTTTTGGTTAGAGAATACGATTCGGGTATTCGATGAAATGTCTCTGAATCCGGATGAATGCATAAAGTTTATTGTATCATTACTCCGAGATGCAGCTTATCAATGGTGGAAAACCCTGATTTCTATTGTTCTGAAAGAGTGAATTACATGAGATTTCTTTCAGAGCAAGTTTCGAAAGAAGTATATCAGTGAGAGATTCATAGATCAGAAGCGAAAAGGAATTTACGGAACTAAAACAAGACCGAATGATCGCTTGAATATGAACGAGTTCGTGAGATCGAAGTCAAGACACTCGAGAATGTGTATCATCTGAAGCTATAATGTGCAAAAGGTTCGAAGATGGGCTTAATGAAGACATTCGTTTGCTAGTCGAAATTTTTGAGATAAAGGAGTTTGTTGTACTCATTGACCGAGCGTGCAAAGCTGAGGCGCTTGGAAAAGATAAAAGAAAAGCTGAGTCAGAAGTTCGAGATATGAGAAAGAGATTTCAGAGTAAATCATTTCGATCTACTCGAAAAGATTCCAAGATAATCAAAGTCGTTTCAGAGATAATGTGGGTCATACGAATAGAAATCAATCTAGATCGCAAATGCGCTCCAAAGCTCCAGCAACTTCAGTGGCAAGTGTTGGAAATATACGATCAGAGAAACCTGAATGTAAACATTGTGGAAAAAGGCATCCGTGAAGCTGTAGATTAAATGATAGAACTTGCTTTAGATGTAGATCACTGGATCATTTCATCCGTAATTGCCCTGAACCTGTCGAGCCGCAGATCGCTCGTAATCGAGATCCGATAATGCACTGTGAGAGGTAGACCACCAAAGAATGTAAGAAATGTCGGTGGTAGTCGAGAACTATGAGGACATCATTGCAAGATCTGAAGCTAGAGCACACTGCTAGAGCGTATGCTATCCGAGCTCGTGAGGAAGCTTCATCACCTGATGTTATAATGGGTACTTTTACACTTTATGATACTTCTGTGATTGCATTGATAGACCCTGGTTCTACGCATTCATATAAATGCATGAATTTAGTATTTAGGAAGACTTTTCCTGTAGAGTCTACTGAGTTTGCTATAAAAGTATTGAACCCCTTAGGTAAAAGTGTTCTTGTTGACAAAGTATGCAAGAACTGTCCGTTAATGTTTCTAGATATCTGTTTCCCTGCTGATCTGATGCTTTTGCCAGTTGATGAGTTCGATATTATTTTGGGTATGGATTGGTTGTTTTTGCATGATGCTGTGGTGAACTGTAAAAGAAAGACTATTGATTTGAGATGTTCGAATAATGAAATTGTGCAAATTGAGTCTAATGATATGAATGGATTGTCTGCTGTGATATCGGTTTTGAAAGCTCAAAGTTATGTGAAAAAGGGTTATGAGGCATATTTTGCTTATGTGATTGATTCGAAAGTGTCTGAAAAGAAAATAGAATCGGTGCCTGTTGTCTGTGAATATTCTGATGTGTTTCCTGAAGAATTGCCAGGTTTGCCTCTGATACGTGAAGTTGAATTTGGTATTGAGTTATTGCCGGGTACTACACCTATTTCAATAGCTCCGTATAGAATGGCACCAACAGAGTTGAAGGAGTTAAAGTCGCAGTTACAAGAATTGACCGATAGAGGGTTTGCTAGACCGAGTTTCTCGCATTGGGGTGCTCCCGTTCTGTTTGTGAAAAAGAAAGATGGTACGATGAGAATGTGCATCGATTATCGTCAATTGAATAAGGTGACAGTAAAGAACAAATATCCGTTGCCCAGAATTGATGATTTATTCGACTAGTTAAAAGGAGCTACTGTATTTTCCAAGATTGATCTGAGATCGGGGTACTACCAGCTGAGAGTTAAAGATTCAGACGTTCTGAAGACTGCTTTCAGAACGAGGTACGGACATTATGAGTTTTTAGTTATGCCATTTGGACTAACCAATGCTCCTGCTGTTTTTATGGATCTGATGAACAGAATTTTTAGACCGCACTTAGATCGCTTTGTTGTAGTGTTCATAGATGATATTTTGATTTATTCACGTGATGAAACTGAGCATGCCGAGCATCTGAAGATTGTATTGCAAACTCTGAAAGAAAAGCAATTGTACGCAAAATTCAGTAAATATGAATTTTGGTTACATGAGGTTAGTTTTCTGGGGCATATTGTGTCAGCTTCTGGAATTCGAGTTGATCCGAACAAGATTTCTGCTATTCTGGATTGGAAACCTCCGAGGAACGTGTCTGAAGTCCGTAGCTTTCTGGGCCTAGCTGGTTATTATCGTCGATTTGTAAAAGGATTTTCAGTGATAGCTACTCCCTTGACGAAACTACTTCAGAAAGATGTTAGATTTGAATGGTCTGATAGATGTCAGAAAAGTTTTGATTAGTTGAAAACTCTGTTAACAGAAGCTCCAATGTTAGTACAACCAGAATCAGGCAAGGAATTTGTAATTTATAGTGATGCTTCGTTAAACGGCATGGGATGTGTTTTGATGCAGGAAGGCAAAGTTGTAGCTTATGCCTCGAGACAATTGAAGCCTCATGAAAAGAACTATCCGACGCACGACCTAGAGTTAGTCGCGATTGTGTTTACACTTAAGATCTGGCGCCATTATCTGTACGGTGAAAGATGTCACGTATTTTCAGATCATAAAAGTCTGAAGTATTTAATGACTCAGAAAGATTTGAATCTACGTCAGAGAAGATGGCTTGAGTTATTAAAAGATTATGAGCTTGTGATAGATTATCATCCGGGTAAAGCAAACATGGTTACTGATGTATTGAATCAAAAATCAGTATTTGCATTACGTGCTTTGAATGCTCAGATTGATTTGTATGATGATAGTTCTGTGATAGCTGAGTTAAAAGCGAAACCATTGTTTATGCAACAGATATGTGATGCTCAGAAATCTGATAATGAGTTATTAGCAAAATGAGCTCAGTGTGGTTCAAATTCTGAATCTAAATTTCGAGTTGTTGATGATTTTTTGAGATTCCGAGGTCGTATCTGTGTTCCGAGAAATCTGGAGTTGATTCAGCTGATTTTGAGTGAAGCACATAATACTTATCTATCTGTTCATCCGGGAAGTACTAAGATGTACCATGATCTGAAGCAACACTATTGGTGGTCTGGTATGAAACGAGATATTTCTGACTTTGTTTCGAAATGTTTAATCTATCAGCAAGTTTGAACATCAGGTTCCGTCTGGTTTGCTACAATCAATTCTGATTCCCGAATGGAAATGAGATAGAGTAACGATGGAATTTGTTTCTGGTTTGCCTCAGACTCCGAGAAAGAAGGATGCGATTTGGGTCGTAGTTGACCGATTGACGAAATTTGCCCATTTTGTTTCGGTAAGGTCTGATTATTCACTTGATAGATTAGCTGAGCTTTATATTTCAGAGATTGTGAGATTGCACGGGGTGCCACTATCCATTGTGTCAGATAGAGATCCGAGGTTTACATCGAGATTCTGGAAGAAACTGCAAGAAGCTTTAGGCACGAAACTGCATTTCAGTACATTTTTTCATCCGCAAACAGATGGTAAATCTGAGCGGATTATTCAGATTCTCGAAGATATGTTAAGATGTTGTATACTTGAGTTTAATGGTTCGTGGGAACAGTATCTGCCTTTGATTGAATTTGCATACAATAACAGTTTTCAGTCGAGCATCAGAATGGCACCATATGAAGCTTTGTATGGATGCAAATGTCGTACACCTCTGTATTGGACCGAGCTCAGTGAAAATAAGCTACATGGGGTCGATTTGATAAAAGACTCAGAACAGAAAGTAAAACTGATCCGAGATTGTTTGAAAACAGCATTTGATCGTCAGAAGTCATATGCAGACTTGAAACGAAAAGATATAGAATTTGAGATCGGCGACAAAGTATTTCTGAAAGTGTCACCGTGGAAGAAAGTGATCCGTTTTGGACGTAAAGGCAAGTTGAGTCTGAGGTTCATCGGACCGTATGAGATCATTGAGCGAGTTGGACCTGTCGCATATCGATTGTTGTTGCCTTTCGAGCTAGAAAAGATTCACAATGTATTTCATGTTTCGATGCTTCGTAGATACTGATCTGATCCGTCACATGTGATTGCCCCATCTAAAATTGAGATCCGATCTGACATGTCATATGAAGAGGAATCGATCCGTATCTTAGCTCGTGAAGTAAAAGAGTAGAGAAACAAGAAAATTCCGTTAGTGAAAGTATTATGGAATCAGCACGGAATTGAAGAGGCAACGTGGGAACCGAAAGATTCAATGAAACAAAAATATCCGAATCTGTTTAACGGTAAGATTTTCGGGGACGAAAATCCCTAAGGGGGGAGAATTGTAACAGTCCGATTAATACCCTAGTCGGAACAGTGGTTTTGGGACCACGAATCCGGGTCCGAATAATATTTTAATATTATATTTTGTGTCTTTGATATGTGATTAAGCATGTGCTAAATTTTCGTAAGTTAATTGTCTGTCTGTGTGTTTAATTTGATAAAAGGATTGAATTGCATCAAATGAAAAACTAGCATGCTTTATGAAAAGATGTCTATTTGTTATGTCTTTTTAAGTGTGAGGACTTATGTGGCAATTAAGCCAATTCTATGGCTAGTGGATGGCATTGAATGATGAAATGTATAATTATATGTTTTTATATATTAAAAACATTAGTTAAAATTTATATTAATATGCTATAATAAAAGAAACAAAAAGTGTTAGTGGATGTTCATTCATCCATTTTACCACTGAAAAACACCAAAGAAAAGAAAGAAAAATTGAGCTAGGTATTCGACACTTACAAGTCAAAAATTGAGGTATGTTTTGAGTCGGTTTTCGATAATTTCTACGTTTTTGTAATCGTTGCTTTGAGAGCTACAAAACCCATGTCTTAATTTTGTGTATTGATGATGTTTGTGTGAGATGCCATTGATGATATTTCAAGCTTTTTGATGATATTTGGTGTTAAATGAAAGATATGAGCTAGATGAACATGTTTTGTTCTTAAAATTTTGATGAATTTAGCTTAATAGGGCTAAATTGAGAAAATAGCAAATTGAGGGACTAATTTGTGAATTTGATGAAAAATATGGGCTTATATGTGATGTATGAATATTCGGCTAAGCATATGTATGGGTAGATTTTGTGAATTTGATGTTTTTTAGAAAAATCGACTAAATTAATAAAATGTGCAAATGTGAGGGCTAAATTGCAAATAGCCCTAAATGTGTGTCTTTGGATTGATTTGGTTGAATTAGTGAATAAAAGGATTACTTCTAAATATGTTTAGATCAAGAACCGAGGAAAACGGATTTAGATCGCGGGAAAGCGAAAGTAACCGAGTAGCCGTTTTCATTCCGATAAACTGAATCCGAGGTAAGCCACTATGCAAATAAATGTATATGTATGTAATTATAATTGTTTATATGATTAATGTTGATAATGAATGCCTATGAGAAGTTTTGCATATAAATTCCGAGGAAAGTTCGATATAGTGACTAAGTTCGAGAAGTCCCGTGTGAACCTAGGAGTAGATAGGATTAGCTATGTCATGGCATAGGTATCCGCTACATTTTATCATGTAAGACCACGTGCGGGGCGTTGGCGTTGATTTGAGATTTCGTGTAAGACCTCGCCTGCGGGGCGAAGGCAACGATACGAGCTTTATGAGTAAGACCACGTGCGGGGCGTTGGCATCGATATGAGCTTTACGTGTAAGACCATGTGCGGGACATCGACATCGTATTGATTCGTGTAAGACCACTGTCTGGGGCGGTGGCATCGATATCCGAGTGCATGTAAGACCTCGTGCAGGACATTGGCATTGTCACGACTATTCCGGGCTTTACGAGTATCCTACTAAATTCCTTGTGGTTCAACAGTAAGTTTGTGATCTGAATTACAAATCCGAGCTATGAACAATTAGGTGATATTAAATCCGATTCAGTACATTGATTATACACTATTTGTGTATATAAGGTAAGCATCTAAGTGATCTTACTATGATGAGATGTTTATAGATAAGAATTGTTTTGGCTAGATGAGCTATATGTTTATATGATTCTTGAATGGTGAAAATGGCTAATGTGGTTAAAATTGTATGAACCAAAGTAAATAAGTGAGAGTTTGCTAAGTGATTGATATGTGCTAATGTATTTATTTGCATATATGCCTTCCATACCAAGTTTATTTGTATATGACTTACTAAGCTTTTGGAAAGCTTACTCTGTGTATGTTTTCTCTGTTTTATAGGTCGTCAAAGCTACTGAAGGCTCGGGACCGTCACGGATCGTCATCACACTACTAAACTTATTTTGGTACACTTGAAAATGTATATGGCTAGATATGGCATGTATAGGCTAGTCATTGGTATGAATTGTTATGTGAACTTAGCCATGTGATTTGGTTAGTTATGTTTTGGTAATATGCCTAAAGGAATGTGATATGTGAAGTTGTTTTGGTAAGATTAGTTGATATATGAAATGGTTTTGATATGGTAAGTATATAGATGAATGGTGTTTGGGCATAATTGTGATTTAGTCATGCAAATTGGTATGTTTGGAATTGGTTTTGAATGTAAAGATAGAATGGATATTGAATATATTATTGTGTGATTTCCTTAGTTGTCAAATATGCATGATTTGGGATGGCTATTTGGTATATTATGGTGGTTATATGTGAATGAAATGGGATGATATATGTTGCTTGTAGGTTTGACCCTTATGGGTGGCATTTTGGCCTTGTAAATGGCCTATAATGTTACACGATTTGTAAGGCAGGCGTGCCTAAAGACCGTGGGTGAATTGGCGAGAATGTTACTTAGTAGCACACGGCCTCGACACGGGGTGTCGACTAGCCGTGGTGTGCAAGTCGATAGCTAGTTAAGAGCACACGGCCATGGCACACTGCGGCGTGCTTGTGGCCGTGGTGGGAAGTCGAGATATGGCCTAGTAGCACACGGCCATGGCACATGGGCATGCCTAGTGACCGTGTTGATATAGTCGATATATAGACACGGATGGACACACGGGGTGTCTAGAAGCGTGGAGGGCACTGGTCTCCTCCCACTTTGTCTCCCACGTATTTTAGAAAAGTTTAAATTTTTCCATGAGATTACGTATATGTTTCGATTTAGTCCCAACTTGGTTTATATGCATGCTTAGGGTCTTGTTGACCGTATTAAGGGTCACTATGCTTGAGAATGATGAATGAATGTATGAATTTCTGTAAATGCTTTTCGATCTGTCTGGTAACGCCTTTAACCCTAATCTGGCGACGGTTACGGGTTAGGGGTGTTACAGATACACGGGCGTGTATTGCGAATGGATGGGGGAGCACGGCTGTGTCGTGTCTATGGATGGGCTTGTATTCTGTCGGCACGGGCGTGGACTGTTTTTTTTTTCTATGTGTATATGGAAGAGAGAAAGAGCTAAGGGGTATGGAGAGTTAAGGGAGGAGAGGGATTCGCTAGTGGCCGGAATGGGATGGTGTTTTTAGAGAGAAAATAGCTAGGGTTTTGGCAGTTTGGGGGAAATTTTGGGGAAGACGTGTGTTGGTTGCTTTAAATAGGGGTGGGGGACACGGACAGGGGCCACGCCCGTGTTCCCTTTATTCAGCCCGTGTTTCTTGAGAATTTTAAATTTAGGCGCATTTATGCTGTGTCCCACGCCCGTGTCATTTGTTCTACGCCCGTGCTTCGAAAGTCAGTGTCGTCCACGGTCATAGGGCACGGGCGTGTCTTATGCCCGTGTTGGTTACTCAGTTTTCACCACGGTCTGGATACATGGTCGTGTCGCACACCCGTGTCACTTTAATCAGTATCGACCATGGTCGGACCGCACGGGCATGTGTTTTTATCGTAGCACGTATTCTTTTGGACAGTTTCAGCCACAGCCGCGTTGCACGGCCGTGTTGTTTAGTCGGAGCACGTGTCTTGGAGAAAATTTTTGTCCTATTTCTGTACGGCCTCTGCCACGCCCATGTACCAATTCGTGGAGTCCACACGGCCACGGCCACGGCCGTGTTCAAGGCCGTGTGGTGTGAAAACCCTGCGCTTGATACATTGGTTAGTTTTCAGTTAGGCACTAAAAATTGAAAATATAACATTAGTGGAGTTAGTGCTCGGGTTGCCTCCCGTGAAACGCTCGTTTAGAGTCTTAAGCTAGACTTACCCTGTTTTCATTCCTAAATTGAGGTTCTTGGAGCCGAAACTCCTCTTTTATATCCCTAAAATCATCACCATTATAAAATTTTAATCGCTGACCATTTACCTTGAATGTGCCATGAGTTGGATGAGTTACCTCGATTGTGCCGTAGGGAAAAATAGTTTTGATTGCAAATGGACCTGACCATCTTAATTTCAGCTTCCCAGGAAACAATTTGAGCCTTCAATTGTATAGAAGAACTACGTCTCCTACTTCGAATTACTTTGATTACTTTAAACGAGCATCATGGCGTCGCTTTGTCGCCTCCTTATATAATCGTGAGTTCTCATAGGCATCAGCTCGCCATTCATCTAGCTCGTTCAACTGCATCATCCTCTTATCACCTGCGGTTTTAAGATCGTAATTCAAGAATTTTGTAGCCCAGAAGGCTTTGTGCTCTAACTCAAATGGTAAATGACAACTCTTCCCATAGACAAGTTTGTATGGGGATGTTCCTATGTGTGTCTTAAATGCTGTTCTATAGGCCCATAAAGCATCGTCTACTTTTAATGCCCAATCTTTCCTGTTTGATTCTACCGTTTTCTCTAGAATACGCTTAAGTTCTCGATTTGCTACTTCCGCTTGTCCACTGGTTTTAGGGTGATAAGGGGTAGATATTCTGTGGTGTACTCCATATTTTTTCAAGACCTTGTCAAACTGCGTATTACAAAAATGAGTACCCCTATCACTAATAATTGCTCTGGGTGTTCCAAATCGAGAGAAAAGTTTTTTGAGAAATTTCACCACCATTCTGGCATCATTTGTGGGTAAAGCCTATGCTTCCACCCATTTTGACATATAGTCTACTGCTACTAGGATGTATTTATTCCCAAATGAGCTAGGGAATGGGCCCATAAAATCAATAGCCCATACATCAAAAATTTCGCATGATAGCATGTATGTTTGAGGCATTTCATCGCGTTTAGAAATATTACATTCTTTGACATCACATCGCATGAAGCAACATACCACATTGGCGTCTTTGAACAAGGTTGGCCAATAAATACCTGATTTGAGCATTTTATGTGCTGTCTTAATGCCGCTGTAATGTCCTCCTGAAGGTCCTGAATGGCAATGTTCTAGGATTTTGCTTGCTTCTGCTTTTGTAACACATCTCCGAATTACTTGATCTGCACATATACTATAACACCCCAAACCCGGCCTAGAAATTAGGCACGAGTCTGGAATGTCACATTAAAGGCATACTCCAAAATAATTTTATAATTTAACAATTTAAGGCCCAAAAGCCCAAAACCCTCATATCTTGTTAAGCTAAGAGGAAAAGCCCACATTTTTGGAAAATGTTCAAATGTTAAGTTATTTCGAAAATCATGATAACTTGAGAAATTTTATTTAAGTTTATTAACTGGATAGTTGAAACAATAAAATAAACCCCAAAATCTAAGTCAATCAGGAGATACATGGCCTTATTACAATTCAATGAAAAACAAAGTATTAAAAACCGATTCATTTGAACAGATTAAAAACATTTTATCAGCTTGTAGTGTGGCCATCTTCGAGTCCTCTCCCACGCCGAGCCGTCTATTCAGGATCACCTGAAACATAGAAAAAAGGATGTGAGTTTCGAAACTCAGTGTGTACAACCCTTGGCAATCAAATCACAAACAAATATTCACATTGGGCCTAAGCTCTATCAAAATCGGTGGTCTTGGGCCTTAGCCCAAAATGACCTCATATCATATCATATCGTATCATATACAAACAAGATAATGCAAAACTAGTCCCAATAATCCATCCGCTACACACACCATTTCCCTTCCAACCATTACACACTTGTGGGGATTTCTAAATCAACCCACCCATCCTCTACACACCAAAGGTAGCCCGGTTGTGGTACTACCGAACGTTGCAGCAAAGCTGCTAAAGATATAATGGGCTTAAAGCCTCCGGTGGATCCATGGCCATACGACTATGCGATCCTCAAATCTTCCTCCGTACCATAATTCCCACCCATATGCATCCTAAGCAGAATCTCATATGAATGCATCAAACACACGAGTAACATCCATAAACTCATATTTGTCACATAGGGGTATTTTCATCATTTCACTACCCAGGGGTATTTTCGTAATTCTACCCTACAGGGGTATTTTGGTAATTTGGAAAAATATGGGTATCTTGGTAATTTGCAAAATAGGGGTATTTTGGTACTTTTGCAAAACAGGGGTATTTTAGTGATTTAACAAATCTAAGGATATTTTGGTAATTTTCAAACTAAGGGTATTTTGGTAAATTTCAAATCAGGGGTATTTGGTCCCTCTCGGGTTTTAGTTATGAACTTTGGCCCATAAACAAGTCCTTGCGGCTAAAGTGAACAAACACTATGCACCAGGTAGGATCTCAGAAAAGAGGAGGTGGGTCACTAGGACCGCTTAAGTACCAAGCTCTCACTAGATCCAATCCTAGACATGCATATGTCGGTTACCACACTCTAACTAATCGACTTGCCCACAGACATGTTTGATTATTAGATTAAGTCTTATGTGATTTAAGAGTTGTTCAGAACTAAGCCTAAAGTCCATTAAACCCTAGCATACTTGTCTACGTCCCCCATAAAGCCCATATTACATCCTTACGGCCCATTAGGCCCAAATCTCATTCATATGGCCTACTAGGCCCAAAACAATTCCAAATCATGCAACATGCGTGACTAACTTAATACGTATGAGCAAACCAACCAATTTCATCAAACTTAGCCTCAGGGCCCACCGGGCCTGTTTAGCCACTTTCGGCTTTTCGGCTTTTTGGCATTGCCGATATCGTATGTGTAGTGTTTGTACACACTTGGTAACCACGCGCGCTGCAAACCCCTTAGTCACGAACCTACAATCGACATTACTAGCGATTAACCAAGGTTTTACACATACTAATAAAAATCGAAACCTCACCGTACCCTTACCGTGTGCCTCACGTTCTAGTAGCCCTTCCTTTGCTACTATTGACGATTATCCTCTAGATCTGTACCCAAACACCTATATCGTCAAAACCAAGTGACCCATATTGATCATAAATCACCCCTATGAGTCACCTTAGATTCGGCCATTTACTAAACCATGACTGAGTCGAGAACACTTACCACCTTGTTAGCAATCCTTACCTACCACGCTTGCGATTGTTGAGCCCTACCCTTGTTAATACATGTTAACGACAAGGAGGGGTTAGATAGCCCTTCGGCTTTTAATAAAACACACTAAAAAGTTTAACTAAGCACTTACTGAAATTCTCATTTGATCCTGCGGCTTAAATATCTACTGAATAAGATTCGACTTCCAATCGTGACTAAAAGTAGATAACAGTCAATTGAGGTGAGGGAACAAGCAATAAGGGTTCGGCAAGAGTAGAGATTTGGCTAGGAAGGATGATCGTAATTTTGGCAATGAAGGGAATTGGCTTAACAAAAATTCAGCAAAAAGAAATTCGGCTTTAGGAGATTTCGGCTTTCAGAGAAAGAAGAAGAACACAACTCTAATAGGAATTTCGACAAAAAGAATGATGGGTTTTATTTTTGACAAATGAAAGAATTCGGCTGAGGGGGAGAAAAAGGAAGAAATAATAGAACCCAAGGAACCTTTCAATGAATTCGGCACCCCCTTTATATAGCCACCAGCTGAACACTCCTTTCCCCACAGGTCCATTCGGCACCAACTCCTCCTCTCCTCATCTCCCGACTTTTCTCCCTGATAACACCTTAATCTTATCCGAAATTTCCTCCACATCCACATACCTACTTACTTCAAACTCTCCACAGCAAGAGTTCAAAACCAATACAACTCTGGCCGTCCATACTGTAAAATAAACACTCCAAAAACACCTTACCACTACTCGAACCTTGGACCTCCTCAGCTGACAACACGCCACCTCATAGCTCCCAAGTGACGCCACTTGCCACTGGGCAACAAGCCCCTTTGTGTCCCATTTTCTCTTAATCTGCTTAAGAGGCCTACTAACTGAAGTCATAGTTCCCCTGGGCTAAAACTAAAATTTTTCCTATGCCTTTACTTGATCCCAGGACATCTCCAACACCCCTAGACACTCCAAATTCATTACCCTCAAAGCCCACATGCCAATTGTCTTTTTCTTGCTCACTTAAAAATTTTCTGAGATCTAAAGCCCAAAGCCCAATAGGCCCAATACTTCTAGGCCTAAATTTGGGGCGTTACAATTCTACCCTCCTTAAAGAAATTTCGTCCTCGAAATTTCCAACTAACTATTAATCGTACTACCCAAGTCTCACCACTACGCTTTCGCTGTGCACTCTGATTTAATAACACATAAACATTGCACGCATACAATTTTTATACCCAAAAATATTACATCCACACAAAACATACCCGACTTAACGGTGATTGAATAATCCCGAGCCTTATGCTCCTCAGACCCGCATCTTAAACACGCTTCTGACTTCCTCCAGCATTCACCCGGATGACGCCTTCCGCAATATTCGCAAGCCGAAAAGTTTGGACGTACCTTAACATGCTTCACAGAACGAGACTGCGGCCCTAGAAGACTGCGATCTCTCTTTTTTTTCTTACAGTCCACGCACTTAACCCAAAGTTTTTCACCAATTTCTTTAACCTCCTCTAGTACCTCCCTAACTAGCTGAATCAGCACATCAGCCCTAACACTTCCACGGCCTCTGCCACGACCCCTTGCACTTCTTCTAGTGCTCATCGTTGCGTGCGTATTTCTGGGTTAGATTTTTATTAAATTAGTGCATAGTTCCACTTGTTTAGAGCACATGTCTTATGATAGTAACAAATTTTTTTTTAAGATATTCCGCGGTCGAGAATCCACTACATGCTTAAGTTTCCTACGGGCTTTAGTCTCTAAAAGCTTATTTTAAGTAGCCCATTATCTATACAGTTCAGTACTTTAAGCAAATGTAGTACAGAAAACTTACTTGGCTCGACGTCGAGGGCTCGATGAACCACACTTCAAGAATCCTGTAAAAACTTTTTAAAACACAAAATCTAAGGCCCATTTCACAGCCCGAGCTTTGCAACTGGGCTCTGATACCACTAAATGTAACACCCCAAACTCGGCCTAGAAGTTAGGCCCGAGTCGGAATGTCACATTAAAGGATACTCCAAAATGATTTTATAATTTAACAATTTAAGGCCCAAAAGCGCAAAACCCTCGTATCTTGTTAAGCTAAGAGGAAAAGCACACATTTTAGGAAAACGTTCAAATGCTAAGTTATTTCGAAAATCATAATAACTTGAGAAATTTTATTTAAGTTTATTAACTGGATAGTTGAAACAATAAAAATAAACCCCAAAATCTAAGTCAATTAGGAGATACATGGCCTTATTACAATTCAATGAAAAACAAAGTATTAAAAATCGATTCATTTGAATAGATTAAAAAAATTTTATCATCTTGTAGTGTGGCCATCTCCGAGTTCTCTCCCACACCGAGCCGTCTATTCAGGATCACCTGAAACATAAAAAAAGGGGTGTGAGTTTTGAAACTCAGTGTGTACAACCCTTGGTAATCAAATCACATACAAATATTCACATTGGGCCTAAGCCCTTCCAAAACCGGTGGTCTTGGGCCTTAGCCCACAATGACCTCATATCATATCATATCGTATCATATACAAACAAGATAATGCAAAACCCATCCCAATAATCCATCCGCTACACACACATTTCCTTCCAACCATTACACACAGCGTGGGATTTCTAAATCAACCCACCCATCCTCTACACACCAAAGGTAGCCCGTTGCGGTACTTATCAACGTTGCGAAGAAAGTCGCTAATCATATAATGGGCTTAAAGCCTCCTGGTGGATCCATGGCCATACGACTATGCGATCCTCAAATATTCCTCTGTACCATAATTCCCACCCATATGCATCCTAAGCAGAATATCATATGAATGCATCAAACACACGAGTAACATCCATAAACTCGTATTCGTCACATAGGGGTATTTTCGTCATTTCACTACCCAGGGGTATTTTCGTAATTTTACCCTACAGGGGTATTTTGGTAATTTGGCAAAATATGGGTATCTTGGTAATTTGCAAAATAGGGGTATTTTGTTACTTTTGCAAAATAGGGGTATTTTGGTACTTTTGCAAAACAGGGGTATTTTAGTAATTTAACAAATCTAAGGATATTTTGGTAATTTTCAAACTAAGGGTATTTTGGTAAATTTCAAATCAGGGGTATTTGGTCCCTCTCGGGTTTTAGTTATGAACTTTGGCCCATAAACAAGTCCTTGCGGCTAAAGTGAACAAACACTATGCACCAGGTAGGATCTCAGAAAAGAGGAGGTGGGTCACTAGGACCGCTTAAGTACCAAGCTCTCACTAGATCCAATCCTAGACATGCATATGTCGGTTACCACACTCTAACTAATCGACTTGCCCACAGACATGTTTGATTATTAGATTAAGTCTTATGTGATTTAAGAGTTGTTCAGAACTAGGCCGAAAGTCCATTAAACCCTAGCATACTTGTCTATGTCCCCCATAAAGCCCATATTACATCCTTACGGCCCATTAGGCCCAAATCTCATTCATATGGCCTACTAGGCCCAAAATAATTCCAAATCATGCAACATGCGTGACTAACTTAATATGTATGAGGAAACCAACCAATTTCATCAAACTAAGCCTTAGGGCCTACCGGGCCCGTTTAGCCACTTTCAGCTTTTTGACTTTTCGGCATTGTCGATATCGTGTGTGTAGTGTTTGTACACACCTGGTAACCACGCGCGCTGCAAACCCCTTAGTCACAAACCTACAATCGACATTACTAGTGATTAACCAAGGTTTTAAAAATACTAATAAAAAGCGAAACCTCACCGTACCCTTACCGTGTGCCTCACGTTCTAGTAGCCCTTCCTTTGCTAATATTGGCGATTATCCTTTAGATACGCACCCAAACACCTATATCGTCAAAACCAAGTGACCTATATTGATCATAAATCACCCCTATGAGTCACCTTAGATTCGGCCATTTACTAAACCATGACTGAGTCGAGAACACTTACCACCTTGTTAGCATTCCTTACCTACCACGCTTGCGATTGTTGAGCCCTACCCTTGTTAATACATGTTAACGACAAGGAGGGGTTAGATAGCCCTTCGGCTTTTAATAAAACACACTAAAAAGTTCAACTAAGCACTTACCGAAATTCTCTTTTGATCCTGCGGCTTAAATATCTACTGAATAAGATTCGGCTTCCAATCGTGATTAAAAGTAGATAACAGTCGATTGAGGTGAGGGAACAAGCAACAAGGGTTCGGCAAGAGTAGAGATTCGGCTATGAAGGATGATCGTAATTTCGACAATGAAGGGAATTGGCTTAGCAAAAATTCGGCAAAAAGAAATTCGGATTTAGGAGATTTCGGCTTTCAGAGAAAGAAGAAGAACACAACTCTAATAGGAATTTCGACAAAAAGAATGATAGGTTTTATTTTCGGCAAATGAAAGAATTCGGATGAGGGGGAGAAAAGGAAGAAATAATAGAACCCAAGGAACCTTTCAATAAATTCGACACCCCCTTTATATAGCCACCAGCTGAACACTCGTTTCCCCACAGTCCCATTCGGCACCAACTCCTCCCTCTCTTCATCTCCTGACTTTTCTCCCTGTTAACACCTTAATCTTATCCAAAATTTCCTCCACATGCACGTACCTACTTACTTCAAACTCTCTACGGCAAGAGTTTAAAACCAATACAACTCTGGCCGTCCAGACTGTAAAATAAACACTCTAAAAACACTTTACCACTACTCAAACCTTGGACCACCTCAGCTGACAACACGCCACCTCATAGCTCCCAAGTGATGCCACTTGCCACTGGGCCACAAGCCCCTTTGTGTCCCATTTTCTCTTAATCTGCTTAAGAGGCCTACTAACTGAAGTCACAGTTCCCCTGGGCTAAAACCAAAATTTTTCCTATGCCTTTACTTGATCCTAGGACTTCTCCAACACCCCTAGACACTCCAAATTCATTACCCTCAAAGCCCACATGCCAATTGTCTTTTTCTTACTCACTTAAAAATTTTCTGAGATCTAAAGCCCAAAGCCCAATAGGCCCAATACTTCTTGGCCCAAATTCAGGGCATTACATATACGGAAAAGAAAAGGATCCTCCCAAAAATAGTTTTTTACATTAGCAAAGAATCGCTTCTTTTGATGATGTGTTAATCTTTTTGGAAGGATGTTAGTAGCTAAATAATTCACAATATCTGCAAACCAAGGTACCTCGGAGTTAGATATAGTGAATAGTTATTCTTCGGGAAACGAGTCTTTTATCTCACTCTCATCTAGTTCTTTGATATGTGGATTTTCAAGCCTAGAAAGATGATCTGCTGCAAGATTTTCAGCTCCCTTCTTATCTCGAATTTCCAAATCAAATTCCTGCAAGAGTAAGATCCATCGTATGAGTCGAGGTTTTGCATCAGATTTAGTTAAAAGATAACGAAGAGCTGAATGGTCAGTGTAAACGACAACTTTAGATAATATCAAATACTGTCTAAATTTGTCATATGCAAAAACTACAGCTAGCAATTCTTTTTCTGTGGTGGTGTAGTTTTCCTGTGCGAGCGTCAATGTTCTGCTAGCATAATAAATTGGCTGAAAGTACTTGTCTCTTCGCTGTCCCAAAACTGCACCTACTGCAAAATCACTTGCATCACACATTAATTCAAAGGGTAGATTCCAATCAGGTGCAATTATAATTGGAGCATTTATTAGGTTATATTTGAGGATATTAAAGGCATCTAAACATTCCTGATCAAAATTGAAAGGTACATCTTTTTCTAGTAATTTTGTCAAAGGCTTAGCTATTTTAGAGAAATCTTTAATGAATCTTCTATAAAATCCAGCATGTCCTAAAAAGCTTCTGATAGCCTTAACAGAACTAGGAGGAGGTAATTTTTCTATGGTTTCAACCTTTGCTTTATCTACCTTAATCCCTTTACTAGAAATCTTATGTCCTAACACAATCCCCTCTCGGACCATAAAGTGACATTTTTCCCAATTTAGAACAAGGTTTGTTTCCTCACATCTCATCAAAACTCGTTTTAAATTTTTAAGGCAAAGATGGAAAGAATTACCGAATACCAAAAAGTCGTCCATAAATACCTCCATAATGTCCTCCACAAGTTTGTCAAAGATGGCCAGCATGCATCGCTGAAAAGTAGCAGGAGCATTACATAATCCAAAAGGCATTCTACGATAGGCAAACGTACCATATGGACATGTAAATGTCGTCTTTTCTTGATCCTCAGGAGCTATTGAGATTTGGAAGTAGCTGGAGAGTCCGCCCAAGAAGCAGTAGTACATATGCCCAGATAATCTTTCTAACATCTGATCAATAAAGGGCAAAGAGAAGTGATCTTTTCTTGTGGCGTCATTCAACTTTCTATAGTCAATACAGACTCTCCAACATGTGATTGTTCTGGTAGGAATTAATTCATTCTTTTCGTTGGCTACAACAGTCATGCCTCCTTTCTTTAGAACAACCTGCACAGGACTTACCCAAGTGCTGTCAGAAATAGGATAAATTATTCTGGGATCTAGAAGTTTAATTACCTCAGTTTTAACAACTTCTTTAACGTTGGGATTTAATCGTCTTTGAGGTTGCACACATGGTTTATACTCATCTTCCATTAAAATTTTGTGGGTGCAAAACGATGGGCTTATTCCTTTAATGTCAGAGATTTTCCAAGCTATGGCTCTTTTATGTCCCCTTAGTACCTGTAGCAACTCGTCTTTCTCTTTAGGTTCCAATTCTGAAGAGATAATTACTGGTAGCGTAGAATTATCCCCGAGGAATGCATATTCTAAGTGTTTTGGCAACTGTTTTAATTCTAATTTTTGCGGCTCATCAATAGAGGGTTTTTGTTTTAGTTTGTCATTGATTTCAATGCCCTCTTCTTTCATTTGTCTAGAGGAAGATGTATTAGACTTCAATTCATCGATATCATCATCTACCCCCTCACCTTGTGTAAGACACAGTTCCATCGTGTCGTTATGTATGATTTCCTGCAAAGAATCTTAAATAATGTGATTAGTGGCATCAATAAAATAACAGGAATCATCTTGTTCTCTAGAATATCGCATAGCATCGTAAATTTGAAAAATAATTTCCTCGTCGCCTACCCTTAGCGCAAGTTTACCATCACCGACATCAATAACGGCCCTAGTAGTAGCTAAAAAGGGACGTCCCAAAATTAAAGGTACCTCAACGTCCTCATCCATGTCAAGCACAACAAAATCAACAAGGAATATAAATTTATCAATTTTTACCAGAATATCTTCGATAATTCCCCTAGGATATTTAAAAGATCCGCTACCTAATCAATACTCATCCTAGTGGGTTTAGGTTCCCCAAGACCAAGTTGCTTAAACATTTTATAAGGCATTAAATTAATACTGGCACCAAGATCAGCTAGTGCTTTCTCTACGTTCAAACTACCAATTAAACAGGGAATAGTGAAACTTCCTGGATCTTTCAATTTGGTTGGTAGCTTGTTTTGGAGGATGGCTGAACATTCTTCATTAAGTTCCACTGTTGATATCTCTTCGAACTTCCTTTTATTTGTTAGAAGCTCTTTTAGAAATTTTGCATATGTCAGCATCTGCAAAATAGCTTCAACAAAAGGTAAAATATTATGTAACTGTTTAAAGAGTTCAAGGAACTTACCATATTGTGCATCTAAGCGGTCTTTCTTCAGTTTTGATGGGTATGTGATCGGTGGTTTAGTTTCTCCACATACCGACGTTGTATTCTCTTCACTTTTCTCCTTATTAGTTTCTCGGGGTACTTTTTTTTCTGCCTCAACCAACTCCTTCCCACTCCTTAATGTTACTGCCTTTACTTGCTCTCGTGGTTTAGGTTTGGTATCATTAGGTAAACGACTTGGTTGCTTTTCGAAAACTAACTTAGTTAGTTGTCCAATTTGATCCTTAAGCTCTTGAATCGATACTTGCTAATTGTTCAATATCGTTTCGGTATTTTGGAAACGGGTTTCTGACACTTCTATAAATTTTGTCAGCATCTCTTCAAGGTTTGGCTTCTTTTCTTGTGGGTAGAATTGTCGTCTTTGGTTTTTTTGACTATCCCATGAGAAATTTGGGTGGTTCCTCCAACCTGGATTATAAGTATAACTATAAGGGTTATTTTGAGGTATGAAATTATTACCCATATAATGAACTTGCTCGTTTTCAGCACTCGGGTTGCAAGGTGGGTATTCTGTGTTGTTCATCCCTCCTCCATTCATATTGCACTGCATAACTGAATGTATCTGCAAAGAATTACATAAACCATCAATCTTTTTATTTAAGAGTTCTACCTGATTGGATAGCATGGTTACTGCGTCGAGGTTGAAAACTCCGGCTGTTTTTGTTGGCCTTGTCCTTGTGACTTGCCACTGATAGTTGTTCAGTGACATCTCTTCTATAAACTCATAGGCCGCTTCAGGAGTTTTGTTATTCAAGGTTCCACCGGCGGCTGAATCAATTAACTGCCTGGTTGAAGGGTTTACACCATTGTAAAAGGTTTGGACCTGTAGCCACAAGGGTAATCCATAGTGTGGGCACCTTCTCAATAGATCTTTGTATCTCTCCCATGCGTCATAAAGTGTCTCTAAATCTATCTGCACAAAAGAAGAGATATCATTCCTTAACTTAGCCGTTTTAGCCGGCGAAAAATATTTTAATAAAAATTTCTCGGTCATTTGATCCCATGTAGTGATTGACCCTCGTGGAAGAGAATTCAACCACTGTTTGGCTTTATTCCTAAAAGAAAAGGGAAAAAATTGAAGATGAATGGAATAATCAGAAACGCCATTTATTTTGAAGGTATCACAGAATTCAAGAAAATTTGCTAAGTGTGTGTTAGGATCCTCATCCTGCAAACCATCAAACTGAACAAACTATTGTATCATCTGTATAGTGTTAGGTTTCAATTCAAAATTATTTGCAGCAATAGTAGGTCTAACAATACTTGATTCAGTACCAACTAAACTAGGCTTAGCATAATCATACATAGTTCGAGGAGCATGATTTTTGGCAACCACAGGAGGGAGTGGATTATTCTGGTGATCAGCAATCTCTTCCGTGTTATTAGTATTGTCCTCTTGCTCTTCTTCTATGTAATTTAAGCTTCGCCTTATTTCTCTACGATTTCTGCAAACGGTGCCTTTAATATCACTGTTGTAAATTAAGGGTCCTGTCGGGTTCCTTCTAGTCATAAACTAGAGGTACCTGCAAGGAACAAATAAAAGAAAGAAAATTAGCAATTTCAAAACTAAAATAAAAGTAAATTACAAATAAAAAAAAGGCTAAAGTAATAAAAATTGAGCGTTCTTAATATTTTAGTTCCCCGGCAACGGCGCCAAAAAATTGATCGTTATGTCAGAGTCTTAAAAATTTATATAATGAATGATCTAGCCTAGAAACTAACTGTGACAACAATTGAGGCAAGCGCACCTATCGAACAGTAGTATAGTTTAGCGGCAAGACCGGATTGTCGAACCCAAGGGAACCAAAAGTACTAATACTAACTTTGTTTCTATTATTTAGCCTAAGAATTGAAGTGAATTATTATTTAATCTAAAATTAACTAACTACTAAGCTAAAGATGCTAAGACGAAGGGAATGAAATGGTAAAATACTTGTGGGAAAAACCAATTGATTAAGACAATACCCAAGGAGGAATCCACCTAGACTTCACTTGTTATCTAATCTAACTCTGAACCAGACGATTTATTCACTTGACCTGATCCGTAGGATTCCCTAATTTATGTTAATACCTCTCTCGAGGCTACTAACATCTAACCCTAGGTTGATTAATTGAAATCTCTTTCTAATTAAAACCCCTAGAATTGTATTAACTCAATCTATGGACTCCCATATTAGGTTTGACCCTAATCCGGCAGATTTTCGTCACCCTATCTCTAGGCGTGCGAGCAACTCCACTTAACTATGCTAGATCTACTCTTGGACAGGGACCTTTGCTCCACTGCCTAAGCACATCAATACTTGAATCAATACCCTGAAATATTAAAGCAAGAATTAAGAACACATAGTTAAGAACAAATCAAGTATTTATCATATAGTTCAGAAAACAATAACAAGATCCGTCTTAGGTTTCATCCCCCTCAGGTATCTGAGGGGTTTAGTTCATAATAATAAAAGAATACATCTCAGAAGAAAAGATAAAACAAAACATAAGAAAAACCCTAAAACCCCCTGAAGGAATTGAAGAGAAGATCTTCCATCTTGACTATGACTCCGGCTTCTTGAGATGAATCAACTGGCTTTCTTCGAGTAAATCCCACGATTCTAACCTCTCCGGCTTGGCGCCTTGGCCTAGCTGGACGCCCCCTAAAGGTTGGCCTTTAGGGTGTTTATATAGGCTTTTGGAATGTGTTTCTTTGCCTCTAAGTACCCTAATCCGAATAAAATTCTTCTTTTCCATGGCAAGGACACGCCCATGGCACACGCCTGTGTAAGTCGAGTTGTAGGCCGTGGTCGAGCCTGCTAAGGAGGCACGGTCGTGTGGTGAAACCCCAGGCCGTGTCAATTTCATACTTTGGCCCATTTGGTTCGTTTTCAGTCCGTTTCTCATTCTTTTCATCCTCCTATGCTCTTCTGAGTATAAAACATGAAATTAAAGGATTAAGAGAACCAAATTCCATAATTCAAGGGATAAATCATCCAAAAGCATGCTAAATGTGGGATTAAAATATGTTACTATTACGGTTTATCAGCACTAAGTGTGTGATTAAATCGAATGATTAACAAAGGTTGAACGGGATGTAATATCGAGCAATTGAGTAGCATGAATGGTGAGTAACTATGTGTTGGCTAAGGTATGTATTGAACCTTTGTGGTTGATGAAGTTGTAAATGGATTTATGATTGGTTGAGTGAGTATATTAGCTATGGAAGATGTGGTGTGTGTATTTGTGAGTTGATCTATGTGATGGAGTAACTTTGTATATTGTGTTTGATTTATTGACTTGAATGTATTATATTACGAACTTACTAAGCTTTTAAGCTTACTGTGTGATGTGTTTCTCTATTTTACAGTGTCAGTAAAGCTAGCTCAGATTTGGGAATCGTCAGCGACTCAATCACACTATCGGCTATCAATTTTGGTACTTTTGAAAGATGTATAAATTTGGTATATGGCATGTATAGGCTAGTGATTATGGTATGCTTTATAATGTTTGGACCTTGCCATGTAATATGGCTTGGATGTTGAATGTTGATGGTTATATGTGAAGCTATGGAAATGATGAATGTGGTATGAAATAGTGAGAGTGGAAATGGTAATTTCATGCTTGAATTGGTTGATAAGAATGGTATTTTAAGTGTGAATTTGTGGCATGACTAGATGATGTTTAGTTATATGAATTGAGTTGAGAATATGATGTTTTGGATGGATTTATTTGAGTAGGAATTGAGTATGGAAATAAATGATGTAATGGATAATTAGTTGGTGCTTGAAATGGTATGTTTTGGTTGCATCTGAGGCATGAATTGGTATTGGTTTGATGCATATAGGTGATTCTAAAGTGTGGATAGTAATTTGGCCTTGAAAATGGCCTATAATTGCCCACACGGTTGAGCACACAGGCGTGTGGGTCGACCGTGTCCTTCGTGGTTATGTAATTGAATCAAGTCAGACTCGACCACGGGCTGGACACACGGGCGTGTGACTGGCCGTGTGGTACAAGTCAATGTCGACCACGGGTGAGGCACACGGGCGTGTCTCAGGCCGTGTGGACAAGTCAGTAGGTATGCCCTGTTTCACCATGGCTTGGACACATAGGCGTGTCCGAGGCCTTGTGAGGCACACGGCCTACCCACACGGGTGTGTGACCTCTGTAACTTAGAAAAATGTTTAGATTTCAAAAATTTTTGTATGTGTCCGGTTTAGTCCCGACCCCTTTCTAACATGTGTTTAAGGTCTCGTTGACCTATTTATTGGACTCATTGAATGAGAATTTCTATGATTGGATGTAAATTGATATTGAATGTTTTGAACTGTTAGGTAATGCCTTTTAACCCTATTCCGGCGACGGTTTCGGGTTAGGGGTATTACAATGGGCGTGTGACTTGGCCGTGTTGCATAAGTTAGTATACCCTACAGGTTTGGCATGGCCTAGCACACGGCCTGGCACACGGGCGTGTGTGGCCACTTCAAAGGGCACACGGGCTAGACACACGGGCGTGTGATTGGCTGTGTGACCCAAGTTAGTATGTATGCTCTGTTTCCACACGGCTTGAGACACGGGCGTGTCTGGAGCCGTGTGAGGAACACAGTCTGATCACACGGGTGTGCGACCCCTGTATGGTTGAAATTTTTCTAAGTTTCTAAAATTTTCATATGTTATCGGTTTAGTCTCGAACCACTTAAAGTATGTTTAAGGCCTCGTAGGCCCTTAGAAGGGACGGTGTGTTTGTGATTAAATGGTATTTGAGTATGAATGCATAAATGTATGAGTTATGTATGTTAAATGATATGTATTGATCGGTAATACCTCGTAACCCTACTCCGGCGACGGATACAGGTTAGGGGTGTTACACTTACTATCACCAACATTCGAGTTAATAACATAGGCTAGAAAGCTTCACAACTTTGATTAATGAGTTTATTAGCTCAAACTGCTGAAATGATATGAGTTGAACCACTAGTTCTAACACCATTCATCTCTATTGTGTTACCATCGAAACACTAAACTAAAAAAAATTCTTTTTATGACAGTCCAACATCACTTGTGTTAGGTTAGCCAATCCATACCAAAAATCATATCAAAATGGCCGAATGGCATAATCAACAAGCCAACAGGAAAATATACGTTCTAAATCTCTAACGGACACTGCCTACACCCTTGATTGACTAACATTGACTTCCCCAAAAGACTCGATAGAACCATTGTAACACCCGATTTTGGTCGATTCTGAAATTGGTGGGTAAACTGAAAAGTACTCTGAGTGGTGTAGTGCTATTCGCCCAAGCGATGCTCTTGGTGTGTATAAGTGGGCACGTAGAAGGCATTGGATTATTGAAAAGAATTGTCTTAGAAAGGATGAATTGTTAAGGAAAGGAGCTTGGTAATATTTTATCAAATTGCAGGAAATCGGATTATCACTGAAAAGTATGGTACGCCAAGTTTGGTTCGTTACGGTGCTAGTTGCATTCTAATAGGGTGGTTAGGAATGAATGATAGAACTGCTCTCTCTATATAAATATATATAACATTATATTTTCGTACACGTTTCTTTACAACTGTAAACCACCTATACTGCATATTGTACAAGGTTATGATGCGTGTCAAGTTTCCATAGAGACAAAGGTTGTATATCTAGATAATCAAGATTGGAAAATGGAGCTTTTCTTTTTCCTTCTTGTAACACCCCTCACCCGTATTCACTATCAGAATAGGGTTACGAGGTATTACCGATCAATACACATTTTTTATCAAACATAACTTCTACATTTAAGCATTCATTCTCAAACACCATTCAATCATATTCACATTGTCCCTTATAAGGGCCTACGAGGCCTTAAACATGCTTTAGAAGTGGTTCAGGACTAAACTGATAACTTATAAAAATTTTGGAAACTTGGAAAAATTTCAAACATATAAGGGTCACACGCCTGTGTGAACAAGCCGCGTGCCTCACACGGCTCCACACACGCCCGTGCCTCAGGCCGTGTGAAAACAGGGCATACATACTGACTTGAGTCACACGACTGACCACACGCCCGTATGCCCTTCGAAGTGGCCACACACACCCGTGTGCCAGGTCGTGTGCTAGGCCATGCCAATCCTGTAGGGTATACTGACTTATGCAACACAGCCAAGTCACACGCCTGTGTGCTAGGCCGTGTGCCATTTAGGGGGTATACTGACTTGTGCCATACAGCCGGTCACACGCCCGTGTGTGAGGCCTTGTGGAGCATACTTACTTCAATTCAATTTCAACACCAGGGGACACACGGCCGTGTAACATGACCGTGTGTTGCACACGGCTGAGACACATGCCCGTGTCTCTGCCCATGTGGACAAAAATAGGCCATTTGCAAGGCCAATTTGCCACCCTTTTCTCATGCACACCTAACAACCAAAATGGTACCATTTCATCATAAAATAGGCAGCCAAAATCATCATAAATATACACAATTTATACCATATCCATTTCAATCAAAATCAATACCAATTACCTATTCAACTTTTATATCATTAAGCATCAATTCACAAGCACTTAACTACTCAAACTAACAACTTCAATCACACATTATTGATCAATTTCCAAATTCAAAATATAACCATTTGAACATCTATAATACCTTAGCCACATTTATACCAAAACATACCAAAATAAGCCATCATTCATGGCTATTTATACAAAGCAAACATATTCATTTACAAGCAAATTCTCATGGCTATATTCACAACCAAAGTACTACAACTAGTCTATACATGCCATATACCATATATACATAGCTTCAAAAGTACCAAAATAGATGATCGATAGTGCAATGAAGTCTCTGACGATTCCCGGATCTGAGCTAGTTTCGATTATCTATAAGACAGGGAAAGAACACACAAAGTAAGCTTTAAAAGCTTAGTAAGCCATATAATAATAAAATTACCTCATGAATCAACATCATTTCCATCAATAGGCAAACTCTGAGTAAGCACATATAAACTCACAAACCTTTCCCAATGTATACATATTCAATATCATAAGTGAATTCATCAAATACTTCCATTTTCAATACTTGTATGAATCTCGTACGTACCTGAGTCACTTAACTCAATCACACATTCATTCTCGACTTGAATTTGCCCGTTGAACCTTTTGGAATTGTTAAGGATACTCAGAAATCACATATAGCTCGTACAATGCCATATCCCAGATATGATCTTACATGTTATCACATATCGGTGCTGATAGCCCAGCTATGGTCTTACACGAAATCCAATAAAGATGCCAATGTCCCAGACATGGTCTTACACGTAATCACATAATGATGCCAATGTCCCATACATGGTCTTACACATAATCACATCTCGTTAATCCTAATTTCATGACATTCGTATCCTATACTATTCCTAAGGTTCGTACGGGACTTTCAGATATTGCAACCTTGTCGATTCTTGCTTGTATTTGCTCATTGAACATTCATAGCAGTTCAATGACAATTAAACATATATAATTCAATTTAAATACATTTATTTGCATATGAACTTACCTTGTATTCGGAATAAATGGACTGGATCGACTATTCGATAACCTTTGATTTTCCCTGATCTAAATTCGATTTCTTTCGTTCTTGATCTATATACATTCAAAATTAACTCATTTATTCATCAAATCATTCAATTCAGTCCACAAACACATATTTGGGCATTTTTACACTTTAGCCCCTAAAATTCCACATTTTTACAATTTAGTCCCTATTTCACAAATACACAAAATTCATGAAATTTCATTGAACCCAAGCCTAGCTGAATTTCATATAGGTCCCTAGCAGCCCAACACTTTCAATTATTTCACATTTCAACCCCTCAATTTGTATATTTTACAATTTAATCCCTATTTGACATTTTTGTCAAAAATCACTTTACAAAACATGAAAATCTATCATCAAACTGTCATAATCTATCATTAAACCTCAAGATACTCAAGTATTCAAA
Source organism: Gossypium sturtianum (assembly GCA_025698515.1). Taxonomy (NCBI): domain Eukaryota; kingdom Viridiplantae; phylum Streptophyta; class Magnoliopsida; order Malvales; family Malvaceae; genus Gossypium; species Gossypium sturtianum. Next base: position 18,268,697 of record CM046943.1, read on the forward strand.
AATGGCAACATGACAATTATTTAACAGTTTCAAAAATTAAGGTACGGGCTAGCTAGAATACAAAGCAACGATCTCAAAAACGTAAAAATTATCAAAAATTGAGCTCAAACCGTACCTTAATCAAGCTATGTGTGTGCCGAACCCTAAATGTTATGTTTTAATATTCAGCCAAAGAGAGAAAAGATGGACAAAAATTCATTTTGTTATGTTTTAATTAACCTTTATTAATAATTTACAAAATTAACCTTAATGACATTTATTAATTACACCAAATGCCATGCCATTATCATCCACTATCATAATAATGGTCTAATTACCACATAAGGACCTTAAATTTAAAGTTCTATAGCTATTAGACATATTTAGCTAATAGAGCAGCACTTTTGCATTTTACGCGATTTAGTCCTTTTTATCAAATTGACTACTCAACCAATAAAATTAGCTTATGAAATTTTTGCACATACATGCTATCATACTGTAAACAAATAAAATAATATTAAAAATAATTTTTTGACATCGAATTTGTAATGCCCCAAAAATATAGGGTCTTTAATTTTGGATGTTCTGACACAAATTGCTTGTTTGCTTTAATGGCTAAGTGACTTGGGTGTGTATGGGAGTGTTTGAGAATCGTGGGTGTGCATAGGCCGAATATCCCTATGTCCTGCAAGTGTGATATATTCAAATTGAGGCCACTTATAAGGCCTATCTTATTTAAGAATTGGTGTGGTGATGTAGATAAACCATAAAGGCGTGTGATCACTTCTGGATAGTGGTTTTGGAGGACTAAAGTCGCCTCATTCAAGCAAGGTAAGGAAGGTGGTTTGGATTAAGTACCCATAAGAGGTTGTTTTACCCTATTGATTAAAGGATTAACGTGGGTCATGTTTGAATTTAGGTTGGGTGCTCGTAGATCTTGGAACGACTCTGTAAAAAGGTGTGTAATCACACTATCTCCACTATGAATCGGCAAAAGCCGAAACTTCAGTTTTTGAGGCCTCACGAGCGTGCGATCGCTCGCGTGGAAAAACCAAGCCCACAACCGGGGGCGGTAGACTGAAGAGGCCACTACGAGTGTTCTCGTGTACTTGGACCGTTATGGGCCTCGTTGGGCCAAAATGGGCCGTGGGGGCCCAATGGGCTCGTGGGCCCCACACGGATAAAAGTTACTAAAAGTGGCAGAAACTGGATTGGGCTATGTAGATCACATAGCCATGATTGAATTTGGGCCAAATGGGCCACACGAGCGTGTGGGTCCATTTGGGTCGAATATTGGGCTTTGAGTCCATTTACACTGTCTCGACCAAATGGATTATCTGTGTCGCTCGAGGCGACTGTAGGCCTTCGGAAAGGTCGTTAATTGTGCCGATACCACTAGTGAGTAAAATGACTAAAATACCCCTAATGAGTAAAATGACGAAAATACCCCTAGGGAGTAAAATGACTGAAATACCCCTAGTAAGTAAAATGACCAAAATACCCCTAAAAGGAAAAATTACCGTTTTACCCCTAATACATGAAAATGACTATTTTACCCCTAGAGATAGATTGACAGATGAAAATATGAACTGCATGACTGTACTGAGTAGGACATGTTGCATACACGAAATATTGATGACATGGCATATTGCATGGGGTTGGGATTCTGTTATGGAGGAAGTATCACATTCGGGTGGCTCGCCACAATTATCGCATCGTGGCCTTGCCACATATATCTTGATCGGCTCTGCTGCGTTATTATCTTGGCGCCTATCTTTGTAATATTAGTGTGAGGGCTGGGTGGGTCGACTTTGTTCCCACGTGGTGTGTTGAGTTGGTACGGGTGGTGTGTTGGCTGGATTGGGGTGGGTTGCATACTTGCACCATACTGATACTGTATCAGGCTTAGGCCCACACTATTTCTGTATTGGGCTAAGGCCTACACTTGCATCATTCATCGAACAGGCTCGTGCCCGCATCATTCTCGCATGTACTACTGATTGAGTGATAGGGGATTACACACTGAGTTCTCGTAACTCACCCTTTTCTTTTAACTGTACAGGTAATCCCCAGACTTAGTGGATTTGGAGCTGCGAGGGACTCGGAAGGGGCCACACGAGTGAGGATGTCTGATTATACGTAGTTAATTAAATATTTTATATTGGGTTGATATTTTTGTAATAAGGCCTCTGGTAATTTTTAATTTCTTTTCTTTGGGTTTTTAATTTCTTATTTTTAACTGCTAAACGGATACAAATAAGTTTTCACAACTAATAACTATTTTACAAGGCAAACAGATATTTTGAACTTCAAGATAACCGTAAACGGAGTAGCTTCCGCGAATTTAAACCCACGGTAACAAACATGGTAACCGTTTTACTAAGTGGTGGTTTTTATAACTTACCAATTGTTTCCTAACAAATAAGAACTAAATGGATTTTTACTCAAACGTTTTCCCCCATCACACTTTGATTTTGAAAAACACTTCGATGTGACATGCCATATTCGACCGTAACATCTAGGCCGAGTTTGGGGTGTTACATTTAGTGGTATCAGAGCCAGGTTACAAAACTCGGCCATGGAATGGGTTTAAAAAGTTTTTCTAAAAGAAGATTTTAAAGATTTGAAATGTTTCCGAAAGATGTACAACTGTGGCACACCGAGTCTCCGCTGCCAAATCTGTAAGTTCTCTAATTCTGATTACTAATATATAGTGAAACTCTAGATAGAGGAAACTGAAACTGTAGGAGACTGTAAACTGTAGTGAGACCTCGATCTGCGAAAACAAACCTCTAATGACTTCTTTTCATAATACATTTGTTAATAATTACTGAAATTATAAGCTGATACATAAGACTTTTTAATCAGATAAAGTGCATATCGAAATAAGCGCAATAGGTACTCGTGGAAGGGGTACACAGGGCCGAGGTAGAGGCCGAGGAAGTGCTCGAGCCGGATCGTCGGCATCGGGCCATATGCCTGCTAGGGAGGCACCAGCCTCACCAGTAACTGAGACGGGGTCTCATGATTGAGCAGCTGGGGATGATGCTCTATCCCAAGCAATGCTCCGTGTTTTGGAGAGGGTTGCTGGAGCTAGTACTGGAACAGTGGGCCGAGGGTCAATTTCAGAACGACTCCGGTCTAATGGAGCAAAAATTTTTAGAGGTATTTCTGGAGTAGCCCCAAATGTGGTGGAGTACTGGTTAGAGGCAACTAAATGGATAATGGACGATATTGACTGTACTACAGAGTAAAAATTAAAAAGGGCAGTGTCCTTACTGCGAGACGAGGCTTACCAATGGTGGCTCACCGTGAGAGAGGGTACGCAGGCCGACCGTTTGATGTGGGATTTCTTTAAGACAACATTTCAAGGAAAGCACATGGGCGTAAGTTATGTGGACGGCCGACGAAAGGAATTTCTGAGCCTGACCTAGGGGAGTAAGACAATGGTAAAATATGAGGCAGAATTCCTGCGGTTGAGTCAGTATGCTCGAGGGATAGTAGCAACTGAGTATGAACGCTGTGTGCGTTTTGAGGATGGCCTTCGGGATGAGTTAAGGGTATTGATTACTCCACAGATGGAGCGAGATTTTACTGCTCTGGTGAAAAAAGCAAAGATTGCTGAAGAGGTGAAGCGCTCGGAGCGCCAGAACCGTGAGAAAGATAAAGGCAGAAATAAGAGGGATTTTGGGCCCTCAAGTTCTTCTGGGAGGCCTATTAAGAAGGCCAGGTTTGATGGGCCAGTTCGGACTAGAGTTCCTGTTGCTATTGCTAGGCCGCAGCTTTGTGCTGATTGTGGGAGATCGCACCAGAGTGAGTGCTGGAAGAGGATTGGGGCGTGCTTTAGAGGTGGGTCCATGGATCATCGGGTTAAGGATTGTCCTCAGAGGCTTGTTCAGATGCAAGCTATAGGACAGGGTTATGCTCAGCCAGTAAGAGGTGGTCAACAGCCACCGAGAGGCCGTGGGCAGGCTAGAGGTGGCAATGGTATGGGACGAGGTCGTGGAGCACCAGGTAGGGGTATTGGTAACACTGAGGTGAGGCAGCTAGCATTGGTCTATGCTACTCGTCGTCGAGAGGATGGTGACACCCCTGACATCATAACCGGTACGTTTCTAATTTACAATGTACCCTACGCTGCTTTAATTGATATTGGGTCTACACATTCGTACGTTGCATGCACTGTGTCGGGAACTTTGGGTATTCAGTTCAAAAATACTGTTAGTGAGATGACTGTGATAAGTCCACTGGGTCAGTCGGTTAGGGTAAATAAATCATTCAGAGATGTGCCCCTTGAGGTCCAAGGAGTAATTTTTCCAGTGGAGTTGATGGAACTGCCGTTTGGTGAATTCGACCTTATTTTGGGTATGGATTGGCTGGTGAAACACCGAGCTAGATTTGACTGTGCTGTTAAGCGTATGGTGTTGAAGACTATTGAGGATGAGGAAGTGGCTGTGATTGGGGAGCGAAGGAATTATTTGTCTAACGTGATCTCAGCATTAAGGGCCAAGAAACTGATTCGCAAGGGTAGTGAGGCGTTTTTAGCCTACGTTAGTATTTCTGATTCTGAAGGTCCTTCTATCGGAGATATTAAAACTGTTAAGGATTTTTCGAATGTATTTCCTGATGAGCTCCCTGGGTTGCCTCCGAACCGCGAAGTCGAATTTGGTATTGAGCTCTTACCTGGAACAGCTCTAGTGTCCATCGCCCCATATAGGATGGCACCGAAGGAGCTGGTGGAGTTAAAGGCCCAAATTCAAGAGCTACTGGACTGAGGATTCATTCGACCGAGTATGTCTCCATGGGGAGCACCAGCATTGTTCGTAAAGAAGAAAGATGGGTCCATGTGCATGTGCATCAATTATAGGCAACTTAATAAACTGACCATCAAAAATAAGTATCCCTTGCCAAGAATCGACGATCTTTTTAATTAGCTGCGAGGAGCTTCGATTTTCTCCAAAATATATCTTCGCTATGGGTACCATCAGCTTAGAGTTAAGGAAGCTGATGTGTATAAGACTGCGTTTAGGACTCGGTATGGTCATTTTGAGTTCCTAGTGATGCCGCTTAATGACAGATGCACCACCGCTTTCATGGACTTAATGAACCGAGTATTCCAGCCCTACCTGGATCGATTCGTGGTGGTATTTATAGACGATATCTTACTGTATTTGAGAACCGAGGATGATCATGATGCACATCTCCGAATTGTTTTGTAGATCTTAAGGGAGAAGCAACTGTACGCTAAGTTCAGTAAGTGTGAGTTATGGCTGCGAGAAGTGACATTTCTTGGTCATGCGGTGTCTGCCGAGGGGATCAGGGTGGATCCTTCAAAAATTGAAGCCATACTGGACTGGAAACCACCTAAGACCGTATCTGAAATTCGAAGCTTTCTGGGTTTGGCAGGGTATTACAGACGTTTTGTTGAGGGGTTTTCCTTAATTGCTGCACCTCTGACTAAGTTGCTGCGTAAAGGGGTACCGTTCAATTGGACTGATAAGCAGCAAGAAAGTTTTGAGAAACTGAAGAAGGTTCTGACTGAAGCCCCTGTCTTGATGCAACCAGAGTCTGGGAAGGAATTTACTATTTACAGTGATGCATCACACATTGGATTGGGTTATGTGGTGATGCATGAGGGTAAGGTGGTTGCTTATACGTCCCGTCAGCTTAAGCCTCACGAGGTGAATTACCCAACTCATGACTTGGAATTAGCCGTGGTGATATTTGCACTGAAAATTTGGAGGCATTATTTTATGGTGAGAAGTGTATTATCTACACAGATCACAAGAGCATCAAGTACCTCCTTACTCAGAGGGAGCTGAATCTTAGGCAGCGAAGATGGGTAGAGATGCTTAAGGATTACGATTGCTCGATTGAGTATCACCCTGGTAAGGCTAACGTGGTAGCTGACGCACTGAGCCGTAGGGCTGTATCTGATTTGAGAGCAATGTTTGCTCGTCTCAGCTTGTATGATGATGGTAGCTTGTTAGCTGAGCTTCAAGTGAGACCGACGTGGACTGAACAAATTAAGGGGAAACAACTATTAGATGAGTCACTGGTTCCTCGTTTTCGATAGGTTGAGAGGGGTGAAACTTTGGATTTCGGGCTGAATAGTGAAGGAGTACTGTATTTTCGTAGGAGAGTCTGTGTACCGAAGGATGCTGAGTTAAGGCAGTCTATACTGCGAGAGGCGCATAGTATTCCATACGCTATGCATCCTGGCGGAAACAAGTTATACCGAGATCTTCGTGAGCTATACTGGTGGCCAAGACTGAAACGCGAAGTTACTGATTTTGTGAGTAAGTGCTTGACGTGCCAGCAAGTTAAAGCTGAGCATCAACTGCCTTCAGGGTTACTGCAGCCAGTTAAAATTCCACTTTGGAAGTGGGAGAGAGTAACCATGGATTTTGTGAGTGGGCTGCCCTTAGCGCCTACTAAAAAGGATTCGGTATGGGTTATTGTAGGCAGACTGACTAAATCTACCCATTTTATACCAATCCGTACGGATTACTCGTTGCAGAAGCTGGCAAAGTTGTATGTGGCTGAGATTGTGAGATTGCATGGGATACCGGTTTCCATCATATCTGACAGAGACCCTCGATTCACGTCTCGGTTTCGGAAGAAATTACACGAGGCTTTGGGTACTAGATTGGACTTCAGTACTATGTTCCATCCTCAGTCAGATGGTCAGTCAGAGAGGGTGATTCAGATAATGGATGACATGTTAAGAAGTTGTGTTATTGATTTTCGAGGCAGCTGGGAAGACTATTTGCCACTAGCAGAGTTCGCATATAATAACAGCTACCAGTCCAGTATTCAAATGGCACCATACGAGGCGATGTATGGTCGTAGGTGTCGTACCCCTACTTGTTGGACTGAGCTGGGCGAGCGGCGAGTTTTGGGGCCAGAGTTAGTTTCTGATACCGAAGAAAAGGTAAAACTGATTCGAGACCGATTGAAGGAGGCGTCTGATAGGCAGAAGTCTTACGCAAATCTTAAACGCTTAGAGATCGAGTATTCCGTGGGAGATTCCGTATTTCTCAAGGTCTCTCAATGGAAAAAGATACTGAGGTTTGGGCGGAAGGGTAAGCTTAGCCCTAGGTTTATTGGGCCTTACCGAATACTGAAACATGTGGGACCGGTCGCCTATCAACTTGAGTTGCCTCCGGAATTAGATCGGATTCACGATGTGTTCCATGTCTCCATGCTGAGGCGTTACCGCTTCGATCCCACACATATAGTACCAGTCGAGGAGATTGAGGTTAGGCCAGATCTGACTTTCGAGGAGGAGCCAGTGCAGACGTTGGACCGTGAGGTTAAGGTACTAAGGTAGAAATCGATCCCACTGGTTAAAGTACTTTGGCGGAATCACAGTACCGAGGAAGCCACGTGGGAGCCTGAGGAGACGATGCGACAACAATACCCTCACCTTTTCTGACCAGGTAAATTTTGAGGCTGAAATTTCTTTTAGAGGGTAGAGTTGTAACGTCCCAAAAATATACGGTCTTTAATTTTGGATGTTCTGACACAAATTTCTTGTTTGCTTTAATGGCTAAGTGATTTGGGTGTGTATGGGAGTGTTTTAGAAGCCTGGGTTCAAGTCTTGGCTTTTGCAGAATTTTTAAATTTTGCTCTTAAAAGGATCTGGACGCTAGCACCTAGGTCTTATTAATTATTGTGCTTACCTTAAGTCACAAAAAAACCTATTGGTGCAGTGGTTGTGGTGTTACAAGTGTGGAAAGGGGGTCTGAGGTTCGAGTGTTGGCGCAGCATAGGGGGCATTTATTTTGCAGCTAGGACGGCTAGAGTTTGTGTTGCAGTGGGAGTCTGATGGATGAGAGGTTTGAATTGGTCATGGAGAGATTGTAGGAGCGAATTATGGAGAGGATTATGGAGAGATTGGTGGAGGGAATCAAGGAGTTTGAGTGAGAGGAGAGTTGTGCCGTTTGGGGGAACTTAAACTTTGACAATTCGGTTGGGGGGGAGTGTTAGTCATTTTCGGCTTTGGTCTAGCAGTTGCCGAATTCTCCTTGCTCTCCTCCCATTTTTCGGCTTTTGGGTCCTTTTCGGAATTAATTTGGTTGCTTTCTCTCGGTGACCGAATGTGTTAGGCACTTTTGCACTTTTCTTCTCTCTGCACACTTTTACACTTTCTTTCCTCTGTACACTGTTGCACTTTTCTTTTCCTCTGCTGCCGAATCCCCCTTTTCCTCTTTTCTATTCCTCAGCTTTTGGTTCATACCCGAATCTTATTGTTCTCCTTTTCAACATTTCTTTCCTTCCTCTATTTCTCCTCATTTCGGTGTTCTTTTGTTTATGGGTGTTGGCCGTCTGTCTCTATACTCTGCAGTGGTGTTGCGGTTTCAGTCTTGAAAGGGTTCTGATGAATCGGTAGGTAGTCATGAGTCCCCTCCTTCGACTCTTTTTGGTTCTTTATGTGTTCAATCTGTTTCCTTCTATCTTTCTCAAAAGCTGAGTACTTCTTCTCATGAGTTCTTTTGCGTTCTTGTCTTCCTTGCGATGTGGCGGTTTGTTGGGTGTTAGGGGCTTCAGTAGAGCGAAGGGGTGCAAGTGACTGAAGCAATCAAAACCTTTTCGTTCATCTGTCAAGGTAAAAGAGTCGTCTTGTCCTTTCTGTGCATAGGACGAATATCACTATGTCCTGCAAGTGTGATATATTCAAATTGAGGCCACTTATAAGGCCTATCTTGTTTAAGAATCAGTGTTGTGATGGAGATAAACCATAAAGGCGTGTGATCACTTCTGGATAGTGGTTTTGGAGGACTAAAGTCGCCCCATTCAAGCAAGGTAAGGAAGGTGGTTTGGATTAAGTGCCCATAAGAGGGTGCTTTACCCTATTGATTAAAGGATTAATGTGGGTCATGTTTGAATTTAGGTTGGGTGCTCGTAGATCTTTGAACGACTCCGTAAAAATGTGCGTAATCACACTATCTCCACTATGAATCGGCAAAAGACGAAACTTCGGCATTTGAGTCCTCGCGAGCGTGCAATCGCTCGTGTGGAAAAACCGAGCCCACAATCGGGGGCGGTAGACTGAAGAGGCCACCACGAGTGTTCTCGTGCACTTGGACCGTTATGGGCCTCGTTGGGCCGAAATGGGCAGTGCAGGCCCAATGGGCTCGTGGGCCCTACACGGATAAAAGTTACGAAAAGTGGCAAAAACATGATTGGGCTATGTAGATCACATAGCTGTGACTGAATTTGGGCCAAATGGGCCACACGAGCATGTGGGCCCATTTGGGCCGAATATTGGGCTTTGATCCCATTTACACTGTCTCGACCAAATGGATTATCTGTGTCGCTCGAGGCGACTGTAGGCCTTCGAAAAGGTCGTTAACTGTACCGATACCCATAGGGAGTAAAATGACTGAAATACCCCTAATGAGTAAAATGACGGAAATACCCCTAGGGAGTAAAATGACTGAAATACCCCTAATGAGTAAAATGACTGAAATACCCCTAGTGAGTAAAATGACCAAAATACCCCTAAAGGGCAAAATTACCGTTTTACCACTAATACATGAAAATGACTATTTTACCCCTAGAGATAGATTGACAGATGAAAATATGAACTGTATGACTGTACTGAGTAGGACACTTACAATCATTTTACAACACAAAGTATATCATCATTCTAACATATCAAGATATATACATATAGTCCCTTAATGAGGTCTACTAGACCTTAAACACGTGATAGAAAGGGGTTGGGACTAAATCGAACACATACAAAATTTTCTGAAAATCAAATATTTTTCAAAGCTGCAGAGGTCACAGGCCCGTGTGGGTAGGCTGTGTGCCTCACACGGCCTCGGACACGCCCATGTGTCCAAGCCGTGGCAAAACAGGGCATACATACTGACTTGTCCACACGGCCGGAGACACGCCCGTGTGCCTCACCCATGGTCGACACTGACTTGCACCACACGGCCTGTCACACGCCCGTGTGTCTAGCTCATGGTCGAGTCTGACTTGTTTCAATTTGCAAATTCGAATGACACAGTCGAGCTACACGCTCGTGTGCTCAACCGTGTGGGCAAATATAGGCCATTTGCAAGGCCAATTTGCCACCCACACTTAGGGTCACCCCTACAAGCACAAACCAATATAATTTCATACCCCAAATGACATTCAAACATACCAAAACATACTCAATGTAGACTTTTAACATCATTATTCATCATTCTATGCAAATCCATCTTAACATATCAATCCAAATTATCAACTACACATCCAAAATCATGTAAGTCAAGCATCATATAATCCATACCACAAGTTCACATTTAAGCTACCTTTCTCATCAACCAATTTAGGCATGAAACATACCATATTCATCATTCAAACAACCCACACATATATACCAACATCATTCAACTTTCAAGCCATATCACATGGCGAGACTTATACATTTCAATACATGCCATATTCACTAGCCTATACATGCCATTTACCAAATATATACAACTTCCAAAAGTACCCAAAATAGATAGCCGATAGTGTGATTGAGTCGCTAACGATCCCCGGATCCAAGCTAGCTTTAAAGACAATGTAAAATAGAGAAAACTACACACAGTAAGCTTAAGAGCTTACTAAGTTCGTTATATAATACATTTAACTCAATAATACATTATCAATGTACAAAATAAACCATCACTTAGATAGATTCACAACTATATACAATATCATCCTTAGCCATATGCTCACACAACATCCATTTATCCATAAATGATATCATCAACCACATAGGTTCCAAACATACCTTTGCCAACACTTATTTAACAAACATTCTTGCTAATCAATGCTTGATACCACACTTCGATCACCCTTCATTATTCATTTGATTTAATCGCACACTTAGTGCCAAATTTCTTAGTCGAAGCTGAAATATCACCGCACACTTAGTGCCTTTACGTTAAACCAAATTTAACTCGGTATCGTACACATAGTGCCAATCAATACAGCCGAAGCTTTCTTTATTTCGCACACACAGTGCCATTCACCTTTGTCTCAATTCTAAGTACGCACACTTATTGCCATATTTCTCAAATCCACATATAGCATTACCAATTCATCAAAAACATATATTCATTCATTACATAATACATGAATACAATTTAAACGATTCGTATTATACACGAACTTACTTTGGACGTCGAAATAACAAAACAAGTCGATCAATCGAGCACTTTATCTTGCCCTCGATATCGATCCAAATCTCTCTTTTCTTGGTCTATACATATTCAAAATTAACTCATTCAATCACCAAATTATTCAATTTAGTCCAAACACATATATTTAGGGGATTTTACAAAATAGCCCTCACATTTTCACATTTCGACAATTAAGTCCCTATTTCATAAAGTCATCAAATACACATAATTTCACTTCACACATGCCTAGCCAAATTTTCCTTATGCTCATACAAGCCCATATATTTCATTTATTTCACATTTTAGTCCCCCAATTTCTCATTTTCACAATTTAGTCCAAAATAGCCAATTTTATCAAAAATTCAAATACAAACTATGTTAACCCAACCTTAAGCTTTCATATTTCACCAACTATCAACACAAAGCTCATATATTCATCAATGGCACACCTCAAAATCTTCATCAAATTCTAAAATTAAAGCATGGGCTTAAGAGAACACGAAGCAACGATCACAAAATATAGAAATCATCAAAAACTGAGTTAAAAACACATACCAATTGAAGCTCACAAGTGCCGAATATCACAAAGCTCTAAACCCTTCTTTTTCTTTCAATATTCGGTGGTGATAAGATGATAAAATGGCCACCAAATGTTTTTGTTTTATTTAATATTAACTTAATTAACATTTTACAATTTTACCCTTAATAAATATTAATAATAACACCAAAAACTATGCCATTATCATCCACTTACTATCAATTTGTTTAATAACAACCTAAGGACCTTTCATTTAATATGCCATGCCAAATAAGCACTTTAACAATCAGCACACAGCTTTTGCATTTTATGCGATTAAGTCCTTTTTTTATAAATTAAGCACACAAGCAATAAAATTCTCACATAGAATTTTCGCACATGCTTAATCACACACTGTAAACACGAAAAATAATATTAAAATATTTTTTTTGACCTCGAATTTGTGGTCCCGAAACCACTATTCCGACTAGGGTCTAAACTAGGCTATTACAACTCTCCCCCCCTTAGGGATTTTTGTCCCCGAAAATCTTACCAGTGAATAAGTTTGGATATTGCTCTCTCATAACATCTTCAGGCTCCCACGTAGCCTCTTCAACTCCGTGTTTGTGCCACAACACTTTCACTAAAGGAATTTTCTTATTTCTCAACTCTTTAATATCTCGTGCCAAAATTCAGATCGGTTCTTCACTATACGATAAATCTGACTGAATCTCAACCTCAGTAGGAGCAATCACATGAGATCGATCAGACCTGTATCGTCGAAGCATTGATACATGGAACACATTATGAATTTTCTCTAACTCAGGTGGCAACAACAACTTATAAGCAACTGGCCCAATTCGTTTAATGATCTCATACGGCCCGATGAACCTCAGACTCAATTTGCCTTTTCTTCCAAAACGAAGTACTTTCTTCTATGGAGATACTTTCAAAAACACTTTATCATCGATCTTAAATTCAATATCTTTCCGTTTCAAGTCTGCGTACGACTTCTGACGATCTGATGCAACTTTCAGACTATCGCGAATCACTTTCACTTTTTGTTCAGTCTTTTTTATCAAATCGACCCCGTGTATCTTATTCTCACTAAGCTCAGTCCAATACAATGGTGTTCTGCATTTACGGCCATAAAGAGCCTCATATGGTGCCATTTTGATGCTAGATTGAAAACTGTTATTGTATGCAAACTCAATCAACGACAAATGTTTTTCCCACGTACTTTCAAACTCAAGGATGCAACATCTCAACATATCCTCAAGAATCTGAATAATCTGCTCGGATTGACCATCCATTTGCGAATGAAATGCAGTACTGAAATGTAGTTTTGTGCCTAGAGCCTCTTGTAATTTCTTCCAAAACCGCGAGGTAAATCTTGGATCTCAATCAGATATAATAGATAATGGTACCCCATACAGTCTCACAATTTCAGAAATATACAATTCGACTAAGTTATCAAGTGAATAATCTGTTCTCACCAGAACAAAATGAGCTGATTTCGTCAATCTGTTAACTATCACCCAAATTGCATCTTTTTTTCTCGGAGATAAAGGCAATCTCGACACAAAGTCCATTGTGATTCTCTCCCATTTCCACTCAGGAATCATGATCGGTTGTAACAAACCGGATGGAACCTGATGTTCAGCTTTAACTTGCTGACAAATTAAACATCACAAAACAAACTCTGAGATATCCCGTTTCATACCATGCCACTAATAAAAATGTTTCAGATCATTATACATTTTCGTACTTCCCAAATGAACGGACAAATGACTATTGTGAGCTTCGTTCGAAATAAACTGAATCAACTTTAATTTCTCAGAATACAAATCCAATCTTGGAATCTCAAACAATCCTCATCATCAACTCGAAATTCTGAATCACAATTCGAACCACACTGATTTCATTTTGCCATCATCTCACCATCACTTTTCTGGGCATTACAAATCTGACGTATAAACATAGGCTTTACTTTTAGCTCAGCCAAAACTGAACCATCTTCACACAGATCTATTTGAGCATTCATCGCACGTAATGCAAACAGTGATTTTTGACTCAATGCATCAGCAACAACATTTGCTTTACCCGGATGATAATCTATCACAAGCTCGTAGTCTTTCAACAATTCTAACCATCTTCTCTGTCGTAGATTTAGGTCTTTCTGAGTCATTAAATATTTTATACTTTTATGATCTGAGAATACATGGCATTTTTCACCAAAAAGATAATGACACCAAATCTTCAATGCAAACACGATTGCGGCTGGCTCAAGGTCATGTGTCAGATAATTCTTTTCATGCGGTTTCAATTGTCTCGAATCATAGGCTATAAATTTACCTTCCTGCATCAAAACACATCCCAGTTCGTTCAATGAAGCATCACTATAAATCACAAACTCTATACCCGATTCTGGCTGTACCAAAACTGGAGCTTCAGTCAAAAGGGCTTTCAACTGATCAAAGCTTTTCTGACATTTTTTAGACCATTCAAATTTCACATCTTTCTGAAGCAATCTAGTCAACAGAGTCGCAATCATCAAAAAGCCTTTTACAAACCGTCGATAATAACCAGTAAGTCCCAGAAAACTACGAACTTCAGACACATTTCTAGGCGGCTTCCACTCCAAAATAGCTGAAATCTTGCTCGGGTCAACTCGTATACCAGATGCCGACACAATATGTCCCAGAAAACTAACTTCACACAACCAGAATTCACATTTGCTAAATTTTGCATACAATTGCTTATCTCGCAAAGTTTGTAGCACAATCCTCAGATGTTCAGCATGCTCAATTTCATCACGCGTATAAATCAAAATGTCATCAATGAATACAACAAAAAATCAATCTAAATACGATTTGAAAATTCTGTTCATCAAATCCATAAAAACAGCAGGAGCACTTGTTAGTCCGAAAGGCATAACTAAAAACTCATAATGCCCGTTCCTCATTCTGAAAGCAGTTTTTGGAATGTCTGAATCTTTTACTCGCAATTGATAATATCTCGATCTCAGATCTATCTTTGAAAACACAGAAGCTCCTTTCAGCTGATCGAATAAATCATCAATTTTAGGCAGAGGGTATTTGTTCTTTATTGTCATTTTGTTTAACTGACGATAATCAATACACATTCTCATTGTGCCATCTTTCATTTTCACAAACAACAAAGGAGCACCCTAGGGCGAGAAACTCGGTCGTGCAAATCCTCTATCTGTCAACTCTTGCAACTGAGATTTCACCTCTTTCAATTCTGTCGGTGCCATTCTATACGGCGCTATTGAGATAGGAGTCGTTCCCGGCACTAAGTCAATGCCAAACTTAATTTCTTGTATTGGAGGTAATCCCGATAGTTCTTCAGGAAATACATCACGGAACTCACAAACCACAGGCACAGATTTAAATTTCTTTTCAATCGATTTCGAATCAATCAGATAGGAAAAATAAGCTTCATAACCCTTTTTTACATAACTATGAGCTTTCATCACTGAGATCACAGACGGTAATCCATTCAAATCGTTTGATTCAATCCAAACTATTTCATCATTCTGACTTCTCAATTCAATACTCTTCCGTTTACAATTCACAGTAGCACTATGCAAGGTTAGCCAATCCATACCAAAAATTATATCAAATTCATCAAAGGGTAGCAGCATTAGATTAGCCAGAAAATAAGTATCTCGAAACATCAATGGACAATTCTTGTATACTTTGTCAACCAAGACACTTTTACCTAAGGGGTTCGATACTCTAATTACGAACTCAGTAGACTCAACTGGTAGAGTCTTACTGGATGCTAAGTTCATGCATATATACGAATGAGTAGACCCTGGATCTATAAATGCAATCACATCAGTACCAAATAGAGTAAAAGTACCAGTTATGACATCTGGAGATGTCACTTCTTCACGAGCACGAATAGTATAAGTTCGGGCAGGTGCTCTCGCCTCGGATCTCACAGCTGTATCTGTTGTCCTTCTCTGGCTACCACTCACATTTTCGGTGTAACGCACTGAATTTGGGCCTAGAAGAAATGGGCCTTGAGTATGGGAATAGCTAGGAGACTACACGTATGTATTTGGATGTGCAAGGAAAGTACATAAATAAATGACTGTTTGAGTGGCTAAGTGTACTGAGAGTGTAGGCGAAGTCTTGGGTTCCAGCCCTGGCTTTTTGTAAAATTTTGGTTTTCTCTTAAGTGAACCTTGGTGTTAGCATGTAGGCTTTAAAAGAAATTGTGTTGTAATTATGACACAAAAAGAGCCTGTGGTGTAGTGGCAAGGTGGCGTGTGGGGTTCTCTTGAGGTCTAAGGTTCAAGTCATGGCAAGGTAAAAAGAGTATTTATTTTTCTCTTTTTCCATGTGAGAAGCAGAAGTCGACTAGAACTCTGCAAAGTTGGAATTTGAATTGGTCAAGGAGAAGTTTGTGGAGAGGATGATGGAGGAATTTGGATAAAGTTCAAATTGGATGGTTGAGAGATTTGTGGAGGGATGTTGGGAGAGATTAAGGGAGGAAAAAGAGGAGTTTGAAGGGGAGTAGAATTGTGCTGAATGGGTAATTGGAGACTCATGAATTCGGCTATGATTACCTCTTCTTTTCATTTTTACCTATTTGGTTTCAGTTTTGTCTGCTTGAAGGCCGATTGTGGTAAAGGTGCGTTCGAGTTTTTGCATTTTGGGACCCTTTTTATTTATTCTTTGGTAATCGATTCCTTTTCCCTTTGTACCGCAGTTTGTGAGAGATTTCAAGTGTCGATCAGTTTTGGCAATTCTCTTCCTCTCCTTGCATCTAGAGTTTCTTTTGGGCTGATTCTCTCTTCTTCTCTCCCCCACTCTCGAGTTTTGGTGACTTCGTTTTTCCCTCTCACTTAAACACTTTGCTCTGGCCGATTATTTCCTCTCCTCCTCTTTTTCATTTCTTTCGGCTTTGGCCTTGGTACATGACTGATTCTTTCCTTCTTCAGCCTTTACTTTTTCATTTTGGTTTTCGATTTGACATCTATTCTCTGGCAACCGGTGAGTATTCTCGACTCTTTCTTGTATTTTTTTCAAGCCATCTCTCTCTACACTATTGAAAGCTGAATACTTCTTTCTCCTATTGATTCTCTTGTTGCCGATTGTGTTCTGCAGGTTCTAGAATTTCGTGAGGAGTGAATGAGTACTCAAGAAATACTGAAGCATTTTGAAACATTCCTTTCGTCATTCGTCTGAAGGTAACCCTGTTGCTATTATTGTGCTCAATTTAGAGTGTGTTGGTTGTATCTTTTGTTGTGGTCGAATATTACTTTCCTTTACCTAAGGGTTTTGTGAGTATGACCAACCTTTGGGTTTAGGCAATCGTGTCTAATAGGAGTGCACTTGTAACATAGATATTCGACAAGCAACGGGTGATCAATCCTAACCAGCGATCTAAGTGGGCTAAGCTACATCTGTCGATCAAGGCAAGTATTAAATGATTTTGGATAGTGGTATTGAAAGGGATTATCTAAATCCTATTGATTAAGAGACTGATGGTGTATCGTGGTTGATTAGGTTTAGAGTTCTCGTGGATCTTAGCACATTTTCACAAATAGGTGTGTAACCACACTATCTTTTCTGTGAATCGGCAAAAGCCAAAAAGCTGAAAAGCCGAAACTTTGGCATTTGAGGCCTCACGAGCGTGCGATCGCTCGTGTGGTAAACCGAGCCCACAAATCATGGCGATAGACTATAGAGGCCACCATGAGTGTTCTCGTGCTCTTGGGCCGATATGGGCCTCGTTTGGCTAAAATGGGCCGTGTGGGCCCACTAGGCTCGTGGGCCCAACACGGACAAAATCCTCGATAATTGGAAATCATTGGACTGGGCTACGTTGTTCGCATAGCCGTGACTGAATTTGGGCTAGATGGGCCACACGAGCGTGTGGGCCCACTTGGGCCGAATATTAGACCTTGGGCCCATTTACATCATTTTGATCATATAGGTTATCGGTGCTGCTCGGGGTGACTGTGGACCTTTGGAAAGGTCGTTATCTACACTGAAACCCTAAAATAGGTAAAATGACCAAAATACCCCTAAAGGGTAAAATTACTATTTTACCACTAATAGATGGAAATTACCATTTTACCCCTAGAGGTAAGTCGACTGATTAATGTATATTATTATATGACTGTACTGGGTAGGACATACTGCATACACGAGATATTTATGACATGGCATACTGCATGGGGTTGGGATACTTTATGGAGGAAGTGTATCATTCGTGTGGCTTTGCCGTAAATATCATATCGGCGCCTTTGCCGCGATATCGAGCATCGCGACTCTGCTGCAATCACATTCATCGTGGCTTTGCCACATATCACATATCGCGCTCTCTGCTGCGTTATTATCTTGCAACTATCTTTGCAATATTGGTGTGTTGGTCGGGTGGGTCGATTTTATCCCCACATGATGGGTTGGTTGAATGGTACGGTGGTGTGTTGGTTTGGATTGGGGTGGGTTGCATATGTGCACCATACTCGATCTTCATTATGGGTCATGACCCAAATGATATTATTTTGGGCTTTGGCCCACATATACTCTGGAATCGAATCTGCATCACATTATTAAAGGGCTCGTGCCTGCATCGATTCTATTTTTTTATATTGACTGTTTCTTTAATAAGGGGATTACACACTGAGTTTTTCGTAAACTCACCCCGTTTTTAACCTTTCAGGTAATCCCTAGCGTTAGACAGTGCGGAGCTGCGAGGGACTCGGAGAGGGCCACACAACTGCGCATGTTTTATTCTGTTTTGCTCATTTACTTAAGCACTTTGATTTTGATTCGTGTTGTAATAAGGCCTCTATAATTTCTGGATTTTAAATTTGGGATTTTATTGATTGTGATTTATATCTGCTAGAAGTAGAACACGATTTTCTAAAATAATAACTATTTTCAAATGCTACATTTCCGTAACTCAATTTTTAAATATCACATTTTCGTAAATCATCTGTTTTAAATTAAGCTTCCACAACAAATAAGGTTTTAAAGGTAATAATGTTTTGAAAGGGAATAACTTTTTAATAAACCACGATTGAAAATAATCAAACGCAAACTGAGGTTTTGTACAAGTTTTAAATGGCAAGAAGTTTGAAATTTCAAGAAGTGTTTTCAATGAAAACATGGTTTTCGAAAAACACTTCAATGTGACATGCCAGATTTGGCCATAACGTATAGGCTGAGTTTGGGGTGTTATATTTTGTGGTATCAGAGCAAAGTTGCAAAACTCGGCTGGGGAATGGGTTTTTAAATTTTTGGATTTCAAGAGGTTGTTTTCAAACATGTAAAGTGTTTTAAGATATTTCTTCTGTAAAGTGTGGCACACCGAGTCTCCAACGTCGAATCCGTAAGTTTTCTGAATACTTTTGTCTGTTTAGAAACTGAAATACAGTAAGTTAGGAAGTACTGTGACTACTTTAGAAATTAGACTATACCACTCTAGATAGAGCAAACTGAAACTATAGGAAACTGAAAAACTGTAGTGAAACTTCGATCTGCATAAAACTGTTAGTTCTGATAAAATGGGAATAGACAATGGGCACAAGAGATACACGCGAACATGGTTCAAGAGGCTATAATAATGTTTTGAAATTAGAGTGCACAGCGAGAGCGTGGTGGTGAAGTCTGTGTGGTACGACTATTCTGACAGTTGGAAATTTCGGGGACTAAATTTCTTTAAGGAGGGGTGAATTGTAACGCCCTGAATTTGGGCCTAGAAGAAATGGGCATTGAGTATGGGAATAGCTAGGAGACTGCACGTAGGTATTTGGATGTGCAAGGAAAGGACATAAATAAATGACTGCTTGAGTGGCTAAGTGTACTGAGAGTGTAGGCGAAGTCTTGGGTTCCAGCCCTGGCTTTTTGTAAAATTTTGATTTTCTCTTAAGTGAACCTTGGTGTTAGTATGTAGGCTTTAAAATAAATTGTGTTGTAATTATGACACAAAAAGAGCCTGTGGTGTAGTGGCAAGGTGGCGTGTGGGGTTCTCTTGAGGTCTAAGGTTCAAGTAATGGCAAGGTAAAAAGAGTATTTATTTTGCTCTCTTGCCATGTGGGAAGCAGAAGTGTAACAGTCTGGTTTAGACCCTAGTCGAAATAGATGTTTCGGGACCACAAATCTGAGTCTAAATATTATTTTAATATTATTTTCTGTGCCCTTGATATGTGATTAAGCATGTGTTAAAATTCTGTAAGTTAATTTATCCGTTTGAGTGCTTAATTTGATAAAAGGATTAAATTGCATTAAATGCAAAACTAGCATGCTCTTTTTTAAAGTACCTATGTGTTGTGGCTTTTAAAAGAGGAGGCCTTATGAGGAAATTAGACCACTACTAAGTTAGTGGATGATTAAAAGACATGAGTGACCTTATGCTTATATGTTACTAAATGTTCATTAAAAAAGTTAATTTAGTAATTAGATTGATATTATAATAATAATAAAACAAAAAGAAGAAAGTGTTCATCTTTTATTCATTCATCTAGCCGAATATTAAAAGAAAAGAAAGAAAAGAGTGAGCAAGAGTTCCGGCCACGGTTTAGGCTTGATTCAAGGTTAGTTTTTGATTCGTTTTCGATAATTTCTACGTTTTTGCAATCGTTGCTTTGTATGTTATAAAAACCATGTTATAATTTGAAGAATTGATGATGTTTATGAGATGTGTCATTGATGAAATGGTGAGCTTTGTGATGAATATTAGTGTTAAATGAAAGATATGTGTTTAATGAACATGTTTTGTTCTTGAATTTTTGATGAATTTAGCTAATTAAGGCTAATTTGTGAAAATATCATTTTGAGGGACTAAATTGTTAATTTGATGAAATGTATGGACTTGTATGAGAGACATGAATATTCGGCTAAGCATGGGTATATGGAAATTTTGTGTAATTTGTGATTTTGTGAATTAGGGACTAAATTGTCCAAATGTGAAATGTGAGGGCTAATTTGCAAATTGCCCTAAATATGTGTTCTTTGGATGAAATGAATGAGCTAGTGAATAAAAGGGTTAAATTTGAATATTTATAGATCAAGAACCAAAGAAAACGGATTTAGATCGCGGGAAAGCTAAAGTAGACGAATAACCGAATCCGATCAACCATCCGAATCCGAGGTAAGTCAATATACGAATAAATGGATTTGTATTGAATCATATATGTTCATTTGACTATTGATAAGGATGAATGCATATGAGATATTGTATACTTAAATTTCGAGATAGAATCGACGTGGTGTCAATGTCTGAGAAGTCTCGTTTGAACCTAGGAATAGATAGGATAGTATATGTCATGACATAAGTGTCCGATATGTGATATCATGTAAGACCACGTCTGGGACATTGGCATTGATTCGAGATTTCATGTAAGACCATGTCTAGGACGTTGGCATCGATATGAGATTTTGTGTAAGACCACGTCTGGGACGTTGCCATCGATATGAGATATACGTGTAAGACCATGTCTGGGACATTGGCATCGTATTGATTTGTGTAAGACCCTGTCTGGGACAGTGGCATCAATATCTGGTTCATGTAAGACCACGTCTAGGACGTTGGCATTGTACGAATGTTCCGATCACTATGAGTATCCTATAAGATTCCAAACGGTTCAATGGGCAAGTCTGAGAAACGAACGATTATGTGAGTTGTACATTTGTTTCAGGTACGTTGATACATATGCTTTGTATAAGCATGAAAGGTGAGTAAATATGTGCATTGATGCAAAGAAACATTTGAGATATATGTGTGTTTGAGATATGATCAAATGAGATATTTGCGATATGATGAATTGGTAAGAAATGGCAAATCAAGTGAACTCAAGAGATTATTCATGTGCTTGTAAAGATGATATGTTAATGAATTCAAATGGCTATGCTTATGAATGATTTATGCTAAGTTTTTTTTGTATATGGCTTACTAAGCTTTTTGAAAGCTTACTCTGTGTGTGTACTTACTCTATTTACAGATCATCGAACCTACTGAAGGCTCGGGGACCGTCGAGGATCGTCATCACACTACTCAACTCATTTTGGTACCTTTTGGAAATGTATTTTCTAAGTATGGCATGTATAGGCTAGTGATTTGGTATATGTTTGAGATGTAAATACCCATGTGATTTGGCTATTTAAATGTTGGTAATGTGCATGAGTAAATATGGCATTTGATGCATGTTTTGGTATGGCTTGATGGCAATGAAATAGCATCATGAATGGTAAGCTTGTGGATTAATTGATGCCTTAGTGTTTTAATGAGGTAATGATTGAATTATACTTGGATTCACATGGAAGTTGATTGTACAAATTAGCATGTTTAGAAATGAGATTGAATGGAATAATATGATGACCATTTGGTATGTTTTTGGTTGCCATTTGATTGTGGAAATAGACTTGTTATGCTTGTAGGTATGACCCTAGTGTGGGTGGCATATTGGCCTTGCAAAGGGCCTATTATGCATACATGGTTGTGGCACACGGGCGTGCCTGGTGACCGTGGGATTAAGTCAGTAGCTAGCCCAAGTGTGCACGGCCATGGTACACAGACGTGCCTGGTAGCTGTGTGAATAAGTTAGTATCTAGCCTAAGAGTACACGGTCTTGGTACACGGGCGTGCCTGGTGACCGTGGGAATAAGTCAGTATACATGCTCTGTTTTGGCACGACCAGGACAGATGGATGTGTCTAGTAGCCGTGGGAAGCACACGGCGTGACTGCACCAGCGTGTGACCTCTGCAGTGTTCAAAAAGTTTTAAATTTCTGATAATTTCCGTATGTGTTCGTTTTAGTCCCGACCTTTTTCTAAAGCATACTTAAGGTCTCGGTGATCTATCTAAGGGACAATGTGATTGCTATTGATGACTTGTATTATGAAATGTCTGTAAAAGTTTCTGATCTGTCTGGTAACGCCTTTAACCCTAATCTAGCGACGGTTACGGGTTAGGGGTGTTACATTTGGTTGGTATCATAGCTACGGTTTAGTCGATTCTCGAACTAACGTAGCGTATCAGAGTCTAGCTATACATGCCATATATCTGAACTGTGATAGTGTGATGAATCCTGACGTGAAAAATGTGATTTTCATATAGTAATGGATCCTGAAAGAGCCGTAGCTGACGATGTAGAAAGCAATGCGCCTGCTCCCGCTCAAGGGACAACGCCCTCTGATCCGAGACCGGCTACGAGCAGTTATGAGGGAGAAGCTAAACAAGCTTTCTTCCAGATGATGAGTGAGTGGTTCACTCAATTTGTGAGAAATAAACCGACTATTTCACAACCTCTACTCCCGGTTAATCCCCCTCAGACTTCAGTTGTGCCTCCGGTTATGTATCCGAATCTATTGAATAAGCCTCCAGTAGATAAAATCTGCAAGTATGGGGCTGAAGAGTTCAGGGCTACCAGTGATGATGATGTTGAGAGAGCCGAGTTTTGGTTAGAAAACACAATTCGGGTATTTGATGAAATGTCACTGAGTCCCGAGGAATGCATAAAGTGTGTGGTTTCTTTGCTACGAGACGCGGCCTATCAGTGGTGGAAAACTCTGATTTCTATTGTTCCGAAAGAACGGGTGACATGGAACTTCTTTCAGATTGAGTTCCGGAAGAAATACATCAGTGAGAGATTTATTGATAAGAAACGAAAGGAATTTCTGGATTTGAAACAGGGCTGTATGTCTGTCACTGAATACGAATGAGAGTTCGTGAGATTGAGTCAGTATGCTCGTGAATGTGTATTTACCGAGGCAATAATTTGCAAAAGATTTGAAGATGGTCTTAACGAAGACATCCGTTTACTTGTTGGAATTCTGGAAATAAAAGAATTTGTGGTACTTTTTGATCGAGCATGCAAAGTCGAAACCCTCGGGAAAGATAAAAGGAAAGCTGAGTCTGAAGCTAGAGATGTGAGAAAGATATTTCAGAGTAGATCATTTCAGTCTACTTCGAAGAAATTCAGAGATGAACAAAGTCATTCGAGAACAAATATCTGTTGCCCAGGATTGACGATTTGTTTGATCAGTTAAAAGGAGCCACTGTGTTTTCTAAGATTGATCTGAGATAGAGATATTACCAGTTGAGAGTAAAAGATTCAGACATTCCGAAAACTGCTTTCAGAATGAGGTAAGGGCATTATGAGTTTTTAGTTATGCCTTTCGGACTAACGAATGCTCCTGCTGTTTTTATGGATCTGATGAACATAATTTTTAGACCGTACCTAGATCGATTTGTTGTTGTATTCATTG
This sequence comes from Gossypium sturtianum, assembly GCA_025698515.1. Lineage (NCBI taxonomy): Eukaryota > Viridiplantae > Streptophyta > Magnoliopsida > Malvales > Malvaceae > Gossypium > Gossypium sturtianum. The sequence goes on from CM046943.1 coordinate 18,292,618, forward strand.
ACGACATTTTGATTTATTCACAGGATGAGACTGAACATGCTGAACATCTGAGAATTGTGTTGCAAACTCTACGAGAAAAGCAATTATACGCAAAATTCAGTAAATGTGAATTCTGGTTGCGTGAATTCAGTTTTCTGGGACATATTGTATCAGCCTCTGGAATACGAGTTGGTCCGAGCAAGATTTCTGCTATTTTGGAATGGAAACCTCCAAAAAATGTGTTTTAAATTCGTAGCTTTCTGGGACTCGCTGGTTATTATCGTCGATTTGTAAAAGGGTTCTCGATGATAGCTACTCCATTAACTAAATTGCTTCAGAAAGATGTGAAATTTGAATGGTCTGATAAATGTCAGAAAAGCTTTGATCAGTTGAAAACTCATAATATGAAGCTCCAAAGTAGTAGTCTGAACGAGTAATCGAGCAAAGAGTTTGTGATTTATAGTGATGCTTCGTTGAATGGTCTGGGATGCGTACTAATGCAAGAAGGAAAAGTCATAGCTTATGCCTCGAGACAACTGAAGCCTCATGAAAAGAATTATCCGACACACGACCTTAATCTAGCCGCGATTGTGTTCACATTAAAGATTTGGCGACATTAACTGTTTGGTGAAAAATGTCATGTGTTTTCAGATCATAAAAGTTTGAAGTATCTGATGACCCAGAAAGATTTAAATCTGCGAGAGAGAAGATAGCTAGAACTGTTGAAAGACTATGAGCTTGGGATAGATTATCACCCGGGTAAAGCAAATGTCGTTGCTGATGCAATGAGTAGGAAATCATTGTTTGCACTATGTGCTTTGAATGCTCAGTTAGATCTGCCTGATGATAGTTCAATGATAGCTGAATTAAAAGTGAAACCGTTGTTTTTACAGCAGATATGTGATGCTCAGAAAGTTGATAATGAAATAATAGTGAGGCGAGCTCAGTGTGATTCGAATTCCGATCCTGAATTCCAAGTGGATGATGGTGGTTGCTTGAGATTTCGAAATCGAATATGTGTTCCGAGAAACCCAGAGTTGATTTAGTTGATTTTGAATGAAGCACATAACAGTCGTTTATCTGTTCATCCGGAAAGTACAAAGATGTACCGTGATCTAAAGCAACACTATTGGTGGTCTGGTATGAAACGAGACATTTCTAACTTTGTTTCGAAATGTTTTGTTTGTCAGCAAGTTAATGCTGAACATCAGGTTCCGTCCGGTTTGTTACAACCGATTCTGATTCCTGAATGGAAATGGGACAGAGTGACAATGGATTTTGTTTCGGGATTGCCTCTGACTCCGAGAAAGAAAGATGCGATTTGGGTTGTAGTTGATCGATTGATGATATCTGCCCATTTCATTCCGGTACGATCTGATTACCCACTCGATAGATTAGCTAAGCTTTATATTTTTGAGATTGTGAGATTGCACGGGGTACCATTGTCTATTGTGTCTGATAGAGATTCGAGGTTTACATCAAGGTTCTGGAAAAGATTGTAAGAAGCTTTAGGCACGAAATTGCATTTCAGTACTGCTTTTCATCCACAAACGGATGGCCAGTCTGAACGGTTTATTCAGATTCTTGAGGACATGTTGAGATGTTGCATCCTTAAATTTAATGGTTCGTGGGAACAATATTTGCCATTGATTGAATTTGCGTATAATAATAGTTTTCAGTCGAGTACCAAAATGGAACCAAATGAAGCTTTGTACGGACACAAATGTCGTACACCTCTGTATTAGACCGAGCTCAGTGAATATAAGATACACGGGGTTGATCTGATAAAAGACACTGAACAGAAAGTAAAAATAATCGTGACAGTCTGAAATCAGCATCTGGTCGTCAGAAGTCTTATCCAGACTTGAAACGAAAAGATATAGAATTTGAAATCGGTGATAAAGTACATCTGAAAGTGTCTCCTGGAAGAAAGTACTTCGATTCGAACGTAAAGGCAAATTGAGTCCGAGGTTCATCGGGCCATATGAGATCATTGAGCGTATTGGGCCAGTTGCGTACAGATTATTGTTGCCACCTGAACTAGAAAAGATTCATAATGTGTTTCATGTATCAATGCTCCGTAGATATCGATCCGATCCGTCACATGTGATTGCTCCGTCTGAAATTGAAATCTGATCTGATATGACTTATGAAGAAGAACCGATCCGTATTGTAGCTCATGAAGTGAAAGATTTGAGAAACAAGAAAATTCTATTAGTTAAAGTGTTGTGGCATCGACACGGAGTAGAAGAGGCTACGTGGGAGCCTGAAGAGTCAATGAGACAAGAATATCCGAATCTGTTTAACGGTAAGATTTTCGGGGACGAAAATCCCTAAGGGGGGAGAATTGTAATAATCTGGTTTAGACCCTAGTCGGAATAGTGGTTTTGGGACCACGAATCTGAGTCTGAATATTATTTTAAGATTATTTTCTGTGCCCTTGATATGTGATTAAGCATGTGTTAAAATTCTGTAAGTTAATTTATCCGTTTGAGTGCTTAATTTGATAGAAGGATTAAATTGCATTAAATGGAAAACTAGCATGCTATTTGTTCAAGTTCCTATGTGTTGTGGCTTTTAAAAGAGGAGGCCTTATGAGGCAATTAGACCACTATTAAGTTAGTGGATGATTAAAAGACATTAGTGACCTTATGCTTATATGTTATTTAATGTTTATTAAAAAGGTTAATTTAGTAATTAGATTAATATTATGATAATAATAAAACAAAAAGAAGAAAGTGTTCATCTTTTATTCATTCATCTAGCCGAATATTAAAATAAAAGAAAGAAAAGAGTGAGCAAGAGTTTCGGCCACGATTTAGGCTTGATTCAAGGTTAGTTTTTGATTCGTTTTCGATAATTTCTACGTTTTTGCAATCGTTGCTTTGTATGCTATAAAACCCATGTTATAATTTGAAGAATTGATGATGTTTATGAGATGTGTCATTGATGAAATGGTGAGCTTTGTGATGAATATTAGTGTTAAATGAAATATATGTGTTTAATGAACATGTTTTGTTCTTGAATTTTTGATGAATTTAGCTAATTAAGGCTAATTTGTGAAAATATCATTTTGAGGGACTAAATTGTGAATTTGATGAAATGTATGGACTTGTATGAGAGACATGAATATTCGGCTAAGCATGGGTATATGGAAATTTTGTGTAATTTGTGATTTTGTGAATTAGGGACTAAATTGTCCAAATGTGAAATGTGAGGGCTAATTTGCAAATTGCCCTAAATATGTGTTCTTTGGTTGAAATGAATGAGCTAGTGAATAAAAGGGTTAAATTTGAATATTTATAGATCAAGAACCAAAGAAAACGGATTTAGATCGCGGGAAAGCTAAAGTAGTCGAATAACCGAATCCGATCAACCATCCGAATCTGAGGTAAGTCAATATACGAATAAATGTATTTGTATTGGATCATATATGTTTATTTGACTATTGATAAGGATGAATGCATATGAGATATTGTATACTTAAATTCTGAGATAAAATCGACGTTGTGTCAATGTCCGTGAAGTCCCGTTTGAACCAAGGAATAGATAGGATAGTATATGTCATGACATAAGTGTCCGATATGTGATATCATGTAAGACCACGTCTAGGACGTTGGCATTGATTCGAGATTTCGTGTAAGGCCATGTCTGGGACGTTGGCATTGATATGAGATTTTGTGTAAGACCACGTTTGGGACGTTGCCATCGATATGAGATATACGTGTAAGACCATGTCTGAGACATTGGCATCGTATTGATCCGTGTAAGACCCTGTCTGGGATAGTGGCATCGATATATGGTTACATGTAAGACCACGTCTGGAACGTTGGCATTGTACGAATGTTCCGATCACTATGAGTATCCTATTAGATTCCGAACGGTTCAACGGGTAAGTCTGAGAAACGAACGATTATGTGAGTTGTACATTTGTTTCAGGTACGTTGATACATATGCTTTGTATAAGCATGAAAGGTGAGTAACTATGTGCATTGATGCAAAGAAACATTTGAGATATATGTGTGTTTGAGATATGATCAAATGAGATATTTGCGATATGATGAATTGGTAAGAAATGGCAAATCAAGTGAACTCAAGAGATTATTCATGTGCTTGTAAAGATGATATGTTAATGAATTCAAATGGCTATGCTTATGAATGATTTATGCTAAGTTTTTTTGTATATGGCTTACTAAGCTTTTTGAAAGCTTACTCGTGTGTGTACTTACTCTGCTTTCTGAGATCGTCGAACCCATCAAGGCTCGGGGGACCGCTGAGGATCGTCATCACACTACTCAACTCATTTTGGTACCTTTTGGAAATGTATGTTGTAAGTATGGCATGTATAGGCTAGTGATTTGGTATATGTTTGAGATGTAAATAGCCATGTGATTTGGCTATTTAAATGTTGGTAATGTGCATGAGTAAATATGGTATTTTGTGCATGTTTTGGTATGGCTTGATGGCAATGAAATAGCATCATGAATGGTAAGCTTGTGGATTAATTGATGCCTTAGTGTTTTAATGAGGTGGTGATTGAATTATACATAGATTTACATGGAAGTTGATTGTACAAATTAACATGTTTAGAGATGAGATTGAATGGAATAATATGATGACCATTTGGTATGTTTTTGGTTGCCATTTGATTGTGGAAATAAACTTGTTATGCTTGTAGGTATGACCCTAGTGTGGGTGGCATATTGGCCTTGCAAAGGGCCTGTTAGGCATACACGGTTGTGGCACACGGGCGTGCTTGGTGACCATGGGATTAAGTCAGTAGCTAGCGCAAGTGTGCACGGCCATGGTACACGGACGTGCCTAGTAGCCGTGTGAATAAGTCAGTGTCTAGCCTAAGAGTACACGACCATGGTACACGGGCGTGCCTGGTGACCGTGGGAATAAGTCAGTACACATGCTCTGTTTTGGCACGGCCAGGACAGATGGGTGTGTCTAGTAGCCGTGGGAAGCACACAGCGTGACTGCACGGGCATGTGACCTCTGCAGTGTTCAAAAAGTTTTAAATTTCTGAGAATTTCCGTATGTGTTTGGTATAGTCTCGACCCTTCTCTAAATCATACTTAAGGTCTCGGTGACCTATCTAAGGGACACTGTGATTGCTATTGATGACTTGTATTATGAAATATCTGTAAAAGTTTTTGATCTGTCTGGTAACGCCTTTAACCCTAATTCAGCGATGGTTACGGGTTAGGGGTGTTACAAGAAGTTGACTAGAATTCTGCAAAGTTGGAATTTGAATTGGTCAAGGAAATGTTTGTGGAGAGGATGATGGAGGAATTTGAATGAAGTTAAAATTGGATGGTTGAGAGATTTGTGGAGGGATGTTGGGAGAGATTAAGGGAGGAAAAAGAGGAGTTTGAAGGGGAGTAGAATTGTGCTGAATGGGTAATTAGAGGCTCATGAATTCGGCTATGATTGCCTCCTCTTTTCATTTTTACCTATTTGGTTTCGGTTTTGTCTGCTTGAAGGCCGATTGTGGTAAAGGTACGTTCCGTTTTTTGCATTTTGGGACCCTTTTTTTATTCTTTGGTTACCAATTTCTTTTTCCTTTGTACCGAAGTTTGTGAGAGATTTCAAGTGTCGATCGGTTTTGGCAATTCTCTTCCTCTCTTTGCATCTAGAGTTTCTTTTGGGCCGATTCTCTCTTCTTCTCTCCCCACTCTCGAGTTTTGGTGACTTCGTTTTTCCCTCTTACTCAAACACTTTGCTCTGGCCGATTATTTCCTCTCCTCCTCTTTTTCATTTCTTTCGGCTTTGGCCTTGGTACATGACCGATTCTTTCCTTCTTCAGCCTTTACTTTTTCATTTTGGTTTTCTATTTGACATCTATTGATCGTGTGTCAAGAGTCTTAATATTTATAAAATGAATGATCGAGCCTAGAAACTAATTATCACCACGATTGAGGCAAGTGTACCTATCGAACAGTAGTATAGCTTAGTGGCAAGACCAGAATGTCGAACCCAAAGGAACCAAAAGTACTAATATTGACTTTCTTTTTATTATTTAGCCTAAGAATTAAGGGATTTGTTGTTTATTCTAAAGTTAACTAACTACTAAGCTAAAAACGCTAAGACACAGAGAATGAATTGGGGAAAATACTTGTGGGAAAAAAAACAATTGATGAAGACAATACGCAAGGAAGAATCCACCTAGACTTCACTTGTTATTTAACTCTGAACCAGACGATTTATTCACTTGACTTTATCCCTAGGATTCCCTAATTTATATTAATACCTCTCTCAAGGCTACTAACGTCTAACCCTAGGTTGATTAATTGAAATATCTTTCTAATTAAAACCCCTAGGATTGCATTAACTCGATCTATGGACTCCCATATTAGGTTTGACCCTAATCCGGCAGATTTTCGTCATCCTATCTCTAGGGTTGCGATCAACTCCGTTTAACTATGCTAGATCTACTCTTAAACAGGGAATATTCCTCCACTTCCTAAGCATATCAATACTTGAATCAATATCCTGAAATATCAAAACAAGAATTAAGAACACATAGTTAAGAACAAATCAAGTATTTATCATATAGTTCAGAAAACAATAACAAGATCCGTCTTAGGTTTCATCCCCCTCAGGTATCTGAGGGGTTTAGTTCATAATCATAAAAGAATGCATCTCAGAAGAAAATATAAAACAAAACATAAGAAAAACCTAAAACCCCCTGAAGGAATTGAAGGAGAGACCTCCATCTTGAGTATGATTTCGACTTCTTGAGATGAATCAACTGGCTTTCTTCGAGTAAATCCCACAATTCTGACCTCTCTGGCTTGGCTCCTTAGCCTAGCTGGACGCCCCCTCAAGGTTGGCCTTTAGGGTGTTTATATAGGCTTTTGGAATGTCTTTCTTTGCCTCTAAGCACCCTATTCCGAGTGAAATTCCTCTTTGTAACGGTAGGGACACGCCCGTGCAACACTCCCGTGTGAACCGAATCCAGGCCGTGGTCGAGCCTGCTAAAGGGGCACGGCCGTGTGGCTTGGGCCCAGGCCATGTTGATTTCCTATTTTGGCCCATTTGGTCCATTTTTAGCCCGTTTCTCGTTCTTTTCATCCTCCTATGCTTCCCTAAGTATAAAACATGAAATTAAAGGATTAGGAGCATCAAATTCCACAATTCAAAGGATAAATCATCCAAAAAGCATGCTAAATGTGGGATTAAAATATGTATAATTTATGGTTTATCAAAACCCCCACACTTAAGCATTTGCTTGTCCTCAAGCAAAATTCCCAATTCACGATTAAAATTAACTCCCCTTAATTCATAATCTTCATCAATAATGTTTCATCATAATCCATAGGTAATTCATACATTGATAATTTAACCAGAAGGTTCCTAAAGATTCAAACAATCAAAGTCATAGTTTTTATAGCTTGAAAACATAGGTGTTTCCCCTGATCTAAATAATTACCTCTAATTCAAAATCAACAAGGGTTGACTTCCTCACTAAAGATTCACTCAAATCACTCGAAGTGTTTAAGGTTCAGGAAAAAGCACTCGTAAGTCAAACATGAAAAGTTAATCCCATAGGCTTGCATGAAAATCAAATCTCCACCACTATAATATGAGATGATACACAAATCAAAAGGTCTTTAAAAAAAGGTTGTAACGGGGCTTGGGTTAAAGGTGTGGATAAAGGCTGAATTAGAGGGTTAGAATCGAGATTGACTTGACAAATTACCTAACTAGAAACAACAAAGTGATAATAAATAATTACATCAATTGAAAACTTGTAATACTAATAACACGAGCTTATTCCAAAGATGTGAATTTAACTGTTTTAAGCTCATAGAACATAGAACTAATAATGAATAGATTTTCTAACTTTTTTTAAGAACAAATCAAGTAAAAAAAGATGGATTCAACTACTGAAATGAATAAAATAATTAGGCAACTGATCAAATCAAATCTCGATATAAGGGTGTCAAAAGAAATGGTGATAACAAATACAAGATGGGTTTTGAGTTAATATTAGTGGGTGAGTCAATAAAAGGGTTGTTAGGATCAAAGGGGTTCACTAGGGGTTAATTATGAGGGTAGGCTTTTAGTGGAGTAAGTGGGCTAAAACCTAAGTGCCTTCATCATCTTAGTATATCAAATCAAAGGTGTGGTCTCGACATGTATAATTGAAACAAGTTCTAGAATAACAAATCAATGTTGACACACTCATAATCAATAAAGTGAGCATGAAAAAAGAATATGCTCTGAAAGGCTCAAGATCTCACAGAAAATTATGGGCTTTTGATGTCAATATTGTAAATTTCAAACTTCAAGGTAATAATTAGATTCAGGTAGACAACCTAACAAATTTTTAATTCTGAAAATAAACTCATCATGCTTGATTCTGTAGTCTCCTAAAGTTTAAATCATCACTGCATAATTATCAATGACTTAATCCAAAACATATCAATAAAAATAATAAATCAAAGGAAATTTCATTCTAATAGTAACATGAGGAAATTTACTTAAGAAAAAGACATAATTCAGGGATTTGAGAATAATGAAAAAAGTTAGGCACTTTTCGCGATAAAATTCACCCCCACACTTAAGATGTACATTGTCCTCAATGTAAAAATATATCAATTGTAATAAGAAAAGCACAAGATAGGGAAAGATGTGAAACTTCCTGAATTTTGGATGGAGCCAGAGAAAAAAATCGGGGAAGTTCAAGCCGAGTTGGGGGAAGACATTCCTATGGCGGCGGTGCCTATGGTCGTTATGGGGTGATTCCCAAGCAGCCTGAAGAACCTAAAACCAAGAAACTAGAATAAAATAAATTAAATTAAGCATAAGAGAGTCAAAGAGAAGGAAAATAAAGGAGAAGAGAAAAACATAGGTAAAATAATTGGACTCAAATGTCCTTGGCTTGTTGGGTCGATGAAGCGTACCGCATGAACTTATGTAGATCACTCCTCGCACGGAGACTGTGCTAGGGTCCTTTCGCTTCTTCGACATGGGTAAGGTGAAAATGGAGAGTTTGGGACAGGAGAATGAGAGGAAATGGAAAGGGGAAGGATGAAAGGGTATAGAAGAAAGGGAATTGGGAGTAGGTGAGAAAAGGGAGAGGGGTGTTTTTAAATAGAGATTTCAGATCTGGTACATCCCCACCCCCTGTGTCGTGGGCGTGTTGCATCGCACGGCCGTATCAGACGGCCGTGTGGGGGGTTGTTCACCTCTCCCATGCCTGTGTGCAGGTCGCCACGCCCGTGTTGATAAAACAGTGTCAGCCTCGGTAGTGTCGCACGGCCGTGGTGTTTAGTCGGAGCCCGTGGCTTGAAGATATTTTTCGTCCTTGGTTCGTACTACCTCTTCCATGTCAGTAAGAAAATCTGTGGTGTTCACACGGACACGGCCGTGTGGTATGGAAATCTGTGCCTAAATATGGAAAGAAATAAAACTAAACTTAATTATTAGGGTTAGTGCTCGGGTTGCCTCCCGAGAAGCGCTCATTTAAAGTCTTAAGCTAGACTCACTGCTCATTCACATAATCAGGGTGGTTTGAAGAGTTGAACATACTCTCTCATGCTACCAGTTCTACTATCATGATAAAGTTTGAGTCGAGTAGCGTTTATCTTAAAAGTGCCAAATTCAGAGTGAGTTACTTCGACCGTTCAGCATGGGAAGACATTCCGTACCTCAAAAGGGATTTCTTCATTTATTTTAAGGTCTGAGAAGGCGATTCGAGGGTCTCCCTTATTCAACAATACCTGATCTCCTATCTTGAAGTGATTTGCCGTTCCTATAAGCTCGTCTGGGGGTTCCCTTGGTTTTGCTTCGTGTGATTTTGATTTCTCCTTGAAATGTGTCTTCCACTCGTCTAGTTCATCAATATGAAGCCTTCGATCCTCATGAATTACTTCTTTGTTGTCATGATGTCTAGGATCTGGCTCAGTTGTGTGGTTCTATGGTGCTTCCTAAAAAGAAGGTTTAACTGAATGGTCATTAATAAAATTAATTTTCTCACCTTGTTTACTTGATGTCCTAGCCGAGTCAAGAGCACAAGACCGATTGATTCGTTACCTACACGGAGTATGAGTTCACTGTACTAACATCAATTTTAGTTTTAGCATTTGCTAAAAAGGGTCTTTCTAAAATTAAAGGGATCGTGTTGTCCTCATCCATGTCTAAAACGACAAAGTCTCATCGGGAATATGAATTTATCAATTTTCACGAGTACATCTTCAATTATACCCCTTGGAATTCTAATAGTTTTATCAGCTAATTGAATGCTCATCCTAGTTTGTTTGGGTTTCCCTAGACCTAGCTGTTTAAACATTTTATAAGGCATAACATTTATACTTGCCCCTAAATCAGCTAAAGCATTATCAACAGATAAACTACCAATTAAGCATGGAATTGTAAAACTCCCTGGATCTTTTAATTTTTGTGGTAGTCTATTTTGCAACATTGCTGAGCACACTGCGTTTAGTTCCACATGCGACTCTTCGCCTAACTTTCGCTTGTTTGTCAAAAGCTCTTTTAAAAATTTCCTTGAATCTGGCATCTGCGAAAGAGCTTCGAGAAATGGTAAGTTAATATGTAATTTCTTTAAAAGTTTAAGAAATTTACCGAATTGTTCGTTTGTGTTGTCTTTCTTCATCGCATCGGGATATGGTATACGAGGTTGGTACTCTTTAATTACCGGTTTTAGTTTGTCATGGTTCACCTCAACCTTACCTTCCTCTACCACATTCTCTTGCCTTAAATTGGGCTCATCTAACCCTACACTATCATGAGCTGTTATGGCTTGAATTTGCTCCTTTGGGTTAGTCTCAGTGTTGCTTGGTAGGCTTCCTTGTGGTCATTCAGAGATCAGCTTAGCAAGTTGCCCTAACTGGTTCTCGATCCCTTGAATCGATGCTTGTTGATTTTTAAGTGTTGTTTCGGTGTTTTGGAAATGTGTTTCTAACACCGCTATGAATTTTGTCAGCATCTCCTCAAGGTTCGGCTTCTTTTCCTGTGGGTAGGGCTGTTGTTGGAAGTTTGGAGGGGTTTGTTGTCTCTGATTTCCTTGACAACCCCATGAGAAATTTGGGTGGTTCCTCCAACCTGAATTATAAGTATTACTATAAGGGTTATTTTGAGATCTGAAATTGTTACCCACATAGTTCATTTGTTCGCCTTCCATGCCATGTCCGTAGGGTGGGTACTCAGGATTCGCCGCACCTCCACTTGTTTCGCACTGCATTACCGGATGTACCCGTAAAGAACACAAACCATCAATCTTTTTATTTAACATCTCTACCTGATTTGATAGCATGGTTACTGTGTCGAGGTTGAAAACTCCAGCTGCTTTTGTTGGCCTTGTCCTTGTAACTTGCCACTGATAGTTATTCAGTGACATCTCCTCTATAAACTCGTAGGCCGCTTCAGGAGTTTTGTTATTCAGCGTTCCTCCGGTGGCTGAATCGATTAGTTGCCTCGTTGAGGGGTTCACATCGTCGAAAAAGGTTTGAACCTTAAGACACAAAGGTAGCCCATGGTGAGGGCACCTTCTCAAAAACTCCTTGTATCTCTCCCATGCATCATATAGTGTTTCTAGATCCATCTGTACAAAAGAAGAGATATCATTCCTCAATTTGGCCATTTTGGCTGGTGGAAAATATTTTAACAAGAATTTTTCGATCATTTGATCCCATGTAGTGATTGACCCTCGTGGAAGAGAATTCAACCACTGTTTGGCTTTATTCCTCAAAGAAAAGGGAAACAACCGAAGACGGATGGCATCATTAGAAACGCCATTTATTTTGAAGGTATCACAGAATTTTAGAAAATTCGCTAAGTGTGTGTTAGGATCCTCATCCTGCAAACCATCAAACTGAACAAACTGTTGTATCATCTGTATAGTGTTAGGTTTCAATTCAAAATCATTTGCGGCAATAGCGGGTCTAACAATACTTGACTCAATTCCTGTTAAATTAGGTTTAGCATAATCATACATAGTTCGAGGAGCATGATTTTCGGCCACCTCTGGAGGTAGCGGATTATTCTCAGCCATCTCTTCGGTTGTATTGGTTTCGTCTTCTTACTCTTCTTCTATGTAATTTAAGCTTTGCCTTATTTATCTACGATTTCTGCGAACAGTACCTTCAATATCACTGTCGTAAATTAAGGGTCCTGTCGGTTCCTTCTAGTCATAAACTAGAGGTACCGGCTAGGAACAAATAAAAGAAAGAAAGAAAAAATTAGCAAAGTTAAAAACAAAATAAAAGTAAATCGCAAAAATAAAAATGGCTAAAGTAATAAAAATTGAGCGTTCTTAATATTTTAGTTTCCCGGCAATGGCGCCAAAAACTTGATCGTGTGTCGAGAGTCTTAATATTTATAAAATGAATGATCGAGCCTAGAAACTAACTATCACCACGACTGAGGCAAGTGCACCTATCGAACAGTAGTATAGCTTAGTGGCAAGACCGGAATGTCAACCCAAAGGAACCAAAAGTACTAATACTGACTTTCTTTCTATTATTTATGTAACACCCCAGACCTGGCCTAGAAGTTATTACCGGATCAAGCATGCCACATCAAAAGGTTGTTTAAAAGCTATGCATTCGTTAAAAACTTTGTATCCTTTTTGAAACTCCAAACTTCGTTGTTTGTAAAAACAAGATTTGCTTAAAGTGTATTCTCGTAAAGATGTTATTATTTTCAAAAACTTTGTTTGTTGCAGAAGTCTGACTTAAAGATTTGCAAAAGTCCTTTCTCCGGGCGTCCACATAACTTGCCTCGACATACTTCCCTTGGAAGGCCGTCTTAAAGAAATCCCATGTTAATCGGTCGGCCTGCGTGCCTTCCCTCACCGTAAGCCACCATTGATATGCCTCATCTCGCAGTAAAGACACTTCTCCTTTCAGTTTCTGTTCTGCTGCGCAATCCAGGTCATCCATGATTCGCTTTACTGCCTCTAACCAATACTCTGCTACATTCAGGGCTATACCAGAGATGCCCCTGAAGATTTCTGCCCCATTTGACCGGAGCCACTCAGAAATTGACCCTCGGGCCATCGACCCAGTACTCGCTCCAGCCACTCTTTCCAAAACCCGTAGCATCACTTGAGACAAAGCATCATCCCCACCGGCTCGGTCATGAGACCCCGTTTTAGTCACCGGTAAAGCTGGCGCCTCCCTTTCAGGCATATGCTCTGATTGTGAGGATCCAGCCTTAGCACCCCGGCCTCTACCACGGCCACGTGTACCCCTTCCGCGACCTCTTGTACTCATATCGGTGTAACATATTAATCTGTTTAAGAGTTTTATGCATCAGCTTATCGTTCATGTAATTATTAACAAATGTTTTATGAAAAGAAAACAATAATAAGAGTAGTTTTCGTAGATCGATTTTACTAAAGTTTCAGTCTCTACAGTCTCAGTTTCCCTAACTAAGAGTTCGGTATACTACTACTATCCTTAGTAGTTTTCCAGTACAGTCGCTATAGCGTGTAACAAAGTATAAGACCAGGAAACTTACGGATTTGGTGCCAGAGACTCGATGCGCCATACTTCCAGTAACACTATCACTTTTTCTAAACCAAAGTTTAAACAGATTCGGAAAAATTTTCAAACCCATTCCACAGCCGAGTTTTGCAACCTGGCTCTGATACCATTAAATTTAACACCCCAGACCCGGCCTAGACGTTATGGCCAGATCTAGCATGCCACATCAAAAGGTTGTTTAAAAGCTATGCGTTCATTAAAAACTTTGTATCCTTTTTGAAACTCCGAACTTCGTTGTTTGTAAAAACAAGATTTGCTTAAAGTGTATTCTTATAAAGATGTTATTATTTTCGAAAAATTTGTTTGTTGCAGAAGTCTGACTTAAAGATTTGCGGAAACGTGATATTTTGAAAATAGTTGTTATTATTTTAAAAACCAGCGTTTAATCGTTTAACAATTCATAACTAGCAGAATTACCAAATGAAAGTTTAAAAAGAAGAAAAAAAATCCAATGGCCTTATTACACAAAATATTAACCCAAAAATAATAATATAAATAAATTAAAACTAAAATTAATAAATTTCGTTAAGAAGCAAATCCGACGTATGGCCACCTCTGAGTCCTCCACAGCTCCAAATCCTCTAACGCTGAGGATTACCTACACGGTTAAAAGAAAGGGGTGAGTTACGAGAACTCAGTGTGTAGTCCCCTATGACGGTCACTATCTGGGCCTAAGCCCATATGGAATTGGTCTGGGCCTGAGCCCTATTCGGTAACAAGCTGGGCCTAAGCCTCAAAATCATCTTAATGTATGTGGATATGTGCCCACCCAAATCCTACCAGCCGACTAACTCTCCACCCGTACCAACCAATCACACCATATGGGGACCATGTCAACCCACCAAGCCAAAACTCACCAATATTGCAGTCAAGCTGCTAATCACGGTATATGTGGCTGAGCCACTAAAACGGTAGGTGGCGATGCCACTCGAACGGTATGTGGCAGAGCCACTAAAATGGTACTTCCTCCAATCATCAAACCCATCCCATGCAACATGATATGAATGCAGTGTATTACAACTATAAACAAATATATATAAAATCACATACACGATAATTAACCACAATCAAGGATATAACGGTCATTTTGTCACCTAAGGGTATAACGATAATTTTCACCCCCTTTGGGGGTATTTCGGTAATTTACCCATCAAGGGTATTTCGTAATTTACCCACTAAGGGTATTTTGGTAATTTAGGTAATTTACCCATCAAGGGTAATTCGATAATCTCAGTCATCTAACGGCCTTTTTGGAGGCCTATTGTCGCCTCGAGCGACACGGGACCCCTTTTGGGTCTCTACGGTGTAATTGGGCCTAAAATCCCATTCCGGCCCAAACGGGCCCACACGCTCATGTGGCCCACTTAGCTAGTTTTTGATCTCGGTTTTGTGGACTTCACAGTTGTATCAGTCATTCGATAATTTTCCATAGGTTTTGCTCATGTGGGCCCGTTAGCCCATTGGGCCCACTTAGCCCGTTTCGGCTCAATAAGGCCCGTTACACCCTCAGAATCACGGGAGTGTTCGTGACCCTCTCAATAGTCTATCGCCATCACTAGTGGCTTGGTTTATCACTACGAGCGCTTGTACACTCGAGTGCCTCGATTGCCGATACTCTAGCTTTTCGGCATTTCGGCTTATGGCCAAATCACAGAACATCACATACTATCACAAACAATGGTGTGAGATTACACACCTGATTACGAGTTGTGTTTTCCAACGCCTCCAAAACACCTATAGTGATAGTTAATCAAGTGGTTAGTCTCAACCTTAAAAACCTTAACTTGAAGCGCCTTACTAGACTAACTTTACTTACCACGAACACGGTCTCCTTCAGTGCACCAAATAATCGGCCTTATCTCTTAGCTATCAAGTCCCTAACAATAATTGGTGAGCAAGAGAGATATTAGCAATCATCCCACTTTCAGCCAAACCAAATAGTATGGCAACGTTCTTACCTCACTTGCTTGATGAGTTAAAGGTAGAGATTTGGTTAATACAAATCACTTGTGCCCCTTCACCTTGTTGAGAACCCTAAGCCCAATGATGGCCACAACACAAAAAGAACTTATCTTAGACCCAACGAAAGAGAAAGAAGAACACACCACTATAAAAGAAACCGAACGAAATCCAAGTTATAAACAAAGAGAGAACTACAACTTACCGATTGACACACTCCTTGCAGAACCGTAGATGAAGATCAAAGAAGCTAGTTGAAGAGTAACAATGGAAAGGAAGTATGTATTCGGCTATGGAGAAAAGACAAGAAAAGGAGATGAGATGAAAAAGAAAAGAAACGGATGATAAGAGATGGGAATAAGAATTTCGGCCAACAAGTGTTTAGGCTAATAACAAGCAAAGAAGAATATGCGGAAAGTGAGAAGAAGAGAAAAAGAGGAGTTGAGAAATCGACAAAAGAAGAATTAAGGATAAAAATGACCCGATATGCTATAGTGAAAAGACCCAAAATGAAAATTCTCTCAAAAGAAAACTAGAGAAAACGGCACACTCACAACTCTCCCTACCGAAAATGCTACCAAAACACCAAGGAAAATTCGGCACTCTCCACACACAACCTTGGCCGAAATTGCCTAACACCTACTCCCCACATTTGGCCAACACCCATGCACTCCTTTATCCCTTGATTTCCTCCACCTTTTTCTCCTAATTATGCTCTCCTTCACCCGTTTGAAAAGTTTGACCAATTCTCCAACTCCCATAGCAGAGTTTGATCCCAACTCTGCTTCCTCCTCTCCCAAAGCATAAAATAAATGCCTTAATTTGCTTGCCAAGGGAATCGAACTCCACTCCGCCTTGTCCCCTAGTGACGCCACCACTAACTTGCCACTAGCTCAATTGTGTTAGTAAAACACACTCTAATTTACATAAGTCCTGCTTCCAACAGCCATCTCCACTAAAGGGCTAAAAACCAAAATCTTTCTAGAGCTTGGACTTGAACCCGGACCTCCCTAGAACCCCCAAACACCCTCAAATAACTCGCTGAGCAAGCACAACATGCATTTAAGAAAAAATTTATAACCCCTAATTTTTTTGGGATGTTACAATTCTACCCCCTTAAAGAAATTTCGGCCTCGAAATTTACCTGATCAAAAGAGATGAGGGTATTGATGTCGCATTCCCTCCTCAGGCTCCCATGTGGCTTCCTCCGATCCATGATTACGCCATAGTACCTTGACTAATGGAACATATTTCCTCCTTAGCACCTTAACATCACGGTCCAAAATCTGCACCGGTTCTTCTTCAAATGTCAGATCAGGTCTTACCTCGATCTCCTCCACCGGCACTATATGAGAAGGATCTGAACGGTAGCGTCTCAGCATAAAAATGTGGAATACGTTATGTATCTGGTTTAACTAAGGAGACAGCTCAAGCTGATAGGCGACCGGTCCAACACGTTTTAATACCCAGTAAGGTCCGATAAATCTGGGGCTTAGCTTGCCCTTCCGTCCAAACCTCAGAATCTTCTTCCAGGGTGAAACTTTCAAGAAGACAAAATCTCCCACCGAGTACTCGACCTCTTTACGATTTAGATCTGCATATGACTTCTGCCTGTCAGAAGCTTCTTTTAACCGACCCCTATCAACTTCACCTTCTCCTCAGTTTCCAAAATTAGCTTTAGACCCAACAGTCACCGCTCACCCAATTCTGTCCAACAAGTAGGGGTACGACACCTATGCCCATATAATGCCTCGTATGGTGCTATCTGATTGATAGGTTGGTAGTTGTTGTTGTAAGCAAATTCTGCCAATGGTAAATAGTCCTCCCAACTACCTTTGAAATCAATCACACAGCTTCTTAACATGTCTTCCAAAATCTGAATTACCCTCTCCGACTGACCATCAGTCTGCGGATAAAACACTGTGCTAAAATCTAACCTTGTACCCAGAGCTTCATGTAACACTCTCAAGAACCAAGATGTGAATCTAGGGTCCCTGTCTGAGATGATAGACAATGGTACCCCATGTAGTCTTATAATCTCTGCCACATATAACTTGGCTAACTTCTGCAACAAGTAATCCATGCGAACCGGTATGAAGTGAGCGGATTTAGTCAGCCGATCCACAATTACCCACACCAAATCTTTCTTAGTAGCCGTCAGGGGTAGCCCACTAACAAAATCCATGGTTACCCTCTCCCACTTCCAAAGTGGAATTTTCACTGGTTACAGTAATCCAGAAGGTAGTTGATGCTCAGCCTTCACTTGCTGGCATGTCAAACACTTACTTACGAAGTCGGTAACCTCACGCTTAAGTCCTGGCCACCAAAGATGCAGCTTCACGCAGATCTCGATATAATTTGTTTCCACCGGATGCATAGCGTATGGGCTACTATGCGCCTTCCGCAGAATGCTCGTCTTAACTCCGAGTCCTCAAGACACAAACTCTTCCCTAAACATAATACCCCTTCACTATTCAGCCCAAAATCCTCGCCTCTCCTTCTTCACTGTGGGAGACGAAAACCAACGACTCATCCAACATTTGTTTCTCTTTAATCTGACCAATCCAAGTTGGTTTCACTTGCAGTTCTGCTAACAAACTTCCATCCTCAAATAGGCTGAGACGAGCAAACATTGCTCTTAAATCAGACACAACCTTATGGCTCAGTGCATCCGCTGCTACGTTAGCTTTTCCCGGATGATACTCGATCGAGCAATCATAATCCTTCAGCAACTCTATCCATCTTCTTTGCCTAAGATTCAACTCTTTTTGGGTAAGGAGATACTTAAGAATCTTATGGTCGGTGTAGATGATTGACTTTTCCACGTACAAATAATGTCTCCATATCTTTAGTACGAACACTATCGCAACTAATTCCAAGTCATGAGTGGGGTAGTTCACCTCGTACGGCCTAAGCTGACGAGACGCATAAGCCACCACCTTCCTTTCTTGCATCAGCACACAACCCAATCCCGTGTGCGACGCATCACAATAGACAACTAATTCTTTTCCAGCCTCTGGTCAGATTAACACCGGTGCTTGGTCAAAATCTTCTTCGCCTCAAAACTCTCCTGCTTTGCTTATCACCCAAACAAACGGTACCCCTTACGCAGTAACTTAGTTAAGGGTGCGAGAATCAATGAAAACCCTCAAGGCGTCTGTAATACCCGCCGCACCAAAAACTTCGAATCTCAGATACCAACTTTGGTGACTTCCAATCCAATACGGCCTCAACCTTTCGAGGATCAACCCTAATTCCCTCGGCAGACACGACATGCCCAAAAATGTCCTCTCTCGCAGCCAAAACTCGCACTTGCCGAATTTGGCATAGAGTTGTTTTTCCTCAATATCTGCAGAACAACCCGAGATGTGAATCATGCTCCTCCTCGCCTTGAGTACACCAGAATATCATCTATGAACACCACCACGAACCGGTCTAGGTAGGGTTGGAAAACCCGGTTCATCATATCCATGAAAGCGGTTGGTACATTTGTTAACCCAAACGGCATGACCAGAAACTCGTAGTGTCCATAACGAGTCCCGAATCTCGTCTTGAACACATCCGCCTCCTTAACCCTTAACCGATGGTACCCCGACCTTAGATCTATTTTAGAGAAAATCTGAGCTCTCGCAAATGATCAAATGATCATCTATCCTTGGTAGCGGATACTTGTCCTTAATCGTTAGCTTGTTTAACTGACGGTAGTCAATACATATGCGCATTGACCCATCCTTCTTCTTTACGAACAATACCGGTGCTCCCCACGGAGACACACTCGGTCTGATAAATCCTCGATCCAGAAGCTATTGGATCTGAGCCTTTAATTTCACCAGCTCCTTCGGTGCCATCCTATAAGGGGCGATGGACACCAGAGCCGATGCCGGTAAAAGCTCAATGCTGAATTCGACCTCGCAGTTTGGAGGCAATCCCGGAAGCTCTTTAGGAAATACATCCGGGAACTCCTTTATAGTCCTGACATTCTCAACAGACAAACTCTTAACCTCAAATGTGCTGACATAGGCTATGAATGCCTCACAACCTTTGCGAACCAGCTTTTTAGCTTTTAACTGTAACACCCCATACCGAGTCCGAGGCTTAGACCGGATACGAGACATTACTATGCTTGAACTTTCTTAAACATGTACTTACGGGCTATTAAATTTCGTTCCGAATTAAAAACTTCTCTTTCTTAATCAAATCAGACATTTCATGGGCCTACGAGGCCTCAGACTTACCTCCCGAAACTTTCAGAACTCATCTGGAAACTTTCTCTCAAAACAGGGGTCACACGTCCATGTGACTTGGGACACGCCCGTGCACCCCTAAAACATGCTCGTGTCTTTCACCCGTGGAGGATACTGGCAAATTACACACGGCCTGGACACGCCCGTGGCCCTGGCCCGTGTGCCAAACCTTGGCATTCTGACTTATTCACACGGTGCCTCGTACACGCCTGCGTGTGCGCCACCACCGGTGACAATTGAATTTCAAAGTGTCAGTGCGGACTTCACACGGCCTTGGCACACGCCCATGTGCCAACCGTGTGTATCACATGGCCTGAACAAATGGCCGTGTGACCAGCCCGTGGTCTAATCTGACTTAAGATACTAGGGTGCAGGAGACACACGGCCTAGACACACGCCCGTGTGTCTATCCGTGTGGGCACTTAGAGGCTATCTTACCAAGCCTTTTACCACTCGCGTTTGCATAAATTCATACATCATCACATAACTCCACATAGCATCAATTTAACTCTTGAATTAAAGACATTTAATCATTTAAAGAGACAAAGACTTCATGCCATACACTAGGGAGAACTATTCCGAATACAATTACAATTATAACTTAAGCCATCATCTATGGCTATACACAACCAATCTCTAAGTTCTCTTAGGCCAACACAATTTGGCTACATCAATTAGAACTTAATCAACTCTAAAAGAATCCCTATACATGCCATGACTCATAAGAACTTGAAACACTACCAAGCGTTTATTCAATAGTGTGAAAACATCTCCGGTGGCCTCCAACCCGAGCTAGTTAAAATAACCTATAAGGGATGGGAAAAGAAAAGGAGTAAGCAATAATGCTTAGTAAGTTCATCTGTATAAACTGACAAATACCGACATTTATTGAATACGTATAACCACGAGGTATTATACTGAGTTTTTCTCATTAACTCATGGTAACTTAACCACTCTTGAAGCTTACTCATTCTATCTCTTACCACATTCACCCCATGCCACAAGCCAACTACTCGTGTTAAATAGCACACATTCCTGCACTGATCGTCACGTAATCACATAGAACAACACATCAAGCAATTTCAATAAGCTACTCATACTACAAATCTCTCGGTGGTTTTGCACTTAGCCCACCATTAAATCTCTAATAGGGTGGTAACGCACACAGCCCACCAATCATTTATAAGCGATGGTATCACTCACAGCCCATCGATAACTAATTAATCATTTGGTAACGCACATAGCCACCGATATTAATATAGTTGATGGTATAGCACTCAGCCCGTCACTACCATCAATAAGGTGATACCGCACATAGCTCACCGTTATTTTAAATTCGTGGATAGTAATCCGCAAGTATATCTCTATTTAAAATGTTCATCCGAGAACATCCTCAAATACTTTTATTCTTACTTAACTTTCTACGATACTCGTTCGCATTCACACAATGCATCCATAAATCTATCTCATGCAACTAAGGTGCATTAATTATACATATCCCACTAGGGGTTCATCATATATTAAATTCATCTCCATTCAATTCTAACACATACTTGTGCTTCTCATGGTACAACCACATACATTCAACATATCCGTTGAATCATTCAAATTGTTAACTAACTCTCTTGAGTCTCATACACATAGTTCTCATTGAGATTATACCCCAATAAGGTCCTACATACATTAACATGTCGATGCCATGTCCCTGACATGGTCTTATACGAACTCTTACACCGAGGCCATATTCCAATATGGTCTTACTCGAGACTTTAACCATCAACATATCATGCTATACACATTTCAATTCTATTAACATTTCATCAAAAGATATTTCATGCATTCATATGGTAAATATACATTCCATACCACATCGGAACTTTAAATTAACTCGTACATAATTACAACATTTGCACATGAACTTACCTCGATGCAGAAAGGCCCAAAAAGAGTTTTTTGCCCATATTTCTCTTTTCATCCGTTCTAGGTCCAAAACTCATTTTCCTTGATCTAGAACAATGAAATTTACTGATTTAATCACTTATAAATCATATTACACCATAATATACACTTGAGGCAAAAATGACTATTTTGCCCCTACACTTTGGCAAAATTACGATTTTGCCCCTAGGCTCGTAAATAAATTTTTATCACATTTTCTCGTTAAACAAGCCTACATGAACATTTAATCCTCTTACAACTATTCACAATTCCATCAATTTCATGCCTTAATTATCAAATTACAACTTTTGCATTTTAGTCCCAATTAGGTGTTTTCATGGCGACACCTTTCACAAAAGTTGTTTCTCATCATCCTATCAATCATTTTCTTCCATAAAAACTCATCAAACAGCATAAAATCTCTCATGGCAAGTCCCTAGACTTTCAACCATATTGCAAACTAGTCCTTTCAATAGCTAGCTTAAGCTTTGAGGACTCCAAATATACAAAAATCATCAAAAATAAACACCAAATTGACTTACTTGAATGGAGTAAATCTTGCTAAAATTTTAAGCTTTCAAACCCCTCCCATGGCTGATATTTTCGGTTGGAGAAGAAAGATAAATAAAAAGATGATAACTTTTGCTTATATCATCTTATTTTATTTATTTTTCCAACTAATATCACCAAATTTCAATCATAATAAATGCTCTTGTCCCCTTTGCATATTATGGCCGGCCAACACACTTATACAAGATCAAATTGCACATTTGGTACCCCCAATTTATAATCTATAGGTATTTGGCACTTCTAGCAATTAAAATAGAACTTTCGCACTTTATGCGATTTAGTCCTTTTTTTCAATTTAGCTAGAAATCGCTAGAATTAAGGCACCAAAATTTTCATGCATCCTTAGAAACATGTTATAACATATAACATAACATGAAAATAATTTTCTCTAACCTCGAATTAGTGATTCTGAGATCACTGTTCTGACTAGCCCCTAAATCGGGCTGTTACAATTCTCCCCCCTTAGGAATTTTTGTCCCCGAAAATTTTATCAGGAGGAGTTGCTATCAACATTATTAAAACGTTTCCATCTACTCTTCAAAATCACGAATCCACTTATCCTCAAGTTTCTCTTGCCAACAACTCTTATACTGTGATACATAAGGTCGAAACGTAACTTGAGATCTAAGTTATTCTTCCTTTGGGTATATACTATATTCAGTAATCCACCAATTTGGAACTCTGTACATGTCCAAATGATCGTTCGGATCTTTACTGGTTGATTCACTACAATTCGAATGACATCCCCCTCTTTGGGAATCTTGTCAAACTAAATTTGAAATCTATAAGTTTTTATCTCACTTTCTCATTAAAGCATTCACCGATTGTAATGGTTTTGACTTGTATGCTTTGAAAACTCAGCTTTTAGTTGTTAACTACTTCTGACCATAACTCCATCATATCGTGAAATGTACTCTACTGTCAAAATATTTATCCACATAACTGTACTTCCTTATTCTTGCTTTATTAGATATGCTGCTACTAAATCTCATACCAAAACTCTGTATAAGTTCTTGATTCATCATCATTCCAATTCTATTTCGAGAAATCATCAACAGCGGAAAACTTATACAACCTGTATTTACCATCTCAAATAAACTCATTCTAAGCTTATTTAAAATACCATTTACTATATCTCTTCTGAACCCTTTTTGTTCTGAAAAGAAAACTCGCTCTAGTCATTAACCTTGCTGAAACTAAGATGTTACCAACTAGGGTCAACCGAGTAACTAACTCGCATTGCTTAACATGGATCTTTCATAACATCTAACTCATTACACAGACACAAAGGTGATTGCCTCTGGATCACCAACTGGTAACTCTTTTCTCGATTCGATCAACTCGTGATTAGAACTTTCAATTAATAGTTCATTCTATAGCTTTCAACTCAACCATCGTGGTTTAAACGTTTCAACGAGCATATCTCTGTAATATGCTCCCTACTCACATACACACATAATTTTATTCTCCTTATTGTTTTATGTGTAAATATACACAAAACTTGAATCATAATTCAAGAACACTCTCATCTGGGTTTCTCTTGCTATGCTAATCTAAAACCTTTACCATCATTACAACTCACGATAGCAGGGACATCTTGATCGAATTCATTAACTCTATTCGGCTTGCCCGAAAATCCATTACACCATGTGAAACTCATGATTTCAATCCTTATACTAGAATTATTTCCAACTTCTCCCTCAAAGCACCCGAATAGGGTTACAAGGAGATAAAGGAATGTCAATTTCAAATAACTAAATTGACAACAGTTTTATCTAATTTTTACTATCTGCCAACATTCTCACACAGTCACAGTTTATGAAAAGAACAACCACATCAGCCCTGAAAGGCAACAGATATTTGTACATAATACTCAAGGGGATTATTTATTATAATCCATCCATGGCATCAACTAACCATGCACAAACTACAGGCTTCGAGCCAACTTACTCATACTTGCCATTTATTTAGCACATATCGTGCCACACATCGTACTAGCTTCTTCGTGATTCATTCACGAATATCTGCATTCACTCATTCACATGACTTTAGTACTAATCTCATTTATGCTTCTAGACTCATCTATTTTTCCCATTGATCACTAGGGATAATCAAAGATGCAAATTCATCGTCATTCATGTAGGCACGAAACCAATGCCACACCCCGGGGTGGTCTTATATGGATTCACCTCTAAATGCCAATGCCATATCCTGGATAAGGTTTTATATGGAATCATAACTTGGTGCCGAGGCCATGCCTCGAACATGATCTTATACGGGACCTTACCTATTTCATATCTCAACGATAGCCTTTTCATTATAGTCCCCCAGGACATCAACCTGATGTTCAACAATGATTACTCTATCTAGTAGAGTATCATGTATCAATGTGATAAAAAGCATTCTCAAAATGCTAACATAAATACTGCATTAATCACATATAAACTTACTAAATTTAACACTCATAACATCTCATCATAATTCAACAGTGGTAAGGAAGTGAGGTTGCAAAGTCCCTTAGCCTAACTCTCGTGACTACATACATATGATTTACTATTCATTGTCAACGAAATATCATCATAGTCACACAACTCGCCTCAGGCAAGTTTTCATACTTACTGATCGCTGTGAATCAGAGCTTTAAAATTTATAAAAAGAATGATCGACTCTGGAAACTAACTCTGACAACGATTGAGGCAAGTGCACCGATCGAACAGTAGTATAGCTTAGGCAAGATCGGATTGTCGAACCCAAAGGAACTAAAAGTACTAATACTAACTTTCTTTTTATTATCTAGCCTAAAAATAAAGAGAGATTGTTAATCTAAATTAATTAACTACTAAACTAAAGACTCTAAGACAAAGAAGAATGAATTTGGAAAATAACTTTGGAAAAACTCAGTTAATTTAGATGATACCCTAGGAAGAATCCACCTAGACTTCACTTGTTATCTAACACTGAACCATACAATTTATTCACTTAGTTTGATCCGTAAGATTCCCTAACGTATATTAAACCCTCTCTCGAGGCGAATAATGTCTAACCCTAGGTTAATTAGTGGAACTCTCGTTCCCTTATAATAACCCCCTAGAATAGCAGTAAATCGATCTATGAATTCCCATATTAGGTTTCACCCTAATCCGGCAAAATCTCGTCACCCTATCTCTAGGCGTGCGATCAACTCCGCTTAATTATGTTGGATCTACTCTTAGCGGTGGTCTATTCCTCCTCCACCTAAGCACATTAAATTTGGATTAAGCTCACATAATTAAGAACAAACTAAGTATTTATCATATAATTGAGAAAACAATAACAAGATTCATCATAGGTTTCATCCCTTCGGTATCCGAAGGGTTTAGTTCATAACAATAAAGGAAAACATCTCAAGAGAAAAGATAAAACAAAACATAAGAAATCCCTAAAACCCCTGAAGGAATTGAAGGAGAGATCCTCCGTCTTGAGTATAATTCGGCTTCTTGAGATGGATCAACTGGCTATCCTCGAGTGAATCCCCACAAATCGCTGCCTTCTGGCCTGTACACGCGCCCTAGACGATGGCTTTGGGCTCTCGTCGACTCAAACCTGCGCCGAACTCTCCGAATAAGTTGCCCCTAGGGTGTTTATATAGGCTTTGAGATGTGTTACTTGGCCTCCAAGTATCCTAATTTGAGTGCAATTCCTAATTGGGGTTTAATTAGACTTTGGAGTGTGTTTCTTTGCCTCCAAGCATCCAAATCCGAGTGAAATTGCTCTTTCCAAATGGAGGTGACACCATGGCACACGCCCGTGCTGATCGTGGCCAGGACGTGCTCGGACTTCTTTAATGAGGCACAGCCATGTAAATCATGGTCCAGGATGTGTTCGAGATCTTTAAGGATGCACGGCCGTGTGATCTTTGGTCCAGGCCGTGTCGATTTCATGCTTTGGCCTATTTGTCCCGTTTTAAGCCCGTTTTGCGTTCTTTTCATCCCCTGGTGCTTTCCTGAGTATATAACATGAAAAGAAAGGATTAATAGCACCTTTTTTACATAAATCAAGGGATAAATCATCCAAATGCATACTAAATATGGGTTTAAAATATGTTACTTTTACGGTTTATCAAATACCCCCACACTTAAGCTTTTGCTTGTCCTCAAGCAAAATTCTCAACTTACAATTAAAACGAACTTCCTATAATTCATAATAGTCATTGATAGTGTCTCATCATAATTCAGGGATAATTTATACATGGATAATTCAACTCAAAGTGTCCTAAAAATTCAAACACTATAAGCCTTATATTTTGTAGCACAAAACATAGGTGTTTCCCTTCATCTAAATAATTACCTCTGATTCGAAATTTTCAAGGATTGATATCCTCACTAAAGATTCACTCAAATCACTCAAAGTGTTTAAGGTTCAAAATTTAGGCACTCAAAAGTCAAACATGAAGAGTTAATCCCATAGGCTTGCATGAAAATCAAATCTCCACCACTGAAATATGAGATGAAACACAAATCAAAAGGTCTTTGTTAGGGTTGTAACTGGGCTAGGGTTAAGGTGTGGATAAAGGCTGAATTAGAGGGTTAGAATCGAGATTGAATTGACAAATTACCTAACTAAGAACTAACGAACTAATAATAATAATTACATCAATTGAAAACTGATAATACTAATAATACGAGCTTCTTCTTCGATATTTGGAATTTTGTATAAGATCGTTTAATCACATAGCTAATAATGAATATACTTCGTTTTCTTCTAAGTACATAATAAATACATAATAAAGGATAAATTACTAAAATTCATAATTAAGCAACTAATCAGATCAAATCTCGATATAGGGGTAGTTAGAAAGAATGGTGATAACAATTACAAAGGGTTTTGGGTTAATATTAGTGAGTGAGTCAATAAATAGGGTTGTTAGGATTAAAAGGGGTTCACTAGGGGTTAATTTGTGAAGGTAGGCTTTTAATGGAGTTAGTGGGTTAAAACCTAGGTGCCTTTATCATCTCTGTATATCAAATAAAAAGTGTGGTCTCGACATGTATAATCGATGCAAGTTCTAGAATAACAAATCAGTGTTGACATACTCATAATCAATAAAGTGAGCAAGAAAAAGAATTTATGCTCTATAAGGCTCAAAAAACTCACAAAAATTATGGGTATTTTTGACATCAACCTTGTAAATATCAAATTTCAAGGTAATATTTAAATTCAGGTAGACGACCTAGAAAATTTTTAATTCAGAAAAATAGACTTATTATGCTTGATTCTCTAGTATTCTTAGATTTTAATTATCAATGCACAATTATCAATGACTTATTCTAAAACATATCAATAAAAATCACAAGTCATCAGAAATTTCATCCTAATTAGTAATATGAGGAAATTACTTAAAAACAAGACTAAATTCAGGGATTTTGAGAATAATGAAAAAAAATTAGGCACGTCTAAGATTCACCCCCCCACACTTAAGATGTACATTGCCCTCAATGTACAAAGATAGATAATATCAAAATAATCATAAAATCGTAAGATGGGGAGAGAAGTGAAACTTCCTGAATTTTGGATGAAGCCAATGAAAAGAAACCGGATAGGATTGGAGGTGAACGTGGGGAAGCGTCTTGAACTGTTTGAGTCCTCGAAGCAGCCATCCTAATTTTATTGTATCCTAAGCTGAATCTAAATGGAATGAATAATAAGAAGAAAATAATAAAGAAAATAAAAGAAAATTAAAAGAAATGAAAATAAAAATAAAAATAAAAATAAAAGTAAATAATGGAAAATGAAAAAAGAAAAACAACTGGAAAAGAAAAAGGAAGAAGGGGGTTAAATAAAAATTATGGATCTGGTGGTTGCCCCCGCCCTTGTACCTTCCTATGGTGGCCACACGGCTACGGTCACGGCCGTGTGTAAGGCCGCATGGTCTGGAAATCTGCACTTTGGTTAGTTTATAGTTCGGTGATAAAAAGGAAAAATAAAAGTAAAAGAAGAATTAAAAAATTGTAAAAATTAATGGGGTTAGTGCTCGGGTTGCCTCCCGAGAAGCACTCGTTTATAGTCTTAAGCTAGACTTTACCTCTCATTCGTATGGTCATGGTGGTTTGAGCAGTTGAAAATCCTTTCTCATGCGATCAATTCGATTTTTGATAACTAGTTTAAGTCGAGTAATGTTTACCTCAAAAGTGTTGAATTTAGGATTGCTTACCTCGACTGTGCCGTATAGGAAGACATTAAGTACCTCAAAAGTGATTTCTTCATTTTTCTTGAGATCTGAATTGGTGATTCGAGGGTCTTCCTTATTCAACAATACCTGATCCCTTATTTTGAAGTGATTTGTTGTTCCTATCAGCTCGTCTGGGGTTTCCTTTGGTTTCACTTCGTGTATTCCTAGTTTCTCTTTAAAGTGTGTTTTCCACTTGTCTAATTCATCGACCTGAAGCCTTAGTTCTTCATGAATTATTTCTTTATGGGTATGAGGTCTAAGATCTAGCTCAGTTAGGTGATTTCGTGATGCTTCCTGCAAAGAAGGTTGAATCAAATGGTTATTAATAGAATTAACGTTCGTACCTTTATTACTCGACGTCCTAGCTGGGTCAAGAGCTTGAAGATTCATTGTTTCGTCGTCTACACGAAATGTGAGTTCATCGAAATCTTCCTCTGTGTGGTCTTTCTTTATTGCATCGGGATATGGCACACGAGGTTGGTACTCTGTAATTGCCGGTTTTGGTATATCATGGCACATTTCAACCTTACCTTCACTTACCACAGGTTCTTCCCTTGGGTTTGGTTCGTCTAACCCTTCACTATCGTAAATGGCGTGATTTTGCTCTCTCGGGTTAGTTTCAGTATTGCTTGGCAAGCTTCCTTGTGGTAGTTTTGAGATCAGCTTAGCGAGTTGTATAACTGACTTAGTAAGTTTCCCAACTGACTCAGTGACTTCCCTAACTTGGCTCTCAATCCCTTTGATCGATGCTTGTTGGGTCTTAAGGGTGGTTTCAGTGTCTTGGAGACGGTTATTTGTGGCTGCCATGAATTTTATCAGCATCTCTTCAAGGTTCGACTCCTCTTTCTATTGGTGAGGTGGTTGTTGAAAGTTTGGAGGAAGTTCCAGCCTTTGGCTACTTTGATCATCCCACGACAAATTGGGATGGTACCTCCAACCTGCATTATAAGTGTTATCATAAAAATTATTTTGTGGTCTAGACTAGTTACCCGTATAGTGAGCTTGCTCGTTTTCCATTCCATATCCGTAGAGTGGGTACTCAGGATTCGCCACGCCTCCTAGATTTGAGTCATATTGCATTACTGGGTGTACGTCGAGGTTGAAGACACTGGCTGCTTTGGCTGGCCTTGTCCTTGTAACTTGCCACTGATAGTTATTCAATGACATTTTCTCTATAAACTAAAATCTTCCTGACAAAAGCAAATAAAAGAAAATTTAGCAAAGTAAAAAAAAATAATAATAAAAAAAAATAAAAATAAAAATAATAATGGCTAAAGTAATAAAAATAGAGCTTTCTTAATATTTTAGTTCCCCAGCAACGGCGCCAAAAACTTGATCGCTGTGAATCAGAGCTTTAAAATTTATAAAAAGAATGATTAAACCTGGGAACTAACTCTGACAATGATTGAGGCAAGTGCACCTATCGAACAGTAGTAAAGCTTAGGCAAGACCAGATTATCGAACCCAAAGGAACTAAAAGTACTAATACTAACTTTCTTTTTATTATCTAGCCTAAAAATAAAGAGAGATTGTTAATCTAAATTAATTAACTACTAAACTAAAGACTCTAAGACAAAGAAGAATGAATTTTGAAAATAACTTGGGAAAAACTCAGTTAATTTAGATGATACCCTAGGAAGAATCCACCTAGACTTCACCTGTTATCTAACACTGAACCATACGATTTATTCACTTAGTTTGATCCGTAAGACTCCCTAACGTATATTAAACCCTCTCTCGAGGCGAATAACGTCTAACCCTAGGTTAATTAGTGGAACTCTCGTTCTCTTATAATAACACTCTAGAATAGCTGTAAATTGATCTATGGATTCCCATATTAGGCTTCACCCTAATCCGGCAAAATCTTGTCACCCTATCTCTAGGCATACGATCAACTCCGCTTAATTATGTTGGATCTACTCTTAGGCAGGGTCTATTCCTCCTCCACCTAAGCACATTAAATTTGGATTAAGCTCACATAATTAAGAAAAAACTAAGTATTTATCATATAATTCAGAAAACAATAACAAGATTCATCATAGGTTTCATACCCGAAGGGTTTAGTTCATAACAATAAAGGAAAACATCTCAAGAGAAAAGATAAAACAAAACATAAGAAATCCCTAAAACCCCCTGAAGGAATTGAAGGAGAGATCCTCCGTCTTGAGTATAATTCTGGCTTCTTGAGATGGATCAACTGGCTATCCCTGAGTGAATCCCCACAAATCTGCCTTCTCTGGCCTAGCACGACGCCCCTAGACAATGGCTTTGGGCTCTCGTCGACTCTGGCTTCTACCGAACTCTCCCAATAAGTTGCCCCTAGGGTGTTTATATAGGCTTTAAGATGTGTTACTTGGCCTCCAAGTATCCTAATTTGAGTGCAATTCCTAATTGGGGGTTTAATTAGACTTTGGAGTGTGTTTCTTTGCCTCCAAGCATCTAAATCCGAGTGAAATTGCTCTTTCCAGCGACAGGGACACAGCCATGGCACACGCCCGTGCGGATCATGGCCAGGACGTGCTCGGACTTCTTTAATGAGGCACGGCCGTGTAAATCGTGGTCCAGGCCGTGTTCGAGATCTTTAAGGAGGCACGACCGTGTGATCTTTGGTCCAGGCCGTGTTGATTTCATGCTTTGGCCCATTTGTCCCGTTTTAAGCCCGTTTTGCGTTCTTTTCATCCCCTGGTGCTTTCCTGAGTATATAACATGAAAAGAAAGGATTAATAGCACCTTTTTTACATAAATCAAGGGATAAATCATCCAAAAGCATACTAAATGTGGGTTTAAAATATGTTACTTTTACGGTTTATCACTTACTTAAGTTCAACCTTAATGTCTACTCCAGTACTCAACATTAAGCTCTAATTCCTCTTACTATTTCTTATTAATCTAGAGAATGTCTTATGGGTTTTGAGTACGTCATTTACTTGATTGCCATAGTCCAACTATGGTCTTACTCCTATCACAACATCATAGCCCAGCTATTGCTTTACATGTCATCACGATGCCATAGCCTCGCTATGGTCTTACACGAAATCTCATATCAACACCAATGCCATATCCTAGATATGGTCTTACATAGAAACTCCTGTCGTTGTCGATGCCATATCCCAGATATGGTCTTATCCAATTATCTTATTCAATACCGAAGCCATATCCCTGTTATGGTCTTATACAGGATCATGTATCGATGCCAATGCCATGCCCCAGACATGGTCTTATATGGGATCACATATACCGCCATGGTCCAACCATGGTCTTATTCATCATTTTATCATTGAACAACCGTACTCATTTCCTGTATTCTACTTAGTCAAACTTTTCAGTTTTAACTCTCACACTATAATATGTGTGACTTTGTAACAGGGTCATCAGACGAAACATTGTACCTTCTCTACTTTAACAGTCACACGTGAGATTTAACCATGTGGACATATTTATCATAAAAAATGGCATCACAAATCTAAAATGCTTGCTTACTCTTATTGCTTCTCACATACATCATGGTACATACTAGTCTCATGTTTGTAAGGTAAACAAGGTACCTGTAACACTTGATCACATAGATCAGTATACTTTACTATAACAAGCAAAATGTCAACATCATCATTCATAACATGAATTATACTTGTTAGTCAGCCTTCACTAGCATGACATAATATCAATTTTACTACTAACTTTCTCGCTATCTCATTTAAGCTTTACTCTTTTGCCCGATGAATTACTATGAATGACTGAGGATACTGAATCTCATTTCACATGTATCTTGATTCCAATGCTATATCCTTGATATAGTCTTACATGGGATCTCTTACTTGGTATCGATGCCATGTCTTGACATGGACTTACACAAAGTCTTGCTTGTGGGCTCCCTTGGGAACTTACCATTGCCATGTCTTGACATGGTCTTATTGGTAACTTTACTCATGAACTGGTCAATGCCGAGCCTTGGCTTGGACTTACATGAAATCTTCCTTGTTACTCACCAATGCCATGCCTTGGCTTGGACTTACATGGGATCTCTATCTCTTGATAGCTTTTCAATGCCAAGACTTGTCTTGGACTTACATGACATCTTTGCTTGAAGACTCGCCAATGCCATGCCTTGGCTTGGGCTTATATGGGTCTTCATCTCATAGTAACTCTTCAATGCCAAGACTTGTCTTGGTCTTACATGATAACTTGCTTGATTGCCGATGCCATGTCTTGACATGGTCTTATACGGGCTTTCTTGTCTCATGTGGCAGATTGAGTATCTTAAGTAATTCATTTTCAACCGGGACTTTCATATACATGCTCTTAGTAACTTCTTTGTTTAATAAATCATTAAACATTTTCATGAAAATAATGTGCATTTAACAACATAGCAAGCAATTCAATGAAAATATCCATGATGCTTGAAAATCATACAAACTTACTGAAATTAGCTCGGTTGGGAATCATCTCTGTCTTAATAAAACAATTTCGTTAGAGCCCGGAGACATCATACTATCATTATCCACATATGGCATGTATAGCTAGACTCTTACTCGTGCTAGGTTAGTCCGAGAACCGACTAAACCATGCTCTGATAACACTAAATGTAACACCCCATACCCGAGTCCGAGGCTAAGACCGGATACGAGATATTACTATGCTTAAACTTTCTTAAACATGTACTTACGGGCTATTAAATTTTGTTCCGAATTAAAAACTTCTCTTTCTTAATCAAATCAGACATTTCATTGGCCTACGAGGCCTCAGACTTACGTCCCGAAATTTTTAAAACTCATCTGCAAACTTTCTCTCGAAACAGGGGTCACACATCCGTGTGACTTGGGACACGCCCGTGCACCCCTAAAACATGCCCGTGTCTTTCACCCGTGGAGGATATCGGCAAATTACACACGGCTGGACACGCCGTGGCCCCCGCCCATGGCCCAAACCTTAGCATTCGACTTATTCACACGCAGTGCACACACACGCCCAGTGTGCGTCGTACCGTGTGACAAATGAATTTTTAAGTGTCAAGTGCAGACTTTACACAGCCTTGGCACACGCCCATGTGCCAACCGTGTGTATCACACGGCCGGAACAAACGGCCGTGTGACCAGCCCGTGGTCTAATCTAACTTAAGATACTAAGGTGCAGGAGACACACGGCCTAGACACACGCCCGTGTGTCTATCCGTGTGGGCACTTAGAGGCTATCTTACCAAGCCTTTTACCACTCCCGTTTGCGTAAATTCATACATCATCACATAACTCCACATAGCATCAATTTAACTCTTGAATTAAAGACATTTAATCATTTAAAGAGACAAAGACTTCATCCCATACACTAGGGAGAACTATTCCGAATACAATTACAATTATAACTTAAGCCATCATCTATGGCTATACACAACCAATCTCTAAGTTCTCTTAGGCCAACACAATTTGGCTACATCAATTAGAACTTAATCAACTCTAAAAGAATCCCTATACATGCCATGACTCATAAGAACTTGAAACACCATACCAAGCGTTTATTCGATAGTGTTAAAACATCTCCGGTGGCCTCCAACCCGAGCTAGTTAAAATAACCTATAAGAGATGGGAAAAGAAAAGGAGTAAGCAATAATGCTTAGTAAGTTCATCTGCATAAACTGACAAATACCGACATTTATTGAATACGTATAACCACAAGGTATTATACTGAGTTTTTCTCATTAACTCATGGTAACTTAACCACTCTTGAAGCTTACTCATTCTATCTCTTACCATATTCACCCCATGCCACAAGCCAACTGCTCGTGTTAAATAGCACACATTCCTGCACTGATCTTCAGGTAATCACATAGAACAACACATCAAGCAATTTCAATAAGCTACTCATACTACAAATCTCTCGGTGGTTTAACACTTAGCCCACCATTAAATCTCTAATAGGGTGGTATCGCACACAGCCCACCAATCATTTATAAGCGATGGTATCGCACACAGCCTATCGATTACTAATTAATCAGGTGGTAACGCACATAGCCACCGATATTAATATAGTTGATGGTATAGCACTCAGCCCGTCACTACCATCAATAAGGTGTGTAACACCCTTTACCCGTATTCAACGCCGGAATAGGGTACGAGGCATTACCAAAACACATACACTTGTAAACGTATTAAACTGAGTCATAAAATTTCATCCAAATTATACAAAATGAACTGCTAAATATTAAAGGCCAACATTTTAGGCCAAACCAATTATAACATATACAAATGACTAAGTCCCCTATACATGCCATAAACTTAAGAGGTTTGTATTCACTTTTACCCCACGATGATAGCTTGATAGTGTGATTACATCTCCGGTGATCTCCAACTCGAGTTAGCATGCAACCCTATAAGATATGGGAAATGAAGGGAAGTAAGCTACAAAGCTTAGTAAGTAAGTATGTAAATGAGAAGTAATGGATTTAACATGTTTACAAAATAACACAATCATATCTACATTCAAATTCACTATTTATTCAAGTTCGGAGCAAGCTGTCTATTCGAGTTGTAGTCACTAAATTATTTTTATCTATAGCTAAGAAACTCAAAATTAAGATCTGTAAATTTTTCCTGAAACTAGACTCACATATCTTGTTACCATAAAATTTTCAGAAATTTTGGTTTAGCAAATTAGTACAGTTTATTCTTCAAATTCTCCCCTATTCTGCTGTTTGACAGTTCCGATCATTTTTTGCTAAAATTTATTTATCTGTTTGTACAGAATTCAAATAATGTTATAGTTTGTTTATTCTAAAAATAGACTCATTAATGAATCTAACGATATAAATTATATCCCAAAATTATTTTTGTACAATTTATAATGATTTTTCCAAGTTAGAACAGGGGATCTCGAAATCATTCTGAACCAGTCTCACAAAAATCTAAATGTCTCAAAATACAAGAATTTCTTTGCTTTCTCTGTTTCTTTCATATGAAAATAGACTCAATAAGATTTAATTTCATATATCACTCAACTACTAATTCTATTTCTACCATTTTTGGTGATTTTTCAAATTTACTCCACTGCTGCTGTCCAAAACTATTTTATTTCTAAATTTACTCTTTCATAATTTCACTTACTCCAATTCATCTTACCGAAAGTTCGCTCAAATATCGAGCACATTGTTCATAAATTTTCACACTTATACCTGCACTATCCATCACGCAGTCGTATTAAATTACACTTAGTCGTTACATGATCACCTGTATTTTCACTTAGTCAATTTCCCGTTGAACTCATCGGAATAATAACAGATACACGATGGCCTGCACATAGTGCCACCCTTGGAGCCGAAGCTATATGGTACACATAGTAGCCTGCACTTAGTACTACACATGTGACCAAAACCATCACTTACACATAGTGGCCTGCACTTAGTACCACACATGTGATCGAAACTATCGGGTACGCATAGTAGCCTGCACTGAGTACTACACATGCGACCTATCCGTCTGGTACACGTAGTAGCCTGCACTTAGTACTACACACGTGACCTAAAACCATATCGTAGCTCTCTTGTACACATAGTGGCCTACACTTAGTACCACACATGTGATCTTGCTACCTCATTCATATCTTTTCTATTCCGAAGGTTCAACCGAGAATTCTCACTTTTCATCATTTTATCAATTCATCCATAATCAATCACAATTCATAATTTACATCAAATAATTACTCCATATTCAACTATATCTCATATAATATAACAAAATATTAAAACATAAATAAAAATGGTGTATTATTTACATACAAACTTACCTCGAAAGCAAAATCAGTGGAAATGACATATTCGTCAATTACTCGTTCTAGTTTCAAACCTCGTTTTCCTTGATCTATAACAACATATTTCACTTATTTAATTAATGTACTATTCAAAACAGTCCTTAACTCAACTTTTCAAAATTACAATTTTGCCCCTAAACTTTTACATATTTACACTTTTGCCCCAATACTCGAAAATTAAACTTCAGCCCTTATTCTTATGTTTTATAACATGCTGATCATTTTTCCCTTCTATGGCAATATCAAATTCTTACTCTAACATACACTTATGAACATTAGGTATTTTTACCAATTATGTCGTTTTACTCGTTTTCACTTAAAAGCGCTTAGTAAAAGTTGTTTAACATAATTTCAAGCTTCATATTCTATCATAAAACATCAAAATAAACACTTTTCACCTATGGGTAATTTTCCAAAGATGAACCCTAGCATGAATTATTGGTAGCATAAGCTAAATCGAGCTGCCGGGACTCCAAAACCGTAAATAACTTGAAAAACGGGGCTAAAACGGACTTACCATGAGCTTGGAAAGTTGAGAAAACCCTAGCCATGTCTTGTCTTGGTAAATTTCGTCCATATGAAGAAGATGGACAAATTTGGCATTTTTAATTTTGTTTTTAATTCATTAATTTACAAAAGGACCAAAATGCCCTTACAAAAAAAAATATCTTATCTAACATATACCATATCCATTTTTGTCCAAAAATTTAACCAATGGGCTAATTACCATTTAAGAACCTCTACTTTAAAATTTCATAGCAATTTGACACCTCTAACTTCTAGAACTCAAGTTTTGCACTTTTTACAATTTAGTCCTTTTGACTAAATTGAGTGGCCAAACGTCAAAATTTTCGAGCGAAATTTTCATGAAATTGTTCCGTGAAATTGTAGACCATTAAAATATAATAAAAATAAATTTTCTTACGTCAGATTTGTGGTCCCGAAACCATTGTTCCGACTAGGCCCTAATTCGGGATGTTACATTTCTCCCCCCCTTTTTAGGATTTTCGTCCTCGAAAATCTTACCAGAAGAGTGGTTTAGTTTCTTTCTCTTAATTTCCAACATCACTAAATAATCTTTCTTTTTTTCAAGACGATACTTTCAGAATACTCTATCATCGATCTGAATCCTAATAGAACTCGATGAATTCACAAACAAAGAATCGATACATATTGAAATTATTATGCTAATTCCATCAAACATTCGAAAACAACCCACTTGAATTTCTCTTGGCTCCCCACAGATCAATCGATAATCACTCACAATCTTTCAATAGCTTAATTCATAACCACTGTCTTAAACTCAAATTTTGCTATGCCATCAGATATATTAAACTCTTGAAACCAGGAAACATATGACAATCCTCGTTAAACAAACAGTGTCATCAAATTTTTCAATACAAACATAATAATAACCATCTCTAAATCACTAGTCGAACAGTTCTTTTTAATGTAACATTAACCGTATGAAAACATAAACCATCACTTTATATTCTAGCAATAAAACTCATTCTAATTCGTTCACTAGTGCATCACTTTAAAAAAATCATAAACTCATTACTCAATTCCAACTGAACTCAAAACTAGAGCTTCGGTTAATAATACCTTCATTTGCTTTAACTTTGTTAGTATACCAAGACCATTCAAACTTTCACAAATGTGATAACTTTTCCAATCAGAACAACTTTAACTTATAATAACATCATCCGGTTAGAATAATCCAATAGGCATATCTCTGTATTATGCTTTCTAGAATATAATTTCTTCATTCAGACTATCCGTCTTCATATTCCTGAATACACAAAATTTATTCTCTTAGTCGATGCATGTTTAAATATACATAACTCAAATCATATCTCAACAAATCAGTTCACTCATATGAAAACGACAGAGTTGATTTCAGCTATCGAATAATAACATATCAATATACTCTTTTCTTCATGCTGAGGATACAACTCAAATACACAATCTTTCAAAATTATTTTAGCATGCAAATCAAAGATCTTTTAAACCGTATTAGCTCGAGGAAATAGATATCCTGATTGAACTCATTAACTTTAATCAAACTTACCTGAGGAAAGAAAACTGCTATATAATTTAAGCTTGTGTTCTTACCATTTATACCATTACCAATATCAATTTCTTCCATGAAAATTTGAGAAACCTTGATACCAAAATCACCACATTCCTATTATCGAATCCAGAAATACAATCATACTAAACATAGCCATCATAGACCAAAGAACATACTTTAAGGATGAGCCATGACCGATAATTTGCATAATAAGGGCGATAAGAAAACCCCAAATACGATACCATTCCAGAAGTCTGAGAACACAACTCACAAGAAAATAACAGAGATCCTGATGATTCCTTAGAGAAACCCAGCAGAAAAACAATGCTTACCGACTCTGGACTTCCATCATAATAAAGATAATATATTTTCCGTATATAAAAAAAAACAAAACCATAATAAGTAGGAACATAATAATAGTCTCACATAAATTTTTACCATCGACTTCATTCCAACATATTTAAATAGAATTCCGAAGAGATAAGGAAATACCAATCATAAACCGACCAGACCAACAGGGCATTCGTCTAACATCATAGTTAGCTTCTCACAACGTAGAAACTCCATTAGAAACTGAACAATCACACACATATCTCTGAGGATAAAAGAATATATAGAATACACAGAAAAGATCATCATATTCATTTCAACTGTAACTGTCACACACACAGACATCTTTACTACTCAAATATCATTTCTTTGACTAATTCTGTCATCATGAACCCCGTATTATTCCACTCACTAACGAAAATCAATTCGGGAAAAATTTCAGCAAACACATACTTTAGACATCATATCTGAATAAGTCGATTAGTCGAGACTAACTTCTCCTTTATCCGTGAAATTGCATAATCTGTATAATCTTTAAAACATTCTGATATCCTTCCAAAATTGTTTCCACTTTCCAAACTATTCTTATCTCTATATGCATTACTAAGTATTTCACCACTAAACTCTTTAGTTTCACATTTATGGACTTATTCCACATGGTTCTCGTGAATTTTCGTTATAAAACAACACTGGTAAGGGGGTAAGGTCGTAAAGCTTCTGACTTAACTCTTATAAATACATACATATGACTTTGTATTCATCACCAACATCATATAATCACAATTACATAATTCACTTCAAGCTAACTAACATACATAGTCATGTTACACGAACTTTTTCGATTATCTTATTCAAACAAGTGTACATAAACACACATTCTGTCAATTTGAGTAAATTTACTTATTGTATTCACTTAATCAAATATGTTGGGTACATAACATCATATGCATGCCAAACAAACATGGATAGGTTTATCACCATATAAACTTTCATTTCATTCCACTTTTCACATTTCTCAACTTGTGGTTATCTCATTTCGTACATTAACACATATATATCGTGAACTTCTATTCATACCTTTCCAAATTTCGACACATCATAAGCATGTCTCAATCATTTCAATATCATTATCAGCATTATCGAAAAATAGCTCGGTTGGAAGTCATCTCTGTCTTAACAAACCAATTTCGTCAGAGTCGGGAGATATCACACTATCACGAGTAGTAATAAGGCATGTATAGCTAGACTCACATACGCTATGTTAGTCTGAGAATCGACTAAACCATAGCTCTGATACCACTAAATGTAACACCCTTTACCTGTATTCAACGCCGGAATAGGGTACGAGGCATTACCAAAACACATACACTTGTAAACGTATTAAACTGAGTCATAAAATTTCATCCAAATTATACAAAATGAACTGCTAAATATTAAAGGCCAATATTTTAGGCCAAACCAATTATAACATATACAAATGACTATGTCCCCTATACATGCCATAAACTTAAGAGGTTTGTATTCACTTTTACCCCACGATGATAGCTTGATAGTGTGATTACATCTCTGGCGATCTCCAACTCGAGTTAGGATGCAACCCTATAAGATATGGGAAACGAAGGGAAGTAAGCTACAAAGCTTAGTAAGTAAGTATGTAAATGATAAGTAATGGATTTAACATGTTTACAAAATAACACAATCATATCTACATTCAAATTCACTATTTATTCAAGTTCGGAGCAAGCTGTCTATTCGAGTTGCAGTCACTAAATTATTTTTATCTGGAGCTATAAAACTCAAAATTAAGATCCGTAAACTTTCCCTGAAACTAGACTCACATATCTTGTTACCATAAAATTTTCAGAAATTTTGGTTCAGCCAATTAGTACAGTTTATTCTTCAAAGTCTCCCCTGTTCTGCTATCTGATAGTTCCGACCATTCTTCGCTAAAATTTTATTATCTATTTGTACAGAATTAAATTAATGTTCTAGTTTATTTCTTCTAAAAATAGACTAATTAAGGACTCTAAAAATATAAATTATTTCCCAAAATTAGTTTTTTAAAATTTATAATGATTTTTCCAAGTCAGGACAGGGGATCTCGAAATCATTCTGAACCAGTCTCACAAAAATCTAAATATCTCAAAATACAGAATTTTTTTGCTTTCTCTGTTTCTTTCATATGAAAATAGACTCAATAAGATTTAATTTCATATATCACTCAACTACTAATTCCATTTCTACCATATTTGGTGATTTTTCAAATTTACTCTACTGCTGCTATCCAAAACTGTTTTATTTCTAAATTTACTCTTTCATAATTTCACTTACTCCAATTCATCTTACCGAAAGTTCGCTCAAATATCGAGCACATTGTTCATAAATTTTCACACTTATACCTGCACTATCCATCACGAAGTCGTATTCAATTACACTTAGTCGTTACATGATCACCTGTATTTTCACTTAGCTCACCATTATTTTACATTCGTGGATAGTAATCCGCAAGTATATCTCTATTTCAAATGTTCATCCGAGAACATCCTCACATACTTTTATTCTTACTTAGCTTTCTACGATACTGGTTCACATTCACACAATGCATCCATAAATCTATCTCATGCAACTAAGGTGCATTAATTACACATATCGCACTAGGGGTTCATCATATATTGAATTCATCTCCATTCAATTCTAACACATACTTGTGCTTCTCGTGGTACAACCACATTCAACATATCCGTTGAATCATTCAAATTGTTAACTAACTCTCTTGAGTCTCATACACATAGTTCTCATTGACATTATACCCCATTAAGGTCCTACATACATTAACATGTCGATGCCATGTCCCTGACATGGTCTTATACGAACTCTTACACCGAGGCCATATTCCAATATGGTCTTACTCGAGACTTTAACCATCATCATATCATGCTATACACATTTCAATTCTATTGACATTTCATCAAAAGATATTTCATGCATTCATATGGTAAATATACATTCCATACCACATTGGAACGTTAAATTAACTCGTACGTAATTACAATGTTTGCACATGAACTTACCTAGATGCCGAAAGGCCCAAAAAGGGACTTTTTGCCCACATTTCTCTTTTCATCCGTTCTAGGTCCGAAACTCGTTTTCTTTGATCTATAACAATGAAATTTACTGATTTAATCACTTACAAATCATATTACACCATAAT
Organism: Gossypium sturtianum; assembly: GCA_025698515.1. NCBI lineage: Eukaryota > Viridiplantae > Streptophyta > Magnoliopsida > Malvales > Malvaceae > Gossypium > Gossypium sturtianum. The sequence goes on from CM046943.1 coordinate 18,334,445, forward strand.
ATACACTTTAGGTAAAATCACTATTTTGCCTCTACACTTTGGCAAAATTACGATTTTGCCCTAGGCTCAAATAAATAAATTTTTATCACATTTTCTAGTTAAAAAAGCCTACATGAACATTTAATCCTCTTACAACTATTCACAATTCCATCAATTTCATGCCTTAATGAACAAATTACAACTTTTGCATTTTAGTCCCAATTAGGTGTTTTCATGGCAACACCTTTCACAAAAGTTGTTTCTCATCATCCTATCATTCATTTTCTTCCATAAAAACTCATCAAACAACACAAAATCTCTCATGTCAAGTCCCTATACTTTCAACCATATTGCAAACTAGTCCTCTCAATAGCTAGCTTAAGCCTTGAGGACTCCAAATATACAAAAATCATCAAAAATAAACACCAAATTGACTTACTTGATTGGAGTAAAGCTTGCTGAAATTTTAAGCTTTCAAACTCCTCCCATGGCTGATATTTTTTTTGTTGGAGAAGAAAGATAAATAAAAAGATGATAACTTTTGCTTATATCATCTTATTTTATTTATTTTTCCAACTAATATCACCAAATTTCAATCATAATAGATGCTCTTGTCCCCTTTGCATATTATGGCCGGCCAACACACTTAAAAAAGGCCAAATTGCACATTTGGTACCCCCAATTTATAATTTATAGGTATTTGGCACTTCTAGCAATTAAAATAGAACTTTCGCACTTTATGCGATTTAGTCCTTTTTTTCAATTTAGCTAGAAATCGCTAGAATTAAGGCACCAAAATTTTCATGCATCCTTAGAAACATGTTATAACATATAACATAACATGAAAATAATTTATCTAACCTCGAATTAGTGATTCCGAGATCACTGTTCCGACTAGCCCCTAAATCGGGCTGTTACATTAACGCTGAGATTACATTGGATAGATAATCCCTTCGCTCCCCTATTACAATCACTTCCTCATCCTTTGAAGACTTCAATACCATACGCTTAGCAGTGCAATCCAAATTCGCACGGTGTTTCACTAACCAGTCCATGCCCAGAATGAGATAAAACTCGCCAAACGGCAGTTCCATCAAATCCGCCGAAAAGATAACCCCTTGAACCTCAAGAGGCACATTTCTAAACAACTTATTCACTACAACAGACTGTCCTAAAGGACTAATCACCAACATCTCTTTATCAGCAAGTTCGAATTGTATACCCAAAGTTCTAGACACAGTACATGCCACATACGAGTGCATCGACCCAATATCAATTAAAGCAATACATGGTACATCATGAATGAGGAACGTACCAATTATGACGTCCGGTGTGTCGCCATCCTCTCGACGCTGAGCAGCATAAACCAATCATGGTTGTCTCGCCTTTGTATTACCAATTCCTCTACCCGGTGCTCCACGACCTCGTCCTAACCCATTTCCCCCTCTGGGTGGACCACGACCTCTCAGTGGCTGCTGACCACCTCTCCCTGGCTGCACATAGCCCTGACCTACTGCTTGCATCCGAACAGGCTCCCGAGGACAGTTTCTGTACCGATGATCCTTGGACCCACATCTGAAACACCCGCCAGTTCTTCTCCAACACTCTCCCGAATGTGGTCTCCCGCACTCAACGCATGGTTGTGATCGAACAACAGCAACTGGAATCCCAACTCGGGCTAGCCCATCAAACCTAGGCCTCTTATGAAATCCCCCTGAAGAACCTGAAGACCCAAAATCTCTCTTATTCCTGCCCCTTTCCTTCTCACGATTTTGACGCTCAGAGCAATTCACGTCCTCAGCAATCTTAGCCTTCTCTACCAGGGCAACGAAGTCTCTTTCCCTCTGCGGGGCTATTAGTACCCGCAACTCATCCTGAGGACCATCCTCAAACCGTACGCAGCGCTCATACTCGGTCGCGACTATACCCCGAGCATACCGGCTCAACCGCAGAAACTCTGCCTCATACTCTGCTACAGACTTATTCCCCTGAACCAGATTCAGAAATTCCTTTCTCCGGGTGTCCACATAACTTGCCCCGACATACTTCCCTTGGAAGGCCGTCTTAAAGAAATCCCATGTTAATCGGTCGGCCTGCGTGCCTTCCCTCACGGTAAGCCACCATTGATATGCCTCATCCCGCAGTAAAGACATTGCTCCTTTCAGTTTCTGTTCTACTGCACAATCCAGGTCATCCATGATTCGCTCTACTGCCTCTAACCAATACTCTGCTACATTCGGGGCTATACCAGAGATGCCCCTGAATATTTTTGCCCCATTTGACCGGAGCCGCTCAGAAATTGACCCTCGGGCCATCGACCCAGTACTCGCTCCAGCCACTCTTTCCAAAACCCGTAGCATCGTTTGAGACAAAGCATCATCCCCTTCGGCTCGATCATGAGACCTCGTTTCAGTCACCGGTGATGCCAGCGCCTCCCTTTCAAGCATATGCCCTGATGCTGAGGATCCAGCCCTAGCACCCCGGCCTCTACCACGGCCACGTGTACCCCTTCTGCGACCTCTTGTACTCATATCGGTGTAACGTATTAATCTATTTAAGAGTTTTATGCATCAGCTTATCGTTCATGTAATTATTAACAAATGTTTTATGAAAAGAAAACAGTAATAAGAGTAGTTTTCGCAGATCAATTTTACTAAAGATTCAGTCTCTACAGTATCAGTTTCCCTAACTAAGAGTTCGGTATACTACTACTATCCTTAGTAGTTTTTCAGTACAGTCGCTATAGCGTGTAACAATGTATAAGATCAGGAAACTTACGGATTTGGTGCCGGAGACTCGGTGCGCCATACTTCCAGTAACACTATCACTTTTTCTAAACCAAAGTTTAAACAGATTCGAAAAAATTTTCAAACCCATTCCACAACCGAGTTTTGCAACCTGGCTTTGATACCATTAAATGTAACACCCCAGACCCGACCTAGATGTTATGGCCAGATCTAGCATGCCACATCAAAAGGTTGTTTAAAAGATATGCGTTCGTTAAAAACTTTGTATCCTTTTTCAAACTCCGAACTTCGTTGTTTGTAAAAACAAGATTTGCTTAAAGTGTATTCTTGTAAAGATGTTATTATTTTCGAAAACTTTGTTTGTTGCAGAAGTCTAACTTAAAGATTTACAGAAACGTGATATTCTGAAAACAGTTGTTATTGTTTTAAAAACCAGCGTCTAATCGTTTAACAATTCATAACTAGCAGAATTACCAAATGAAAGTTTAAAAAGAAAAAAAAATCCAATAGCCTTATTACACAAAATATTAACCAAAAAATAATAATATAAATAAATTAAAACCAAAATTACTAAGTTTCGTTAAGAAGCAAATCCGACGTATGGCCACCTCCGAGTCCTCCACAGCTCAAAATCCTCTAACTTTGGGGATTACCTGCACGGTTAAAAGAAAGGGGTGGGTTACGAGAACTCAGTTTGTAATCCCCTATGACGGTCACTATATGGGCCTGAGCTTATACGGTATCGGTCTGGGCCTGAGCCCTATTCGGTAACAAGCTAGGCCTAAGCCCCAAAATCATCTCAATGTATGTGGATATGTGCCCACCCCAATCCTACCAGCCGACTAACTCTCCACCCGTACAACCAATCACACCATGTGGGGACCATGTCAACCCACCCAGCCGAAACTCACCAATATTGCAGTCGAGCTGCTAATCACGGTATATGTGGCTGAGCCACTAAAATGGTAGGTGGCGATGCCACTCGAACGGTATGTGGCAGAGCCACTAAAACGGTACTTCCTCCAATCATCAAACCCAACCCATGCAACATGATATGAATGCAGTGTATTACAACTATAAACAGATATATATAAAATCACATACACGATATTTAACCACAATCAAGGATATAACGGTCATTTTGTCACCTAAGGGTATAACGGTAATTTTCACCCCCTTTGAGGTATTTCGGTAATTTACCCATCGAGGGTATTTCGGTAATTCACCCACTAAAGGTATTTCGGTAATTTAGGTAATTTAGCCATCAAGGGTAATTTGGTAATCTCAGTCATTTAATGGCCTTTTCGGAGGCCTACTGTCGCCTCGAGCGACACGGGACCCCTTTTGGGTCTCTACGGTGTAATTGGGCCTAAAATCCCATTTCGGCCCAAACAGGCCCACATGCTCATGTGGCCCACTTAGCTAGTTTTTAGTCTCGGTTTTGCGGACTTCACAGTTGTATCAGTCATTCGGCAATTTTCTATCAGTTTTGCTCATGTGGGCCCGTTAGCCCATTGGGCCCACTTAGCCCGTTTCAGCTTAATAAGGCTCGTTACAGCCTCAGAATCACGGGAGTGTTTGTGACCCTCTCAACGGTCTATTGCCATCACTAGTGGCTTGGTTTATCACTACGATTGCTCGCACACTCGAGTGCCTCGGTTGCCGATACTCCGACTTTTCAGCATTTCGGCTTATGGCCAAATCACAGAACATCACATACTATCACAAACAATGGTGTGAGATTACACACCTGATTACGAGTTGTGTTTTCCAACGCCTCCAAAACACCTATAGTGATAGTTAATCAAGTGGTTAGTCTCAACCTTAAAAACCTTAACTTGAAGCGCCTTACTAGACTAACTTTACTTACCACGAACACGGTCTCCTTCAGTGCACCAAATAATCGGCCTTATCTCTTAGCTATCAAGTCCCTAACAATAATTGGTGAGCAAGAGAGATATTAGCAATCATCCCACTTTCAGCCAAACCAAATATTATGGCAATGTTCTTACCTCACTTTCTTGATGAGTTAAAGGTAGAGATTTGGTTAATACAAATCACTTGTGCCCCTTCACCTTGTTGAGAACCCTAAGCCAACGATGGCCACAACACAAATAGAACGTATCTTAGACCCAACAAAAGAGAAAGAAGAACACACCAATCCAAAAGAAACCGAATGAAATCCAAGTTATAAACAAAGAGAGAACTACAACTTACCGATTGACACACTCCTTGTAGTACCGTAGATGAAGATCAAAGAAGCTAGTTGAAGAGTAACAATGGAAAGGAAGTATGTATTCGGCTATGGTGAAAAGACAAGAAAATGAGATGAGATGAAAAAGAAAAGAAACAGATGAGAAGAGATGGGAAGAAGAATTTAGGCCAACAAGTGTTTAGGCTAATAACAAGCAAAGAAGAATATGCGAAAAGTGAGAAGAAGAGAAGAAGAGGAGTTGAGAAATTGGCAAAAGAAGAATTAAGGAGAAAAATGACCCGAGATGCTATAGTGAAAAGACCCAAAATGCAAATTCTCTCAAAGGAAAACTAGAGAAAACGGCACACTCACAACTCTCCCTAGCGAAAATGCTAGCAAAACACCAAGGAAAATTCGGCAATCTCCACACACAACCTTGGCCGAAATTGCCTAACACCTACTCCTCACATTCGACCAACACCCATGCACTCCTCTATCCCTTGATTTCCTCCACCTTTTCCTCCTAATTATGCTCTCCTTCACCCGTTTGAAAAGTTTGACCAATTCTCCAACTCCCATAGCAGAGTTTGATCCCAACTCTGCTTCCTCCTCTCCCAAAGCATAAAATAAATGCCTTAATTTGCTTGCCAAGGGAATCAAACTCCACTCCCCCTTGTCCCCTAGTGACGCCACCACCAACTTGCCACTAGCTCAATTGTGTTAGTAAAACACACTCTAATTTACATAAGTCTTGCTTCCAACAACCCTCTCCACTAAAGGGCCAAAAACCAAAATTTTTCCAGAGCTTGGACTTGAACCCGGACCTCCCTAGAACCCCCAAACACCCTCAAATAACTCGCTGAGCAAGCACAACATGCATTTAAGCAAAAAATTATAACCCCTAATTTTTTTGGGAAGTTACAATTTAGCCTAAGAATTAAGGGATTTGTTGTTTATTCTAAAGTTAACTAACTACTAAGCTAAAGACGCTAAGACACAGAGAATGAATTGGGGAAAATACTTGTGGGAAAAAAACAATTGATTAAGACAATACCCAAGGAAGAATCCACCTAGACTTCACTTGTTATTTGACTCTGAACCAGACAATTTATTCACTTGACTTGATCCATAGGATTCCCTAATTTATATTAATACCTCTCTCGAGGCTACTAACGTCTAACCCTAGGTTGATTAATTGAAATCTCTTTCTAATTAAAACCCCTAGGATTGCATTAACTCGGTTTATGGACTCGCATATTAGGTTTGACCCTAATCCGGCAGATTTTCGTCATCCTATCCCTAGGGTTGCGATCAACTCCGCTTAACTATGCTAGATCTACTCTTAAACAGGGAATATTCCTCCACTGCCTAAGCACATCAATACTTGAATCAATATCATGAAATATCAAAACAAGAATTAAGAATACATAGTTAAGAACAAATCAAGTATTTATCATATAGTTCAGAAAACAATAACAAGATCCGTCTTAGGTTTCATCCCCCTCAGGTATCTGAGGGGTTTAGTTCATAATCATAAAAGAATGCATCTCAGAAGAAAATATAAAACAAAACATAAGAAAACCCTAAAACCCTCTGAAGGAATTGAAGGAGAAATCCTCCGTCTTGAGTATGATTTCAGCTTCTTGAGATGAATAAACTGGCTTTCTTCGAGTAAATCCCATAATTCTGACCTCTCTTGCTTGGCTCCTTGGCCTAGTTGGACGCCCCCCTCAAGGTTAGCCTTTAGGGTGTTTATATAGGCTTTTGGAATGTCTTTCTTTGCCTCTAAGTACCCTATTCCGAGTGAAATTCCTCTTTGTCACGGCAGGGACACACCCGTGCAACACGCCCGTATGAATCGAATCCAGGCCGTGGTCAAGTTTGCTAAAGGGGCACGGCCGTGTGGCTTGGGACCAGGCCGTGTTGATTTCCTATTTTGACCCATTTGGTCCATTTTTAGCCCGTTTCTCGTTCTTTTCATCCTCCTATGCTTCCCTAAGTATAAAACATGAAATTAAAGGATTAGGAGCATCAAATTCCACAATTCAAAGGATAAATCATCCAAAAAGCATGCTAAATGAGGGATTAAAATATGTATAATTTATGGTTTATCATCTATTCTCTGGCAACCGGTGAGTATTCTCGACTATTTCTTGTATTTTTTTCAAGCTATCTCTCTCTACATTGTTGAAAGCCGAATACTTCTTTCTCCTCTTGATTCTCTTGTTGCCGATTTTGTTCTGCGGGTTCTAGAATTTCGCAAGGAGTGAAGGAGTACTCAAGAAATACTGAAGCATTTCGAAACGTTCCTATAGTCATTCGTCTGAAGGTAACCCTGTTGCTATTATTGTGCTCAATCTAGAGTGTGCTGGTTGTATATTTTGTTGTGGCCGAATATTACTTTCCTTTACCTAAGGGTTTTGTGAGTATGATCAACCTTTGGGTTTAGGCAATCGTGTCTAATAGGAGTGCACTTGTAACGTAGATATTCGGCAAGCAACGGGTGATCAATCCTAACCAGAGATCTAAGTGGGCTAAGCCACATCTGTCGATCAAGGCAAGTATTAAATCGTTTTGGATAGTGGTATTGAAAGGGATTATCTAAATCCTATTGATTAAGATACTGATGGTGTATCGTGGTTGATTAGGTTTGGAGTTCTCGTGGATCTTAGCACATTTTCGCAAACAGGTGTGTAACCACACTATCTTTTCTGTAAATTGGAAAAAGCCGAAAAGTTGAAAAGTCAAAACTTTGGCATTTGAGGCCTCACGAGCGTGCGATCGCCCGTGTGATAAACCGAGCCTACAAACTGTGGCGATAGACTTTAGAGGCCACCACGAGCGTTCTCGTGCTCTTGGGCCGATATGGGCCTTATTTGGCTGAAATGGGTCGTGTGGGCCCACTGGGCTTGTGGGCCCCATACGGAAAAAATCCTCGATAATTGGCAAACATTGGACTGGGCTACGTTGTTCGCATAGCCGTGACTGAATTTGGGCTAGATGGGCCACACGAGCGTTTGGGCCCACTTGGGCTGAATATTGGACATTGGGCCCATTTACATCATTTTGATCATATAGGTTATCGTTGTTGCTCGGGGCGACTATGGACCTTTGCAAAGGTCGTTATCTGCACTAAAACCCTAAAATAGGTAAAATGACCAAAATACCCCTAAAGGGTAAAATTACTATTTTACCCCTAATAGATGGAAATTACCATTTTACTTCTAGAGGTAAGTCGACTGATGAATGTATATCATTATATGATCATCTTCGAGTAGGACATACTTTGCATACACGAGATATTTATGACATGGCATACCTTGCATGGGGTTGGGATCTTTGTTATGGAGGAAGTGTATCATTCTTCGGTGGCTTTGCCACAAATATCATTCTTGGCGGCTTTCTTTGCGATCATCGATCTTGGCGGCTCTGCTACAATATCACATCGGTGGCTTTGCCACATATCACGATACTATCGCGGCTCTCTGCGTTATTATTACTAGCGGCTATCTTTGCAATAATATTGGTGTTGGTGGGTGGGTCGATTTTATCCCTACATGGTGTGTTGGTTGGTACGGGTGGTGTGTTGGCTGGATTAGGGTGGGTTGCATATGTGCACCATACTGATACTGTTATGGGCTGTGACCCAAATGATATTGTTTTGGGCTTTTGCCCACATATACTCTGTACTGAACTGTACTGTTACTATTAAAGGGCTCAGGAGCTGCGAGGGACTCGGAGAGGGCCACACAACTGCGCATGATTTATTCTGTTTTGCTCATTTACTTAAGCACTTTGATTTTGATTCGGGTTTTAATAAGGCCTCTATAATTTTTGGATTTTAAATTTGAGATTTTATTGATTGTGATTTATATCTGCTAGAAGTAGAACACAATTTTCCAAAATAATAACTATTTTCAAACGCTACGTTTTCGCAACTCAATTTTTAATTATCATGTTTTTGTAAATCATCTGTTTTAAATTAAGCTTCCGTAACAAATAAGGTTTTAAAGGTAATAACGTTTTAAAAGGGAATAACTTTTTTAATAAACCACGATTGAAAATAATCAATCGCAAACTGAGGTTTTGTACAAGTTTTATATGGCAAGAAGTTTGAAATTTCAAGAAGGGTTTTCAATGTAAACATGGTTTTTGAAAAACACTTCAATGTGACACGCCAGATTCGGCCATAATGTTTAGGCCAGGTTTGGGGTGTTACATCTGGTGTTTCTGGGTGGTCTACCTCTAGCCGTCATATTACTCGGCCTCGTATTCTGATCATTATCTTTCTCAGCTAACTCTGGGCAATCTCGAATGAAGTGATCTCGTGATCCACATTTATAGCAAGCTCTATTATTATACTTGCCCCAACATTCTCCAATATGTCGTCTCCCACATTATCTACACTCAGGCTTGTTACTTTTAACACTTCCAACACTAGATTCAATCGAAATTTGAGTTTTAAGACTAACACTTTACTTCACACGATCTCTACTTGAATGTCCAAACAAAACATTTGAACGATTAGCTGCATCTCTAAATCTCTTTGACGAAGGTTGATACGACTTACTCATCGACCTCTTTCTTTCATCTCTAGCCTCTGAATCTGCTTTCTTCTTTTCTTTGCTAAGTTCCTCGGCTTTGCAGGCTCTTTCAACCAATACTACTAATTCATTCAAGTCAAGAATTCCAACCAGAAGTTTTATGTCTTCATTCAGCCCTTCAATGAAGCGTTTACACATAGTAGTTTTGGTCGAAACACATTCCCGTTCATACTGACTTAATCTCACAAATTTACTCGTCGTGCTCGATGCATGAGACATGCGCAAATTTGTTTCACTTTCTAGGAACTCTTTACATTTCTAATCTATGATTCGCTGACTAATGTATTTCTTCCGGAACTCAGCTTGAAAGAAATCCCAGGCGATTCTCTCTCTCGAAATCACAGATATCAACGTTTTCCACCAATTATATGCCGTATCTCTCAACAACGAAACGGGACATTTTAAGCATTCATCAGAAGTCAATGACATCTCATCAAATACTCGAATGGTATTCTCAAGCAAAAACTCATCTCGTTCAGCATCATCATCAATTGTGGCCCTAAACTCTTCGGACCCATACTTTCGAATTTTATCTACAGGAGGCTAACTCAATCGGATCGGATCTGTCACTTGTGGCACTACAGGTACTTGCGGGGGTGGAGGTTGTTGAGTAGCCAGATTTATTCGAACGAACTCCAAAAACCACTCACTCATCATTCGGAAGAAAGCTTGCTTAGCCTCTCCCTCTTGGCTACTAGCAATCGACCTAGATTCGGTCGACGTTGTCCCTTGAGCGGGAGCAGACGCATTACTCTCAATATCATTAGCAACTGCTCGATCGGGATCCATTTACTATACAAAAACACATTTTTAACTGTCAAGATTCATCACACTATTGCAATTATATATATGGCATGTATAGCTAGACTCACACGCGCTACGTTAGTCCTAGAATCGAATAAATCGTAGCTCTGATACCAATAAAATGTAACACCCCTAACCCGTAACCGTCACTCAAATAGGGTTAAGGAGTATTACCGAAGAAACTGGAACACTTACAATCATTTTACAACACAAAGTATATCATCATTCTAACATATCAAGATATATACATATAGTCCCTTAATGAGGTCTACTAGACCTTAAACACATGATAGAAAGGGTTGGGACTAAACTGAACACATACAAAATTTTTTGAAAATCAAACATTTTTCAAAGCTACAGAGGTCACACGCCCGTGTGGGTAGGCTGTGTGCCTCACACGGCCTCGGACACGCCTATGTGTCCAAGCCGTGGCAAAACAGGGCATACATACTAACTTGTCCACACGGCCGGAGACACGCCCGTTGATCGCTGTGATGTTAGAGTTTTAAAATTTATAAAGATAATGATCGAACCTGGAAACTAACTATGACAACGGTTGAGGCAAGTGCACCTATCGAACAGTAGTATAGCTTAGGCAAGACTAAATTGTCGAACCCAAAGGAACTAAAAGTACTAATACTAACTTTCTTTCTATTATTTAGCCTAAGAATTAAGCGAATGGTTGATTAATCTAAATTAATTAACTACTAAACTTAAAGACTCTAAGACAAAGAAGAATGAATTTAGGAGAATACTTGAGGAAAAACCAATTAATTAAGACGACACCCAAGGTAGAATCCACCTAGACTTCACTTGTTATCTAACTCTGAACGAGACGATTTATTAATTTGACTTGATCCGTAGGATTCCCTAATTTATATTAAACCCTCTCTCGAGGCGAATAACGTCTAACCCTAGGTTGATTAATTGAAATATATTTCTAATTAAAACCCCTAGAATTGCATTAACTCGATCTATGGACTCCCATATTAGGTTTCACCCTAATCCGGCAACGCCTCGTCACCCTATCTCTAGGTGCGCGATTAACTCCACTTAACTATGCTAGATCTACTCCTAGGCAGGGACTTTTGCTCCTCCACCTAAGCATATCAAACTTAAATAATATCCGGAAAATATCAACAAAAGAATTAAGAACACATAATTAAGAACAAATCAAATATTTATCATATAGTTCAATGCGATAACAAGATTCATCTAAGTTTCATCCCCTCGGTATCTCGAGGTTTAGTTCATAACAATAAAAGAAAACATCTCAGAAGAAAAGATAAAACAAAACATGAGAAATCCCTAAAACCCCCTGAAGGAATTGAAGAGGAGACCCTCCGTCTTGAGTAGAATTCCGGCTTCTTGAGATGGATCAACTGGCTATCCCCAAGTGAATTCCCACAAATCTGCCTTCTCTGGCCTAGCAAGACGCCCCTAAGCGGTAGCTTAAGGCTCCCGTCGACTCCCCCCATTTAGGTCATACTTAGGGTGTATTTATAGGCTTTTGGAATGTGTTTCTTTGCCCCTAAGTATCCAAAACTGATTGAAATTGCTCTTTTCCACGGCAGGGACACCGCCATGGCACACGCCCGTGTGAATCGTCTTTAGGCCGTGTTCGGACTTCATTAATAAGGCACGGTCGTGTATTTCGTGGCTTAGACCGTGTTTGAGATTATTGAGGAGGCACGGCCATGTGGTCTTGGGCCTAGGCCGTGTTGATTTTGTGCTTTGGCCCATTTGGCTCGTTTTAAGTCTGTTTCTTGTTCTTTTCATCCTCCGGTGCTTCCCTGAGTATAAAATATGAAAAGAAAGGATTAAGAGCACATTTTTACATAAATCAAAGGATAAATCATCCAAAAGTATGCTAAATGTGGGATTAAAATATGTTACTTCTACGGTTTATCACCCGTGTGCCTCACCCGTAGTCGACACTGACTTGCACCACACGGCCTGTCACACGCCCGTGTGTCTAGCCCCTGGTCGAGTCTGACTTGTTTCAATTTGCAAATTTGAATGACACGGTCGAGCTACACGCCCGTGTGCTCAACCGTGTGGGCAAATATAGGCCATTTGCAAGGCCAATTTGCCACCCACACTTAGGGTCATCCCTACAAGCACAAACCAATACAATTTCATACCCTAAATGACATTCAAACATACCAAAACATACTCAATGTAGACTTTTAACATCATCATTCATCATTCTATACAAATCCATCTTAACATATCAATCCAAATTATCAACTACACATTTAAAATCATGTAAGTCAAGCATCATATAATCCATACCACAAGTTCACATTTAAACCACCTTTCTCATCAACCAATTTAGGCATGAAACATACCATATTCATCATTCACACAACCCACATATATATACCAACATCATTCAACTTTCAAGCCATATCACATGGCGAGACTTATACATTTCAATACATGCCATATTTACTAGCCTATACATGCCATATACCAAATATATACAACTTTCGAAAGTACCAAAAATATATAGCCGATAGTGTGATTGAGTCGCTGACAATCTGCGGATCCGAGCTAGCTTTAAAGACACTGTAAAACAGAGAAAACTACACACAGTAAGCTTAAGAGCTTAGTAAGTTTGTTATATAATACATTTAACTCAATAATACATTATCAATGTACAAAATAAACCATCACTTAGATAGATTCACAACTATATACAATATCATCCTTATCCATATGCTCACACAACATCCATTTATCCATAAACGATATCATCAACCACATAGGTTCCAAACATACCTTTGCCAACACTTATTTAACAAACATTCTTGCTAATCAATGCTCGATACCACACTTCGATCACCCTTCATTATTCATTCGATTTAATCGCACCCTTAGTGCCAAATTTCTTAGCCGAAGCTGAAATATCATCACACACTTAGTGCCTTTATGTTAAATCAAATTTAACTCGGTATCGCACAGCCAAAGCTTTCTTTATTTCGCACACACAGTGCCATTCACCTCTGTCTGAATTCTAATTACGCACACTTAGTGCCATATTTCTCAAATCCACATATAGCATTACCAATTCATCAACAACATATATTCATTCATTACATAATACATGAATACAATTTAAACGATTCGTATTATACACGAACTTACTTCAGACGTCGAAATAACAAAACAAGTCGATCAATCGAGCACTTTGTCTTTGCCTCGATCTCGATCCAAATCTCTCTTTTCTTGGTCTATACATATTCAAAATTAACTCATTCAATCACCAAATTATTCAATTTAGTACAGACACACATATTTAGGGTATTTTACAAAATAGCCCTCACATTTTTACATTTTGACACTTAAGTCCCTATTTCATAAAGTCATCAAATACACATAATTTCACTTCACACATGCCTAGCCGAATTTTCCTTATGCTCATATGATCGCTGTAAATTAGAGTTTTAAAATTTATAAAAGAATGATCGAACCTGGAAACTAACTCTAACAACGATTGAGCAAGTGCACCTATCGAACAGTAGTATAGCTTAGGCAAGACCGAATTATCGAACCCAAAGGAACTAAAAGTACTAATACTCTGTAACACCCCAAACTCGGACAGGACACCACGTCCGAATCTGGTATGTTACGGGGAAAAATGTTTTTGAGTGATCAGATTTTTCGTTTAAAAGCGGGGTGAAAACATAGTGAATTTGAGGAAAATTTGAGTAGGCTTGTTTGATTAGATTTTGAAAACTTATCCAAAGTATATAGTTAAAACGAGTTGATTTCATTTAGCATTTCCAATAGTTTCTTAGTGCTATTTTGAAACATTTTAGACTTAGTAGAAAATCGAGTTTGGTTTGAAGCTCATTTGAGTTTACTTTTTAGCAAAGCATAGTGAGATACCCGATGGTATAGTTTAAAACACACTGCGTTATAATTTTGAAAACATTATCTTACCAAATTTTAGTAAAATTTCATACCAAGTTATTTGTTAAGCAGGTTGCGAATCTAATTAAAACATAACCATCATAAAACATAATTTAAAGGCCTTTTACAAATCCAAATTAAAACCCAAATAAAAGTAATTAAACTAAAGTACCCATATGATAGAGTTTGAGTAAAACTTTATTAAGCATGGCATGAGCACCCCGAGTCCATCCGGCTCCATGTCCGCTTCACGAGTCACCTGAAATGTCAAAGGAGAGGGTGAGTCGAGTGACTCAAAGCATAAATCCCGCTCCCAGATGAAACAACATGCTAACACACATCATACATAGTAACATAATTAATGCAACCCAATCCTAACCATCCGTATCTCCTTTCCTACCCCGTGTGGTACCAAACCACCGGTGGTGCCAAACCACCGGTGACATATAGTCACAATGTGTTACTAAAACACTGGTGTCCCAAAGACACAATGTGCTACCCAAGCACTTGTGACCGTAGTAGTCACGATAATCGAATGATGGGGCCAACCCATCGTGTGATACCCAATCACTAGCGACGATCCCATATCTCAAAGTGGGGCCAACCCACGGTGGTGTTAACCACGGGGGACAAGTCGCAATGAGGTGCCCAACCTCTGGTGTCCCAAAGACACAAATGTGCTACCAAAGCACCGGTGACCGTAGTCACGATAATCGAATGATGGGGCCAACCCATCGTGTGATACCCAATCACTAGCGAGACGATCCCATATCTCAAAGTGGGGCCAACCTACGGTGGTGTTAACCACGAGGGACAAGTCGCAATGAGGTGCCCAACCTCTCGGTGTCCCAAAGACACAATGTGCTACCAAAGCACTTTGGTGACCCAAAGTCACAAAGTGTGTTACCAAAACACCGTGGTGCTCAAAAGACAAAATATCACCGCTCCCTCCACTCATGTCACCCATCAACATACCATACTCATGTAATCATGCATATCATACAAATCATGCATATCATGCTAATATGTTTGACTCATGCCCCATATCACATACATACATAGTCATGATACCATATAGATCATCGATAAACTTGTAACAATCTTGACTTACCCGAGTCCAAGATCATACCCAAAAGGGTATCATATCAATCCATCACACCTGCGTGATTTTAATAGGCAAACCGGTTTAATAATAATATCACTAAGTATGGGTGTGTTAGTTACACACACAGTAATTACGAGTCTAAAGATCCCAACGAAACGATCCGAATCCCTCGAGTATCAAGCTCCTATAACAATCGGCCAACACAGATTAGGCACTAAGACCATTCGGCCAAAGACATATAAACCCAAAGGGGTTAATATTAAGCCATTACCTTACTCTTGCGAATGGTTTGGTTTCCAACCAAACTTGAACCAACAATGGTTCTCCTTCCAACAATCGGCACACTATAAGACAAATAATTAATCCCTAATCACCTTTGACTTGATCGGAAACAAAAGATTGAACTAACAATACTAACACCAATCACTTACCCTTACTAATCAATTGTGAAGAAAAAACGGCTCCTCTTGCTCCTCACGATTGATTTGGTTTCCTTCCAAATCCCTGATCAACCAATGGTTCTCCTGACAATCGGCCTTCCCCTTAAAAACACAACAATTAGTCTCAGCCCTAGGCTTAACAAGAATGAACCATCAACCAACTTCTTACCATCACTTACCCAACGGTTAACAGAGTAGGAAGACTCCTTTTGCTTGCTTCCAAAAGGCCCTTCACCAACCGATTGCACCACCCGAGATGAGCACCAAAAACTCCACCAATATACGGCCAAAATAAACACCACTAGGAGAGAAGGGAAATTCGGCCAATCTCATTAAACAAGAAGGAAGAATTCGGCTTTACTCAAAGAAAGAGAATACAAGTGAAAGATGAGAAGAAAAGGGGGTTGGTATTCGGCTAATGACAAAAATAATGGAAAAAGGAGAAGAGAAAAGGAGTACTTAGGTTTAAGAAGAAGAAAGAAATGGTGGAAAGGTTTTGGGAAATAACTTTCGACTTCTAAAGATCAAGGAGGAAAGAAGTATGAGAAGGGCTCAAAGATGCATTCGGCTACCAAGAAAATAAAGCAAGATTCGGCAACTATAGGAGTTTGGTGTTTTGGTTTCAAATAGAATGAAGAAAATGAGAGAACATTCTCTTGAAGTTTCGGCTACAAAAGACAAAAGAGAGAGCTTTTCTTCTTTACCAAATGTGACCAAAAATGCACCCCAAAACAAAGGTACATTCGGCCTTCCCTTCTCCCACACTAAGCCGTCCACACTCCCCCAAATCCCCAAAATTCGGCCACCACTCCTCCAAAATACTCCAAGCCACTAATTCAAAAGCATTTGAATTAGTCCCCTTCCACAAATCGCTCCTTGCCAGTCCATCTCACCCATAGACTAGGTCCAAGCGAGTTTGAACTACCTACAAACTCTCCCTTCCTAGGCGTCAAAAGAAAGCCAAAAGGTGGCCACTCATAACTTGAACACAAGATCTCTCCCTCCCGCAAATGACGCCACACACACAAGCCTTAGTGGCGTCCCACCCTACTTTGCTAACCCATCCTATGTGACACAAACCACCTAAAAATACTTTTAAGACCCCCAAAAGCCAAGCTCCCCTTTTTACACCCTAAAAATCAAAAATTTCTAAAAGCCTCCCCTACCACCCAGGGTTCTCCAAACCCCCTAAAAACTTGACTAAGCACACAAAAAGACTGCTAACACCTGAGACATGCACTAGGTGCATAACCCCTAAAACCGAGTAGCAACCACAAAGACACTAAACTCATGCAATATCATGCAACAACAAAACAGCCCCTAACCCGGGATGTTACAGTTCTACCCCCCTTAAAATAATTTCGACCTCGAAATTACCTGATCAGAAGAGTTGCGGGTATTGCTGTCTCATCATATCCTCGGGTTCCCACGTAGCTTCTTCTACGCCATGATTCCGCCAAAGAACCTTAACCAAAGGCACAGACTTCTTACGCAGACCTTCACATCTCGATCAAGAATCGCACGGGCTCCTCCTCCATGGTCAAATCGGATTTACCTCGATCTCTTACATTTGCTACCACATGCGGCGGATCTCGAGCGATACCTCGAAGCATCGAAGCGTGAAAAAGCGTCGTGAATCGACTAAGCTCGTTGGCAACTCAAGGCGATACGCTCTCGGTCCAACTCGTCTCAATACCCTATACGGCCCAATAAACCTCGGACTTAGCTTGCCTTTCTTCCCAACCTCAACACCTTCTTCCAAGGCGAGACCTTCGGGAAAACTTCGATCCCCACGTGAACTCTATATCTCTTACGCTTAAGATCGGCATAAGACTTCTGCAGGTCAGAAGCTTCCTTCAATCTAGATGAATCAACTTAACCTTGTCTTCGGTCTCCGCCAACCAACTCGGGTCCCAACAACCGGCGTTCACCTAACTCCGCCCAACACGTGGGTGAGCGACACTTCCTACCATACAACGCCTCATACGGTGCCATTTTGATGCTCGCTTGTAATCTGTTGTTGTAGGCAAACTCAGCTAATGGTAGAAACTCCTCCCAACTACCTCAAATCCAAGACACAACCTCTCGGCATATCTTCCAAGATCCGAATGACCCTTTCTAATTGACCGTCGAGTCATGGGTGAAAAGCCGTCTTTGAAATCCAAGCGAGTGCCCGAGCTTGATGCGGTGCTTTCCGTAACCTTGACGTAAATCTAGGATCCCTATCCGAGATTATCGAAATCGCACACCGTGCAACCTCACTATCTCTCGACACATACGGCCGCTAGTTTACGAAGTGAGTAGTCAACCTCTCCGAATAAAGTGAGTGATTTAGTCGATCGATCCACCACTACCCAAATCCGAATCCTTCTTGCTTGGCGTAGCGGTAACCTTGACAAAAATCCATGGTTATCCTTTCCCACTTCCATCGAGGAATCTTCACGAGGTTGAAGCAACCCCGACGGCAAGCGATGTTCAGACCTTGACCTGGCGACAAGTCGACACTTCCCAACAAACTCTGTCACCTCTTTCTTCAAGCCGAGGCCACCAAAATCGCTCTCTAAGATCCCTATACATCTTGCTACTTCCAGGGATGCATAGCATAAGGATCTGCTATGTGCGTCTGAAGAATCTTACGCCTTAGCTCAACATCTTTAGGCATACAAGCCCTACCTTGAAAACACAGAACCCCATCACCGGACAAGTCAGAACCCTCCAAACCACCATCTCGCACTTGCAACCTTCGCGCACTCGAGACCTCATCCAATAATCTGTTTCTCTACGATCTGCTCCACCACCTGTAGGCTTAACTTCGATTCGCGCGAATACTCCCATCGTCATACAAACTCAAATGGGCAAACAAAGCTCTTAAGTCCGAAACAACCTTGCGGCTCAACGCGTCGACCACCACGTTAGCCTTGCCGGATGATACTCAATCGAACGATCGTAATCTTTCAAAGAACTCAACCCATCTGCATACGCCTCAAATTCAAATCCTTCCGAGTCGTGAGATACTTTAGACTCTTGTGATGCAGTATAGACTATCGATCTTTCCCCGTACAAGTAGTGCCTCAAAATCTTTAAAGCGAAGACCACGGCCGCTAGCTCCAAGTCATGCGTCGGATAATTGGCCTCATGTGGCCTCGGTGCAGAAGCGTAAGCCACAACCTTACCTTCTTGCATCAAAGACACAACCCAAACCCGTATGTGATGCGTCACAATACACTATGAATTCCTTACCGACCTCGGGTTGTATCAAAACCGAGACCTCGGTCAAAATCTTCTTTAACTTATCGAAGCTTTCCTGCTTTGTTTCTCATTTACAAGCGGAACTTCTTTCCTCAAAGAACTTGGTTATCGGTACGCTATCAACGAAACCCTCAACAAACCTTGGTGAGTATCCGGCCAAACCTGAAAACTCGAATCTCACCATCGACTTAGGCGGCTTCCAATCCAAAATCGCCTCAATCTTACGAGGATCTACTCGAATCCCCTCACCAGACACTACATGACCCAAGAAAGTCACTTCCTAAGCCGAACTCACACTTACCGAACTTAGCATAGAGTCGCTTTTCCTCAAAATCTGCAACACCACTCGCAAATGCTTATCATGCTCTTCCTCTGTCTTTGAGTACACCAAGATGTCGTCTATGAAAACCACGACGAACCGATCCGATCTTCTGCTGAAACACCTATTCATCATATCCATAAACGCGGCCGGCGGTCGTTAGTCAACCCGAACGGCATTACGAGAAATTCGTAGTGCCCACACCGAGTCCAAACGCCGTTTTATGGATATCGCCTCCTTAACCTTAATCGGTGATACCCGGACCTCAAGTCGATCTTCGAAAATACCGCAGCCCCTTGGTGATCAAACAAGTCATCTATCGTGGCAGCGGATACTTGTTTTTAATCGTCGACTTGTTCAATCTGGCGGTAGTCTATACACATCCGCATCGTGCCATCTTTCTTCTTAACAAAAAGTACCGTGGCGCCTTCACGGTGAAACACTAGGCCTAATAAAACCTCGATCCAATAACTCCACGGATCCGAGCCTTAAGCTCCACCAATTCCTTTGGCGCCATCCTATACGGAGCAATAGACAGCGCGATTCCCGGTAATAGATCTATTCCAAACTCTACCTCGCGATCGGCGGCAAACCTAAGCTCCTCGGAAACACATCGACAAATTCCTTAACAAGATGCGGACCTTCTCTCTGGCGGACTCCTTAGCCTCCAACGCATACACATGAACTACATACGCTTCCACGTACTTCTTCGACCATCTTCTGCGCCTTGAGCGGATACCACATTTGATAAGTAATCTCTCCTATTACCTATCATAGCCACCTCTTCACCCTCAACCGTCTTAAGAACCATGCGCTTGGCGCGCAATCCAACCTTGCACGGTACTTGACCAACCAATCCATCCCAAGAATCGATCGAACTCCCCAAGCGGCGGTTCCATCGGATCGGCGACAAACACTACCCCTTGGAGTTCTAAGGGTACCTCTCTAAGCAGCTTATCTACTACTACGAGTGACCTAGAGGGCTAATCACGGTCATCCGCCTAGAAGATATCTCGAGTCTAAATCCATGGTCTCTACTATACTCACGGCAACATAAGAGTGCGTTGAACCCACATCAATCAAAGCGGATAAGGAGAACCAAAAATAAAAAAGCGTCTGCGGTTATGGCGTCCGGTGCGTCGCCCTCCTCTCGGCGCCTCGCGGCATACACTAATCCAGGTATGCGGCATCGAACTACTCGCACCTCTCGCCTGTGCTCCACGGCCCCATCTAGAACCATTACCACCTCTGCCATTACCACGGCCCCTCTGCGGTGGCGGTCTATTACCTCGGAATCGATTACGGCCCGACTCTCGGGCCAAATCACGCCAACCTACGCGGGCGGTCCCTCACACGGTGCTCGAGAGAACCACACTCAAGCAACCTTTTCCTCCATCCAAAGCAACCACCCCAATGAGATTTTCCACACGATCACATCACGGGCGGTCCACGCTTAGCGACAACAAACCTAGCGGTGATTCGGCCCACTCGGTCTAACTCTCTTCTGCGGATTACCCGACGACCCGAAAAACCCAAAGCTCCTCTTATGCCTATTTCTGTCCATGCCTGTCTCACCGACTCCTTAACACCCTCGGCTACCTTAGCCTTCTCAACTAAGACAACAAACTCACGCTCCTGGCGAGGAGCAATCAGCAGACCTCAAGTCGTCTCGCAGACCATCCTCGAAGCGAACACACCTCTCATGCTCGGTGGCCACAATGCCCACGGCATACCTACTCACTTTAGGAACTCGACCTCGTGCTTCGAAGAATGATTTACTCCCTGAACAAGCCTCGGAAAAGCCTTTACATTTGGGAGTCGATATAACTAGCTCCGATGTATTTCTTTTGATATGCGACCACGAAATAATCCCATGTCGGATCCTCTGCGCCACATCGTCCCGAACCGTGAGCCACCACCGATATGACTCATCCCGAGAAGCGTCGATGCCCTTCACTTCTCTTGGTGTTAAGTCCAGATCATCCATGATCCGCTCGGTTGCCTCCACCAATATTCAAAGCAGATCTTGGGAGCAACACCGAAACACCGGAAGAATTTGGCCCCATTTGCGGAGTCGCTCGAGAACAGATTTCCCTAACTCTGCGTTGCCACCTACACGGCTACTCTTTCCAACACTCGCGGCATCGCTCGTGACAACTGCGTCGTCCCGATCGATCTTGGAACTCACCACCTCGGTGGTGGCGGAACCGTATCTCATTTTCGAACCACGACGAGATCCTACGGGCTCGAAAACTGTCATCCTACCACGACCTCGTCCCACGACCACGTCCACCTCTAGAGCTCATGACTAATCTTTCTACGTGTCCGATTAAGAATTTTATGCATCGATATTTATTCCACTCGTTTAAAAAGCAAGTCTTATGAATATTTAAGGAGATTTGTTCTCGCGAGTTCACGAGAATCCTATCGGTTTCAATCTCTAAAGTAGTATACTATTGCTATTCATCAAATCATATCACATCCAATCAATTCACAAGCAATAGTACGGTACTTACAGGCGGCCCAGTGCCGGAGACTTCGGTGCCATGCCTTTCAAACCATACAAACACTTAAAATAATTCTTAAAAACTTTTTGGGCCTTAGGCCCACAAATAGAAACCTTTGAACTTGGCTCTGATACCTGGTTGTAACACCCCAAACTCTGGACGGGACACCACGTCCGAATGCGGTATGTTCGAGGAAAAACATTTTTGAGTGATCAGATTTTTCGTTTAAAAGCGGGGTGAAAACATAGTGAATTTGAGGAAAATTTAAGTAGGCTTGTTTGATTAGATTTTGAAAACTTATCCAAAGTATATAGTTAAAACGAGTTGATTTCATTTAGCATTTCCAATAGTTTCTTAGTGCTATTTTGAAACATTTTAGACTTAGTAGAAAATCGAGTTTGGTTTGAAGCTCATTTGAGTTTACTTTTTAGCAAAGCATAGTGAGATACCCGATGGTATAGTTTAAAACACACTGCGTTATAATTTTGAAAACATTATCTTACCAAATTTTAGTAAAATTTCATACCAAGTTATTTGTTAAGCAGGTTGCGAATCTAATTAAAACATAACCATCATAAAACATAATTTAAAGGCCTTTTACAAATCCAAATTAAAACCCAAATAAAAGTAATTAAACTAAAGTACCCAAATGATAGAGTTTGAGTAAAACTTTATTAAGCATGGCATGAGCACCCGAGTCCATCCTTTACCATGTCCGCGTCTCACGAGTCACTGAAATGTCAAAGGAGAGGGTGAGTCGAGTGACTCAAATGCATAAATCCCGCTCCCCGATGAAACAACATGCTAACACACATCATACATAGCAACATAATTAATGCAACCCAATCCTAACCATCCGTATCTCCTTTCCTACCCGTGTGGTACCAAACCACTTTGGTGGTGCCAAACCACTGGTGACATATAGTCACAATGTGTTACCAAAACACTGGTGTCCCAAAGACACAATGTGCTACCCAAGCAGCGGTGACCGTAGTCACGATAATCGAATGATGGGGCCAACCCATCGTGTGATACCCAATCACTAGCGAGGCGATCCCATATCTCAAAGTGGGGCCAACCCACGGTGGTGTTAACCACGGGGACAAGTCGCAATGAGGTGCCCAACCTCGGTGTCCCAAAGACACAAATGTGCTACCAAAGCACCGTGGTGACCGTAGTCACGATAATCGAATGATGGGGCCAACCCATCGTGTGATACCCAATCACTAGCGCATTTATCCCATATCTCAAAGTGGGGCCAACCCACGGTGGTGTTAACCACAGGGACAAGTCGCAATGAGGTGCCCAACCTCTGGTGTCCCAAAGACACAATGTGCTACCAAAGCACTGGTGACCCAAAGTCACAAAGTGTGTTACCAAAACACTGGTGCTCGTCAGCACAAAATATCACTGCTCCCTCCACTCATGTCACCCATCAACATACCATACTCATGTAATCATGCATATCATACAAATCATGCATATCATGCTAATATGTTTGACTCATACCCCATATCACATACATACATAGTCATGATACCATATAGATCATCAGTAAACTTGTAACAATACTGACTTACCCGAGTCCAAGATCATACCCAAAAGGGTATCATATCAATCCATCACACTGCCGTGATTTTAATAGGCAAACCGGTTTAATAATAATATCACTAAGTATGGGTGTGTTAGTTACACACCTGGTAATTACGAGTCTAAAGATCCCAACGAAACGATCTAAATCCCTCGAGTATCAAGCTCCTATAACAATCGGCCAACACAGGATTAGGCACTAAGACCATTCGGCCAAAGACATATAAACCCAAAGGGGTTAATATTAAGCCATTACCTTACTCTTGCGAATGGTTTGGTTTCCAACCAAACTTGAACCAACAGATGGTTCTCTCCTTCCAACAATCGGCACCCTATAAGACAAATAATTAATCCTAATCACCTTTGACTTGATCGGAAACAAAAGATTGAACTAACAATACTAACACCAATCACTTACCCTTACTAATCAATTGTGAGAAGAAAACGGCTCCTCTTGCTCCTCACGATTGATTTGGTTTCCTTCAAATCCTGATCAACCAATGGTTCTCGACAATCGGCCTTCCCCTTAAAAACACAACAATTAGTCTCATCCCTAGGCTTAACAAGAATGAACCATCAACCAACTTCTTACCATCACTTACCCAACGGTTAACAGAGTAGGAAGACTCCTTTTGCTTGCTTCCAAAAGGCCCTTCACCAACCGATTGTACCACCCGAGATGAGCACCAAAAACTCCACCAATATACGGCCAAAATAAACACCACTAGGAGAGAAGGGAAATTCGGCCAATCTCATTAAACAAGAAGGAAGAATTCGGCTTTACTCAAAGAAAGAGAATACAAGTGAAAGATGAGAAGAAAAGGGGGTTGGTATTCGGCTAATGACAAAAATGATGGAAAAAGGAGAAGAGAAAAGGAGTACTTCCGCTTTAAGAAGAAGAAAGAAATGGTGGAAAGGTTTTGGGAAATAACTTTCGGCTTCTAAAGATCAAGGAGGAAAGAAGTATGAGAAGGGCTCAAAGATGCATTCGGCTACCAAGAAAATAAAGCAAGATTAAAGGCAACTATAGGAGTTTGGTGTTTTGGTTTCAAATAGAATGAAGAAAATGAGAGAACATTCTCTTGAAGTTTAGGCTACAAAGAGACAAAGAGAGAGAGCTTTTCTTCTTTACCAAATGTGACCGAAAATGCACCCCAAAACAAAGGTACATTCGGCCTTCCCTTCTCCCACACTAAGCCGTCCACACTCCCCCCAAATCCCCTAAAATTCGGCCACCACTCCTCCAAAATACTCCAAGCCACTAATTCAAAAGCATTTGAATTAGTCCCCTTCCACAAATCGCTCCTTGCCGTCCATCTCACCCATAGACTAGGTCCAAGGCGAGTTTGAGCGCCTACAAACTCTCCTTCCTAGGCGTCAAAAAGAAAGCCAAAAGGTGGCCACTCCGCAACTTGAACACAAGATCTCTCCCTCCTGCAAATGACGCCACACACACAAGCCTTAGTGGCGTCCCACCTGCCACTTTGCTAACCCATCCTATGTGACACAAACCACCTAAAAATACTTTTAAGACCCCCAAAAGCCAAGCTCCCCTTTTTACACCCTAAAAATCAAAAATTTCTAAAAGCCTCCCCTACCACCCAGGGTTCTCCAAACCCCCTAAAAACTTGACTAAGCACACAAAAAGCCTGCTAACACCTGAGACATGCACTAGGTGCATAACCCCTAAAACCGGAGTAGCAACACAGCACACTAAACTCATGCAATATCATGCAACAATAAAACAGCCCCTAACCCGGGATGTTACATACTTACAGTCTTTTTATTATTTAGCCTTAATATAAAGTGATGGTTGTTAAAATAAAATTAATCTACTTACTAAGCTAAGACGCAAAGACAAAAAGAATGAATTCGGGAAATAACTTTTGGAAAAACTCAGTTGACTCAAGCGATACCCTTAGTAAAAATCCACCTAGACTTCACTTGTTATCTAACCTTGAACCATATGATTTATTTACTTAGTTTGATCCGTGAGACTCCCTAACGTATATTAAACCCTCTCTCGAGGTGAATAACGTCTAACCCTAGGTTAATTAGTGGAAGTCTCGTTAAACATAATAACCCCTAGAATAGCGATGAAATCGATCTGTGGACTCCCATATTAGGTTTCACACCTAATCCGGCAAAATCTCGTCACCCTATCTCTAGGCGTGCGATCAACTCCAACTTAATTATGTTGGATATACTCTTAGGCGGGGTCTATTCCTCCTCCACCTAAGCACATTAGATTTGGATTAAGTTCACACAATTAAGAACAAACTAAGTTATTATCATATAATTCAAAAATCAAATAACAAGATTCATCATAGGTTTCATCCCCTTCGGGTATTCGAAGGTTTAGTTCATAACAATAAAGGAAAACATCTCAAGAGAAAAGATAACACAAAACATAAGAAATCCCTAAAACCCCCTGAAGGAATTGAAGAGGAGATCCTCCGTCTTGAGTAGAATTTTGGCTTCTTGAGATGGATCAACTGGCTATCTTCGAGTGATTCCCACAAATCGACCTTTTAGACTGGCTTTTTAGCCTAGCTTTTAGCCCCTTTTCAATTTGGTACCTAGGGTGTATCTCTAGGCTTTTGAAACACGTTTCTTTCTCCCTAAGTATCCTTTCCCGAATGGAATTTCTCTTCTCCACGGCAGAGGCACGGCCATGGCACACGCCCGTGTAAATTATGGCGAGACCGTGTTCGAAACTGTTGAATGAGGCACGACCGTGTAAGTCGTGGTAAGGCCGTGTTTTAGTAGGAATGGTGGCACGGCTGTGTGGCTTGAAGTCTAGGCCGTGTTGATTTAGTGGCTTGGCCCAACTTGGTCCGTTTTAAGCCCGTTTCTCGTTCTCTTTGTCATCGGGTGCTTTTCTGAGTATAAGACATGAAAGGAAAGGATTAAGAGCACCTTTTTACACAAATTAGGGCTTAATTCATCCAAAAGCATACTAAATGTGGGCTTAAAATATGTTACTTTTACGGTTTATCAAATACCCCTACACTTAAGCTTTTGCTTGTCCTCAAGCAAAATTCTCAACTTACAATTAAAACGAACTTCCTGTAATTCATAATTCCTATTGATAGTGTCTCATCATAATTCAGAGATAATTTATACATGGATAATTCAATTCAAAGTGTCCTAAAAATTCAAACAGTATAAGTCATAGATTCTGTAGCACAAAACATAGGAGTTTCCCTTCATCTAAATAATTACCTCTGATTCGAAATTGATAAGGATTGACATCCTCACAAAAGATTCTCTCAAATCACTCAAAGTGTTTAAGGTTCAAAATTTTGGCGCTCAAAAGTCAAACATGAAGAATTAATCCCATAGGCTTGTATGAAAATCAAATCTCCACCACTGAAATTTGAGATGAAACACAAATCAAAAGGTCTTTGTTAGGGTTGTAACGGGGCTAGGGTTAAGGTGTGGAGTAAGGCTAAATTAGAGGGTTAGAATCGAGATTGAATCAACAAATTACTTAACTAAGAACTCATGAACTAATAATAATAAATGCATCAATTGAAAACTAATAATACTAATAATACGAGCTTCTTCTTCGATATTTGGAATCCAAACGTATAAGCTCATTTAATCACAACTAATAATGAATAATGGATATACTTCGTTTTTTTTAGAACAAACTAAAAATACATAGCTGAAATAGAAAACATAGTTAGGCTATTAATCAAATCAAATCTCGATATAAGGGTAGTCAAAAGGAGTGGTGATAACAAAAATAAAGGGGTTCTGGGTTAATATCAGTGGGTGAGTCAAAATAGGGTTGTTAGGATTAAAAGGGGTTCACTAGGGGTTAATTGTGAAGGAAGGCTTTTTATGGAGTAAGTGGGTTAGATCCTAGGTGCCTTTATCATCTCTGTGTTTCAAATAAAAAAAATATGGTCTCGACATGTATAATCGATGCAAGTTCTAGAATAACAAATCAGTGTTGACATACTCATAATCAATAAAGTGAGCAAGAAAAATAATATATGCTCTATAAGGCTCAAAAACTCACAAAAATTATTTGTATTTTGATGTCAACCTCGTAAATTCCAAACTTCAAGGTAAAATTTAAACTCAGTTTGATAACCTAGCAAATTTTTAATTTCTGAAAAATAGACTTATCATGCTTGATTCTCTAGTATTCTTCAAATTTAATTATCAATGAACAATTATCAATGACTTAATCTAAAACATATCAATAAAAATCATAAATCATTAGAAAATTCATCCTAATTAGCAATATGAGTAAATTTACTTAAAAACAAGACTAAATTCAGGCTTTGGGTTAGGTATCTTTTTAGGTTGTTCACCCCTCACACTTAAGATGTACATTGCCCTCAATGTACAAAGATATATAATAACCTTGTAATAAAATCATCAGATATGGGGGTAAGTGAAAACTTCCTGAATTTTCGGATGATTCCTTGAGATGAGATTGTGCCTTAGATGGTGGTGATGGG
Organism: Gossypium sturtianum; assembly: GCA_025698515.1. NCBI lineage: Eukaryota > Viridiplantae > Streptophyta > Magnoliopsida > Malvales > Malvaceae > Gossypium > Gossypium sturtianum. The sequence continues at coordinate 18,362,379 of CM046943.1, forward strand.
CCGTCTTGATGACGAACCTGCGCTAGATGAAGAAATTGGGCAGCTCATAGAGAATTAGCCAGGGATCCTTAATACATAATTAAAATAAACTAAATATGAAATTAAGGACAAGGAAGATAAAGAGAAGGAGACTAAGAAGAAAACTAAAATTAAAAGAAAAGATGGATGGATCGTAGAGTCTTTATTTTTGGGTTTGATTTCTAAGGCTGAGGTTATGGTGGTGGTGGTGGCGTGATTCCCAAGCAGCCTTAAGAACCTAAAAACAAGAAACTAAAACAATGTAAACTAAGTTAAGTAGTATAGAAGTAAAGATAAAGAAAATAAAGGAGAAGATAAAAATAAAAGAACAGATAATTGGACTCAAAGACCCTTGGCTTGTTGTTTGGATGAAGCTGCCGGCATGAACTCAGGTGAATCGGTCTCCTTTGGGGAGATTGGCCTCTTACGCTTCTTTTCCATGTATATGATTTTAATGTAGCTCAAGAGTCTAAGGATTTATTAGGAAAAAGAAAAAGGAAAGAGAAAGGAAAGGAAGGAAGCAAGAAAGAAGAAAGAAGTGGGTTAATAAGGGGAATGAGTAGGGTATTGTGTTTAAATAAACTTTCAGGTCTGGCAGTTTCCCACGCCCGTGGGTTGAGGGTGTGTCGATTCACACGGCCGCCTCGTACGGCAGTGGTCTAGGGCGTGTTGGTTCCCCACGCCCGTGTCTAGCCTATGTTCGACAAGTCAGTATATTGGCAAGGTTATCCGGCACGGGTGTGTTCAGCCCGTGGTTGGCAAGTCAGTAGCCTCACACGACCGTCAAGCACGGCCGTGTCACTTTGTCGGTTCCCATGGGGGAGTGGTTGAGTCTGTGATTGCCAGAAATTAGTTCATTCTGACTTGTACCGCCCTGCCATGTTAGTACCAAGATTCTTGAGGTACACTTTCGGCCACGACCACGCGCCGTGTGCAAAAATTTGTGTGTCCCGAATTCTGCACCCCTTGTTAGTTTATAACTACATGTTCAGAAAGAAAAGAAGAAAAGAAAAATAAATTGAAAGCAAAATGTGAAAATAATTTATGTTGGTGCTCGGGTTGCCTCCCGAGAAGCGCTCGTTTATAGTCTTAAGCTAGACTCTCTTCTCATTTCCATCTTCAGGGTGGTTTGAGGAGTTGGAAGTCCTTCCTCATGTTATTATCTGTATCCTCGTGAAAAATTTTAAGTCGAGATGCGTTTATAGTAAAAGTACCAAAAATAGGATTACTTACCTCGACTGTTTCGTATGGGAAAACACTGGTTACCCTAAAAGGTATTTTGTTTTTTGTGTTAGGGTCTGTAGGAGATATTCGAGGATCTGCTTCTTCTAACAGTACCTTGTCCCCTATTTTGAAGTGGTTTGTTGTTCCTATAAGCTCTTCTGGGAACTCTTTCGATTTTTCCTCGTATGGTTCTGGCTCTTCGTCGTGTATCCCTAATTTCTCATTAAAATGTGTCTTCCACTCGTCTAGATCATCGATCCGAATTCCTCAATCTTCATGAGTTATTTCTTTGTTGGGGTTGGGGTGGGATCGGGTTCGATTGTATTCTTCGGTGGTGTTTCTGAAAGAAGAGTTAACCAGAATGGTTATTAGGGAAATTTACGTTCTCACCTTGATTACTCGATGTTCTAGCCGAATCGAGAGCCTTAATGGTGACGGTCTCATTACCTACGCAAAGTATGAGTTCTCCCGTGCATCAACATCAATTTTAGTCTGGCGGTGGCTAAAAGGGTCTTCCTAAAATTAGGGGATCGAATTATCCTCATCCATGTCTAAGACAACAAAATCTACTGGGAAAATGAATCATCAATTTTACAAGAACATCTTCGATAATACCCTAGGAATTCTAACAGTTTTATCATTTAATTGAATGCTCATCCTAGTTTGTTTGGGTTTCCCTAGACCTAATTGTTTAAATAATTTATAAGGCATGACATTTATGCTTCCCCTAAATCATTAACGCATTATCAATAGTTAGTCTACCAATTAAACATGGAATTGTAAAACTCCTGGATCTTTTAGTTTTGTGGTAGCTTAGTTTGCAAGATTGCTTTGAGCACTTTGCGTTGAGTTCCACATGCGAATCTTCATCTAGTTTCCGCTTGTTTGTCAGAAGCTTCTTTAAGAATTTCCTTGAATCAGGTATCTGCGAAAGAGCTTCGAGGAGTGGTAAGTTAATGTGTAATTTCTTTAAAAGTTTAAGAAACTTACTGAATGTTCCTCTGTGTCGTCTCTTTTCTTTGCTTGTGGTAAGGTATGCGAGGTTGGTACTCCTTGATTACTAGGTTTGGCTTGTCTTGTGTTACCTCAATTTTACCTTTTTCTACTTCGTTTCCTTGTGTTGGGTAGGTTCGTCTACTTTTTCGCTTTCTTGAGTATTATGGCTTGGATTTTCTACTTTGGATTAATTTCAGTATTACTCGGTAGACGCCCTTGCGGTCGTTCGGATAATCTCTTAGCAATTTCTCCGACTGACTGGGTAATTTCCCTGATTGCCTTTGTAAGTCCTCCAACTTGGTTCTCGATCGTTTTGATCGATGTTTGTTAGGTGTTGAGCGTTACCTCATTTTTTTTGGAGACGGGCTTCTGTGGATGCTATGAATTTGTTCAACGTCTCTTCAGGACTCGGCTTCTTTTCCTGTGGATAGGGCTGATTTTGGAAATTTTGAGGAGGTTGTTGTCTTTGATTTCCTTGATTTCCTTGTCCTACCCACGAAAAATTTTGGTGGTTCCTCCAACCTGGATTATAATTATTACTATATGGGTTATTATTGGATCTGAAATTGTTACCTATATAGTTCATCTGTTCGCTCTCTCGGTTGGTAGGGTGGGTACTCGAATTCGCCATACGCTTCCACTTGCGTCGCCTTTGCATCACTTGGATTTACTGCGAAGAACACAAACTATCAATCTTCTTATTCATCAACTCTACACTGGTTTGATAGCATGGTTCTTTGCGTCGAGGTTGTAAACTCATTTGTTTTTGTTGGCTTTGTTCTTGTAACTTGCCAGCGATAGTTGTTCAAATGACAACTCTTCAATAAACTCGTAAGGTTTGCCTCGGGAGTTTTATTATTCGGGTTCCACCGCAATTGAATCAATTAATTGCCTCGTTCAAGGATTCACACCGTTGTAAAAAGTTTGGACTTGGATCCACAATGGTAATCCGTAGTGTGGGCATCTCCTCAAGAGATATTCGTATCTCCCCCATGCGTCGTATAATGTCTTTAAATCCATCTGCACAAAATAGGATATATCATTACGTAACTTGGCCGTTTTAGCCGGGTGGAAAATATTTTAATAGAAATTTTTCGGTCATTTGTTCCCATGTAGTGATTGACCGTCGTGGTAACGAGTTTAACCATTGTTTAGCTTTATTTCTTAGTGAAAAGGGAAATAACTAAAGACGTATGGCATCATCAGAAACACCATTTATTTTGAAGGTATCACGAAATCTAAAAAGTTAGGTATATGAGTGTTTGGGTCTTCGATCACGCAAACCATCAAATTGAACAAATCTGTTGAATTATTTGAATAGTGTTAGGCTTTAATTCAAAATTATTAGCAGCTATACCAGGCCTAACAATACTCGATTCTGCCCCTGTTAAATAAGGTTTAGCATAATCATACATAGTACAAGGAGCATTCTGATCCGCCACATCGTTTTGTGGTGGTGGATTATTTTCGTCCATCCCTTCAGATAGGATTGGATCGGTCTTACAGCTCTCCTTGGTAATTTAGGGCTCGCCTAATTTCTCTACGATTTCTTGAGCGGTAGCTTCAATATCAACTGTCAGATTCTAAAGGTCCTATCGGGTTCCTTCTAGTCAAAAACTAGAGGTACCTGCTAGGAAAAGAAAGAAAGAAAATTTAGCAAATTTAAAATTAAAACTAAAAATAAAAATAAATTGCGAAAAAAATAAAAATAATGGCTAAAGTAATAAAAATAGAGTTTTCTTAATATTTTAGTTCCCCGGCAATGGCGCCAAAAACTTGGTCACTGTAAATCAGAGTTTTAAAATTTATAAAAGAATGATCGAACCTGGAAACTAACTCTGACAACGATTGAGGCAAGTGCACCTATCGAATAGTAGTATAGCTTAGGCAAGACCGGATTATCGAACCCAAAGGAACTAAAAGTACTAAAACTCACCGTCTGTTTATTATTTAGCTTTAATATAAAGTGATGGTTGTTAAACTAAAATTAATCTACTTACTAAGCTAAGACGCAAAGACAAAAAGAATGAATTCGGGAAATAACTTTTGGAAAAACTCAGTTGACTCAAGCGATACCCTTAGGAAAAATCCACCTAGACTTCACTTGATATCTAACCTTGAACCATATGATTTATTTACTTAGTTTGATCCGTGAGACTCTCTAACGTATATTAAACCCTCTCTCGAGGCGAATAACGTCTAACCCTAGGTTAATTAGTGGAACTCTCGTTAAACATAATAACCCCTAGAATAGCGATGAAATCGATCTGTGGACTCCCATATTAGGTTTCACCCTAATCCGCAAAATCTCGTCACCCTATCTCTAGGCGTGCGATCAACTCCGCTTAGTTATGTTGGATCTACTCTTGGCGAGGTCTATTCCTCCTCCACCTAAGCACATTAGATTTGGATTAAGTTCACACAATTAAGAACAAACTAAGTTATTATCATATAATTCAAAAATCAAATAACAAGATTCATCATAGGTTTCATCCCCTTCTGTATCCAAGGTTTAGTTCATAACAATAAAGAAAAACATCTCAAGAGAAAAGATAACACAAAACATAAGAAATCCCTAAAACCCCCTGAAGGAATTGAAGAGGAGATCCTCCGTCTTGAGTAGAATTTTGGCTTCTTGAGATGGATCAACTGGCTATCTTCGAGTGATTCCCACAAATCTGACCTTTTCGGCTTGGCTTTTTAGCCTAGCTTTCCGCCCCCTTTTCAGCTAGTACCTAGGGTGTATTTCTAAGCTTTTGAAACACGTTTCTTTCTCCCTAAGTATCCTTTCCCGAATGGAATTTCTCTTCTCCACGGCAGAGGCACGGCCATGGCACACGCCCGTGTAAATTGTGGCGAGGCCGTGTTCGAAACTGTTGAATGAGGCACGGCCGTGTAAGTCGTGGTAAGGTCGTGTTTTAGTAGGAATGGTGGCACGGCTGTGTGGCTTGAAGTCTAGGCCGTGTTGATTTAGTGGCTTGGCCCAACTTGGCCCGTTTTAAGCCCGTTTCTCATTCTTTTTGTCATCGGGTGCTTTTCTGAGTATAAGACATGAAAAGAAAGGATTAAGAGCACCTTTTTACACAAATTAGGGCTTAATTCATCCAAAAGCATACTAAATGTGGGCTTAGAATATGTTACTTTTACGGTTTTCCGAATACCCCCACACTTAAGCTTTTGCTTGTCCTCAAGCAAAATTCTCAACTTACAATTAAAACAAACTTCCTGTAATTCATAATTCCTATTGATAGTGTCTTATCATAATTCATAGATAATTTATACATGGATAATTCAATTCAAAGTGTCCTAAAAATTCAAACAGTATAAGTCATAGATTCTGTAGCACAAAACATAGGAGTTTCCCTTCATCTAAATAATTACCTCTGATTCGGAATTGACAAGGATTGACATCCTCACAAAATATTCTCTCAAATCACTCAAAGTGTTTAAGGTTCAAAATTTTGGCGCTCAAAAGTCAAACATGAAGAGTTAATCCCATAGGCTTGTATGAAAATCAAATCTCCACCACTGAAATTTGAGATGAAACAAAAATCAAATGGTCTTTGTTAGGGTTGTAACGGGGCTAGGGTTAAGGTGTGGAGTAAGGCTAAATTAGAGGGTTAGAATCGAGATTGAATCAACAAATTACTTAACTAAGAACTCATGAACTAATAATAATAAATACATCAATTGAAAATTAATAATACTAATAATACGAGCTTCTTCTTCGATATTTGTAATCCAAACGTATAAGCTCATTTAATCACAACTAATAATGAATAATGGATATACTTCATTTTTTTTAGAACAAACTAAAAATACATAGCTGAAATAGAAAACATAGTTAGACTGTTAATCAAATCAAATCTCGACATAAGGGTAGTCAAAAGGAGTGGTGATAACAAAAACAAAGGGGTTCTGGGTTAATATCAGTGGGTGAGTCAAAATAGGGTTGTTAGTATTAAAAGGGGTTCACTAGGGGTTAATTGTGAAGGTAGGCTTTTTATGGAGTAAGTGGGTTAGATCCTAGGTGCCTTTATCATCTCTGTGTTTCAAATCAAAAAAATGTGGTCTCGACATGTATAATCGATGCAAGTTCTAGAATAACAAATCAGTGTTGACATACTCATAATCAATAAAGTGAGCAAGAAAAAGAATATATGCTCTATAAGGCTCAAAAACTCACAAAAATTATGGGTATTTTGATGTCAACCTCGTAAATTCCAAACTTCAAGGTAATATTTAAACTCAGTTTGACAACCTAGCAAATTTTTAATTTCTGAAAAATAGACTTATCATGCTTGATTCTCTAGTATTCTTCAAATTTAATTATCAATGCACAATTATCAATGACTTAATCTAAAGCATATCAATAAAAATCATAAATCATTAGAAATTTCATCCTAATTAGCAATTTGAGTAAATTTACTTAAAAACAAGACTAAATTCAGGCTTTGGGTTAGGTATCTTTTTAGGTTGTTCACCCCTCACACTTAAGATGTACATTGCCCTCAATGTACAAAGATATATAATAACCTTGTAATAAAATCATCAAATATGGGGGTAAGTGAAAACTTCCTGAATTTTTGGATGATTCCTTGAGATGAGATTGTGCCTTTGGTGGTGGTGATGGGTCGTCTTGATGACGAACCTGTGCTAGATGAAGAAATTGGGCCGCTCGTAGATAATTAGCCAGGGATCCTTAATACATAATTAAAATAAACTAAATATGAAATTAAGGACAAGGAAGATAAAGAGAAGGAGACTAAGAAGAAAACTAAAATTAAAAGAAAAGATGGATGGACCGTAGAGTCTTTATTTTTGGGTTTGATTTCTAAGGCTGAGGTTATGGTGGTGGTGGTGGCGTGATTCCCAAGTAGCCTTAAGAACCTAAAAACAAGAATCTAAAACAAAGTAAACTAAGTTAAGTAGTATAGAAGTAAAGAGAAAGAAAATAAAGGATAAGATAAAAATAAAAGAACATATAATTGGTCTCAAAGACCCTTGGCTTGTTGTTTGGATGAAGCTGCCGGCATGAACTCAGGTGAATCGGTCTTCTTTGGGGAGATTGGCCTCTTACGCTTCTTTGCCATGGATATGATTTTAATGTAGCTCAAGAGTCTAAGGATTTATTAGGAAAAAGAAAAAGGAAAGAGAAAGGAAAGGAAGGAAGCAGGAAAGAAGAAAGAAGTGGGTTAATAAGGGGAAGGAGTAGGGTATTGTGTTTAAATAAACTTACAGGTCTGGCAGTTTCCCATGCCCGTGGGTTGAGGGTGTGTCGATTCACACGGCCGCCTCGTACGGCTGTGGTCTAGGGCGTGTTGGTTCCCCACGCTCGTGTCTAGCCTATGTTCGACAAGTCAGTATATTGGCATGGTTATCCAGCACGAGTGTGTTCAGCCCGTGGTTGGCAAGTCAGTAGCCTCACACGGCAGTCAAGCACGGCTGTGTCACTTTGTCGGTTCCCGTGAGGGAGTGGTTGAGTCTGTGATTTCTAGAAATTAGTTCATTCTGACTTGTACCGCCCTGCCATGTTAGTACCAAGATTCTTGAGGTACACACGGCCACGGCCGCGGCTGTGTGCAAGGCCGTGTGTCCTGGAATTCTGCACCCCTTGTTAGTTTATAACCACATGTTCAGAAAGAAAAGAAGAAAAGAAAAATAAATTGAAAGCAAAATGTGAGAATAATTTATGTTGGTGCTCGGGTTGCCTCCCGAGAAGCGCTCGTTTATAGTCTTAAGCTAGACTCTCTTCTCATTTGCATCTTTAGGGTGGTTTGAGGATTTGGAAGTCCTTCCTCATGTTATTATCCGTATCCTCATGAAAAATTTTAAGTCGAGATGCGTTTATAGTAAAAGTACCAAAAATAGGATTACTTACCTCGACTGTTTCGTATGGGAAAACACTGGTTACCCTAAAAGGTATTTTGTTTTTTGTGTTAGGGTCTGTAGGAGATATTCGAGGATCTGCTTCTTCTAACAGTACCTTGTCCCCTATTTTGAAGTGGTTTGTTGTTCCTATAAGCTCTTCTGGGAACTCTTTCGATTTTTTCTCGTGTGGTTTTGGCTCTTCGTCGTGTATCCCTAATTTCTCCTTAAAATGTGTCTTCCACTCGTCTAGATCATCGATCTGAATTCCTCAATCTTCATGAGTTATTTCTTTGTTGGGGTTGGGGTCAGGATCGGGTTTAGTTGTATTCTTCGGTGGTGTTTCCTGAAAAGAAGAGTTAACCGAATGGTTATTTACGTTCTCACCTTGATTACTCGATGTTCTAGCCGAATCGAGAGCCTTGATGGTGACGGTCTCATTACCTACGCAAAGTATGAGTTTTCCTGCATCAACATCAATTTTAGTCTGGCGAGTGGCTAAAAGGGTCTTCCTAAAATTAGGGGATCGAATTATCCTCATCCATGTCTAAGACAACAAAATCTCATGGGAAAACGAATCTATCAATTTTTACAAGAACATCTTCGATAATACCCCTAGGAATTCTAACAGCTTTTTATCACCTAATTGAATGCTCATCCTAGTTTGTTTGGGTTTCCCTAGACCTAATTGTTTAAACAATTTATAAGGCATGACATTTATGCTTGCCCCTAAATCACTAACGTATTATCAACAGTTAGTCTACCAATTAAACATGGAATTGTAAAACTCCCCTGGATCTTTTAGTTTCTGTGGTAGCTTATTTTGCAGATTGCTTGGAGCATTTGGCGTTGAGTTCCACATGCGAATCTTCATCTAGTTTCCGCTTGTTTGTCGAAGCTTCTTTAAGAATTTCCTTGAATCAGGCATCTGCGAAAGAGCTTCGAGGAGTGGTAAGTTAATGTGTAATTTCTTTAAAAGTTTAAGAAACTTATTGAATCTGCTCCCTCCGTGTCGTCTCTTTTTACTGCTTCAGGGTAAGGTATGCGAGGTTGGTACTCCTTGATTACCGGTTTTGGCTTGTCTTGTGTTACCTCAATTTTACCTTTTTCTACCTCGTTTCCTTGTGTTGGACTGGGTTCGTCTACTTTTTCGCTTTCTTGAGCTGTTATGGCTTGGATTTTCTCCTTTGGATTAATTTCAGTATTACTCGGTAGACGCCCTTGCGGTCGTTCGGATAATAGCTTTGCAATTTCTCCGACTGACTGGGTAATTTCCCCGATTGCCTTTGTAAGTCCTCCAACTTGGTTCTCGATCGTTTTAATCGATGTTTGTTGGGTGTTGAGCGTTACCTCATTTTTTTTGGAGACGGGCTTCTGTGGATATTATGAATTTGTTCAACGTCTCTTCAAGACTCGGCTTCTTTTCCTGTGGATAGGGCTGATTTTGGAAATTTTGAGGAGGTTGTTATCTTTGATTTCCTTGATTTCCTTGTCCTACCCACGAAAAATTTTGGTGGTTCCTCCAACCTGGATTATAATTATTACTATATGGGTTATTATTGGATCTAAAATTGTTACCTATATAGTTCATCTGTTCGCTCTCTGGTTGGTAGGGTGGGTACTCAGAATTCGCCACAGTTCCACTTGTGTCGCACTGCATCACTGGATTTACCTGCGAAGAACACAAACTATCAATCTTCTTATTCATCAACTCTACCTGGTTTGATAGCATGGTTACTGCGTCGAGGTTGTAAACTCCGGCTGTTTTTGTTGGCTTTGTTCTTGGAACTTGCCACTGATAGTTGTTCAGCGACATCTCTTCAATAAACTCGTAGGCTGCCTCAGGAGTTTTATTATTCAGGGTTCCACTGGCGGCTGAATCAATTAATTGCCTCGTTGAAGGATTCACACCATTGTAAAAAGTTTGGACTTGGATCCACAATGGTAATCCGTGGTGTGGGCATCTCCTCAAGAGATCTTCGTATCTCCCCCATGCGTCGTATAATGTCTTTAAATCCATCTGCACAAAAGAAGATATATCATTACGTAACTTGGCCGTTTTGGCCGGTGGAAAATATTTTAATGTAAATTTTTCGGTCATTTTTTCCCATGTAGTGATTGACCCTCGTGGTAACGAGTTTAACCATTGTTTAGCTTTATTTCTTAGTGAAAAGGGAAATAACCGAAGACGTATGGCATCATCAGAAACACCATTTATTTTGAAGGTATCACAGAACTCTAAAAAGTTAGCTATATGAGTGTTTGGGTCTTAGTCCCCGCAAACCATCAAATTGAACAAACTGTTGAATCATTTGAATAGTGTTAGGCTTTAATTCAAAATTATTAGCAGCTATAGCAGGCCTAACAATACTCGATTCTGCCCCTGTTAAATAAGGTTTAGCATAATCATACATAGTACGAGGAGCATTCTGATCCGCCACATCGTTTTGTGGTGGTGGATTATTTTCGTCCATCCCTTCAGTAGGATTGGATCGGTCTTCTCGCTCTCCTTGGTAATTTAGGGCTCGCCTAATTTCTCTGCGATTTCTTCGAGCGGTAGCTTCAATATCACTGTCGTATTCTAAAGGTCCTCTCGGGTTCCTTCTAGTCAAAAACTAGAGGTACCTGCTAGGAAAAGAAAGAAAGAAAATTCAGCAAATTTAAAATTAAAACTAAAAATAAAAATAAATTGCGAAAAAAATAAAAATAATGGCTAAAGTAATAAAAATAGAGTTTTCTTAATATTTTAGTTCCCCGGCAACGGCGCCAAAAACTTGATCGTTGTAAATCAGAGTTTTAAAATTTATAAAAGAATGATCGGACCTGGAAACTAACTCTGACAACGATTGAGGCAAGTGCACCTATCGAACAGTAGTATAGCTTAGGCAAGACCGGATTATCGAACCCAAAGGAACTAAAAGTACTAATACTCACCGTCTTTTTATTATTTAGCCTTAATATAAAGTGATGGTTGTTAAACTAAAATTAATCTACTTACTAAGCTAAGACGCAAAGACAAAAAGAATGAATTCGGGAAATAACTTTTGGAAAAACTCAGTTGACTCAAGCGATACCCTTAGGAAAAATCCACCTAGACTTCACTTGTTATCTAACCTTGAACCATATGATTTATTTACTTAGTTTGATCCGTGAGACTCTCTAACGTATATTAAACCCTCTCTCGAGGCGAATAACGTCTAACCCTAGGTTAATTAGTGGAACTCTCGTTCGCTTATAATAACCCCCTAGAATAGCAGTAAATCGATCTGTGGACTCCCATATTAGGTTTCACCCTAATCCGGCAAAATCTCGTCACCTTATCTCTAGGCGTGTGATCAACTCCGCTTAATTATGTTGGATCTACTCTTAGGCAGGGTCTATTCCTCCTCCACCTAAGCACATTAGATTTGGATTAAGTTCACACAATTAAGAACAAACTAAGTTATTATCATATAATTCAAAAATCAAATAACAAGATTCATCATAGGTTTCATCCCCTTCGGGTATCCGAAGGTTTAGTTCATAACAATAAAGGAAAACATCTCAAGAGAAAAGATAACACAAAACATAAGAAATCCCTAAAACCTCCTGAAGGAATTGAAGAGGAGATCCTCCGTCTTGAGTAGAATTTCGGCTTCTTGAGATGGATCAACTGGCTATCTTCGAGTGATTCCCACAAATCTGACCTTTTCAGCTTGGCTTTTTAGCCTAGCTTTCCGCCCCCTTTTCAGCTGGTACCTAGGGTGTATTTATAGGCTTTTGAAACATGTTTCTTTCACCCTAAGTATCCTTTCCCGAATGGAATTTCTCTTCTCCACGGCAGAGGCACGGCCATGGCACACGCCCGTGTAAATCGTGGCCAGGCCGTGTTCGAAACTGTTGAATGAGGCACGACCATGTAAGTCATGGTAAGGCCGTGTTTTAGTAGAAATGGTGGCACAGCCGTGTGGCTTGAAGTCTAGGCCGTGTTGATTTCGTGGCTTGGCCCAACTTGGTCCGTTTTAAGCCCGTTTCTCATTCTTTTTGTCATCGGGTGCTTTCCTGAGTATAAGACATGAAAAGAAAGGATTAAGAGCACCTTTTTACACAAATTAGGGCTTAATTCATCCAAAACCATACTAAATGTGGGCTTAGAATATGTTACTTTTACGGTTTATCATAATACAAACCCATATATTTCATTTATTTCACATTTTAGTCCTCTAATTTCTCATTTTCACAATTTAGTCCAAAATAACCAATTTTATCAAAAATTCAAATACAAACTATGTGAACCCAACCTTAAGCTTTCTTATTTCACCAACTATCAACACAAAGCTCATATATTCATCAATGGCACATCTCAAAATCTTCATCAAATTCTAAAATTAAAGCATGGGCTTAAGAGAACACGAAGCAACGATCACAAAAACATAGAAATCATCAAAAACCGAGTTAAAAACACATACCAATTGAAGCTCACAAGTGCCGAATATCACAAAGCTCTAAACCCTTCTTTTTCTTTCAATATTTGGTGGTGATAAGATGATAAAATGACCACCAAATTTTTATTATTATTTAATATTAACTTAATTGAAATTTTACCATTTTACCCTTAATAAATATTAATAATAACACCTAAAACCATGCCATTATCATCCACTTACTATCAATTGGTTTAATAACAACCTAAGGACCTTTCATTTAATATGCCATGCCAAATAAGCACTTTAACAATTAGCACACAGCTTTTGCATTTTATGCGATTAAGTCCTTTTTACAAATTAAGCACACAATCAATAAAATTCTCACACAGAATATTTGCACATGCTTAATCAGACACTGTAAACACGAAAAATAATATTAAAATATTTTTTCTGACCTCAGATTTGTGGTCCCGAAACCACTGTTCTGTCTAGGGTCTAAACCGGGCTGTTACATCTAGGGATGATATGCCGTGGCAATTTTATGTTGCACCTTATATCTGTTAAGAGCATTGGCAACTAGCTTGCAATCAAAGTATGAATCTTCATCACCGATTAGAGCACGAGAGGTACTAAACTGAATAAAAATATTTTATGAAGAAATTTAGTACCGATTTAGCATCATTTGTTGGTAGAGTAGCAGCTTAAACCCACTTGGAGACATAATCAACAGTGACCAATATATAGATATTGCCTCAACAGGTTGGAAATGGCCCCATAGAATCAATTTCCCAAACACTTAGACACAAATTCAGAAATATCACGTTTCATTCCCGGCCACTAGTACATCTTTTTCAAATCATTGTACATTTTATTACTCCCTGGATGAACAGACATAACACCATTGTGAGCTTCGTACAATATCTTCTGTATAAGTTCTGAATTATTTGGTACACATATTTTGCCTCTGAATAACAGACAACCATTAGATCCAATCTGAAATTCTAAATCAAAATTTGATTCACATTGAACTTGTTTAGCTTATACTTCATCATCATTTTTCTGAGCTTCACAAATCTGCTGTAGAAATGTCGGTTTAGATTAACTCAGCTATGATTGAACCATCATCAGATAAAGAAAATCGGGTATTCATTGCTCACAAGGCAAACAGGGATTTTCTGCTCAGAGCATCTGCAACCACATTGGCTTTTCCTGGATGATAATCAATAACCAAATCATAATCTTTAAATAATTTGAGCCATCTGCGATGTCTCAGATTCAAGTCTTTTTGCAACATTAAATACTTCAAACTTTTATGGTCGGTGAATATGTGACGTTTTTCAGCAAACAAGTAGTGTCAACATATTTTCAAAGAAAATACAATAGTTGCTAATTCCAGGTCATGTATCGAGTAGTTCTTTTCATGTGGTTTTAGCTGTCTAGAAGCATAGGCTATTAGTTTACCTTCTTGCATCAAGACACAACCCAAACCATTTAATGATGCATTACTGTAAATTATAAATTCTTTACCCAATTTAGGCTGAACCAGAACTGGTGCTTCGGTCAACAAGGCTTTCAACCGATCAAAGTTTTGCTGGCATTTGTCGGTCCATTCAATTTTCACATCTTTCTGTAATAGTCGTGTCATTGGCGAAGCTATCATAAAAAACCCCTGTACAAATCTCCGATAATAACTTTCTAATCCTAGAAAACTTCTGACTTCAGACACATTTTTCAGTGGCTTCCAATTAACAATAACTGAAATTTTATTCGGGTCTACTCTGATGCCTTTAGCAGATACTATATGTCCAAGAAAACCAACTTCCCGAAGACAAAATTCACATTTACTGAATTTGGCATATAGTTGTTTTTCACGTAGAGTTTGTAACACAATTCTCAAATGATCAACATGCTCATTTTCATCTCGAGAATATACCAGGATATCATCAATAAATACCACCACAAATCTGTCTAGATACGTTCTGAAAATTCTGTTCATTAAATCCATAAATAATGCAAGTGCATTAATCAAGCCGAACAGAATCAAAAGAAACTCATAGTGCCCGTACCTGGTTCTGAAAGCTGTCTTTGGTACATTTGAGTCTTTCACCCGTAACTGATAATAGCCAGAATGGGGATCAATCTTTGAAAATACAGTGGCACCTTTCAACTGATCAAACAAATCATCAATACGAGGCAATGGATACTTGTTCTTTATTGTAACTTTGTTGAGCTGTTTGTAATCAATACAGAACCTCAATGATCCATCTTTCTTTTTAACAAACAAAACCGGCGTAAAACCTCTTTCAATCAATTCTTGCAACTGTGCTTTCAATTCTTTTAATTCTGTAGGAGCCATTCTGAAGGAGCTATAGATATTGGAGTTGTCCTTGGAGCAAGATCTATAGAAAATTCCACCTCTCTAACTGGCAATAATCTAGGTAATTCTTCCGGAAACACATCATGAAACTCACAAATAACCGGCACTAACTTAATCTTCGACTCAGATACTTTAGTGTCCAACACATATGCAAGGTAAGCATCATACCCTTTTCTGATATATTTCTGTGCTGATATAGCTGAGATTACATTGGACAACCCATCCAGTTTATCAGATTCAATACGAAGCAATTCACCATTCTGGCACTTTAACACAATATATTTCTGTTTACAATTTACCACTGCATCATGCTAAGTTAACAAATCCATACCCAAAATTACGTCAAATTCATCAAATGGAAACAACATTAAATCAGCCGAGAAACAATAACCCTGTACCATTAACAGACAATTTTTACAAACTTTATCCACAATCACATACTAGCCCAGGGGGTTTGAAACTTTAACCACGAATTCAGTGGACTCAATAGGTAAATTTTTAACAGACACTAAATTCGTGCATATGTATGAATGTGTTGAACTAGGATTAATTAAAGTAGTAATATCAGTATCAAGAAGAGAAAATGTATCAGTAATAGCATCAGTTGCAGAAGCATCCTCATGTGCACGTATAACATATGTCCTGGCTAGTGTTTGTGCTTCAGATTTACCAGTTGAATCTTTTCTTATACCTTGACTATCACTCATATTACCGGGGTTGCGAGGTGGTCTACCTCTTGAGACAGGGTTGCTTGGCTTCAAAGTCTGAACAGTATCTTTTTCAAGTCTTTCTGGACAATGTTTAATATAGTGGTTGAATGAACCACATCTATAACAGGCTCCGCTTCTCATACGACGCTCTCCAAAATGAAATTTATTACAATGTTTACATCTAGGTTTGGGATTACCGACACTTCCAGCACTTGTTACTGATGGGGCCGAAGATCTCGGATTTAAGCTTTGAATACTTCAATCCTTACCAAAATACCTCATAGATGTGACAGAATGATCATGATATTTCTTTAATTTCTTTGAAGTTGATGATTGTGGCTTGCCCATAAATCTTTTACTTGAAGTTCAGGCTTCCATCTCTGCTTGCCTCTTTTCTTTATTTAGTTCTTCAGCTTTATGTACTTGGTCAGCCAGTACAACAAATTCTTTTAATTCCAAGATTCCAACTAACAACTTAATATATTCATTTAATCCCTTTCAAACCGTTTACACATAGCAACTTCAGTCAAGATACACTCTCAGGCATATTTACTTAACTGAACAAATTCTCGTTCGTACTTGGATACTGTCAAGAAAATTCCCTTTTTTTTTCTGATGAATGAATTTTTGACTAATGTACTTCTTTTTGAATTCTGTTTGGAAAAATTCCCAAGTAACATTTTCCCTCGGTAAAACAGAAATCAGGGTATTCCACCACTGATAGGCTGAGTCTTTTAGCAAAGATACAACACATTTCAAACATTCTTTAGGTGTACAAGATAATTAATCCAAAACCCTTATTGTATTTTCTAGCAAAAATTCAGCCCTTTTCGGATCGTCATCAGCTGTTGCTCTTAATTCTTTTGCCCCATATTTACAGACTTTATCTACCAAAGGCTTACCAGTTCTAACAAAGTCAGTACCTTGTGACATATCAAGAACCAGTTGAGGAGCAGGAGGGGGAGGTTGTTGTATAGCCGGATTTGTTCTTAAGAATTCTGTAAACCACTTATTTATCATTTGAAAGAAGGTTTCTTTTGCCTCCTCACCTCGACCCTCAGATTCGGGCCTTCTACTACTACTAGATGCAGCTCTTTGAACTGAAGCTGGAGCATTGCTCTCAGCTTCCTTGGATTCAGCTCTAGCTCGGTTGGAGGGCATTACTATATAAAAAACACATTTAAAATGGTCAGGACATATCACACTATCAAAAATTATATAATGGCATGTATAGCTAAACTCGTACTTGCTACGTTAGTCTGAGAATCGACTAAACCATAGCTCTGATACCAATAAATGTAACACCCATAACCCTTATCCGTCACTGGAACAGGGTCACGGAGCATTACCAGAGTTTATAGATCAATTACAAAAAATTTATGTCATTTACTATTTATATCCGAAATCAATCATATCGACCCTTAAATGGGTACTCGAGGCCCAAACTACACGTTAGAATCAAATCAGGACTAAATCGAAAACTCAGAAAATTTTTCACAAAATTTCAAAATTTTTCTTAGGTGCAGGGGACACACGCCCATGTGGTTAGGTTGTGTGGCTCACACGGCCAGGTGACATGCCCGTGTCTTAGGCCGTGTGGGCATTCAATGTAAGGCACACGGCCGTATCCCAGCCTGTGGTCAAATTAGGGTAGCTGTCCCAGCTCGTGTGCTAGGCCGTGTAGACAATTTAATTTTCAAAAATTAGGTGCAGTATTCACACAGCCAAGACACACACCTGTGTTTTGGGCCTTTTATTTCACACGGCTGAGACAAACGCCGGTGTCTCTGCCCGTGTGACCAATTCTGAGCATTTTGTTTCTCAAATTTTAAGTTGCAGGGGACACACAGCCAAACCACATGCCCGTGCGCATGGCCGCATATCATACACGGTTGAGACACATGCCCGTGTGTCTACCCGTGTGGACAAAATAAGGCCATTTCCAAGCCTTATTTCTCACCCAAATTTTTCCATGTACCTACATTAATACTTGCATACATATACCAACCATTTCAAGACATTAAAACAAACCATCATTAACATTATACATAATATATCATCACATGTATTCAAACTTACTGATAAACCGTAAAAGTAACATATTCAAAGCCCACATTTAGTATGCTTTTGGATGATTTAAGCCCCAATTTATGTAAAAAGGTGCTCTTAATCCTTTCTTTTCATGTCTTATGCTCAGGAAAGCACCCGATGACGAAAAGAATGAGAAACGGGCTTAAAACAGACCAAGTTGGGCCAAGCCACAAAATCAACACGGCCTGGACTTCAAGCCACACGGTCATGCCACCATTCCTACTAGAACACGACCTTACCACGACTTACACGACCGTGCCTCATTCAACAGTCTCGAACACGGCCTGACCACGATTTACACAGGCGTGTTCCATGGCCGTGCCTCTGCCGTGGAGAAGAGTAATTTCAATTGGGAAAGGATACTTAGGGAGAAAGAAACGTGTTTCAAAAGCCTATAAATACACCCTAGGTACCAGCTGAAAGGGGGCGGCAAGCTAGGCCAAGAAGCCAAGCCGAAAAGGTCAGATTTGTGGGATTCACTCGAAGATAGCCAGTTGATCCATCTCAAGAAGCCGGAATTCTACTCAAGACGAAGGATCTCCTCTTCAATTCCTCCAGGGGGTTTTAGGGATTTCTTATGTTTTGTTTTATCTTTTCTCTTGAGATGTTGTCTTTTATTATTATGAACTAAACCCTTCGGATACCCGAAGGAAATGAAACCTATGACGAATCTTGTTATTTGATTATTTGAATTATATGATAAATACTTAGTTTGTTCTTAATTATGTGAGCTTAATCCAAATTTAATGTGCTTAGGTGGAGGAGGAATAGACCCTGCCTAATAGTAGATCCAACATAATTAAGCGGAGTTGATCGCACGCCTAGAGATAGGGTGACGAGATTTTGCCGGATTAGGGTTAAACCTAATATGGGAGTCCACAGATCGATTTACTGCTATTCTAGGGGGTTATTATAAGCGAACGAGAGTTCAACTAATTAACCTAGGGTAAGACGTTATTCGCCTCGAGAGAGGGTTTAATATACGTTAGGGAGTCTCACAGATCAAACTAAGTAAATAAATTATATGGTTCAAGGTTAGATAACAAGTGAAGTCTAGGTGGATTTTTCTTAAGGGTATCGTTTGAGTCAACTGAGTTTTCCCAAAAGTTATTTTCCGAATTCATTCTTTTTTGTCTTTGCATCTTAGCTTAGTAAGTAGATTAGTTTTAGTTTAAACAATCATCACTTTATATTAAGGCTAAATAATAAAAAGACGATGAGTATTAGTACTTTTAGTTCCTTTGGGTTCGATAATCCAGTCTTGCCTAAACTATACTACTGTTCGATAGGCGCACTTGCCTTTAATCGTTGTCAGAGTTGGTTTGCAAGTTCGATCATTCTTTTATAAATTTTAAAACTCTAATTTACAGCGATCAAGTTTTTGGCACCGTTGCCGGGGAACTACAATATTAAGAAAACTCTATTTTTATTACTTTAGCCATTATTTTTATTTTTCGCAATTTATTTTTTATTTTTAGTTTAATTTTAAATTTGTTAAATTTTCTTTCTTTCTTTTCCTAGCAGGTACCTCTAGTTTATGACTAGAAGGAACCCGAGAGGACCTTTAGAATACGACAGTGATATTGAAGCTACCGTTCGAAGAAATCGTAGAGAAATTAGGCGAGCCCTAAATTACAAAGGAGAGCGAGAAGACAGATCCAATCCTATTGAAGGGATGGACGAGAATAATCCACGACCACAAAACGATGTGGCGAATCAGAATGCTCCTCGTACTATGTATGATTATGCTAAACCTCATTTAACAGGGGCAGAATCTAGTATTGTTAGGCCTGCTATAGCTGCTAATAATTTTGAATTAAAGCCTAACACTATTCAAATGATTCAACAATTTGTTCAATTTGATGGTTTGCAGGATGAAGATCCAAACACTCATATAGCTAAAATTTTAGAATTTTGTGATACCTTCAAAATAAATGGCGTTTTTGACGATGCCATACGTCTTCGGTTATTTCCCTTTTCACTATGAAATAAAGCTAAACAGTGGTTAAACTCGTTACCACGAGGGTCGATCACTACATGGGAACAAATGACCGAAAATTTTTTATTAAAATATTTCCCACCGGCCAAATTACGTAATGATATATCTTCTTTTGTGAAGATGGATTTAGAGACATTATACGACGCATGGGAGAGATACAAAGATCTCTTGAGGAGATGCCCACACCACGGATTACCATTGTGGCTCCAAGTCCAAACTTTAAACAACGGTGTGAATCCTTCAACGAGGCAATTAATTGATTCCGCCGTCGGTGGAACCCTGAATAATAAAACTCCCGAGGCACCTTTACGAATTTATTGAAGAGATGTCATTTGAATAACTATCGCGGGCAAGTTACAAGAATAAGGCCAACAAAAATAATGGAGTTTACAACCTCGACGCAGTAACCATGCTATCAAATCGGGTAGAGTTGATGAATAAGAAGATTGATAGTTTGTGTTCTTCGCAGTACATCCAAATCATGCAAAGCGACGCAAGTGGAACTGTATAAATCTGAGTACCCACCCTACCAACCTAGCACAGAGAGTGAGCAGATGAACTATATAGGTAACAATTTCAGATCTAATAATAACCCATATAGTAATAATTATAATCCAGGTTGGAGGAACCACCCAAATTTTTTGTGGGGAGGACAAGGAAATCAAGGAAATCAAAGACAACAACCTCCTCAAAATCTCCAAAATCAGCCCTATCCACAGGAAAAGAAGCCGAGTCTTGAAGAGACGTTGAACAAATTCATAGCATCCACAGAAGCCCGTCTCCAAAAAAATGAGGTAACACTCGACACCCAACAAACATCAATCAGAAAGATTGAGAACCAAGTTGGAGGACTTACAAAGGCAATCGGGGAAATTACCCAGTCAGTTGGAGAAATTGCAAAGCTATTATCCGAACGAAGGGCGTCTACCGAGTAATACTGAAATTAATCCAAAGGAGCAAATCCAAGCCATAATAGCTCAAGAAAGTGAAAAAGTAGACGAACCCAGTCCAACACAAGGAAACGAGGTAGAAAAAGGTGAAGTTGAGGTAACACAAGACAAGGCAAAACCGGTAATCAAGGAGTACAAACCTTGCATACATTACCCTGAGGCATTAAGAAGAGATGACACAGAAGAACAGTTCGGTAAGTTTCTTAAACTCTTAAAGAAATTACATATTAACTTACCATTACTTGAAGCTCTGTCGCAGATGCCAGATTCTAAGAAATTTTTAAAAGAGCTCTGACAAACAAACAAAAGTTAGACGAGTCGTCACATGTGGAACTTAACGCAAAGTGCTCAGCAATTCTCCAAATTAGGCTACCAAAAAGGCTAAATGATCCAGGGAGTTTTACAATTTCATGTTTAATTGGTAGACTAACTGTTGATAATGCGTTAGCTGATTTAGGGGCAAGCATAAATGTCATGCCTTATAAATTGTTTAAACAATTAGGTCTAGGGAAACCCAAACAAAATAGGATGAGCATTCAATTAGCTAATAAAACTGTTAGAATTCCTAGGGGTAATCGAAGATGTTCTTGTAAAAATAGACAAATTCATGTTCCCAGTAGCTTTTGTTGTCTTAGACAGGGATGAGGATAATTCGATCCCCCTAATTTTAGGAAGACCCTTTTTAGCAACTGCCAGGACTAAAATTGATGTTGATGCAGGAGAACTCATACTTTGCGTAGGTAATGAGACAATCACCATCAAGGCTCTCGATTCAGCTAGAACATTGAGTAATCAAGGTGAGAACGTAAATTCTACTGATAACCATTCGGTTAACCCTTATTTTCAGGAAGCACCACCAAAGAATACAACTGAGCCGGATCCTAAATCCCATGTCAATAAAGAAATAACTCATGACGATCGAGGGATTCAGTTTGATGATCTAGACGAGTGGAAGACACACTTCAAGGAGAAATTAGGGATACACGACGAAGAACCGGAACAACACGAGATAAAACCGAAGAAGCCCCCAAAAGAGCTAATAGGAACAACAAATCACTTCAAAATAGGGGACCAAGTACTGCTAGACCAGGGAAATCCTCGAATATCTCCTCCGGACCCTAGCACAAACAAAGAAATATCTTTTAGGGTAACCAGTGTTTTTCCACACAGAGCAGTCGAGGTAAGTAATCCTATTTTTGGTACTTTTACTATAAACACATCTCGATTTAAATTTTTTCACGAAGACGCAAATGATAGCATGAGGAAAGACTTCCAACTCCTCAAACCACCCTGACAAAGCAAACGGGAGGAGAGTCTAGCTTAAGACTGTAAATGAGCACTTCTCGGGAGGCAACCCGAGCACTAACATAATTTATTCTCATATTTTGCTTTAAATTTATTTTTCTTTTCTTCTCTTCTTTCTGAACACGTAGTTATAAACTAACAAGTGGTGCGTAATTCAGACACATGGCCTTGCACACGCGGCCGTGGCGTGGCCGTGTGTACCTCAAGAATCTTGGTACTAACATGGCAGGACGGTACAAGTCAGAATGAACTAATTTCTTGAAATCACGGACCCAACCACTACCCCACGGGCACCGACAAAGTAGCACGGCCGTGCTTTACGGCCGTGTGAGGCTACTGACTTGCCAACCACGGGCTTAACACGCCCGTGCAGGATAATCGTGCCAATATACTGACTTGTCGAACATAGGCTAGACACGAGCGTGGGGAACCAACACGCCCTAGAGCACGGCCGTGCGAGGCGGCCGTGTGAATCGACACACCCTCAACCCACGGGCGTGGGAAAACTGCCAAACCTGAAAGTTAATTTAAACACCATACCCTTCT
Organism: Gossypium sturtianum; assembly: GCA_025698515.1. Taxonomy (NCBI): domain Eukaryota; kingdom Viridiplantae; phylum Streptophyta; class Magnoliopsida; order Malvales; family Malvaceae; genus Gossypium; species Gossypium sturtianum. The sequence goes on from CM046943.1 coordinate 18,384,869, forward strand.
CCTTCCTCTTATTAACCCACTTCTTTCTTCTTTCCTTCTTCCTTCCTTTCCTTTTTCCTTTTCCTAATAAATCCTTAGACTCTTGAGTTATAGCAAAATCATATCCATGGCAAAGAAGCGTAAGAGGCCAATCTCCCCAAAGGAGACCGATTCACATGAGTTCATGCCGGCAGCTTCATTTGAACAACAAGCCAAGAATATTTGAGGCTATTTAGTTTTTATTTCATTTTTCTCTTTTGCTTAAGTTTCCTTATCTACACTTCTCTTCCGCTTAAATTATTTTACTCTATCTTAGTTTCTTTGACTTAGGAGCTAAAGGCTGCTTGGGAATCATGCCACTTCCACCACCGCCAGCACCTCCGTGACCGTAGAAGTCACATCCACCTCGCGAACCATACACCAATAAGGATTCTCAAGCCCCTTTATCTTTTAGCTTTATTTCGTTTACATTTTTGTTTCCTCTTTCTTTACTTTTCTTTTCTTTAATTATATATTTAGTTTATTTTAAATTTGTCTTAATAAATCCTACTAATCCTCCACGAGTTCCCCAATTTCTTCATCTAGCGCAGAATTTGTGAGCATCCACCATATCCAAAAATGAGCCCTCCAACTAATCTTTCACCACAACCACTGCCAACTCTAGGAAATCATCCAATTTAGGGAGTGTCACTCTCTCCCCTCTCTTTTTATTTTACATATTAATTGTCATTATATATCTTTGTACATTGAGGGCAATGTACATCTTAAGTGTGGGGGGTGAATCTTAGATATTCCAAACTTTTTGCAAAATCCCTGAATTTAGTCGTGTTTGAAAGTAATCTACTCGTATTACTAATTAGGATGAAATTTCTGTTGATTTATGATTTTTATTGATATATTTTAGATTAAGTCATTGATAATTGTGCATTGATAATTAAATTCTAAGAATACTAGAGAATCAAGAATGATAAGTCTATTTTTTAGAAATTAAAAATTTGCTAGGTTGTCAAACTGAGTTTAAATATTACCTTGAAGTTTGAAATTTACGAGGTTGACATCAAAATTCCCATAATTTTTGTGAGATTTTGAGCCTTATAGAGCATATATTCTTTTTCTTGCTCACTTTATTGATTATGAGTATGTCAACACTGATTTGTTATTCTAGAACTTGCATCGATTATACATGTCGAGACCACATTTTTTTGATTTGAAACACAGAGATGATAAAGGCACCTAGGATCTAACCCACTTACTCCATAAAAAGCCTACCTTCACAATTAACCCTTAGTGAACCCCTTTTAATCCTAACAACCCTATTTATTGACTCACCCACTAATATTAACCCAGAACCCCTTTGTTTTTGTTACCACCATTCCTTTTGACTACCCTTATATCGAGATTTGATTTGATTAATAGCCTAACTATGATTTCTATTTCAGTTATGTATTTATTAGTTTGTTCTAAAAAAAAGTATATTCATTATTCATTATTATTTGTAATTAAATGAGCTTATATGCTTGAGTCCCAGATATCAAAGAAGAAGCTCGTAGTGTTAGCATCATTAGTTTTCAATTGTTGTAATTATTATTAGTCATTAGTTCTTAGTTAGGTAATTGGTCGATTCAATCTCGATTCTAACCCTCTAATTCATCCTTACTCCACACCTTAACCCTAGCCCCGTTACAACCCTAACAAAGACCTTTTAATTTGTGTCTCATCTCATATTTCAGTGGTAGAGATTTGATTTTCATGCAAGCCTATAGGATTAACTCTTCATGTTCGACTTTTGAGTGCCTAAATTTTGAACCTTAAACACTTTGAGTGATTTGAGCGAATCTTTTGTGAGGATGTCAATCCTTGTCGATTTCGAATCAGAGGCAATTATTTAGATGAAGGGAAACACCTATGTTTTGTGCTACAGAATCTATGACTTATACTGTTTGAATTTTTAGGACACTTTGAATTGAATTATCCATGTATAAATTATCTATGAATTATGACGAGACACTATCAATAGGAATTATGAATTACAGGAAGTTCGTTTTAATTGTAAGTTGAGAATTTTGCTTGAGGACAAGCAAAAGCTTAAGTGTGGGGGTATTTGATAAACCGTAAAAGTAACATATTCTAAGCCCACATTTAGTATGCTTTTGGATGAATTAAGCCCTAATTTGTGTAAAAAGGTGCTCTTAATCCTTTCTTTTCATGTCTTATACTCAGGAAAGCACCCGATGACGAAAAGAACGAGAAACGGGCTTAAAACGGACCAAGTTGGGCCAAGCCACGAAATCAACACGGCCTGGACTTCAAGCCACACGGCCGTGCCACCATTCTTACTAGAACACGGCCTTACCACGACTTACACGGCCGTGCCTCATTCAAAAGTCTCGAACATGGCCTGACCACGATTTACACGGGCATGTTCCATGGCCGTGCCTCTGCCGCGGAGAAGAGCAATTTCATTCGGGAAAGGATACTTAGGGAGAAAGAAACGTGTTTCAAAAGCCTATAAATACACCCTATGTACCAGCTGAAAGGGGGGCGACGAGCTAGGCCAAGAAGCCAAGCCGAAAAGGTCAGATTTGTGGGAATCACTCGAAGATAGCCAGTTGATCCATCTCAAGAAGCCGTAATTCTACTCAAGACGGAGGATCTTCTCTTCAATTCCTCTAGGGAGTTTTAGGGATTTCTTATGTTTTGTTTTATCTTTTCTCTTGAGATGTTGTCTTTTATTATTTTGAACTAAACCCTTCGGATACCCGAAGGGGATGAAACCTATGATGAATCTTGGTATTTGATTATTTGAATTATATGATAAATACTTAGTTTGTTCTTAATTATGTGAGCTTAATCCAAATTTAATGTGCTTAGGTGGAGGAGGAATAGACCCTGCCTAAGAGTAGATCCAACATAATTAAGCGGAGTTGATCGCACGCCTAGAGATAGGGTGACGAGATTTTGCCGGATTAGGGTGAAACCTAATATGGGAATCCATAGATCGATTTACTGCTATTCTAGGGGGTTATTATAAGTGAACGAGAGTTCCACTAATTAACCTAGGGTTAGACGTTATTCGCCTCGAGAGAGGGTTTAATATACGTTAGGGAGTCTCACGGATCAAACTAAGTAAATAAATCATATGGTTCAAGGTTAGATAACAAGTGAAGTCTAGGTGGATTTTTCCTAAGGGTATCGTTTGAGTCAACTGAGTTTTCCCAAAAGTTATTTCCCGAATTCATTCTTTTTTGTCTTTGCGTCTTAGCTTAGTAAGTAGATTAGTTTTAGTTTAAACAATCATCACTTTATATTAAGGCTAAATAATAAAAAAGACGGTGAGTATTAGTACTTATAGTTCCTTTGGGTTCGATAATTCGGTCTTGCCTAAACTATACTACTGTTCGATAGGTGCACTTGCCTTTAATCATTGTCAGAGTTAGTTTCCAGGTTCGATCATTCTTTTATAAATTTTAAAACTCTGATTTACAGCGATCACTTACCTTTTGTAAAACATATATGTTTACCATAATTCATCTAACCATATCAAGCACACATACTTTAACCATATTAACCTCACATATATATCTCTAAATATACCATCACTAGCCATTTCAATGGCTATATTACAAACAACCATTTATATGCCAACACTAGCCAAGTTAGCCTATACATGCCATTATACCAAAATAAATTTGCTATTTATACCAAAACGAGTTGAAGGATAGTGTGATGATGCTCTGACTGATTCCAACCTTTACGAGATTCCGAGCACTATAAAACAAAGGAAAATAAAACAAAGTAAGCATTTAATGCTTAGTAAGTTCGCATAACAGGAATTTAACTGACCGTTTATATTCAATTTAAGTAATCATGTAAATAATATGCAACCCAACAAATTGACCAATTGCCTAATCACATACACTCAATCAAGCAAGTTAGTCATTAATTTCTAAATACTTTTCAAGTAATAAAGATGAGCACATCATGTAATAACTTCCATATACATATACTTTTCTTATCCTATTTCCATATTTCCATATACATTTCTATGATAAATCATCTCAAGTTCAGATTATCCATAACAGAACTTTGCTCGTTGAATTTATTTGAAATATCGATGGATATACATGTAGTACACTTGAAATGTACAACACTGTAAACCGTCAAATCATATTCAGGGGTACCCAATTAGGGCACATAATCAGGAAGCACTCTCTCGAGCCATATAACAGGATGCTCATGTGAGCCATGTAACAAAAAACTTATTCGGGCTATAACAGGAAACTCATAAGAGTTTAAAACAGGAAGATCATAAGAGTTTAAAAAAAGAAACTCATAAGAGTTTAAAACATGAAGCTCCGGATAGCCATATAACAGGAAGTTCAAGCGAGCCATATCAGGAAGCTCAAAAAGAGCCTATATCAGGACGCTCATAAAGAGCTGCGTTTGTGTCTGCAATATATATGCAGGATCACAACCGATCATATAACAGGACGCTCACAAAGAGCTGCGGTAGTCCGCAACACATGCAGGTTCACTACCGATCAGGATGCTCGCAAGAACCATATAACAGGAAGCTCGAGACGGCTTATAACAGGATGCTCTTTCAAGTTATGGTGTGTTTGCAACATATGCAAGACCACAACCAATCGGGAAATCTTGTATCCATCTAATTTCGTCTATTCAAACGAGACTTATACTTATCGAGCAATATCAGGCATGTAATTAATTTTATACATTAAACATTTATACAATTCACACATATTCAACATTCAATTCCAAGCATATTAATATACATAATCTAGTTACACGAACTTACCTCGATACACGCTCGTATACAAGGATCTACTAATTCGATACTTTTTGTTTTCCTCGATCCGACTCCATACTAGGTCTATCCGGATCTATATAAATGAATTTAACATCAATTTAATCCATTTCATACTCAATTTAATTCAATTCACACCCTAGGAAAAATTACCATTTTGCCCCTATACTTTCCACAAATGACGATTTCATCCCTAGGCTCGGAAAATGAAATTCATGCAATTTAATCCTTATTCCAAGCCTAACTTATTTTTACATATAACATTTACAGCACATATATTTCATAAAAATTAGAAATTTTTCATGAATTTTACATATTTACAATTTAGTCCCTAAATCAGAGTTTTATGAAAATTCACTTTACAAAAGTTGTTTATCTATCAACAACCTTTTAATTTCTACCATAAATTTCAAAATTTTAGCCTATTCATCCATGGAAAAAATTTAATACTTTGATAACTTTACAAATTGATCCCCAAAATAGATAGATTAAGTTATTACGATCTCAGAAATATGAAAATTACTAAAAACGGTACATGATTACTTACCTAATTAAGCTTGCTTGATTTTCTTTCTCTTTCCTAGGGTTTCCATAGAAGTTGGGGAAGAAGATGATATAAAATGATGATATTTTCTATTTAATTAAGATATCATCTTTTATTTTTTTCTTTTTCCAATTTAGTCCTTTTCTTTTTCTAATTTTCCATGGATGAATCATCAAAAATATCTACTAACTTCTCTTAATGGTCTAATTACCATATAAGGACCTCAAATTTTGAATTCCATAGCTATTTGATACTTATAGGTACTAGAACTCAACTTTTGCATTTTATGCAATTTGGTCCTTTCTATAGTTAAACATGAAATCGTTAAATTTTTCTTATCTCGTAATGCAGACCATGCAATAATATTAAAATAAATTTTCTTTCTGACCCAGATTTGTGGTCCCGAAACCACTGTTCTGATTTAACTGAAGACGGGCTGTTACACATTTCATATCTCCTGGATAGATTTCCAATTCTTTGACAATGATCATAGGCCTTACAGAATTCATGAGTGTCTTTAAACATGCTCGGCTAATAAAAACCAGACTTGAGAACTTTTGTAGCAGTTTGCATACCCCTAAAGTGGCCTCTATACGATGCTGAATGACAATGGTGCAGAACACTTTGAATTTCATCATTCGAAATACATCTTTAAATGATTTGGTCTACACATTTCTTGAATAAGAGTGGTTCATCCTAGTAGTACTGCTTAACATTGTGGAGGAATTTCCTTCTTCCTTGACTAGAGCGCTCGGGTGGCAGCAATCCACTGACTAGAAAATTAACAATATCAGCATACCATGGTAATTCCATGTCAACCAGCAATTGCTCATCAAGGAATTCATCTTTAATCATCTGAATATTACCATCTTCATTCCCTGCTTCCAGACGTGATAAATGATCAGCCACTTGATTTTCTTTGACCTTCCTATCTCTAATCTCCAAATCAAATTCCTACAGCAGTAGTATCCATCGAATTAATCTAGGTTTGGCATCTTTCCTGGTCACCAAGTACTTATACACAGTGAATTTAGTGCCCACGAGATATGCTTTGAATTTTTTAAAGGCAAATACTACAGCTAATAGCTCCTTCTCAGTGGTGGTGTAATTTAGTTGTGAACCTACCAACGTATAATTGGCATAGTATATAGCATGAAATACCTTGGCTTTTCTTTGTCCCAAGTCTGCTCCTAAAGCAAAGTCACTTGCATCACACATTAGTTCGAATGGTAAAGTCTAGTCTGGTGCAGTGACTATTGGTGCTATGATCAATCGCTTTTTCAATTCCTCAAATGCTTGCAAGCATGGCCCTTCAAAATTAAAAGATCTGTTTTGCTCCAATAATGTACGAAGAGGTTTGGTTATTTTGGAAAAGTCCATGATAAATTGACAATAGAATCCTGCATGACTGAGGAAGCTTTGGATACCTTTTACTGAGGTAGGGGTGGCAATTTCTCAATAAATTTAATTTTTTCTTTGTCAACGACAATTCCTTGCTGTGAAATCTTATGTCTAGAATAATGTCCTCACACACCATGAAGTGGCATTTTTCCAAATTCAGCATAAGATTGGTTTCTTGACATCGACAAAGAACCAACTCCAGATTTTGCAAACATCCTTCATGTAACCTCCCAAAACCGGCCTAGACATTATGGCTAGATTGAAAAGGCTACATTAGCCACTGAAATGACTAAGCTAACTTACATTACTTTTGAAGACCTTAAATAAACTCATTTTAGAGAAAACCGTAGTTCTACTTTGAGATAGCTTAAAAGCATTCATTCATTAGGTCGTGTGGTCGTGTCCAAACTAACTATGACAACGAATAAGGCAAGCACACCTATCATTTGGTAGTATAGCTATGGCAAGACCAGAAATATTATATCCTCAAGGACCAAGAGTACTAGTAGTTACTATCTTTTTATTATTTAGCCTAAGTATTAAGGGAATTGATATTTATCTAAATAATTACTAACTATGGATGCTAAGACACAGAGAGTGAATTGGGAAAATACTTTTTGGAAAAACCAGTTGATTAAGACAATACCCGAGGAAGAATCCACCTAGTCTTCACTTGTTATTTAACTCTGAACTGCATTTATTTATTCACTTGACTTGATCCGTAGGATTCCCTAATTTATATTAATACCTCTTTCGAGGCTACTAACGCCTAAACCTAGGTTGATTAATTGAAATCTCTTTCTAATTAAAAACCGTAGTGTTGCATTAACTCGATCTATGGACTCCCATATTAGGTTTGACCCTAATCCGATAGATTTTCATCATCCTATCTCTAGGGTTGCGATCAACTCCACTTAACTATGCTAGATCTACTCTTAAACAGGACTTTTGCTCCACTCGCTAAAGCACATCAATACTTGAATCAATATCCTGAAATATTAAAACAAGAATTAAGAACACATAATTAAGAACAAATCAAGTATTTATCATATAGTTCAGGAAACAATAACAAGATCCGTCTTAGGTTTCATCCCCCTCAGGTATTTGAGGGGTTTAGTTCATGTTTAATAAAGAATACATCTCAGAAGAAAGTAAATAACAAAACATAAGAAAAACCCTAAAAACCCCTAAAGGAAATTGAAGGGAAGATCTTTCATCTTGAGCATGATTACGACTTCTGAGATGAATCAACTGGCTATCTTGGAGTAATCCCAGTGTTCACTTCTTTTACGCCGCTTCGCCCAAAAGACACTTTTTAGGTTATACTTAGGGCGTTTATATAGGCTTCGGAATGTCTTTCTTGGCCCACAAGTATCCTATTCTGAATGAAACTCATCTTGGCTATAGCAGGGACACGCCCGTGTGACACGCTCGTGGTCGACTCTCTTGGCCGTGGTTGATCCTGTTTGCCACACACAGCCATGTGATCTGGCCGTGTACGATGTTCTAGGCCGTGTCTCGGTTGTTACTCGAAATGGACAGCCGTGGGTGATAGTCCAGCCCGTGTGAGTCTCTACAGTAAGCCCATTTACGCTATTTTCGACCCGTTTCTCGTTCCTTTCGACTCCCTAAGCTCTCTTGAGTATAAAACATGAAATTAAGAGATTAGGAGCATCGAATTCCACAATTCAAGGGATAAATCATCTAAAAGTATGCCAAATGTGGGATTAAAATATGTATATATTACGGTTTATCAAATACCCCCACACTTAAGCATTTTCTTGTCCTCAAGCAAAATTCTCAGTTCACAATTAAAATTAACTCCCCTCTATTCATAATCTTCATCAATAACGTTTCATCATAATTCATAGGTAATTCATACATTGATAATTTAATCAGAAGGTTCCTAAAGATTCAAACAATCAAAGTCATAGTTTTTATAGTACGAAAAAAATTAGGTGTTTACCCTTACCTAAATAATTACCTTTAATTCAAAATCGATAAAAATTGACATCCTCACTAAAGGTTCACTCAAATCACTCAAAGTGTTTAAGGTTTAAAAATAAGCACTCAGAAGTCGAACATGAAAAGTTAATCCCATAGGCTTGCCTGAAAATCAAATCTCCACCACTGTAAAATGATACACAAATCAAAAGGTCTTTAAAAAAGGGTTGTAACGGGGCTTGTGTTAAAGGTGTGGATAAAGGCTGAATTAGAGGGTTAGTAACGAGACTGAATTGATAAATTACCTAACTAGAAGAGTAACTAAAGCTTAAATAATTACATCAATTGAAAACTTAATACTAATAACATGAGCTTCTTCTCAAAATATAAAATTAACTGCTTAAGCTCCAATAACAAAGAAGTAATAATGAATAGATTCCAAAATTTTTTTTAAGAATAAATCAAGTAAAATAATAATATAGAATTTAATAACTGAAATAAAGAAAATAGTTAAGTAAACGATCAAATCAAATCTCGATATAAGGGTAATCAAGAGAAATGGTGATAACAAATACAAAGTGGGTTTTGGGTTAATATTAATGGGTGAGTCAAGAAATGGTTTGTCAGTCTCAAAGGGGTTCACTAGGGGTTAATTATGAAGGTAGGCTTTTTATGGAGTAAGTGGGTTAAAACCTAGGTGCCTTTATCATCTTAGTATATCAAATCATAGGTGTGGTCTCGACATGTATAAACGAAGCAAGTTCTAGAATAACAAATCAATGTTGACACACTCATAATCAACAATAAAGTGAGCACGAAAAATATATGCTCTAAAAGTCTCAAAATCTCACAAAAATTATGGGCTTTTGATGTCAACCTTGTAAATTTCAAACTTCAAGGTAATCATTAGATTCAGGTAGACAACCTAACAAATTTTCAATTCTGAAAATAAACTCATCATGCTTGATTCTCTAGTCTCCTAAAGTTTAAATCATCACTGCACAATTAGTTATGACTTAATCCAAAACATATCAATGAAACTCATAAATCTAAGGAAATTTCATTCTAACAGTAATATGAGAAGATTATTTAAGAACAAGATATAATTCAGGGATTCGAGAATAATGCAAAAAGTTAGGCACTTTTCACGATAAAATTCACCCCCCACACTTAAGATGTACATTGTCCTCAATGTACAAATATAAAAATTATAATAAGAAAATAAGAAGAGAGGGAAATAGGTGGAACTTCCTGAATTTTGGATGGAGTCAGAGAAAAAAATCGGGGAAATTCGGGCCGAGTTGGAGGAAGACATTCCTATGGCGGCGGTGTCTATAGTCGCGGTGGGGTGATTCCTAAGCAGCCTTTAGAACCTAAAACCAAGAAACTAAAATAAAATTGATTAAATTAAGCACAAGAGAGATAAAGAGAAGGAAAATAAAGGAGAAGAGAAAAGACATAGGTAAAATAAATGGACTCAAATGTCCTTGGCTTGTCGAGCAAATGAAGCGGCCGGCATGAACTTATGTGGATCGGTCTCTCATGCGGGGAGATCATGCTAGGTCCTTTCACTTCTTCGACATGGGGATGGTGGTGAGGATGGTGAAAGAAAAGGAATGAGGGGAAGGGGAACGGAAAATGAAATGAAAAGATAGTGAGAAGAGAAAGGGATGTGGTGGCTGGGGGTTGGTTGAAGAAGAATTTGGGGAGAAAATGAGAAGAAGGGGGGGTTCTTAAATAAGAATCAAGGACCTGATCACTGCCCACGCCCGTGTTCTATGGGCGTGTTCGGTCACACGGCCGTGTGGTGGCTCGTTTGTTTCTCCCACGCCTGTGTAGAGGTTTCCACGCCCGTGTATCATTCTCAGTGTCGGCCACGGGCTCAAAGCACGAGCGTGTCTCATACCCGTATGACTTTCTCAGTGTCGGCCACGGCCATATCGCACGGCCGTGGCAATTTATAGCCGTCCGTGATCTGGGGATTTTTTGTCCTTGGCTCGTACGACCTCTGCCATGCCAGTGTGTAAATCCGTGATGCCCACACGGCCACGGCCACGCCCGTGTGCAAGGCCGTGTGGTACGAAAACCTATGCTTTATTTAACTTGGTTAGTCTTTAGTTAGGTGCTAAACATCAAAGATATGAAAATTAAAGGGGTTAGTGCTCGGGTTGCCTCCCGAGAAGCGCTTGTTTAAAGTCCTAAGCTAGACTTACCTTTCATTCGCATAGTCATGGTGGTTTGAGGAGTTGAAGCTCCTCTTTCCTGCTATCAATTCTAACAATATATGGTTTGAGTCGAGTAGTGTTTACCTAAAAAGTGTCGAACTTAGGATTAGTTACCTCGACTGTTCCGTATGGGAAGACATTCAGTACCGTAAAAAGGATTTCTTCGTTTGTATTACGGTTTGAAACGACGATTCAAAGGTCTGTCTTATCTAACAATACCTGATCTCCTATTTTGAAGTGATTTGCTGTTCCTATAAGCTCGTTCGGGGGTTCCCTTGGTTTTTCTTCATGTGTTCCTAGTTTCTCCTTGAAATGTGTCTTCCACTCGTCTAGTTCCTCGACCTGAAGCCTTCGTTCCTCATAAATCACTTCCTTGTTTGCATGAAATCTAGGATCTGGCTCAGATGTGTACTTCCGCGGTGCTTCCTGAAAAGAAGGTTGAACCAATTGGTTATGAATAGAATTTATGTTCTCACCTTTTTCACTTGACGTCCTAGCCGAGTCAAGAGCCTGAAGAGTGATCGTTTCATCACCTACACGAAGTGTGAGTTCTCCTGTACCAACATCAATTTTAGTTCTGGCAGTTGCTAAAAAGGGTCTTCCTAGGATTAAGGGAATATTGTTGTCCTCATCCATGTCTAAAACGACAAAGTCTACTGGGAATATAAATTTATCAACTTTCACTAGCACATCTTCGATTATACCCCTAGGAACTCTAATGGTTTTATCAGCTAATTGAATGCTCATCCTAGTTTGTTTGGGTTTCCCTAGACCTAGTTGTTTAAACAGTTTATAAGGCATGACGTTGATGCTTGCCCCTAGATCTGCTAAAGCATTATCAATATATAAACTACCAATTAAACAAGGAATCGTAAAACTCCCTGGATCTTTTAATTTCCTTGGTTGTCTGTTTTGTAAAATTGCTAAGCACACTGCGTTTAGCTCCACATGTGACGTATCGTCTAACCTCCGTTTGTTTGTTAGAAGTTCTTTTAAAAATTTCCTTGAATCTAGCATCTGCGAGATAGCTTCAAGAAACGATAAGTTAATATGTAATTTCTTTAAAAGTTTAAGAAATTTACCAAATTGTTCCTCTGTGTGGTCTTTCTTCATCGCACTGGGATATGGCACTCGAGGTGTATACTCTTTAATGACAGGTTTCTGTGCATCGTGGCTTACCTTAACCTTACCTTTATTTACCACGGATTCTTGCCTTGGCTCAGATTTGGATTCTACTAACCCTTCACTATCGTGATCAGTAATGGCATGAATTTTCTCCTTTGGGTTAGTTTCAGTTTTGCTTGGCAAGGAACCTTGCAGTCATTCTGAGATTAGCTTAGCTAGCTGACCTAACTAGTTCTCGATCCCTTGAATTGATGCCTGCTGATTTTTTAGCATTGTCTTGTTGTTTTGAAAATAGGTTTCTGACACCGCGATAAATTTTGTTAGCATCTCCTCAAGGTTCGGCTTTTTCTCTTGTGGATAAGGTTGATGTTGAAAGCCTGGAGGGGGTTGTTGTCTTTGATTTCCTTGACCTCCCTATGAGAAATTCGGATGGTTCCTCCACCCTGGATTATAAGTGTTACTATAAGGGTTATTTTGAGGTCTAGAATTGTTACCCATATAGTTCATCTGTTCATTTTCTATGCCAGGGTTGTAGGGTGGGTATTCTGTATTACTCGACCCTTCTCCATTTGTATTGCACTGCATCACTGGATGTACCTATGAGGAACCACACAAACCATCAATTTTCTTACTTAAGAGTTCTACCTAATTTGATAGCATGGTTACTACGTCGAGGTTGAAAACACTGGCGGCTTTTGTGGGCTTTATTCTCATAACTTGCCACTGATAATTATTCAGTGACATCTCTTCAATGAATTCATAAGCAGCCTCAGGTGTTTTATTGTTTAGTGTACCACCGACAGATGCATCAATAAGCTGCCTAGTTGAGGGGTTTACACCATTATAGAAGGTTTGAACCTGTAGCCATAATGGTAACCCATGATGAGGGCATCTTCTCAATAAATCCTTGTATCCCTCCCATGCATCGTAAAGTGTCTCTAAATCCATCTGCACAAAAGAAGAGATATCATTCCTAAACTTTGCCGTTTTGGCCGACGAAAAATATTTTAACAAAAAATTTTCGGTCATTTGCTCCCATGTAGTGATTGATCCTCGTGGAAGAGAATTCAACCACTGTTTGGCTTTATTCCTTAAAGAGAAGGGAAATAACCAAAGGCGAATGGCATCATCAGAAACGCCATTAATTTTAAACGTATCTTATAATTCCAAAAAGTTCGCTAAGTGTGTGTTAGGATCCTCATCCTGCAAACCATCAAACTAAACAAACTGTTGTATCATCTGTATAGTGTTAGGTTTCAATTCAAAATTATTTGTAGCAATAGTAGGTCTAACAATAATTGATTCAGTACCGGCTAAACTAGGCTTAGCATAATCATACATAGTATGAGGAGCATGATTTTTGGCCACCACCGAAGGAAGTGGATTATTCTGGGGATCAGCCATCTCTTCAGTATTGTTGGTATCGTTCTCTTGCTCTTCTTCATTGTATTGTAGGCTCCGCCTTATCTCTCTTCGATTTCTACAAACGGTTCCTTCTATATCACTATCGTAAAGTAGAGGTCCTGACGGCTTTCTTCTAGTCATAAACTAGAATACCTGCCAGAAGCAAGGAAAAAGACAAATTAGCAAAGTAGAAATAAAATAAAAATTAATTGCAAAAATAAAAATGGCTAAAGTAATAAAAATCAAGTATTCCTAATATCTTAGTCCCCGGCAACGGCGCCAAAAACTTGATCGTGTCCAAACTAACTATGACAATGAATAAGGCAAGCGCACCTATCGTTTAGTAGTATAGCTATGGCAAGACCGGAAATATCGTATCCTCAAGGACCAAGAGTACTAGTAGTTACTATCTTTTTATTATTTAGCCTAAGTATTAAGGGAATTGATATTTATCTAACTAATAACTAACTATGGATGCTAAGAAAGAGAGAGTGAATTGGGAAAAATACTTTTGCGAAAAACCAGTTGATTAAGACAATACCCGAGGAAGAATCCACCTAGACTTCAGTTGTCATTTAACTCTGAACCAGACGATTTATTCACTTGACTTGATCCGTAAGATTCCCTAATTTATATTAATACCTCTTTTGAGGCTACTAAAGTCTAACCCTAGGTTGATTAATTAAAATCTCTTTCTAATTAAAAACCCTAGTGTTGCATTAACTCGATCTATGGACTCCCATATTAGGTTTGACCCTAATCCGGCAGATTTTTGTCATCCTATCTCTAGGGTTGCGATCAACTCCGCTTAACTATGCTAGATCTACTCTTAAACAGGGACTTTTACTCCACTGCCTAAGCACATCAATACTTGAATCAATATCCTGAAATATTAAAAAAAGAATTAAGAACACATAATTAAGAACAAATCAAGTATTTATCATATAGTTCAGGAAACAATAACAAGATCCGTCTTAGGTTTCATCCCCCTCAGGTATTTGAGGGGTTTAGTTCATGTTTAATAAAGAATACATCTCAGAAGAAAGTAAATAACAAAATATAAGAAAACCTGAAAACCCCGTGAAGGAAATTGAAGGGAAGATCTTCCGTCTTGAGCGTGATTTCGGCTTCTGAGATGAATCAACTGGCTATCTTGGAGTAATCCCCTATGTTCAGCCCTCTCTGGCTTCGCCCCCCGACCAAAGACACTTTTTAGTTTATTAGGGCGTTTATATAGGCTTCAGAATGTCTTTCTTGGCCCACAAGTATCCTATTCCGAATGAAACTCATCTTGGCTATAGCAGGGACACGCCCGTGTGACACACCCGTGGTCGACTTTCTTGGCCGTGGTCGATCCTATTTGCCACACACGGTCGTGTGATCTGGCCGTGTATGATGTTCTAGGTCGTGTCTCGGTTGTTACTCGAAACGCACGGCCGTGGGTGATAGTCCAGGCCGTGTAAGTCTCTAAGGTAAGCCCATTTGCTCCGTTTTCGACCCGTTTCTCGTTCCTTTCGACTCCCTAAGCTCTCCTGAGTATAAAACATGAAATTAAGAGATTAGAAGCATCGAATTCCACAATTCAAAGGATAAATCATCCAAAAGTATGCCAAATGTAAGATTAAAATATGTATATATTACGGTTTATCATCGTGTATGCTTGTCATTCTTCTTTAAAAAAACTCAATGTTAAACTAATGCAACGGAAAAACCATTTTTCAAGTCATTGTGAAAAATTAGTTGCCTTATCGATTTGTTTTTCAAAAATTGTTCCTTTGCAATGCAGCGGAAACTAGGGAACAATATCAGATTTTACTTAAGTCCGATATCATGCATTATCTTGTTATTATGCTTTAGTAATCCATACACGCAAAAATCCCAGGAGAAAAGTTACCAAGCCATAGACCAGAAGTCATTAAAAATTACAAACCAAAACCAATATAGACTGATTATTACTTATTACTCCTAATGCCAAGTTCGGTCCTAATTTTGAGATTTACCTGAAAGGTTAAACACTATTAGAGGTGAGCTTATGAAAAGCTCAGTGTGAGTCGAACAATTATTTGAACGGGAAAAAAATCAAATACAGTGAAACATATTAACATTAATAGAAGAAAACAGAACCGTCAGAGGAATTTCATATCATTACATAGCCATTATCAAATTGATGTCAAACGGTGTATGAGCATGGGACATCATTAATTTGAGTAACAACCATTAATTTTGATATCATTCAATACAACACAATGCAACACATATCATAAATCAATAACATTCGAATATGTCGTGAGCATGATGCAATGCAAAAAGGTTCCTACCCGTACCATCCGCTACACACCACGGGTTCCCCAGAACCCGTCACTCGAACTCCAGATGCATTATGGGCTTAAGCCCGTTGTGGTTAAAACCACCAATAACAATATGCAAAAAATTTTGCCAGTAAAAATACAGACAAGCTGCCAGTAAAAATGTAATAAATCGCCATTCCCCTCGGTACTCCAGGTGCAGTGCACTGACTACGAATAATGCGGACTTAATATACTGTCGGTACTCCATGGAACTCCTCCTTCAACCACAAAACCTCAACCCAATTCATATGCAATATGTCACACAATCTCATACATAATCATATCTCAATAATTTTCCCATTCATTTGACATGCTCAACATGACCTCAATAATCACATACTTTCAGTAAATTGAAACAGTGTTCCAATCCAAGCTAATTTATCAATTATAACATGATATTTAACATTTTCAAACAATTTTATGAGTTTAGGACCCACACTTTATTTCTTGCTTCCTCGTAGCACACTAGCGAATCATCCAATTTTCCTTAATAATTCCCTAAACGAACCTAAACAAAAATTTAATAAAAATTCAATAAATTTAGCATTAAACCATCCCCCAAACACCCACTTATGAGTTCAAACCAATCTTTGAAATTATAACTATTTTGTGAATCCAAACTAGTTAGATTCCTTACACTGTATCGATGCGAACCGTACGTACAATCGTTCTTTGCCTTTACGAATGATTTAGGGCATTTGGGTCAACACCTAATTCAATAATATACTGGAAAATTAGTAGCTAATTAATGATTAAATTCATTCATTTAATCCAGTCATAACCTTTACCCAACAACTATGTCAAAATAACAAACTAGTTATCCTTAATTGCACTTACGCTTCACGATTTGTGGGATCCGATTGGCTAATTGATCAAGAACGCCTATACCTAATTAACATATGATTAAAGGCTTACTAGGAGGGTTCATGAACATAATTTAATACTAGAAAAATATTGGTAAGACCCAAGAAACAAAACAGCCCCCTTTCTTGTACATAGGCACACGCACCACCACCCATGGTGACCAAAATTGGGGCTGAAATTTAAAATGGTTTGAGATCTCATTAAATTTTTAAAAACTAACTTTGAAATCATTTAAAATCCCTCAAATTTCAGGTCTAGAAATTTTGGTTTTTAATTGACAAGATTAATCAAAAATTGAAGAGAAAAAAAGATCTTACCCAAGCTAGTTGAGAGAAACGGCAATGACACTTTTGTGGCAATGTTCGAGATCGATCTTGGGTTCAAGATTTCAGATTTGGGGCTAATTTAGATGAGAATAAATGTCAAAAATAGAGTAAAGGAGATGGTGCACAATCTTGGTGCAAAAAGAAGAAGAAAGAGATGGTAAAATGGTAGGTGTAGGCGACGACAACAATAGAAGAAAGGAAGAAAATTAAAGAGAAAATATGAGAGGGGAAAGGTAAACGAATAGGATAGGGAAAAATTGAATTAAATGTTGAAAAATAGAATAAAAATTTGTATTTATACTTAGGGTTCAAGGATGTTGATGGCACACACATTAAAAAAATAAAGTATTTTGTAAGGGAAAGAATTCGAACTTGGGACCTCATTAAATTTCCATGCTTTCTCATATTTCTTTTAACCATTAGGCTTTTTCCTCATTCTTGAAATAATTTTGCAATATTTATTTTAAAAACAAGGCATGTCACATACTAGGGTTTAAGGCAAATTTTGCAAAATAATAAAAATGGTGAGAAAGAAGGGATTTGAACTTGGGTTTCAAGTAACGTTTCACTAACACTTAACCAATAAAAAAATCCTCATTTGATTTCTAAAAATGCATAGATAATCTCAAAAATTAAGGCATGAACACTCCCTCTCAATTCACAAACCTGATTCCACTAACCGCCGATTTTTGGGATGTTACACTTTAAATGTATCGCCAAACACAGAGAAATCATCCATAAAGATTTCTAAGAATTTATCCACCATGTCTAAAAATATTACCATTATGCAACGCTAAAAAGTTGCAGGGGCATTGCATAATCCAAATGGCATTCTTCGAAATGCAAAAGTTCCATACAGACATGTGAATGTGGTCTTTTCTTGAGTAGTAGAAGCTACGGCAATCTAATTGTACCCTGAGTATCCATCTAGAAACTAGTAGAAGGCTTTTCCCACTAGTGTATCCAACATTTGATCGATAAATGGCAAAGGGAAATGGTCCTTCCTTGTTTGTTTGTTGAGTTTTCGATAATCCATACAAACCCTTCATCCCGTGATAGCATGAGTGGGAATAAGTTCGTTGCTATCGTTGCTTACCACAGCGACACCCCCTTTTTTAGGTGCAAATTGAACAGGGCTCACCCAAGAACTATCAAAAATTAGGTATATGATTTTAGCATCCAATCATTTTTCACAACTTCCTTCATGATGGGATTCAATCTCCTCTGCTGCTAAATAGATTTGCCATGGGAATCCTCCAGCATTATCTTGTGCATGCAAATTGTTGGACTGATTTCCTTGATATCTGCAATTGACCACCCTAAGGATTTCTTAGATTTCCTTAAAACTTTCAATAATTAAGCCTCTTGATCTGTTGTTAAGTTAGTAGAGATAACTACTGGCAATGTGTTGTTATCTCTCACATACACGTACTTCAAATGTACTGGTAATGGCTTCAATTCCAGCCTAGGAAAGTCTTCTATGGATGGTCGAGGAGGTTTAAAAGAATGGTCAGACAAATTTAATGATTCGAAACTTATCCTTGGTCCATTTCCAATTTGCTGAACTTCCATTAGTTTATCAAGATCTGTAATCATGTCTGCGTCAATTAACTCACATACATCTGCATCATTTTCTAAAGTGTTAGAAAAAAAATCTTCATTTTTTTCTTGTACTGTTGTATCAATAATCTAAATAGCATGGCATTCTTCATTAGTATCTGCACACTTAATAGCATCAAAGACATTAAAAGTTAATTGTTGATCATTAACTCTCATAATTAATTCACCTTTTTAGACATTAATTAATGTTCTACCCGTTGCTAAGAAAGGTCTCCCAAGTATGATTGGTACCACTTTATCAGCCTCACATTCCAGAATAATAAAATTTGCTGGAAAAATAAATTTTTCAACTCTTACCAGCACGTCTTCGATTTTACCTTCTGAATGTGCATAGGATTTATCAGCTAACTGCAGTGTGACAGTTGTGGGTCTCGCCTTTCCTATTCTAAGCTTCTTGAAAACCGACATAGCCATTAGATTTATGCTTGCACCCAAATCACATAATTCTTTTCCTACATAATGGTTGCCAATAGAGCAAGGTATAGCAAAACTCCCTGGATCCTTCAGTTTTGGTGGCAATTTGTTTCTAAGCATTGTTGTGCACCCTTCAGTGAGAGCAATAGTTTCAAATTCTCCTAACCTTCGCTTCTTTGATAAAATATATTTCATGAACTTAACGTAGTTAAGCATTTGCTCCAATGCTTCCACCAATGGTATATTAATATGTAATTGTTTCAGGACCTCCAGAAATTTCTTGACTTGAACATCTTGGTTTGATTTTTGGAACCACTAAGGTAAAGGTGGCGGTGGCCTTCCTTCGATTTGTCTAAATTGTTTTACCGTGGTATTTTTATCGGCAATACATGTTGCATCTGCTTCAGCATTTTTCTGGTTGCTCTTTTCTTTTGTGGCTTGCTCGCCTACTTATTCTGAATTCTTTTCATTTGCAAAAGTTGAAATTCCTTCTTCAGTAATGGTGTCATTCACAACTCCTAGTAGTTGAGTACCACTTCAAAGTGTAATGGCTTTTCATAGTTCCTTCCCTTGAGATCGATAAGTCTCAGTGTCACTCGACAATGCTCCTTGCTGTCTAGAATTCAATGCAGTGGCAATTTGCCCTACTTGATTTTCCAAAGCTCTTAAAGATGCAACTTGGCTATGAATGATAGCATCATTCTTGGCCATATACTCTTTCAATAAAGCTTCCGTAGATGAAGAATTGGAAGCTAAATTTTGCTGGGCATTTAAACGTGGAAAAAGATTGATTGTACCTAGGTGGTACACTCGTAGCATTCTATCGAATGGCATTATTGTCATTTCCCACCCCTTTATTACTCCAACTGAAATTATGATGTTGTTTCCACCAAGGATTGTATGTGTTGGAGTATGGGTTGTTGTTTTTGTGATTAAAATTCCTCAAGTAATAAACTGAGGCTAGGTATGATGGGAATTCATCAAAAACATGATCTTCTCCACTGTAAACACATGCTAACTCTACTTCTTTCATTTCCTGCACTGCAGATGACCTTTTAAGTGTTTTAATCATATTTTTTAAAGATGATACCTGAGCTGTTAGAGATGTAATTACATCAAGCTCCATTGCTCCTGCAACTCTTCTGCTAGTCCCAAATTTGGTAGTGGGCCATTGATAATTATTATTTTCTATCCTTTCTAGAATTTCATAATCCTCGTTGTATGATTTATCAAGTAAAGTCCCATTGGCAGATGCATCGACAACCATTCTTGTATGAGCATTTAATCCATTGTAAAACATTTCCATTTACGTCTAATGCTGGAAACCATGCATCGGGCATTTTCTCAGTAGCTCTTTGAATTACTCTCATGCTTCATATAATGTTTCATCCTCTGATTGTCTAAACGATGTAATGTCATTCCTCAACTTGGCATTCATGTTAGGAGGATTATATCTTAGAAGAAACCTCTGACACAGTTCATTCCACGATGCCACTGTACCTGATGGCAATGCATTTAACCATGCTCTAGCATGACCTCGAAATGAGTAAGGGAATAAATCCAGTCGCAAGGCATCTTCAAGAACACCTTGTTGCCTGAATGAATCACAGACTTCCAAAAAAATTTGTAAGTGGAGTCGTGGATCTTCTTTAGGCAATCCACTGAACTGCCCTATAGATTGCAGCATTTGAAACATCACTGGCTTTAATTCAAATTGTTGAGCCTGAATGTGTGGCCTAGCAATTCTTGGATTCAGATCATCTACGATTGGCACTACATGTTCTCTGATGGGTCTGTCTTCTACAAATCGAGGAATATTATCATCCCTTCCATTCTAAGGTTCTCTCAATCTCTGGATCAAAATAGTACTCTGTATTCTCCAGAGTATTTCTATTCATGCACTAGCACAGACATAAAAAATAAAAATCAAAACAACTAATTAAACTAAACTAACAGAAATTAAACAAAGAATAACAAACCAATTTTCACCAATGTTGTCGATCCGCAGCAACGACGCTAAAAACTTGTTACGTGTAAATATGTAATGCAAATGTGCAAGTGTACACGACGGTTCAATAGTATAATGATGAGTGAGTATCGTCCCCACAAGAATCGAAAATTGATTGCAATTGGTAAAGGTTTACTGTAGATTTAACTAATTAAACTTTGCAAAAGAAACAGAGTATAACTTGATGAAGGGAATTAATGAATGAACTAATAATATCAATTATAATTGAAAAAATGAAAAAGCAATCTATGTAACAGCCCGACTTAGGGCCTAGTCGAAATAGTGGTGCGACACCACAATTCCAAAGTAAAAATATGAGTTTTATAATTCCCATGAGGCTTATGAGGTCATTTTATGATGATGTGAAAATTTCATGAAGAAATTTTATTAATTAGTGAATAAATTGTCCATTAGGACTAAATTGCAAGAATTAGAAAATATGAGATTCTAGAAGATTCAAGTATGAAATAGAATTATAAAAATTTCTAGAGGTCCTTATTTAGCAATTAGACCATTATATTTGATGATGGACAAAAATGGACCTGGAAAGGAAAAATCCTAAGAAAGAACCATTAAGGGCATTTTAGTCATTTGGTTAATAAAAGAATTAAAAGGGAAAATAAGTAAAAAATCATGTCCATCTTCATCCTCCATAGCCTAAATTTTCAAGGGAGCCATAGCTAGGGTTTCTTCAACTTTCAAGCTTGATAGTAAGTGCATCCTAGCCTCGTTTTTAATGTTCTTTGTATTTTTGAAACCCTCGTAGCTCGATTTAGCTATTTCTAGCTATATTTTGAGCTAGGGTTCATGTTTAAAAATTTACCCATGTATGACATGCATGTATTTTGATGTTTTATGGAAGAATATGAAAGTTTGATGTATGATAAACATCTTTTCCTAAGGAATTTTCATGAAAAATGCATGAAAAGGACTAAATTGTGAAAGTTGTAAAAGTGGTCATACGTGAGTGGAATAGTGGAAATTGAAGGTTTTCATAGTAGAAAATATGATTCGGCTAGGCTTGAAATGCAAGAAAGTTGAATAAAAATCATTCTACGAGCCTAGGGGCAAAAGTGTAAATATGTGAAAGTTTAGGGGCAAAATCATAATTTTGCCAAAATATGAATTATGAGTCGATTTAGCCAATGTGTGTATCTAACATGTGAAATTGCTGTTATGGATCAAGAAACACGAAGCTTGGATCGAAATCGAGGCAAGAACAAAATCGAGGACTAAATCGAGCATCGATACACATTTTGAGAATCGAGGTAAGTTTGTATGAAGTTAGAGTTTCATAATGTTCGACGATTGAAATTTCTTAATATTATGGTAATGTATGTTATTGCCATTAAAATCTAGTAATGAAGCCTCGATGAGGAAATGTTGAGAATAAGCTAAGTCAAAGTCCCAGTTATAGTTCCGGAATAAGGATAATATTTATGTATTCATATAAGAAAAGGAAGGTCTCGTATAAGACCATGTCTGGGACATGGCATTGACATCCACGTACGATCTCGTATAAGACCATATCGGGGATATGGCATCGACATCGAGTTATAAGATCCCGTGTAAGACCATATCTGGGATATGGCATCGACATCAAGAGGTGATCTCATGTAAGACCATATCTGGGATATGGCATTGGCATCAAGGTTCATACACGATGAGTTCAAATATCCTACGATAATTTGATTAGTTTATGGTCAAAAGATTTAAGCGTGTTAAATGGTATAGAGCCAAATCCGCTTATGGATGATATTGTGTTTCATTCATTGTAACATCCTAAAAATAGGGGTCTGGCATTTTTGCATTATTGCATGTGCTGTGCATGTTAAGCTTGTTATTTGGGTGTGCTTGGGGGTCCTAGGGAGGTTCAGGTTCGAGCCCAAGCCCTGGAAAAAGTTTGGTTTTTGGCTCTTTAGGGGAGAGGACTGTTGGAAGTAAGGCTTAAGGGAATATGTTGGTGTTTTGCTAACACAAGTGGCCACATGATGGAGTGGTGGTGGCGTCAACATGGAAGCAAGGGGAGTGGGGGTCGAATCCCACAAGCAGCATTTGGGGAGTTTTAATTTATGCTTTAGAGAGGAGAGAGGTGGAGTTGGATTAAGACTCTACAGCATAGAGAGTGGACTTGGTCAAATTTGTTTGAATGGGAGGTGGAGAGTGAATGGTGGAGTAGAAAGGGGAGAAAATCAGGGGATAGGGGAGTGTGGAAGTGGTTGGCCGAATGTGGAGTGTGTGGGGGTAAGAATTTAGGCTAGAGGTTAGTGTAGGGAAGCAAATTCGGCATTTGGTAGGTAGCAAAGAAAGGAAACCGAAACCTTTTTGGTGTGTGTGCCGAAACTCTCTAGTGACTTTTCAGCATTTTTGGCTAATGCATTTCGGGTCTTCTTGCTTCAAAATTTCTTTGCCGAAACCACAACTTGCCATTCTTTCTTCTTCTCAACTCTTCAAACACTTTCTTTTCACTTGGAATTACTATTCACTTCTTGGCCGAAACCCCTACTCCATTTTCTTCTAATCTTCAATTGGCTGACTTCGTTTCTTCTCACCTCTGGGTTTTCATTTCGGTTTGCCTCAAAGCCGAATAGTGGTTCTTGTGTTTTTCTTGTTGTTCCGAATCTCCTCACCCATTCGGCACATTTCTGGCCTAAGGTTTGTTGGCTCATCTTCTAGTCTTTCTCTCTTTTCTTTCAACTAAAGCCGAACCTCTCACCCTGTTTCTCTGTGGCTAGGGTCAAATTGATTCTTTCTTTTCCAAATCGCTCTCGTTCTTTTGGGTGTGGCTGAATCTGTTGGAGTGTTAGCACACTCTCTCGTCCTCCTTCTAGCCTTGGGATTTCATAAATTGGTTGGTAAGTTAGGTCATGGCCGAATGTAGGTGATGGGGGTTTTCTTATGGGCTTGTTTTTACTCAAGTTGAAAGGTTATTATGGTTTCAGTTTTGGATGCAAATTTTATGGTTAACAGTTTCTCTCGGTTTTAATGTTGCAAGGGACTCGACGGGCCTAGACCAAGGGGATCGATTATACATTCATCCCTTGCAATGGATTTCTTTGATTTTTGGTCAGCGATGTAGATTGTTAATCAATCTCAATACTTGGAAGAAGTTGTATTAAGGTTTTAGACTAACTGTTAACCGATTGTATCCTTAGGTGCTTCGGAGAGTATCGTGTCATGTATTCCAAATCAGGTGTGTAATCTCACACCCTTTCGAATGCATATGTGCAATGTTCTGTGATTCGGTCGAAAGTCGGAAAGCCGAAAATCGGTATCTGTGACCACTTGAGTGTGCGAACGCTCAGAGTGGTAAACCGAAATGCGAATAATGGCGGTAAGTCGTTGAGAGTCTCACGAGCACTCTCACGAAACTGAGGCTGTAACGGGCCTGATCGGGCTAAAACGAGCCAAATGGGCCCAATGGGCTATTCGGCCCATTTGGGCAAATCTGCTAGAAAAATTGTCAAATGATAAGTCCGAATGCAAAATCTGCAAATCTGTGACCGAGGTCATGTATATCAGGCCACACGAGCATGTGGTCCCGTTTGTGCCTGAAATGGATTTTTGGCGCAATGGTTCCGTTGAGACCCAAAAAGGGTCCCGTGTCGCTCGAGGCAACAGTAGGCCTTTGGAAAGGCCGTTAAAAGTGAAATTAACGAAATACCCTTGGACGGTAAATTACTGAAATACCCTCGATGGGTAAAATTACTATTATACCCTTAAGGGTTGATTATCATGATTGTGTGTATTCTGTTTATCTGGTAATGATGGTAATTCATTTCATACATCATATTTGATATATGCTTTGCATACATGACATTCTGCATGGGATTGGGATCTGATGATCGGAGGAAGTGTATTCTGGTGGCTCTGCCACATTCTGATTCTGGTGGCTCTGCCACATTCTGTCTGGTGGCTATGCCACGTATATTCTGTTATTCTGGTGGCCTTGCCACAAATTTTGTGATGAGCAGCTTGTCTGCCATATTGGTGTGTAGTGGATGGGTGGGTCGATTTAGGAATCCCCACAGGTGTGTTGGGCTGGTGAAGGTGGTGTGTAGCGGATGGATTATTAGGTTGGGTTGTACATTCTGTTGCATTATCTTGTTAATAGGGCTTCGGCCCAGTTTGCTTCTATATGGGCTTCGGCCCAGTTTGCTTCTATATTGGGCTCAGGCCTAGTTAATAACCGATTGGAGGTTTACACACTGAGTTCTCGTAACTCACCCCTCTGCTTTAACCTTGCAGGTGATGCCCAACATTAGAGGATTTGGCGCAGCGGAGGACTCTGTGGTGGCCATACATTGGAACCTTAGTAAATTTCCGTTTTACTTTATTTTGAGATTTATTTTATTTTGGGTATATTTTTGTTGTAATAAGGCCATTGGACTTTAATTTTTCTTTTAAGCTTTCATTTCCATTATTTTCAAACTTTAAGCGGTTAAACTCTAGTTTTTCTTAAACGATAATAACAGGTTTCAAAATATCACATTTTAGCAATTCACTGAATCTAATTTCGGTTATAAGAAAAGTTTTCAATGGTAATAATAAGAACGTTTTTACAGTAACACCATAAAATCAAATCTGAATTTCTTTGTTGTTTGAAATAACAAAGCTCGAAGTTTTCAAAAAGAATACAGAGTTTTTAACGAACGCGCAGTTTTTAAACAACCCTTCTATGTGACATGCTAGATCCAATCATAACGTCTAGGCCGGGTTTGGGGTGTTACATTCATGATACGAATGATAATGATTTGAGTTTATGTCTATGTTAGCATATGTGCTAATGTATGTGATTAAGTGATACAGGTACTATGAGTAAGTGCAAGTTATTAGATCATATTGTGATATGAGATGGGTAAGAATGAATGTGAGCAAGTATGATTAAGTATGTTTAAGCAAAGTCGAGCATGGTAATGCCTCGTATTCGGTCCCGGTGTCGGACTCAGGTAAGGGGTGTTACAATCTAAATGTCGTGGCAATTCACAAAGAATGAGTAGAGAGTATTCTACTATTGAATACCCGTATCCGACGCCGGTACAGGGTATGAGGCGTTACCTTACTTAAATGCATACAAACATACAATTCTGAGTCGTAAAAGTTCGTTCAAATTCAAAACTTTTCAAACTTTGTCTTAAAATCCCTAATATGAGCCTACGAGGCCCAATACACACTTTAGAAATAGTTTGGGACCAAACCGAGTTCTTTGGAAAAACTTTGGAAAATGTCACTAAAAACAGGGGCACACGCCCGTGTGGAAGGGCGACACGCCCATGTGACCTAATAACATGGCCATGTTGAAGGACCGTGTAACTTACATGGCCTAAGCATACAGGGAAACGCTCGTGTCCCTTGCTCGTGTGGATTTATTTTTCAATTCGAACCTACAGGGGTTTTCACACGGCCTAGCACACGCCCGTGTCCATGGCCCGTGTCCCTCACACGGCCATGACACGCCCGTGTCTCAGCCCGTGTGTTAAAACCTTGACATTTTGTTTCTGACGTCAGCAATATTTTAGGGTTACACGGGCAAGGCACACGCCCGTGTGCTAGGCCTTGTGGTGAATTTAATTTCGCATTTAAGGTGCAGACTTCACACGGCCTGGGCACATGCCCATGTATTGTGGCCGTGTCATCCACACGGTTGAGACACACGACCGTGCCTCAGCTCGTGTGGTTACTACTGGGCATTCTGTTTTACCAAATTAAGGTGTAGGGGACACACGGCCAGACTACACGCCCATGGGGCAGACCGTGTATCACACATGGCCTAGACACACGCCTGTGAATCTACCCATATGAACAAAAACAAGGCTATTTACCAAGCCCTTTTGCCACCCTTACTTGCACCAACATAAGCCACATCAAGTAACACCAATCCACACATAACCATCTGACCAAATTAGCCACAACCAAGGCATACACACATCAAGGCCACTACACTCTATTCACATGCAAAACTTAACACATACTTTATCAATCCAGTCATGCGACTTACTTATTCATGCATTAACACACCATATATTTCACCATGCAAATTGCACATTCATGAAAAACATCATCATCTGCATATATCAATAACAAGTATTAGCCATCATCCATGGCCTTATACAAAATGAGTTAATCTTCAAGACAAGCCAACACATTTGGCCAAAACAATATGACACTTGACAAAAGACCAAGTCCCTATACATGCCATACTCAAAATGATAAATTTAATTATACCAAATGTTCAGATTGATAGTATGATCGAGCCTCCTACGTCCTTTGATCCCCGAGCTAGCTTGGCAATACTATAAGAAAATGGAAAGGAAAGGGAGTAAGCATAAAGCTTAGTAAGTTGCATGTAACTAAGTAACAACATCAACCATGCATCTTTAAACATATAGCGTTTTATAAACCAGCACAACGTTCTTGATTTAATAATGGTAGATTTACTACATATTTACACATCACAAGTATAAGCCAAAGATTACAAGATCGTCCCGAAATCATTCTCATAGATAGAACTTACTCAATTTCATCCTTACCATTAAGGCATCATAACTAAACTCATATCTCATGAGTTTCGAGTAAGAACCTGTACCACTCACAACATGATTATATCCTTTCATATCTTTATTATAAGCTTAAATAACCCGTGGAACCATTTGGAATACTAAATGATATTCGATAAGCCTTACACAAGAGGGTAAAATGCCGATGCCATGACCCAGACATGGTCTTACACTGGCTCACATGTCGAGGCCGATGCCATGTCCCTGGCATGGTCTTACACTAGCTCTCGTCTCAATGTCGATGCCATGTCCTAGACATGGTCTTACACTGGCTCCCATAATGTGGCCGATGCCATGTCCCAGACATGGTCTTACACTAGCACACATATCAACGCCGATGCCATGTCCCAGACATGGTCTTACACTGGCTCTCATATATCCCTAATGTCATGGCATGAATATCCGATCTATTCCTAAGGTTCAACCGGGAGTATACCACCTCAAATTTCGTCATGCATAATCATAAAAATAATCGAACATTTTATGCAATATCAATTGTTTAATGCATAACAACAATAGAGTTGTATTATTTACGTACAACTTACCTCGGCATACAAAATATGGGCAACTAGTTCGATTTAGTCCAATAGCTTGGTTTTCCACCGGTCTAAGTCTGGATCCCGTTTTTCTTAATCTATAATGATAAAATTCCCTCATTAAATCGCCACATTAATCAAGACATTCCAAAATTCCTACTTTTGAAAAATTGCCGTTTTGCACTTTGACTTTCGCACAATCACGATTTTGCCCCTAGGCTCGTAAAACAATTTTCATCAAATTTCATCAGTAACCAAGCCTAGCCAAATATATTTTAAGTTTATAGAAACTCACAAATCCAATTATTTCACACATTTACTACCCATTTTATAACTTTTACAAAAAGGTCCATTTTAAGTGTTTTCATGAAAAATCCTTTCACAAAAGTTGTTTATTAAACAACCAAGTTTCATTTTCTTTCATAAAATTTCAGCAAACAATATAAATACTCTCATGGCAAGACCCTAGACTCTCAACCATTTTGCAAAATACTCCCCCCATTAGCTAGATTAAGCTATAGGGGTTCCAAAAACACAAAAATTAACAAAAACAACCATCAAAATCACTTACTTGCAAGAGAAAAGCTTGGCTGAAATTTGAGCTCTCAAAACTCCCCTTTTTTTCTGAAAATTTCGGTGGTGAAGAGAAGATGATAGCCTCCTCTCTTTTTGTTTTATTTTTTATTAAACAAGTCACCTAATGTCACCTAATTTTGACCATTTTTATAACTTTGTCTCCAATTAAAAATTCCATGTCCAGCCACCATAATTTTATTGGTCTATTTACTCAAAAAGGACCTTTACTTTAGTGTTCCATAACTATTTAACACCTTTAGCTTATAGGACAAAACTTTTGCACTTTATGCGATTTAGTCTTTTTTTAAAATTAAGCAAGTAATCACTAAAATTAATTCACCAAAATTTTCATGTACTCATATAATCATGCTATAACACATAAAATAATATAAAAAATAATAATTTCTCTGTCCTCGGATTAGTGGTTCCAAAACTACTATTCCGACTAGGCCCAAATTCGGGCTGTTACAATTCTCCCCCTTAGGGATTTATGTCCCCGAAAATCTTACCGGTAAAAAGGTTTGGGTATTGATCTCTCATAGTCTCCTTGGGCTCCCTTGTGTCCTCTTCAACCCCATGTCTATGCAATAGTACTTTCACGAGTGCTATACTTTTATTTCTCAATTGTTTGACCTCACGATCTAAAATCTTAACCGGCTCTTCACCATAGGTCATATCCCGTCGAATTTCAACCTTTGCTGGTGAAATAACGTGTGAAGGGTCCGAACGATAACGGCGCAACATAAACACATGCAAAACATCATGGATCTTCTCTAACTCGGACGGTAAAGCTAATCGGTATGCTACCGGTCTAATTCTCTCAGTCACCTCATATGGTCCAATAAAACATGGACTTAATTTGCCTTTCCTACCGAATCTGAGGACTTTCTTCCACGGGGATACCTTCAAAAACACCTTATCATTGACTTGAAACTCAATTTCTTTCCGTTTCAAATCCGCGTAGGATTTCTGTCTATCTGAAGCTGCCTTCAAACAATCACGAATCGCCTAAACTTTTTCTCCAGTTTTTTTAACTAAGTCAACCCCGTGAATCTTATTTCCTCTAAGTTCGGTCCAATACAAGGGCGTTCGGCTCTTATGCCCATACAAAGCCTCATAAGGCGCTATTTTCAAAATCGACTGATAACTATTGTCGTAGGCAAACTCTACCAACGGTAAGTACCTTTCCCAACTGCCTTGAAACTGAAGAACACAACACCGCAACATATCTTCAAGAATCTGAATTACTCTTTCGGACTGACTGTCAATTTGCGGGTGGAAAGCAGTACTAAAATTTAGTTTCGTCCCTAACACTTCTTGCAACTTTTTCCAAAACCGTAATGTGAACCTCGGATCTCTATCTGAAATGATCGATAAAGGTACCCCGTGAAGTCTCACAATTTCAGAAACATACAAATCGGCCAATTTTTCAAGTGGATAATCGGTACGCACCGTATAAAATGAGCCGACTTAGCTAGCCTATCAACCAAAACCCATACAACATCTTTCTTCCTTGGCATCAACGACAATCCAGACACAAAATCCATAGTAATGCAGTCCCATTTCCACTCGGGAACCATCACAGGCTGAAGTAAACCCGAAGGTACTTTGTGTTCGGCCTTCACTTGCTGACAAATTAAACATTTAGAGACAAACTCTAAAACGTCTCTCTTCATTCCTGATCACCAATACATTTTCTTCAAGTCATTATACATTTTCACACTACCCGGATGGATAGACATACAACTTCTATGTGCCTCATGCAAAATTTTCCGAATAAGCTCATCGTCTTTAGGTACACAAATTCTTTCTCGAAACATTAAACAACCATCTGAACCAATCCGAAAGTCTTATTCTATACCCGTCTCGCACTGAGTTATCTTAGTTTGTAATTCTTTATCACTTTTCTAAGCTTCGCAGATCTCTTGCAAAAACATTGGTTTCGCTCTCAACTCGGCTAAAATCAAACTATCATCAGTTACTAACAACTGAGTGTTCATAGCCCTCAAGGCAAACAATGACTTCCTACTCAAAGCATCGGCGACCACGTTCGCCTTCCCCGGTCGATAGTCGATTACCAGTTCGAAATCTTTTATGA
Source organism: Gossypium sturtianum (assembly GCA_025698515.1). NCBI lineage: Eukaryota > Viridiplantae > Streptophyta > Magnoliopsida > Malvales > Malvaceae > Gossypium > Gossypium sturtianum. Next base: position 18,415,663 of record CM046943.1, read on the forward strand.
GCTCTAGCCATCTCCGTTAGCGAAGGTTCAGTTCCTTTTGAGTCATCAAATACTTTAGACTTTTATGGTCAGTGAATACTCGGCATCTCTCGCCATACAAATGGTGTCTCCAAATCTTCCGTGCGAACACTATGGCGGCCAGGTCTAAATCGTGTGTCGGATAGTTTTTCTCATGTGGCTTCAGCTGTCTCGAGACATAAGCTATTACCTTGCCTTCTTGCATAAGCACAAACCCCAATCCATTTATGGATGCATCGCTATACACCACAAATTCTTTTCTCGGTTTCGGTTGCAGTAAAACTGGGGCTTCAGTCAACAATGCTTTTAGTTTCTCAAAACTCTGTTGGCACTTCTCTGTCCATTCGAACTTGACATCTTTCTGTAGCATCCTCGTCATCGGTGTAGCAATCATGGAGAATCCTTTAACAAACCATATTTAGTATCCGGCTAAGCCCAAAAAGCTTCTAATCACTGATACATTCCTTGGCGGTTTCCAATCAACGATAGCCAATATCTTACTCGGGTCAACTCTAATTCCATCACCCGACACGATGTGTTCTAAGAATCTGACCTCTCGGAGCCAAAACTCACTTTTACTAAACTTGGCATACAACTGCTTATCTCTTAAAGTCTGCAAAACAATTCTCAAATGCTCCGCGTGCTCACTCTCATCACGAGAATAAATTAATATATCATCGATAAAAACAACAACGAACTTATCCAAGTACGGTCGGAAAATATGATTCATTAAATCCATAAACACGGGGGGAGCATTGGTTAAGCCAAATGGCATGACGAGGAACTCATAATGGCCATACCTCGTCTGAAATACAGTTTTCGATACATCTTGTTCCTTAACTCTCAGCTGGTAATAACCGGACCTCAAGTCTATCTTAGAAAACATTGTGGCTCCCTTCAATTGGTCAAACAAATCGTCAATCCTTGGAAAAGTATACTTGTTCTTAACTGTAACCTTTTTGAGTTGTCGGTAGTCTATACATAATCTCATCGACCCGTATTTCTTTTTCACAAAAAGTACCGGAGCACCCCACGTAGAATAGCTCGGTCTCGCAAAACCCTTATCTGTTAACTCTTGTAGCTGAACCTTCAACTCTTTTAAATCTCACGGTGCCATCCTATACGGGGCAACTGAAATAGGTGCCGTACAAGGGACCAACTCAATACCAAGCTCGACTTCCCTAGTTAGAGGCAATACGGGCAACTCTTCCGGAAACACATCCAAGTACTCACATACCACATGCACTGACTCAATCTTTACTTCCGACACTTGAGCATTCAACACAAACGCGAGATAAGACTCATACCCTTTTCTTATACATTTCTCAGCCGCCAAAGAAGAAATCCGTACAGACAAGCTATCTGATTCACCTGATTCAACTCGAAGGATATCCCCATTTTCACATTTCAGTTCAATAAATTTTCTCCCACAATTTACTATCACATCATGAGCTGCTAACCAGTCCATACCAAGAATCACGTCAAATTCATCAAACGGTAGCAGCATAAGATTAGCCGGAAAACAATGACCTCTAATTGTCAAGGGACAATTTCTACACACTTGGTCAACTAGCACATGCTTGCCTAAAGGGTTTGACACTTTTACCACAAATTTGGTAGACTCAACATGCATATTCATACTAAACACCAATTTCATACAAACATACGAATGGGTAGACCCCGGATCAATCAAAGCAACAACAGAGATATCATGAAGAGAAAAAGTACCCGTAATCACATCTGGGGATGAAGCCTCTTCGCGAGCGCGAATGGCATAAGTCTTTACAGGAGCTTTACCCTCTAATCTCATAGTGGAATCTCTAGGCGCACCTCTACTGCTAGCCCCACTTCTCGGGTTCTTCTGCGGTCTACCTCTAGAAGGAGCATTACTCGCTCGCACATCTTGTTTTCTGTCTTTCTCATCCATCTCAGGACAGTTTCGAATGAAGTGGTCTAGTGAACCGCACTTGAAACAACCTTTATCATTTCCTCGACACTCACCGAAATGTCGTCTACCACACTGAAAACACTCCAGTTTATTTGGTCGAGCACTACCAACACTTGCAATAGAAGTGGTTTGAGCTTTAGACACCATGTACTGCTTATTCTTATTTCCACTCGAAAATCCCGCTGAAGCATTTGATCGGGTAGTGAATTCTCTCGATTTCTTGGATGATGACTGAAATGATTTTCCCAACTGTCTTTTCTTTGAGTCACGAGACTCAATATCAGCCTTCCTTTTCTCTTTGGCCAATTCCTCGGACTTGCAAGCTATCTCAACGAGCACCACAAATTCCTTGAGCTCTAGAATGCGAACTAAAAGTCGAATGTCTTCATTCAACCCATCCTCAAATCTCTTACACATGATGGCTTCAGTAGATACGCATTCCCTAGTGTATTTGCTGAGCCTCACGAACTCATGCTCATACTCTGTTACTGCCATTCGGTCTTGCTTCAATTCTAGATATTCCTTCCTCTTCTGGTCTATAAACCTCTGACTAATATACTTCTTTCAGAATTCCTCTTGGAAAAACTCCCATGTAATCCTTTCCCTTGGTACAACCGACACAAGGGTGTTCCACCATTGGTAGGCCGAGTCTCACAGGAGTGACACTACACACTTCATACACTCATTTGGTGTTCAAGACAACTCATCGAATACCCTAATGGTATTTTCTAGCCAGAAATATGCTCTCTCTAGGTCATCATCTATATTCGCTCGAAATTCCTCGGCCCCTTGCTTTCTAATTCTGTCTACCGGAGGTTTTTCCCTTTTAATCATTTCCACTGCTTGGGGAGTTGTATGGGTAGGCTGAGGGATTGGAGGGGGTGGACGAGGTGGAGCGTTCAGGTTTGCACGAACAAACTCCGAATACAAGGCATTCATCATATGGAGGAAGGCTTCTCTAGCCCCTCCGCCCTGACTCAGTGTCACGTGCCCACTTTCGACTGGCGCGGTCCCTTCTGCAGGAGCCGACGCATTACTTTCGACATCATTTGCCACTACTCCGTTGGTATCCATTTACTATATAAAAAAACACATTTTAAATTGTCAGGAGTCATCACACTATCATAATTCATATATGGCATGTATAGCTAGACTCGTACACACGCTAGGTTAGTCCGAGAATTGACTAAACCATAGCTCTGATACCACTAAATGTAACACCTCTTACCCGTATCCGATGTCGGTATAGGGTACGAGGCGTTACCTTACTTAAATGCATACAAACATACAATTTTGAGTCGTAAAAGTTCGTTCAATTTCAAAACTTTTCAAACTTTATCTTAAAATCCCTAATATGAGCCTACGAGGCCCAAAACACACTTTAGAAACGGTTCGGGACCAAACCGAGTTCTTTAGAAAAACTTTGGAAAATGTCACTAAAAATAGGGGCACACGCCCGTGTGGAAAGGAAACACGCCTGTGTGACCTAATAACATGGCCATGTTGAAGGACCATGTAACTCACACGGCCTAAGCATAGAGGGACACGCCCGTGTCCCTTGCTCGTGTGGATTATTTTTCAATTCGAACCTATAGTGGTTTTCACACGGCCTGGCACATGCCCATGTCCATGGCCCGTGTCCCTCACACGGCCATGACATGCCCGTATCTCAGCCCGTGTGTTAAAACCTTGACATTCTATTTCTGACGTCAGCAACATTTCAGGGTCATACGGCCAAGGCACACGCCCGTGTGCTAGGCCGTGTGGTGAATTTAATTTCGCATTTAAGGTGTAGGCTTCATACGGCCTGGGCACATGCCCATGTATTATGGCCGTTTCATTCACACGGTTGAGACACACGGCCGTGCCTCACCCCGTGTGGTTACTACTGGGCATTCTGTTTTACCAAATTAAGGTGCAGGGGACACACGGCCAGACTACACGCCCATGGGGCAGACCGTGTGTCACACACGACCTAGACACATACCCGTGTGTCTGCCCGTGTGTCTACCCGTGTGAACAAAAACAAGGCTATTTACCAAGACCTTTTGCCACCCTTACTTGCACCACCGTAAGCCACATCAAGTAACACAAATCCACACATAAACATCTGACCAAATTAGCCACAACCAAGGCATACACACATCAAGGCCACTACACTCCATTCACATGCAAAACTTAACACATACTTTATCAATCCAATCATGCGACTTACTCATTCATGCATTAACACACCATATATTTCACCATGCAAATTGCACATTCATGAAAAACATCATCATCTACATATATCAATAACAAGTATTAGCCATCATCCATGGCCTTATACAAAATGAGTCAATCTTTAAGACCAGCCAACACATTTGGCCAAAACAATATGACACTTGACAAAATACCAAGTCCCTATACTTGCCATACTCAAAATGATAAATCTAATTATACCAAATGTTCAGATTTATAGTGTGATCGAGCCTCTGACATCCTTTGATCCCCGAGCTAGCTTGGCGAGACTATAAGAAAATGGAAAGGAAAAGGAGTAAGCATAAAGCTTAGTAAGTTGCATGTAAATAAGTAAAAACATCAACCATGCATCTTTAAACACATAGCATTTTATAAACCAGCACAACATTTTTGATTTAACAATGGTAGATATACTACATATTTACACATCACAAGTATAAGCCAAAGATTACAAGATCGTCCCGAAATCATTCTCATAGATAGAACTTACTCAATTTCATCCTTACCATTAAGGCATCATAACTAAGCCCATATATATGTGTTTCGAGTAAGAACCTGTACCGCTCACAACATGATTATATCTTTTCATATCTTTATCATAAGCTTAAATAACCCGTGGAACCATTTGTAATAGTAAAGGATATCCGATAATCCTCACACAAGAGGGTAAAATGCCGATGCCATGTCCCAAACACGATCTTACACTGGCTCACATGTCGAGGTCGATGCCATCTCCCAGACATGGTCTTACACTAGCTCTCGTCTCAATGCCGATGCAATGTCCCAGAAATGGTTTTAGACTGGCTCTCATAATGTGGCCGATGCCATGTCCCAGACATGGTCTTACACTAGCACATAAATAAACACTGATGCCATGTCCTAGACATGGTCTTACACTGGCTCTCATATCAATGTCGATGCCATGTCCAGACATGGTCTTACACTGGCTCTCATATATCCCTAATGTCATGGCATGGATATCCGATTTATTCTTAAGGTTCAACCGGGAGTATACCACCTCAAATTTCCTCATGCATATTCATAACAATAATCAAACATTTTATGCAATATCAATTGTTTAATGCGTAATAACAATAGAGTTGTCTTGTGTACGTACAACTTACCTCGGTATACAAAATATGGGCGACTAGTTCGATTTAGTCCAATAGCTTGGTTTTCCACCGGTCTAAATCTGGATCCCGTTTTTCTTGATCTATAATGATAAAATTCCCTCATTAAATCACCACATTAATCAAGACATTCCAAAATTCCTACTTTGGCAAAATTACCGTTTTGCCCTTAGACTTTCGCATAATCATGATTTTGCCCCTCGGCTCGTAAAACGATTTTCATCAAATTTCCTCATTAACCAAGCCTAGCCGAATCTATTTTAAGGTTATAGAAACTCACGAATCCAATTATTTCACACATTTACTACCCATTTTATAACTTTTACAAAAAAGGTCCATTTTAGGTGTTTTCATGAAAAATCCTTTCACAAAAGTTGTTTACTAAACAACCAAGTTTCATTTTCTTTCATAAAATTTTAGAAAAAAATATAAATACTCTCATGGAAAGACCCTAGACTCTCAACCATTTTGCAAAATAGTCCTCTCATTAGCTAGATTAAGCTATAGGGGTTCCAAAAACACAAAAATTAACAAAAACAACCACCAAAATCACTTACTTGCAAGAGAAAAGCTTGGCTGAAATTTGAGCTCTCAAAACTCCCCTCTTTTGCTAAAACTTTCGGTGGTGAAGAGAAGATGATAGCCTCCTCAATTTTAGTTTTATTTTTTTATTAAACAAGTCACCTAATGTCACCTAATTTTGACCATTTTTATGACTTTGTCTCTAATTAAAAATTCCATGTCCAGCCACCATAATTTTATTGGTCTATTTACTCAAAAAGGACCTCTACTTTACTGTTCCATAGCTATTTAACACCTTCAGCTTGTAGCACAAAACTTTCGCACTTTATGCGATTTAGTCCTTTTTTTTTAAATTAAGCAAGTAATCACTAAAATTAATTCACCAAAATATTCATGTACTCATATAATCATGCTATAACACATAAAATAATATAAAAAAATAATTTTTTTAGCCTCGGATTAGTGGTTCCAAAACCACTGTTCTGACTAGGCTCAAATTTGAGCTGTTACAATTCTCCCTCTTAGGGATTTTCATCCCCGAAAATCTTACCGTTAAAAAGGTTTGGGTATTGATCTCTCATAGTCTCCTCGGGCTCCCATGTAGCCTCTTCAACCCCATGTCTATGCCATAGTACTTTCACGAGTGCTATACTTTTATTTCCCAATTGCTTGACATCTCGATCTAAAATCTTAAACGACTCTTCACCATAGGTCATATCAAGTCGAATTTCAGCCTCTGCTGGTGAAATAACGTGTGAAGGGTCAGAACGGTAACGGCGTAACATAGACACATGGAAAACATCATGGATCTTCTCTAACTCGAACAGTAAAGCTAATCGATATGCTACCGGTCCAATTCTCTCTGTCACCTCATATGGTCCAATAAAACGTGGACTTAATTTGCCTTTCCTACCAAATCTGAGAAATTTCTTCCACGGGGATACCTTCAAAAACACTTTATCACCGACTTGAAACTCAATTTCTTTCCGTTTCAAATCCGCGTAGGATTTCTGTCTATCCGAAGCTGCCTTCAAACAATCACGATCACCTTAACTTTTTCTTCAGTTTTTTTAACTAAGTAAACCTTGTGAATCTGATTTTCTCTAAGTTCGGTCCAATACAAGGGCGTTCGACACTTACACCCATACAAAGTCTCATAAGGCGCCATTTTCAAACTTAACTGATAACTATTGTTGTAGGCAAACTCTACCAACGGTAAGTACCTTTCCCAACTGCCTTGAAACTCAAGAACACAACACCGTAACATATCTTCAAGAATCTAAATTACTCTTTCTGACTGACCGTCTATTTGCGGTTGGAAAGCAGTACTAAAATTCAGTTTCAACCCCAATGCTTCCTGTAACTTTTTCAAAAATCGTGATGTGAACATGGGATCTCTATCCGAAATTATTGAAAAAGGTATCCGTGAAGTCTCACAATTTTAGAAACATACAAATCAGCCAATTTCTCAAGTGGATAATCGGTACGCACCATTATAAAATGAGCCGACTTAGTTAGCCTATCAACAACAACCCATACAGCTTCTTCATTGGTGTCAACAGCAATCCAGACACAAAATCCATAGTAATACGGTCCCATTTCCACTCGGGAACCATCACGGGCTGAAGTAAACCCGAAGGTACTTGGTGTTCGGCCTTCACTTGCTGAAAAATTAAACAGTTAGAGACAAACTCTGAAACGTCTCTCTTTATTCCCGACCACCAATACATTTTCTAAAAGTTATTATACATTTTCACACTACCAGGATGGATAAAAATACAACTGCTATGTGCCTCATGCAAAATTTTTTGAATAAGCTCATCGTCTTTGGGTACACAAATTCTGTCTCGAAACATTAAATAGTCATCTAAACCAACACGAAAGTCTGATTCTATACCCGTCTCGCACTGAGTTATCTTAGCTTGCAATTTTTTATCACCTTTCTAAGCTTCGCAGATCTCTTGTAGAAACATTAATTTCGCTCTCAACTCGGCTAAAATCGAACCATCATCGGTTACTAACAACTAGGTGTAAATCAAAATACTTGCGAACATGTGGCCACCTCCGAGTCCCTCACAGCTCCAAATCCTCTATGGCTGGAGATTACCTGTACAGTTAAAAGAAATGGGTGAGTTACAAAAACTCAATGTGTAATCCCCTATCATGCAGTAACAGTCTGGGCTAGAGCCCTATTCAGTGATAGATCAGTCTTGGCTTTAGCCCTATACAGTAATAGAGTGGGTCTGAGCCCAAGTGATAACAGTGTAGAAAAGAAATGCAACCCCACCCAGTCCAGCCAACACACCACCCGTACCATCCAACACACCATGTGGGGACTAAGTCGACCCACCCAACCAACACACCAATGTCGCAGCATAGCTGCTAATAGTAACGCAGCAAAGCTGCTATTAACAGTAAACGTGGCCAAGCCACTAAAATCAGAATACGTGGCAAAGCCACTAAAATAGTAAAAATGTGGCAGAGCCACTAGTACAGTACTTCCTCTAATTCTAAAACCCAACCCCAATGCAGAATGTCGTGTCATAAATAATACGTGTATGCAGTATGTCATAATCATAATCAGTCATATAAACATCATTTATCACTTAAACTACCACTAGAGGTATAATGGTCATTTCGTCAGTTAGGGGTAAAACGGTAATTTCACCCCTCAGGGGTATTTTTGTAATTTTACTTTTCGGGGGTATTTCGATAATTTTACCCTTCGAAGGCATTTCGGTATAGTTTACGACCTTTCCAAAGGCCTACCGTTGTCTCGAATGACTCGGATAACTTATATGGCCAAAACAGTGTAAATGGCCCAAAGGCCACTATTTGGCCCAAGTGGGGCCCACACGCTCGTGTGGCCCATCAGCCCAATTTTAGTCACGGCTATGCGAACTTCACAGCCCAATCCATTATTTTTCACTATCGTGATTTTTGCCCATGTGGGACCCATGAGCCCATTGGGCCCACATGGCCCATCTCGTCCCAACGAGGCCCATTACGACCTAAGCCCACGAGAACGCTCGTGGTGGCTCCTACAGTCTAGCACCCTTATTCATGGGCTCGGTTAACCACACGCACGCTCGCACGCTTGTGTGGCATCACACGCTATATTTTTGGCTTTTCGGCATTCAGCCGACTCTATAATCTTAGCAGTATAACCATTACGTACTTTTAGCTTTTCAGCCTATTATCGAAAGCGGCATACAATTACACACTTGCTCGCGAGACTAGATAAGATCCACGCTCTCTGAATCCTACAATCCACCAAAATATCGCATCAGATTACACCAATCAGGTTAATGTATACACTTAATCCACCACCAGTATTTAGTTAAACCACAATCACTGACCTTGCTAGGACTAACAGATACTAGCGCCTCTCTACTGATCAAGGGCGATCTCCCCCTCCTAACATGATTTGGTATAATAAAAGTTATTAGAAACAATCAAACATTTGGCCCCCTGTAGAAAAATAAAAAGGGAAAGCTGAAGCTTGTTAATAGAGTCAAAAGAAATCTTTGCTAATAACGGAATAATAAAGTGGTTGAAGCAACCCCCATACCAAAATCGATAACCAATGAATACCGGTAGTAGTCAGTCAAGAAGGTTCGGCCCTAACCACGGAGAGCAAAGAGATTTGAGAAGAAGGGAGTATGAAGATTCGGCCTACTAGAGAAGGGGAAAATGAAGTTTGAAAAAAAATAAGAGATGGAAGCAAAAGAGGGTCAGCTATGAAAGAAGTGATTAGAGAAGAGATGAGAGAAAGACTTCAAAGGATTGATCAAAACTGGGCACTCGCTATTTATGTTCCGGTAAAAAGTGGACAGTAGTTGAGAATAGAGATGAAGAGAATAAAGACCCGAATGGTCAAAAAAAGTGCCTAGATGCGAAAATAACACCCGAAAATACCAGAGAAAATTTGGCACCTTTACACTCTCCCAAAGCCGAAAATGCACCAAATGCCCCACCCTTGGCCGAATTTCCCCTTACTCAAGCTCTTCCAATCGACCAAGACTCCCCTCACAATCCAACTCCCTCAAACTCTCCACCAAATCCTCCTTGAATTACTCTCAACCTCCCATTCGAATTTGTTGACCAAGTCTCCAACCTCCTCTGCAGAGTTTGATTCCAACTCTACCTCTCGCACCACCAAATCATAAAATAAAAGCCCCCTATTTGCATGCCATGGGATTCGAACCCCAACTCCCCTTGCCCTCTTAGTGACGCCACCACCATCAAGCCACATGCCCTTTTGTGACATAGAAACACATATATTTAAACATAAGCCCTACCTGCTAACAACCAATTTCAATTAAGAGCAAAAATTAAAATTTTTCCAAGGCTCAGACTCGAACCCAGGCTTCCTAAAAACCCCCAAATACACTCAATTACTTAGCCATTGAAGCACACATGGAATTTATGCCAAATCAGCAAAATTACAACCCTACATTTTTGGGGCGTTACAATTTTACCCCCTTAAAGAAATTTTGACCTCGAAATTTACCTAGTCAGAATAGGTGAGGGTATTGTTGTCGCATCGCCTCCTCAGGTTCCTACGTGGCTTCCTCTAACCCGTGATTCCGCCAAAGCACCTTGACCAATGGAATAGATTTCCTCCTTAATACCTTAACATCACGATCCAGTATCTGCACCGATTCTTCCTCGAAAGTCAGATCAGGTCTAACGTCAATCTCCTCCACCGGCACTATATGTGAGGGATCAAAGCGGTATCGCCTCAGCATGGAGACGTGGAACACATGATCTATCCGGTTTAACTTAGGAGGAAGCTCAAGTTGATAGGCGATCGGTCCCACATACTTTAATATCTGGTAAGGTCCGATGAATCTAGGGCTCAGTTTTCCTTTCCGTCCAAACCCAAAATCTTCTTCCATGGCGAGACCTTCAAAAAGACAAAATCCCCCACAGAGTACTCTATCTCCTTACGCTTTAAATTAGCATACGACTTCTGCCTATCAGCTGCTTCCTTTAACCAATCTCGCATCAACTTTACATTTTCTTCGGTTTCAGAAACTAACTCTAGCCCAAAAACTCGCCGCTCACCAAATTCTGTCCAACAGGTAGCGGTGCGACACCTACGACCATATAATGCCTTATACGGTGCCATCTGAATACTAGCTTGGTAGCTGTTGTTATATGCAAACTCTGCTAGCGGCAAGTAGTCTTCCCAACTGCCTTTGAAATCAACTACACAACTTCTTAGCACGTCCTCCAATATCTGAATCACCCTCTTCGACTGACCATCTATTTGAGGGTGAAACGCAGTACTGAAATCCAATCTTGTACCCAATGCCTCGTGTAACTTCTTCCAAAATAGAGATGTGAATCTAGGATCTTTTTCAGATATGATAGAAACCGGTACACCATGCAGTCTTACAATCTCGGCCACATACAACTTAGCCAACTTCTGTAACGAATAATTAGTGCGGACCGGTATAAAATGGGAAGATTTAGTCAATCAGTCTACAATAACCCACACCGAATACTTCTTAGTAGGCGTCAAGGGTAGCCCACTAACAAAGTCCATGGTTACCCTCTCCCACTTCCAGAGTGGAATCTTAACGGGTTGCAGTAATCCAGAAGGTAGTTGATGCTCAGCCTTAACTTGCTGGCATGTCAGGCACTTACCCACGAAATCAGTAACCTCGTGCTTAAGCCCTGGCCACCAATACAACTCACGCAGATCTCGATACAACTTGATTCCACTAGGATGCATAGCATAAGGACTGCTATGCGCCTCCCGTAGGATAGACTGCCTCAGAACTTTCCCGAATTTGGGCCTAGAAGAATTGGGTTTTGGGCTTTGGGTCTCAAAAAATTTTTAAGTGAGCGGGAAAATGACAATTGGCATGTGCGATTTGAGGGTTAATGAATTTGGAGTGTCTAGGGGTGTTAGAGATGTTCTGGGATCAAGTAAGGGTATAGGAAAAATTTTAGTTTTAGCCCAAGGGAACTGTGACTTCAGTTAGTAGGCCTTTTAAATAAATGAAGAAGAAAATTGACACAAAAGAGCTTGTGGTGCAGTGGCAAAGTGGTGCCACTTAGGGAGCAGGGAGGTGGCGTCATTAGCAGGCAAGGGAATCCAAGGTTCCAGCAGTGGCATGGTATTTTGTTGGGGATTTATTTTTTTCCTTCTAGATGGTTAGTAGTGGCGTTGGATGTGAACTCTGAAGGAAGTGTTCATGAGAGAAAATTAAGGAAGGGATAAAGGAGCTTATCTTAGAGAAAATTTAGGATAAGATTGAGGAGTTATCAGGGAGAAAAGTTAGGAGCTGAGAAGTGTGAAGAGTTGGTGCCGTTGTGGGAAGTGGGAAGTGTATAAATTCGGCTTAGGAGGGTAAATGAGTGTCATTTTTGGGTCTTTTAGGGGGTATTACGAATTTTCATTATGGCTTTCGGCATTTGGAGAGTTTTGCAAATAAGTTAGTCATTCTTTTATTTACCGAATATCCTGTAGCTACCCTCACACAAGCACATTTGATCTTTTCTTTTCTCCCCCTCATTCTGTTCTTCTGTTGCCGAATTCTTCCATTGCCGAAAAACCATCATTCCTTTTTGTCGAATTCTCTCTTAGCCAAACTTTTCTATTGCCGAATTACCATCATCTTCTATTGCCGAAATCCCCCATTAGTGCCGAATCTTTGTTGTTTTTCGCTATCACAAATCAGTTGGTATCTACTCTCAGTCAGGGTTAAAAGCTGAATCTCGTTTGGTAGGCTGCAGGATCTAAGGTTGGATTCGGTAAGTATTTTGTTAACTCCCCTTAGTACGTTTTGTTGAAAGCCGAAGGGCGATCTAATTTCTCATTGCCGTGGATCTTGTATTAACAAGGGGAAGGTTCAGAGATCGCTAGCGTGGTAGGATCGTTAGCAAGGATCTAGGGTACACTTGTGATTAGCAGCTAAGGAAGGGCCATTAGAACTCGGGGGAACACGATAAGGTTATGGTAAGGTTTCAGCTTTTGAGTAAATATTTTTGATTAAGTATGAGTGGTTGATTGAAGGTTGGTTGGTTGTAGGATCAAGGCAAAGGATAGGATAGCACGTCGCAGTGATCAGGTGTGTACAAACACTACACACACGATATTGGAAATGCCGAAAAGTCGAAAAGCCGAAAGTGGCTAAACGGGCCCGGTGGGCCCTGAGGCTAAGTTTGATGAAATCGGTTGGTTTGGTCATACGTATTAAGTTAGTCACGCATCTTACATGATTTTGAATTTTTTTGGGCCTAGTAGGCCATATGAATGAGATTTGGGCCTAATGGGCCGTAAGGATGTAATATGGGCTTTATGGGGGACGTAGACAAGTAAGCTAGGGTTTAATGGACTTTAGGCCTAGTTCTGAACAACTCTTAAATCACATAAGACTTAATCTAATAATCAAACATGTCTGTGGACAAGTCGATTAGTTAGAGTGTGGTAACCGACGTATGCATGTCTAGGATTGGATCTAGTGAGAGCTTGGTACTTAAGCGGCCCGAGTGACCCACCTCCTCTTTTCTGAGATCCTACCTGGTGCATAGTGTTTGTTCACTTTAACCGCAAGGACTTGTTTATGGGCCAAAGTTTATAACTAAAACCCGAGAGGGACCAAATACCCTTATATTTGTAAAATTACTAAAATACCCTTATGTTTGTAAAATTACTAAAATACCCTTATGTGTAAAATTACTAAAATACCCCTAGATTTGTAAACTACCAGAATACCCCTATTTTGCAAAAGTAACAAAATACCCCTATTTTCAAAATTACCAAGATACCCTTATTTTTCCAAATTACCAAAATACCCCTATAGGGTAGAATTACGAAAATACCCATGGGTAGTGAAATGACGAGAATACCCCTACGTGATGAATATAAGCTTATAGATGTTACTTGTGTGTTTGATGCATTCATATGATATTCTGCTTAGGATGCATATGGGTGGGAATTATGGTAGGAGGAGGATTTGAGGATCGCATGGCCGTATGGTATGGATCCAAGATTGCATGGCCGTATGGTATGGATCCACAGAAGGGTTTAAGCCTAATATATGATTAGCAGCTTTGCTGCAACATTCGGTAGTACCGCAACCGAGCTACCCATGGTGTGTAGCGAAGGGGTGGGTCGAGCTAGAATTCCCCACAGGAGTCATAAGGTTGGAAGGGAAATGGTGTGTGTAGCGGATGGACTTTTGGGGTGGGTTTTGCATTATCTTGTTTACGATGCGATATGATTTGGTATGAGGTCATTGTGAGCTAAGGCCCAAGACCACCGATTTCGACAGGGCTTAGGCCCATAATTGTATGTGGTTTGATTGCCAAGGGTTGTACACACTGAGTTTCGAACCTCACACCCTTTAATTTAATGTTTCAGGTATTCTCGAATAGATGGCTCGATGTGGGAGAGGACTCGGAGATGGCCACACTACAAGCTGTTCAAATGTTTTAATTTATTCAAATGATTCTGTTTTAAATACTTTGTTTTTTTTTTCATTGGATTGTAATAAGGCCATGTAACTCCTATTTGAATTTGAATTTTGGGTTTATTATTATTATTGTTTCATATACCCACTTAAGAAATTTCATAAAATTATTAAAGTGTTAATATGGTTTTCGAAATAATCTTTTGTTTTGGGCTTTTGGGCCTTAAATGGTTAACTAGTAAATTGTTTTGAAGTGCGCCTTTAATGTGACATTCCAGATTTGGGCCTAACTTCTAGGTCGGGTTTGGGGTGTTACATTTAGTGGTATCAGAGCCCGGTTGCAAAGCTCGGGCTGTGAAATGGGCCTTAGATTTTGGGTTTTAAAAAGTTTTTACAGGATTCCTGAAGTGTAGTTCACCGATCCCTCGACGTCGAGCCAAGTAAGTTTTCTGTACTACATTTGTTTAAATTACGGAACTGTATAGATAATTGGCTACTTAAAAATAGGCTTTTAGAGACTAAAGCCCGTAGGAAACTTAAGCCTGTAGTGAATTCTCGACAGCAGAATAACTTTAAGAAAATTATTGTTACTTATATAAGACATGTGCCCTAAACAAGTGGAACTATGTACTAATTTCATAAAATTCCTAATTCGGATAATACGAGAATCAACGATGAGAACTAGAAGAGGAGGAAGAGGCCGTGGCCGAGGCTGTGGAAGTGTTAGGGCTTTGAAAACATTTGAATCCTAATTTGGTACTTATTCTGCGTACGTTTGAGAATGTTTTCGATAGGTGGATGTTTTGGGTATGTATTAAAATTATTAGGGTCAGAGTGTGCAGCGGTAGCGTGGTGGGTAGTTGATACACGACCACCCAGTTAGTTGGAAATTTTGGGGACAAAATTTCTTTTAGGAGGGGTGAGTTGTAACGCCCCGAATTTGGGCCTAGAAGAATTGGGCTTTGGGCTTTGGGTCTCAGAAAATTTTTAAGTGAGCGAGAAAATGACAATTGGCATGTGGGCTTTGAGGGTTAATGAATTTGGAGTGTCTAGGGGTGTTAGAGATGTTCTGGGATCAAGTAAGGGTATAGGAAAAATTTTAGTTTTAGCCCAAGGGAACTGTGACTTCAGTTAGTAGGCCTTTTAAATAAATGAAGAAGAAAAATGACACAAAAGAGCTTGTGGTGTAGTGGCAAAGTGGCGCCACTTAGGGAGCAGGGAGGTGGCGTCATTAGCAGGCAAGGGAATCCAAGGTTAGAGTAGTGGCATGGTATTTTGTTGGGGATTTAATTTTTTCCTTCTAGATGGTTAGTAGTGGCGTTGGATGTGAACTCTAAAGGAAGTGTTCATGAGAGAAAATTTAGGAAGGGATAAAGGAGCTTATCTTAGAGAAAATTTAGGATGAGATTGAGGAGTTATCAGGGAGAAAAGTTAGGAGCTGAGAAGTGTGAAGAGTTGGTGCCGTTATGGGAAGTGGGAAGTGTATAAATTCAGCTTAGGAGGGTAAATGAGTGTCATTTTTGGGTCTTTTAGGGGGTATTACGAATTTTCATTGTGGATTTCGGCATTTGGAGAGTTTTGCAAATAAGTTAGTCTTTCTTTTCTTTACCGAATATCCTGTAGTTACCCTCACACAAGCACATTTGATATTTTCTTTTCTCCCCCTCATTCTGTTCTTCTGTTTCTGAATTCTTCCATTGCCGAAAAACCATCATTCCTTTTTTCTGAATTCTCTCTTAGCCAAACTTTTCTATTGCCGAATTACCATCATCTTCTATTTCTGAAATCCCCCATTAGTGCCAAATCTTTGTTGTTTTTAGCTATCACAAATCAGTTGGTATCTACTCTCAGTCAGGGTTAAAAGCTGAATCTCGTTTGGTAGGTCAGCAGGATCTAAGGTTGGATTCGGTAAGTATTCAGTTAACTCCCCTTAGTACGTTTTATTGAAAGCCGAAGGGCGATCTAATTTCTCATTGTCGTGGATCTTATATTAACAAGGGTAAGGTTCAGAGATCGCTAGCGTGGTAGGATCGTTAGCAAGGATCTAGGGTACACTTGTGATTAGCAGCTAAGGAAGGGCCATTAGAACCCGGGGGCACACGGTAAGGTTACAGTAAGGTTTCAGCTTTTGAGTAAATATATTTGATTAAGTATGAGTGGTTGATTGAAGGTTGGTTGGTTGTAGGATCAAGGCAAAGGATAGGATAGCATGTCGCAATGATCGGGTGTGTACAAACACTACACACACGATATCGGCAATGCCGAAAAGCCGAAAAGTCGAAAGTGGCTAAACGGGCCCGGTGGGCCCTGAGGCTAAGTTTGATGAAATTGGTTGGTTTGGTCATACGTATTAAGTTAGTCACGCATGTTACATGATTTGGAATTGTTTTGGGCCTAGTAGGCCATATGAATCAGATTTGGGCCTAATGGGCCGTAAGGATGTAATATGGGCTTTATGGGGGACGTAGACAAGTATGCTAGGGTTTAATGGACTTTAGGCCTAGTTCTGAACAACTCTTAAATCACATAAGACTTAATATAATAATTAAACATGTCTGTGGACAAGTCGATTAGTTAGAGTGTGGTAATCGACGTATGCATGTCTAGGATTGGATCTAGTGAGAGCTTGGTACTTAAGCGGTCTGAGTGACCCACCTCCTCTTTTTTGAGATCCTACCTGGTGCATAGTGTTTGTTCACTTTAACCGCAAGGACTTGTTTATGGGCCAAAGTTTATAACTAAAACCCGAGAGGGACCAAATACCCTTATATTTGTAAAATTACTAAAATACCCTTATGTGTAAAATTATTAAAATACCCCTAGATTTGTAAATTACCAGAATACCCCTATTTTGCAAAAGTACCAAAATACCACTGTCTTCAAAATTACCAAGATACCCCTTTTTTTCCAAATTACCAAAATACCCCTGTAGGGTAGAATTACGAAAATACCCCTGGGTAGTGAAATGACGAGAATACCCCTATGTGACGAATATAAGCTTATAGATGTTACTTGTGTGTTTGATGCATTAATATGATATTCTGCTTAGGATGCATATGGGTGGGAATTATGGTACGGAGGAAGATTTGAGGATCGCATGGCCGTATGGTATGGATCCACAGAAGGCTTTAAGCCCAATATATGATTAGCGACTTTGTTTGCAACGTTGATAGTAGTCTCACATAAGCAGGGGCTACCCATGGTGTGTAGCGGAGGGGTGGGTCAAGCTAGAATTTCCCACAGGAGTCATAAGGTTGGAAGGGAAATGGTGTGTGTAGCAGATGGACTTTTGGGGTGGGTTTTGCATTATCTTGTTTACGATGCGATATGATTTGGTATGAGGTCATTGTGGGCTAAGGCCCAAGACCACCGATTTCGACAGGGCTTAGGCCCATAATTGTATGTGATTTGATTGCCAAGGGTTGTACACACTGATTTTTGAATCTCACACCCTTTAATTTAATGTTTCAGGTATTCCCGAATAGACGGCTCGACGTGGGAGAGGACTCGGAGATGGCCACACTACAAGCTGTTCAAATGTTTTAATTTATTCAAATGATTATGTTTTAAATACTTTGTTTTTTTTCATTGGATTGTAATAAGGCCATGTAACTCCTATTTGACTTTGAATTTTGGGTTTATTATTATTATTGTTTCAACTACACACTTAAGAAATTTCATAAAATTATTAAAGTGTTAATATGGTTTTCGAAATAATCTTTTGTTTTGGGCTTTTGGACCTTAAATGGTTAACTAGTAAATTGTTTTGAAGTGCGCCTTTAATATGACATTCCAGATTCGATCCTAACTTCTAGGCCAAGTTTGGGGTGTTACAAGATCAGAATCTCTCGGTATACAAATTCTCCCACGGAAACATAGTACTCCCTCACTATTCAGCCCAAAATCCGTAGTCTCCCCCTTCTCAACCAATCGGAAATGAGGAACCAATGTTTCATCCAACAACTGCTTCGCCTTAATTTGATCAATCCAGGTCGGTCTTACTTGGAGTTTAGCCAACAGACTACCATCCTCAAATAGGCTGAGACGAGCAAACATTGCTCTCAGATCAGATACAACCTTATGGCTCAGTGCATCAACTACTACGTTAGCTTTACCAGGATGGTACTCAATCGAGCAATCATAATCCTTAAGCAACTCTATCCATCTTCGTTGCCTAATATTCAACTCCTTCAAAGTAAGGAGGTACTTGAGGCTTTTATGGTCTATATAAATGATCGACTTCTCACCGTACAAGTAATGCCTCCAAATCTTCAGTGCGAATACCACCGCAGCTAACTCCAAGTCGTGAGTGGGGTAATTCGCCTCGTCAGGCTTAAGCTGACGAGATGCGTAAGCAACCACCTTACCCTCTTGCATCAACACACAACCTAATCCAGTGTGTGACGCATCACAGTAGACAGTGAATTCCTTCCCAGACTCTGGATGTATTAACATCGGGGCTTCAGTCAGTACTTTCTTCAGTCTTTCAAAACTCCCTTGTTGCTTATCGGTCCAATTAAACGGTACCCCTTTACGCAGTAACTTAGTTAGAGGTGCAGCAATCAGTGAAAACCCCTCAACAAAGCATCTATAATACCCAGCCAGACCTAGAAAGCTTCAAATCTCAGATACAGTCTTTGGTGGTTTCCAATTCAATACGGCTTCAATTTTTCGAGGATCAACTCTAATCCCCTCGGCAGACACCACGTGACCCAGAAGTGTCACTTCTCGCAACCAGAACTCGCACTTACTAAACTTTGCGTATAGCTGCTTTTCCCTCAAAATTTGCAAAATAATTCGAAGATGTGCATCATGATCCTCCTCAGTTCTTGAATACACCAGGATGTCGTCTATAAACACAACTACGAATCGATCCAAAGAGGGCTGGAACACCCAGTTCCTCATATCCATGAAAGCAGCTGGTGAATTCGTCAACCCAAACGGCATTACTAGGAACTTGTAGTGACCATAACGAGTCCTAAACGTAGTCTTATACACATTCGCCTCCTTAACCTTTAGTTGATGATACCCAGATCGAAGATCTATCTTGGATAAAATCAAAGCTCCTCGCAGTTGTTCAAACAGATCATCTATTCTCGACAATGGGTACTTGTTCTTAATCGTCAGTTTGTTCAATTGACGATAATCGATGCACATGCGCATGGATCCATCCTTTTTTTTCACGAATAAAACTGGTGCTCCCCATGGAGACACACTCGGCCGGATAAATCCCTGGTCCAGTAGCTCTTGAATTTGAGCTTTTAACTCTACCAGCTCTTTCAGTGCCATCCTAAAAGGGGAGATGTACACCGGAGCCGTTCTTGGTAGGAGCTCAATACCGAATTCAACCTCACGGTCTGGGGGAAACCCAGGAAGCTCTTTAGGAAATACATCCAAAAACTCCTTAACAGTTCTGACATCTTCCACAGAAGGACCTTTTGAATCAGGAACGCTGACATACGCTAAAAACGTCTTGCAACCATTGTGAACTAGTTTCTCAGCCTTTAATGCTGAGATTACATTAGACAGATAGTCTCTTCGCTCCCCTAACACAACACCTCCTCATCCTTAGAAGACTTCAACACCATACGCTTAGCAGCGCAATCCAACTTTGCACGGTGTTTCACCAGCCAATCCATGCCGAAAATAAAATCAAATTCACCAAACGGTAGTTCCATCAATTCTGCCGGAAAGACAACCTCTTGGACCCCTAGGGGTACGTCTCTGAACAACTTATTCACCCTAACCGACTGTCCCAGTGGGCTTAACATAGTCATCTCACTATCAATAATTTCAAACTGAGAACCCAGCATCCCAGACACAGTGCATGCAACATACGAGTGTGTAAACCCAATATCAATTAAAGCAGTGTATGGTACATTATAAATTAAGAATGTACCAGCTATGTTAGGAGCGTCGCCATCCTCTCAGCGCCGAGAAGCATAGACCAAAGCTGGATGCCTCGCCTTCGTATTACCAGCACCTCTGCTCGGTACTCCACAACCTCGTCCCAAACCATTTCCTCCTCTGGCCTGACCAAGGCCTCTCGATGGCTGCTGACCACCTCTCCCCGGTTGAACATAACCCTGTCATGTGGCTTGCATCTGAATAGGCCTCTGTGTACAGTTCTTGACCTGGTGATCCATGGACTCACATCTAAAACATGCCCCGATTCATTTCCAGCACTCACCCTGGTGAGCTCTCCCGCAATCTGTGCAAAGCTGCGGTCTAGCAGCAGCAATAGGGGCCTCAGCTCGGACTGGCCCATCAAATCTAGGCTTCTTCTTAGGCCCACCAAAAGAACTTGAGGGCCCAAAATCCCTCTTACTTCTACCCCTATCTTTTTCACGGTTCTGGCGCTCTGAGCGCTTTACATCCTCGGCAATTTTTGCCTTCTCCACAAGGGCAGCAAATTCTCGTTCCCTCTGTAGAGCTATCAGCACCTACAACTCATCTTGGAGGCGATCCTCGAAACGCACACAGCGTTCATACTCAGTTGCGACTATACCACGAGCATACTGACTTAGCCGCAGAAACTCTGCCTCATACTCTTCCACAGACCTATTCCCCTGGCTCAAGCTCAGAAATTCCTTCCTTCGGGCATCCACATAACTCGCCCCAATATATTTTCCTTGAAAGGCTTCCTTAAAGAAGTCCCATGTCAAACGGTCGACCTGCGTGCCTTCTCTCACAGTGAGCCACCATTGGTATGCCTTGTCCCGCAGTAAGGACACTGCTCCCTTTAATTTCTGTTCCACAGTACAGTCGAGGTCATCTATTATCCTCTCGGTAGCCTCTAACCAATATTTTTCCACATTCGGGGCTACACCAGAAATGCACCAGAAGATTTCCGCTCCATTTGACTGGAGTTTCTCAAAAATTGACCCTCGTCCCACTGACCCAGTACTTGCTCCAGCAACCCTTTCGAGAACCCGTAGCATTGCTTGGGATAGAGCATCATCCCCAACTGCTCGGTCATGAGACCCTGTCTCAGTTACTGGTGAGGCTGGTGCCTCCCTAGCTGACATGTGACCCGATGCTGAAGACCCAGCCCTAGCACCTCAGCCTCTACCGCGGCCTCGAGTACCCCTTTCGCGAGTACCTCTTGCGCTCATATCGACATAGCGTATTATCTGTTTTAAAAGTCTTATGAATCAGTTCATCGTTCCAGTAATTATTAACGGATATCTTATGAAAATTAGTATTTAAAGTTTTTGTTTTCGCAGATCGAGATATCTCACTACAGTTTTCAGTCTTCTACAGTGTCAGTTTACCCTAACAAAAGAGTTTTAGAAAAGTACTACTATCTATAGTAGTTTCTCAGTTTAGCATTTCAGTCTATAGCAGTAAACAGTGTCAGAGAACTTACAGATTTGGCGCCGAAGACTCGGTGTGCCACACTTTCAGTAACAACCTTTCGATTTTCTTTCCAAAATCAAAATTTAGAAAATTTTAGGAAAACTTTCAAGAACCCATTCCACAGTCGAGTTTTGCAACCTGGCTCTGATACCACTAAATGTAACACACCAAACCAGGCCTAGACGTTATGACCGGATCTGACGTATCACATCAAAGTGCTGATTTGAAAACCGGTCTTGTCGTTGCAAATTCGTGACTAAGTTTTAAATCCTTGTTGAAACTAATTACTATTGAAAATGTTGGGGTTGTAAAAACAAACTTGTTAATCGCTTATTGGTCATTTCATTTGTTACAAGTTTATTAATAAGGATTAAATATCACGGAAGCTTTTCCAATTAAAAACTTTAAAATTTAAAAATGCATGATTTTATTTGGAAACCGTTATTATTTTGAAAACCCATTTTTCCTAGTCTAACAGGTTAACGTAAAAAGTTAAAACCAAATTAAAGTTAAAAACCTCAAATGGCCTTATTACATAAATATTTCCCAAAAAAAATAACTTAAGGAAAACTAGGTATAAATCAAAATACTTGCGCACATGTGCCCACCTCCGAGTCCCTCGCAGCTCCAAATCCTCTATGGCTGGGGATTACCTGTACAGTTAAAAGAAAAGGGTGAGTTACAAGAACTAAGTGTGTAATCCCCTATCATACAATAATGATGCAGGCGAGCCCTATTCGATGATAGATCGATGCGGCTTTAGCCCTATCAAGAATGAGTGGGTCTGAGCCCAAGTGATAATAGTGCAGAATAGAAATGTAACCCCACCCAGTCTAGCCAACACACCACCCGTACCATCCAACACACCATGTGGGGACTAAGTCGACCCACCCAACCAACACACCAATGTCGCAGCATAGCTGCTAATAGTAATGCAGCAAAGCTGCTATTAATAGTAAACGTGGCCAAGCCACTAAAATCAGAATACATGGCAAAGCCACTAAAACAGTAAAAACGTGGCAGAGCCACTAGTACAGTACTTCCTCAAATTCTGAAACCCAACCCCAATGCAGAATGTCGTGTCATAAATAATACTTGTATACAGTATGTCATAATCATAATCAGTCATATAAACATCATACATCACTTAAACTACAACAAGGGGTATAATGGTCATTTCGTCAGTTAGAGGTAAAACGGTAATTTCACCCTTTAGGGGTATTTCTATAATTTTACCCTTCGGGGGTATTTCGTTAGTTTTACCCTTCTGGGGTATTTCGATAATTTTAACCTTCGAGGGTATTTCGGTACAGTTTACGACCTTTCCAAAGGCCTACCGTCGTCTCTCACGACTCGGATAACTTATATGGCCAAAATAGTGTAAATGGGCCAAAAGGCCACTATTCGGCCCAAGTGGGGCCCACACGCTCGTGTGGCCCATTCAGCCCAATTTTAGTCACGGCTATGCGAACTTCGCAGCCCAATCCATTATTTGTCACTATCGTGAATTTTGCCCATGTGGGACCCATGAGCCCATTCGGCCAACATGGCCCATCTCATCCCAACGAGGCCCATTACGGCCTAAGCCCACGAGAACGCTCGTGGTGGCTCCTACAGTCTAGCGCCCTTGTTCATGGGCTCGTTTAACCACACGCACGCTCGCATGCTCATGTGGCATCACACGCCATAGTTCCGGCTTTTCGGCATTCACCCGACTCTACAATCTTAGCAGTATAACCATTACGTACTTTCAACTTTTCAGCCTATTATTGAAAGCGGCATACAATTACATACCTGTTCACGAGACTAGATAAGATCCACACTCTTCGAATCCTACAATCCACCAACATATCGCATCAAATTACACCAATCAGGTTAACGTATACACTTAATCCACCACTATTATTAACTTAAACCACAATCACTCACATTGCTAGGACTAACAGATACTAGCGCCTCCCTGCTGATCAAGGGCGATCTCCCCCTCTTAACATGATTTGGTATAATAAAAGTTGTTAGAAACAACCAAACATTTGGCCCCCAGTAGAAAAATAAAAAGGGAAAGCTGAAGCTTGTTAATAGAGTCAAAAGAAATCTTTGCTAATAACGGAATAATAAAGTGGTTGAAGCAACCCCCTTACCAATATCGATAACCAATGAATACTGGCAGTAGTCAGTCAAGAAGGTTCGGCCCTAACCACGGAGAACAAAGAGATTTGAGAAGAAGGGAGTATGAAGATTCGGCCTACTAGAGAAGGGGAAAACGAAGTTTGAAAAAAAAGAAGAGATGGAAGCAAAAGAGGGTCGGCTATGGAAGAAGTGATTAGAGAAGAGATGAGAGAAAGACTTCAAAGGATTGATCAAAACTTGGAACTCGCTATTTATGTTCCGGCAAAAAGTGGACAGCAGTTGAGAATAGAGATGAAGAGAACAAAGACCCGAATGGTCAAAAAAAGTGCCAAGATGCAAAAATAACACTCGAAAATACCAGAGAAAATTTGGCACCTTTACACTCTCCCAAAGCCAAAAATGCACCAAATGCCCCACCCTTGGCCGAATTTCCCCTTACTCAAGCTCTCCCAACCGGCCAAGACTTCCCTCACCTTCCAACTCCCTCAAACTCTCCACCAAATCCTCCATGAATTGCTCCCAGCCTCCCATTCGAATTTGTTGACCAAGTCTCCAACCTCCTCTGCAGAGTTTGATTCAAACTCTACCTCTCGCACCACCAAATCATAAAATAAAAGCCCCCTATTTGCTTGCCATGGGATTCGAACCCCAACTCCCCTTGCCCTCTTAGTGACGCCACCACCATCAAGCCACATGCCCTTTTGTGACATACAAACACACATATTTAAACATAAGCCGTAACTACTAACAGCCAATTTGACTTAAGAGCAAAAATTAAAATTTTTCCAAGGCTTAGACTCGAACCCAGGCTTCCTAAAAACCCCCAATTACACTCAATTACTTAGCCATTGAATCAGACATGGAATTTAAGCCAAATAAGCAAAATTACAACCCTACATTTTTGGGGCGTTACACCCAAAGCCAAATCAAGGTAACTTATCCCGGAGTACCTATACCATGGCCCGTAGCCAAATCAAGGTATCACTCGCACCCGTAGTGCCGATATCGTGGCCTGAAGCCAACGCATCTGATATGCATGGCCCGAAGCCAAATCAGTATATCATCAATATCCAAACTCTATTCCTAAGGTTCAACTGGGACTTTTAGCTTGTCAATATCATCTTCGAATATTTCCGTAGAATCGTATTTACAATTCATACATCAATAATAATCTCATAATCACAGGTTAGGCAATATCAAAGCATTTTAATATACATTTATAAAGAAATCGTCAGATACGAACTTACCTCGTATTCGAAATTGACGGATCGGATTGACTACTCGATAACATTGCTTTTCCCCCGATCTAAATCTGAATTCTTTCTTTCTTGATCTATATGTATTCAAAATTAACTCATGTAATCATATAATCTTTCAATTTAGTCCAAAACATACATTTAGGCCTATTTACACTTTAGCCCCCAAACTTTCACATTTTTACAATTTAGTCCTTATTTCACAATTACACAAAATTTACATAATTCAACAAGACCCATGCTTGGCCAAATTACCATAATGCCCCTCACAGCCTAAAACTTTCATTTATTTCACATTTCAACCACTCAATTTGCATATTTTACAAATTAATCCCTTTTTGACATTTTTGTCAAAAATCACTTTACAAAACATGAAAATCTATCATCAAAAATTCATATTTCAACTTCAAAACACCAAAGAACACTAAAATCTTTAACAATTTTGGAATTAAAGATACGGGCTAGCTAGAACACGAAGCAACGATCACAAAAACATAGAAATCATCAAAAACCAAACTCAAAACACTTACCAATCAAGCCTTGCAAGTGCCGAACTCTAAATGCATAAAAATGGCTTCCTCCCTTCAGTATTTGGTTGATTGTGAAGGAAATAAAAGATGATATGTAATTTTTTTCACATTTAATTAAGCTTTATTAACTAAATTACAAAATTAACCTTGTTCATAAACCATTAAAATCATCAAATTAATGGCCATATTTTTCCACTCATAAAAAAATGGTCAAATTACCATTTAAGGCCACCATATTTAAAAGACAAAGCTATTTGACACCTTTAACAAGTAGAATGCAACTTTTTCATTTTACGCGATTTAGTCCTTTTTCTAAAATCGAGCAATTAAACGATAAAATTAGCTCACGAAATTTTCACACATACATGCTATCATGCTGTAAACACCAAAAATAATATTAAAATAATTTTCTGACATTAAATTTGTGGTTCCAAAACCACTGTTCTGATTTAGATAAAACCAGGCTGTTACAACTCTCTCCCCTTAGGGATTTTTGTCCCTGAAAATCTTACTGGTGAATAGGTTCGGGTATTGTTTTCTCATAGCATCCTCTGGTTCCCATGTAGCTTCTTCAACCCCGTGTCGATGCCATAATACTTTCACTAATACGATTTTCTTATTTCTCAGCTCTTTGATCTCACGAGCTAAAATTTGAATCGATTCTTCAGCATATGACATATCAGACTGAATTTCAACCTTGGTTGGGGAAATGATATGTGAAGGGTCGGATTGGTATCGTCGAAGCATCGACACATGAAACACATTATGTATTTTCTCTAACTCAGATGGTAAAGATAGTCTATATGCCACTGGCCCAACTCGCTCGTTAATCTCATACGGTCTGATGAATCGCGGACTCAATTTCCCTTTTCTGCCGAATCTAAGTATTTTCTTCCACGGTGATACTTTTAGAAAAACTTTATCCCCGATCTGAAACTTAATGTCTTTCTGTTTCAAGTCTGCGTATGATTTTTGTCGATCCGAAGCTGCTTTCAAACTACCACGAATCACTTTCACTTTTTCTTCTGTTTCTCTAATCAGATCAACTCCGTGAATCTTATTCTCACTAAGCTCAGTCCAATACAACGGTGTTTGACATGTACGTCCGTATAGAGCTTCGTACGGTGCCATCTTTATACTCAATTGAAAGCTATTATTATAGGCAAATTCATTCAGCGGTAAATATTTCTCCCAGCTACCTTCAAACTCAAGAATGCAACATCACAACATATCCTCAAGTATTTGAATAACTCGTTTGGACTGACCATCCATTTGTGGGTAAAACACAGTGCTAAAATGTAGCTTTGTACCTAAAGCTTCTTGCAATTTCTTACAAATTCACGAAGTGAATCTCGGATCTCTATCCGAAACAATAGATAGTGGCACTCCGTACAATCGAGCAACCTCTGAGATATACAACTCAGCTAATTTATCTAGCAAAAAATATGTTCGTACCGAAATAAAATGAGCTAATTTCGTCATTCTGTCAACAACAACCCAGATCGCATCTTTATTTTTCAGAGATAAGGGCAAACCCAATACGAAATCCATTGTTACTCTATCCCACTTCCACTCGGGAACCATAATAGGCTGTAATAAACCTGACGGCACTTGATGCGCAGCTTTGACTTGCTGAAAAATCAAACATTTCAAAACAAATTCTTAGATATCTCGTTTCATGCCGTGCCACAAATAAAGTTGTTTCAAATCATTATACATTTTTGTGCTTCCTGGATGTACTGATAAACAACTACTGTGTGCTTCATTTAGAATTTTCTGAATAAGCTCGGGATTTCTCGTTTCGCAAATTCTACCTCGGAACGTCAAACATTCATCAGGCCCTATTCGAAACTCTGAATCAGAAGTCGATACACACTGAGTTTGTTTTGCTTACAATTCATAATCAAATTTTTGAGCCTCACAAATCTATTGTAGAAATAACAGTCTCGCTTTCAACTCGGCTACTATCGGACCGTTATCAGACATAGCTAAATGTGTGTTCAAAGCACGTAGAGCAAATAAGGACTTTCAACTCAAAGCAAAAGCAACTACATTCGCTTTTCCTGGATGATAGTCAATCACTAATTCATAGTCTTTTAGCAATTCTAACCACCTCCGCTGTCGCATATTCAAGTCTTTCTGAGTCATCATATATTTCAAGCTTTTGTGGTTGGTATAAATATGGCATTTCTCACCAAACAAGTAATGGTCCCAAATTTTCAATGCAAACACTATCGCGGCTAATTCAAGATCGTGCGTTTGATAATTCTTTTCATGTGGCTTCAACTATCTCTAGGCATAAGCTACAACTTTGCCTTCCTGCATCAAAACACCACCCAGGCCATTTAACGATGCATCACTGTAAACTACGAATTCTTTACCCGACTCAGGCTGCACTAACACTGGTGCTTCAGTTAATAATGCTTTCAACTGCTCGAAGCTCTGTTGACACTTTTCTGACCAATCAAATTTAACATCTTTTTTTGAAGCAATCTTGTCATGGGAGTCACAATCATTGAAAAACCTTTCACAAATCGTCTATTATAGCCGGCTAGTCCCAGAAAACTATGGACTTCGGATACATTTCTCGGAGGTTTCCAATCTATAATCGCAGAAACTTTGCTCGGGTCAACTCGAATCCCCTCGGCTGAAACTATATGTCCCAGAAAACCAACCTCTCGTAGCCAAAACTCACATTTGCTGAACTTTGCAAACAACTGTTTATCTTTCAAAATTTGTAACACGATTCCCAAATGCTCGGCATGTTTAGATTCATCTCGAGAGTAGATCAAAATGTCATCAATAAACACAACTACAAATTGATCTAAATACGGCCTGAAAATTTGGTTCATCAAGTCCATAAAAATAGCAGGTGCATTTGTTAGTCCGAAAGGCATAACAAGAAATTCGTAGTGTCCGTACCTTGTTCTAAATGCAGTCTTTGGCACATCAGTGTCTTTAACTCGCAACTGGTAATAACTGGATCTCAAATCAATTTTCAAAAACATCGTTGCCCCTTTTAACTAATCAAACAAATCATGTAACACCCTGGTTCTAGGGGTTAGGCTTTTGGTGCATAGCTCAGGTGTTGGCACACTTCAGTGTGTGGTTGGGTAGTTTTAGGGGTCCTGAGAACCCTAGGTGGTGGTGGAATGCCTGGGAAAATTTTTAGTTTTAGGGGTTAAGAAGGGAGCTTGGATGGAGGAGGCCTTAGGAGTTTTATTTGGGGAGGTTTAGACACAAAGAATGGCTTGGCAGAGTGGCAAGGAGGCGCCACATAAGGCATGGAGAAGTGACGCCTCAAGGGGGAGCTGGAAGGGGTCTCAAGTTTGATTCGCAAAGGCAGCAGGTGGGCCTTTGTTTTGCGTCAATATGGTAAGGTGTTGGGCGGTTTTTGAATGCTAAAAAGATGGAGGAAGACTTGGTCTTCCATTTTGAATTCGGCTAGGAAGGTGGGTTGTTGGGTGGACTCATTCAAATCTTTTTGAATGAGTGTTAGGGAGGTGATTTAGGAGAGAATGGTGGGATTTTGTGGGGAGGTTGGGTTGTTGGCCGAATCTTGCTTTCTTCTAGGGGGAGCTTTGGCCGAATGTTATAAATAGGGGGGTGCTCACCTTTTTGGTTTTTCCCATTTTTGCTTGCTTGCTGAAAAGTGCTTCACAAATTCTCCATTTGTTCCCCCTATTTCACCTGAGTCGAAACCTCCATTGCCATCTTCTTTTTCTCTTCTTTTGGATCCTTGGTCGAACCACTCACCTTTCATCCCTCTTTTCTTCCATTTTGCTAAACCGAAAGTACACCCCCATACTTTTCTTTCCTCTTCTCAAACCTTTGGCCGAAACCCCTATTCCCTTTTCATTGATTTTCTTTCATTGTTAACCGAATCTACATCCCATCTTTGTGCCGTGTTCCTTTTCCCTTACTTGGTAGCACCTTGGCCGAATGTTAGCATAGATCTTGTTGGGTTTCCGTTTACAACCGTTGTTAAAGGTACTCTGGGGTTTGAAGTAGGCAGTCAAGCCTCCGTTTGTTAGCAGTCAGCTTGGCCACCACCAGTCAAGGTGGGCAGGAGAAAACCCCTATCCTGAAGTTCAAGAAGAGAGCTGTCTCGGCAGTTCGAGACTGGCCACCGGGGTGTGGGCCAGCAGCAGGGGATAGTTATAGGCAGATAGCTATTGTCTCGTTGAGCGATAGCGTTGGGGTCGAGAGTCTAGAACTCCAAGTGATTAGGTGCGTAATCATCGCACTATTTCTCGGTTAATTGCTTGCTAATGCTTATACATATGCATGATGTGTGGTAGCCGATATAATGGCTTAAGTGGTGAATGCTTATTTTGGGTAATTGGATATCAGGTGAGTAAGTCTTTGACATTAAGTTATTTATGTTATATACATGATATGGTAATTAACATGTGATGCCTACTCTTATGTTATGATCTGACATGTCACATTTTTACATACATACATGGGAGGTGGATTGGATCGATGAAGGAAGGAGTGTACATGTTGATGTACGTTGTCTAATGTTAGCTCGGGCTACATTAGCGCTTGATGGTTAGCTGTGTGCTACCTCAAGGGAGGTGTTGGCTCGGTGCCCATCTCGGCGGTTGATGGCTATGTGCGTCACCGTAGACAGATTATGATGTTGTTGGATCACTTTGATTGATCGGTGGCTCAGCCACGGCCTTGAGCAGCGAGCTTGCCAAGGTAAGGTTTATGGATCACGATGTGATTAGTGGTGGATTAGCCACGGCTTTAGGCAGGGGGAGTCTGCTAAGGTTGGTGTTACGGTTGGATCGTAGGTTGGGCTGAGATGCATATTTGCATGACTTGTTATGAGAACGGTATGGTTATGGGCCAAGCCCATACGTATGGAATATGTGTTATGATTATGCACTGAGTCTGTGGACTCACCCGATTATTTTCCTAACCATTTCAGGTGACTCATGAGTTGGACCGGGTACGGAGAGGATGCAAGGTGGCCCATGCACCAGAGGATGTTTTTAGATATTTTTATGTTAAGTATTGGTTTTAGATAAAAGATGTAATAAGGGCCTTTCTATTTTTATTTATTTTGGGAACTATTTTATTATTATTTTAAATTATGGTTGGATTATATTAAATTACCATGTGAAGACGAATTTTTCCTAACAACGTGATTATTCAAATTGGTTTTATATATTCACTAAGGTTGATTTAGACATTTTATAACAATTAAGTTTTAGTTATGTTTTCGAAAGAACTGGGTTTCAAAAAGATGATTAATTTCCATGTTTATTTCAAAGTCAAAAATACTTCCAACTGCCTTTCTGCAGTGACATAACCAGATTCGGTCGTAGTGAATGGGCCGGGTTTGGGGATGTTACAGTTTGGTATCAGAGCCCGGTTCAAAACTTGGCTTTGAGGGTTTTGGGCCCGAAATAGTTTTCAAAATGGGTTTTTGAAATGTGGGCTTTTATAAAAAGGTTTTCAGGTTATTTTGGCATGGCACCTGTACCTCCGGCCCGAAGTCCACCAGGTAAGTACTTCGGACCTTCTTGAAGTGATTTGTCTATATGAATTATTATGGGCTTAGGTTGGGCTCGTAGATTAGAAATTAGGACTATTGGACCCTAGGACTAGTCTACTCAAACATATGCATAAAACTTAAAGCTCTTAAACAAACCCGTGAAGCAAGTCACCGAGTTAAGGTGTGGTAACCTTGGTGCGCATGTCTAGGATCGGATCCGGAAGAGCTTGGTACTTAAGCAGTCCTCGTGACTCACCTCCTCTTCACAGGAATCCTACCTGGTGCGTAGCTACGGTCCACCTTAACCAAGAGGACTTGTTCATAGGCTAAACCAATCATTAAAACCCGAAAGGGATTAACCTTGCTGTTTTCAAACCTTTAGTTTTAAAATTTTCAATTTGCCCCTTTGGTTTGTAAATCCTAAATCTGATTTTGAAAGACGTTTTCTCGATTTACAAAATTACTAAAATACCCCTACTCGAAAAATTTACGAAAAATACCCCTGGTTGATAAAAAATTACCAAAATGCCCTTGGTTTCTAAATTTTCAGACTTCTCTCGACTTTTATTGAAATATTCCTATTTTACCAAATATCCGAAAATCCTATTTTGTGAAACATTGTGATATTCTGATTTTGAGAAATTACGAAAATGCCCATGATTTCAAAAATTACAAAAAATAACCCTGCTTTCTGAAATTTTTGCAACGCATTTTGTATGAAAAACAAAATTTTCAAGATGACCCCGAGATTTTGTAAATTTTGAAATATCTTTAAGTTGGAAAACTACTTTCGAATTGACCACGAGTTATTACCGATATACCTCTATAGGAAAAGACAAAATTACCCCCAGGTTGGGAATGAAATTTTGATTGCTCGAAAAGAACCACTTCTAGAACTTTTTCCATAAAATTGCTCGTGGATAAACAAAGTGAAACAAGAATTTCTAATGCATAAAACTTTTTAAACAGACTAAATCGAGGCGCTAGATATGAGTTCTAGGGGGCGTGGTCGCAATACTCGTGGACGTGGTAGAGGCAGGATATCAGTATCGGAACCGGTTGGGTCTCGCCATGGGTCAGAGAGTGATGTGCCGCCACCAGTTGATGAGGTTGAACAGCAGGATCAAACCGGAGGAGATGGCGATGTATCGCAGGCTATTCTGCGGGTGCTTGAGCGAGTGGCAGGAGCCAATGGGGGCAGTGGGACTCGGAAGTCAGTACCCGAAAGGCTTAGGGCGAACGGAGCCGAGGTCTTCGAGAGGAGTGTCCGGGTAGCTCCAAACGCGTGGCGTAGTAATCGCTTGAGGCGGTGGAAAGGATTATGGACGACTTAGACTTAATCTGCGAGGAGAAGCTTAAGGGGAGTTGTTTCGTTGTTGCCGGGATGAGGCCTACCAGGTGGTGGCTCACGGTTAAGGAAAGTACCCTGCGGATCGAGTGGATGGGGTTACTTTAAGATCAAGTTCGAAGGGAAGTATGTCGGAGTGAGCTATGTGGATGCTCAAAGGAAGGCGTTCCTCGATGCCGTGCAAGGTAGCAAGTCGATAGCGAGAGTGGCGGTCGAGTTTCGCGTTTGAGCCGGTATGCTCGGGGCATCGTGGCAAACCGATTATGAGAGATGCGTCGATTTGAAGATGGGCTACGGGATGAGCTGTGGGTTTTGATTGCGCCACAACGAAAGAGACTTCACCATTTTAGTGGAGAAAGCTCGGATAGGCCGAGGAGGTCAAGAAGGCCGAGAGGCGAGCAGAAAGAAACCGTGATAAGAGGAGCTTGGGATCGTCGAATCGCTTTGAGAGGTTTCGAGAAAGACCGAGAGTCGAGACTCTGTTCAGTATTACTAAGCCACCACCAAAAATCCGGATCGTCCGTGTGCTCAATGTGGAAGGTATCATGTTGGCGAGTGCTGGAATCGGGTTCGGGAATGCTTTAGATGCAAGTCCAAGACTCATCTGGTTAAGGACTGTCCCCAGAATCCGAATAGGACTCGAACAGTGGGTCAAGGTTATGTGCAACCAGCGGTGGTCAACGAGCGACGAGAGGTCATGGTCCGAACCATGGAGGGAATGGTTCGGCCGAGGACGTGGAGCTTTGGGTTGCGATAATGGTGGCACTGAGGCAAGGCAGCCAGGTCTGGTTTATGCAGTTCGTCGGAGAGAGGATAATGATGTGCCGGATGTGTCAGCGGGTAAGTATCTTATGTTTGGAATATTCTTTGTTGTTTGGTTCGTTTTGGTAGTTGGGTGTTTTGTTGCTCGTAAATTATTTGGAACCTTGGGTTTAGACTTAGATATTGTGCCTAGAAATGTGTTGGTTCTTTGAGATCGTCTTGCGCAGACTATAGCGTAGTGGGTTGTTAGTCTAGCCAAGTAATTTCGAGGACGAAATTATTTTAAGGAGGGTAGAATTGTAACACCCTGGTTCTAGGGGTTAGGCTTTTGGTGCATAGCTCAGGTGTTGGCACACTTCAGTGTGTAGTTGGGTAGTTTTAGGGGTCCTGAGAACCCTAGGTGGTGGTGGAATGCAGGAAAATTTTTAGTTTTAGGGGTTAAGAAGGGAGCTTGGATGGAGGAGGCCTTAGGAGTTTTATTTGGGGAGGTTTAGACACAAAGAATGGCTTGGCAGAGTGGCAAGGAGGCGCCACATAAGGCATGGAGAAGTGACGCCTCAAGGGGAGCCGGAAGGGGTCTCAAGTTCGATTCGCAAAGGCAGCAGGTGGGCCTTTGTTTTGCGTCAATATGGTAAGGTGTTGGGCGGTTTTTGAATGCTAAAAAGATGGAGGAAGACTTGGTCTTCCATTTTGAATTCGGCTAGGAAGGTGGGTTGTTGGGTGGACTCATTCAAATCTTTTTGAATGAGTGTTAGGGAGGTGATTTAGGAGAGAATGGTGGGATTTTGTGGGGAGGTTGGGTTGTTGGCCGAATCTTGCTTTCTTCTAGGGGGAGCTTTGGCCGAATGTTATAAATAGGGGGGGTGCTCACCTTTTTGGTTTTTCCCATTTTTGCTTGCTTGCCGAAAAGTGCTTCACAAATTCTCCATTTGTTCTCCCCATTTCACCTGAGCCGAAACCTCCATTGCCATCTTCTTTTTCTCTTCTTTTGGATCCTTGGTCGAACCACTCACCTTTCATCCCTCTTTTCTTCTATTTTGCTAAACCGAAAGTACACCCCCATACTTTTCTTTCCTCTTCTCAAACCTTTGGCCGAAACCCCTATTCCCTTTTCATTGATTTTCTTTCATTGTTAACCGAATCTACATCCCATCTTTGTGCCGTGTTCCTTTTCCCTTACTTGGTAGAACCTTGGCCGAATGTTAGCATAGATCTTGTTGGGTTTCCGTTTGCAACCGTTGTTAAAGGTACTCTGGGGTTTGAAGTAGGCAGTCAAGCCTCTGTTTGTTAGCAGTCAGCTTGGCCAACACCAGTCAAGGTGGGCAGGAGAAAACCCCTATCCCAAAGTTCAAGAAGAGAGCTGTCTCGGTAGTTCGAGACTGGCCACCGGGGTGTGGGCCAGCAGCAGGGGATAGTTATAGGCAGATAGCTGTTGTCTCGTTGAGCGATAGCGTTGGGGTCGAGAGTCTAGAACTCCAAGTGATTAGGTGCGTAATCATCGCACTATTTCTCGGTTAATTGCTTGCTAATGCTTATACATATGCATGATGTGTGGTAGCCGATATAATGGCTTAAGTGGTGAATGCTTATTTTGGGTAATTGGATATCAGGTGAGTAAGTCTTTGACATTAAGTTATTTATGTTATATACATGATATGGTAATTAACATGTGATGCCTACTCTTATGTTATGATCTGACATGTCACATTTTTACATACATACATGGGAGGTGGATTGGATCGATGAAGGAAGGAGTGTACATGTTGATGTGCGTGGTCTAATGTTAGCTCGGGCACATTAGCGCTTGATGGTTAGTCGTGTGTGCTACCTCAAGGGAGGTGTTGGCTCGGTGCCCATCTCGGCGGTTGATGGCTATGTGCGTCACCGTAGACAGATTATGATGTTTTTGGATCACTTTGATTGATCGGTGGCTCAGCCACGGCCTTGAGCAGCGAGCTTGCCAAGGTAAGGTTTATGGATCACGATGTGATCAGTGGTGGATTAGCCACGGCCTTAGGCAGGGGGAGTCTGCTAAGGTTGGTGTTACGGTTGGATCGTAGGTTGGGCTAAGATGCATATTTGCATGACTTGTTATGAGAACGGTATGGTTATGGGCCAAGCCCATACGTATGGAATATGTGTTATGATTATGCACTCGAGTCCGTGGACTCACCCGATTATTTTCCTAACCATTTCAGTGACTCATGAGTTGGACCAAGATGCGGAGAGGATGCAAGGTGGCCCATGCACGCAGAGGATGTTTTTAGATATTTTTATGTTAAGTATTGGTTTTAGATAAAAGATGTAATAAGGGCCTTTCTATTTTTATTTATTTTGGGAACTATTTTATTATTATTTTAAATTATGGTTGGATTATATTAAATTACCATGTGAAGACGAATTTTTCCTAACAACGTGATTATTCAAATTGGTTTTATATATTCACTAAGGTTGATTTAGACATTTTATAACAATTAAGTTTTAGTTATGTTTTCGAAAGAACTGGGTTTCAAAAAGATGATTAATTTCCATGTTTATTTCAAAGTCAAAAATACTTCCAACTGCCTTTCTGCAGTGACATAACCAGATTCGGTCGTAGTGAATGGTCCGGGTTTGGGGATGTTACAAATCATCTATTCGTGGCAAAGGGTATTTATTCTTGATCGTCACTTTGTTGAGCTGTTAATAGTCTATAGACATTCTCATCATGCCATCTTTCTTTTTCACAAATAACACCGGTGCACCCCAGCGAGAGAAACTCGGTCTAGCAAAACATCTATCTGTCAATTCATGCAACTGAGCTTTCAATTCTTTTAACTCTGTCGGAGCCATTCTATATGGAGCTATCAATATTGGCGTTGTTCCCGGTACTAATTCAATACCAAACTCAACCTCTCTGATAGGTGGTAAACCCGATAATTCTTCAGGGAATAAATCTAAATACTCGCACACAACTGGTACTGATTCAATCTTTGTTTCTGTCACTTTTGTATCTAGTACATATGTAAGATAAGCTTCACACCCCTTTCTCACAAATCTCTGAGCTAACATAGACAAGCTCACATCTGGCATATTGTTCAAATCATCAGATTCAATTCTAATAATCTCATTATTCTGACATTTCAATTCAATTGTCTTTCGTCTACAATTCACCATAGCATTATGCATCGTTAGCCAATCCATACCAAAAATCACATCAAATTCATCGAATGGAAACAACATCAGATTAGCCGGAAAATAGAAATCTCGATGCATTAACAGATAATTCTTGCAGACTTTGTCAACCAAAACACATTTTCCTAAGGGGTTTGATACTCTAATCACAAATTCAGTAGACTCTATAGGCAAAGTCTTACTAAATACTAAATTCATGCATATATAAGAATGAGTTGATCCTGGATCTATCAATGTAATCACATTAGTATCATAAAGAGTGAAAGTACCGGTGATGACATCTGGAGATGACGCTTCTTCACGAGCGCAAATAACATAGGCTCTAGCTGGTGCTCTGGCCTCAGATCTCACAGTAGAGACTCTTGTCGCCCCTCAACTACCACTCACATTCCCATCATTTCTCGATGGTCTTCCTCTAGCCGACATATTACTCGATCTCACATTCTGAGGTCTATTTTTCTCACTCATATCAGGACAGTCTTTAATAAAATGATCTGGCAAGCCACATTTGAAGCAAGCTTTAGTACTTTTATTCTAGCATTCTCCAAAGTGTCGTCTCCCACAATGCTGACACTCAGGTTTGTTGTCTTTCACATTGCCAACACTCGATACTGATGTAGCTTGAGCTTTAGAACCAGGGTATTGTTTTCTACGATCTCTACTCAAATATTCATTTGAAACATTTGGGCGAGTATACGAATCTCTAGATTTCTTTGATGAAGATTGATACGGCTTACTCATTGACCTGCTTTTCTCTTTTCTTTGCTAAGATCTTCAGCTTTACAAGCCCTTTCAACCAAAACAACAAATTCTTTCAACTCTAGAATTCCAACTAGTAGTTTTATAACTTCGTTCAACCCGTCAACGAATTGTTTACAAATAATCTTCTCAGTAGACACATACTCTCGAGCATACTTGCTTAATCGTATGAATTCTCTTTATACTCAGTGACAGTCATGCAACCCTGATTTAATTCCAAAAACTCTTTATGCTTTTGATCAAGGAATCTTTGACTGATGTATTTCTTTCGGAATTCGAATAGAAAGAACTCCCAAGTAACCCGTTCTTTTGAAACCACAGATATTAGCATTTTCCACCATTGATACACGGTGTCTCTCAGCAAAGATACAACACATTTAATACATTCATCAGGAGTACAAGATAATTCATCAAATACCTGAATCGTATTTTCGAGACAGAACTCAACTCTTTCAAAGATCATCATCAACAATGAGTCTGAAACTCTTTCAAATTTCATGTTTACTTAATCTTATCTACTGGTGGCTTGTTCAACTGTATCAGATCTACAACTTGAGCAACAATAGGGATTTGTTGAGGAATAGGTGGGGGTGGAGGTTGTTGAGCAGTCGGATTCCTTTGAACGAACTCCATGAACCACTCATTCATCATTTGGAAAAAGGCTTGTTTAACCTCTCCCTCGTGGCTACTTGTTATAGGCCTAGAGTCAGATGACGCTGCCCCTTGAGCGGGAGCGGGCGCGTTACTCTCAACATCATTGGCTACAGCTCGTTCTGGACCCATTACTATACGAAAACACAATTTAAGCTGTCAGGGATCATCACACTATCACAGAGTATATATGGCATGTATAGCTAGACTCTCACACACGCTACGTTAGTCCTAGAATCGACTAAACCGTAGCTCTGATACCAATAAATGTAACACCCCTAACCCGTATTCACCGTCAGAATAGGGTTACGAGGTATTACCGATCAATACACAACATTTAACATGCAATACTTATACATTTATGTATTCATACTCAAATACCATTCAACACAATCATTTTGTCCCTTATGAGGGCCTACGAGGCCTTAAACATGTTTTAGAAGTGGTTCGGGACTAAACCAATCACATACAAAATTTTTGGAAAATTTAGAAATTTTTCATTCATTCAGGGGTCACACGGCTTTAGACACGCCCGTGTCACAGGCCGTGTGGAAACAGGGCATACATACTAACTTGGGTCACACGGCCGACCACACGCCCGTTTGTCTAGCCCGTGTGCCCTTTGAAGTGGCCACACACGCCCGTGTGCTAGGCCGTCTACCAGGCCTTACCAAATCAGTAGGATCTACTGACTTATGCAACACGGCCAAGTCACATGCTCGTGTGCTAGGCCGTGTGCCATTTAGGGGGTATACTGACTTGTGCCACACGGCTAATCACACGCCTATGTATGAGGTCGTGTGGAACATACTGACTTCATGAAATAGCAACACCAAAGGACACACGGCCGTATACTTAACCGTGTGTCACACACGGCTGAGACACACGCCCGTGTCTCTGCCCGTGTGGACAAAAATAGGCCATTTGCAAGGCCAATTTGCCACCTATTATGCACATACCTATTCAAGTTCAAATGGCACCATTTCAAGACACTAATATGAATCCAAATACCAACAATTCCAATCACAAACATACTATAATTTGCCTTCACTTTTCATACTTAAATTCACATATACAATTCAATCAACTAATCATTCCACACTTACATTAATCAAACATAATTTCACTAGTACATAAACTCTCAAATTATCAATTTCCATCACACCATATAAGTCAATTATCAAGCTCCAAATCTAACCATTTTGAGCAACTAAAAACCATAACCATATTCATGCAAAATCATACCAAAATAAGCCATCACTCATGGCCATATATATACAATACAAAACATATTTATTTACAAGCCAAATCTCATGGCTATCATCACAACCAAAATACCACAAACAGGCTATACATGCCATATACCATATATACTCAAAAGTACCAAATAGATGTTCGATAATGTGATGATGATGTTCTCGATGACTCCTGGATCCAAGCTAGCCTTGATTCACTATAAAACATAGAAAAGTAACACGAAGTAAGCTTCATAGCTTAGTAAGCTCGTATGTGAATATCTTAATTCATCATATAAATACAATTCAACCAATTATACATAACATCATCATATAAACATTAACTACAAACCTTTCTCATGTTTCAAAACA
Organism: Gossypium sturtianum; assembly: GCA_025698515.1. Lineage (NCBI taxonomy): Eukaryota > Viridiplantae > Streptophyta > Magnoliopsida > Malvales > Malvaceae > Gossypium > Gossypium sturtianum. The sequence continues at coordinate 18,455,036 of CM046943.1, forward strand.
TGATCAAACACTGTCTCATCAAACTTTTTCTATTTAATACTCGAATAGGCTCTGTACGTACCTGTATCGCCTCGTACTAACCTCTTTCTCAACCTCTTCATTCATTTACCCGTTGAACCATTCAGAATAGAAGTCAGATACTCAAAGATCTCAATCAATAAGAACCTATACCATGGCCCGAAGCCAAATCAAGGTAACTTATCCCGGAGTACCTATACCATGGCCCGTAGCCAAATTAAGGTAACTCCTTCCCGAAATACCTATACCATGGCCCATAGCCAAATCAAGGTATCACTCACACCCGTAGTGCTGATATCGTGGCCCAAAGCCAACACATCCGATATGCATGGCCCGAAACCAAATCGGTATATCATCAGTATCCAAAATTTATTCCTAAGGTTCAACCGGGGCTTTTAGCTTGTCAATTTCATCTTCGAATATTTCCGTAGAATCGTATTTACAATTCATACATCAATAATAAACTCATAATCATAGGTTAGGCAATATCAAAGCATTTTAATATACATTTATAAAGAAATCGTCAGATACGAACTTACCTCGTATTCAGAATTGACGGATCGGATCGACTACTCGATAACATTGCTTTTCCCCCGATCTAAATCTGAATTCTTTCTTTCTTGATCTATATGTATTCAAAATTAACTCATTTAATCATATAATCTTTCAATTTAGTCCAAAACATACATTTAGGCCTATTTACACTTTAGCCCCTAAACTTTCAAATTTTCACAATTTAGTCCTTATTTCACAATTACACAAAATTTACATAATTCAACAAGACCCATGCTTGGCCAAATTACAATAATGCCCCTCGTAGCCTAAAAATTTCATTTATTTCACATTTCAACCACTCAATTTGCATATTTTACAAATTAATCCCTTTTTGATATTTTTGTCAAAAATCACTTTACAAAACATGAAAATCTATCATCAAAAATTCATATTTCAACTTCAAACACCAAATAACACTAAAATATTTAACAATTTCAGAATTAAAGGTATGGGCTAGCTACAACATGAAGCAACGATCACAAAAACATAGAAATCATCAAAAACCGAGCTCAAAACACTTACCAATCAAGCCTTGCAAGTGCCAAACCCTAATTGCATAAAAATGGCTTCCTCCCTTGAGTATTCAGTTGATTGTGAAGGAAATAGAAGATGATATGTAATTTTTATCACATTCAATTAAGCTTTATTAACTAAATTACAAAATTAACCTTGTTCATAAACCATTAAAATCATCAAATTAATGGCCATATTTGTCCACTCATAAAAAATGGTCAAATTACCATTTAAGGCCACCATATTTTCACACATACATGCTATCATGCTGTAAACACCAAAAATAATATTAAAATAATTTTCTGACGTCAGATTTGTGGTTCCGAAACCACTATTCTGATTTAGCTAAAACTGAGTTGTTACATTTTATGAAACGGATAAAATGTTTTAAATGTTGCAAAAAGGTTTTAGCTCGGAAGGGTAATCCTGAATTAAGCCCTCTCAAGTAGATGTTGTGAAATGGATTTAGCCCAGACGGGTAATCTAGAGTAAGCCCTTTAGAGTATACGTTACTGAAAGGATTTAGCCTGGACTGGCAATCCTGTTATATCATATGTGGCTCGAGAGTCTGCTCTATGAATATGTGCCAAAAAGGGGCACTTTTGAATATGAATTGACCGATTGTTGACATGCATACCTTGAGTATACTACCCGAGTATCCATCAAAATTACAATAGTGAAATGGGAATTATTCTTGAAATATGGAAGGTGAAGTGAAATGAAAGTTTATATTGTGATAAGCTCATCCATGTTTGTTTGGCATTCATATGATGTTATTGCCTAACTAGTTTGATTAAGTGAATACGGTAAGTACACTTACTCAAACTTTATGGAATGTATGTTTAAGTACACTTTTTTGAATAAAGATAATCGGAAAGTTTGTGTAGCATAAATATGCATGTTAATTAGCTTGAAGTGAATTATATAATTGTGAAGATATTATGTTGATGATGAATGCTAAGTTATATGTGTGTATTTATGAGAGTTGAGCTAGAGGCTTTACGACCTTACCCCCTTACCAATATGGTATTTTATAACGAAATTTCACGAGATTTAAGTTGAATGAGCTCACAAGTAAGAGACTAAAGAGTTCAGTAGCAGAATAACTAATAATGTGGTCAGAGTTAAGAACAGTTTGGCAAGTGAATACAGTTCTGGAAAAGATGCCAGATTATTCTAAATATCATTCGAATTTCGCGATGTCACTGTTAAAGAAAAAGTTAATCTCGACTAATCGACTCATTCAGGTATGATGTCTAAAGTATGTATTTGCTGGAATTTCTTTTGGATTGATTTTTGTTAGTGAATGGAATAATACGAGATTAGTGATGACAGAATTAGTCAGAGAAATGATATTTGAATCGTAAAGATGTCAGAGTGTAACAGTTGTAATTGAATAGATTATGATGATCTCTCCTGGGTATTTTATATATTCATTTATCCTCAGAGATATGTGTGATTGTTCATTTTCTGATGAAATTTTTATCGTATGAAAATGCAAGCAGACTATAATGTTAGATGAAAGCACCATTAGTCTAGTTGGTTGATGAGTAGCATTTCTTATCTCTCTCTTTGGGATTCTATTCTATTATATTTGGAATAAAAGTTGATGGTTAAAATTTATGTGAGACTATTCTTCCGTTTCTACTGGATGTTGTTTTGTTTTATATATATATTTGGAAATTATATTATTTCTGTTACAATTGATTCCAAAGCGTATAAGCATTGTTTTTCTTCTGGCTTTCTCTGAGGAATCATCAAGATCTTTACTATTTTCTTATGAGTTATGTTCTTGAACTTCCGGTGTGGTATCGTATCTTGGATTTCTCTATCTCAATTTTCTTATCATCCTTATTTTGTAAATTATCAATCATGGCTCATCTTTAAAGTGTGTTCTTTGGCTTGTGATAACTATGTCTATTATGGTTGTATTTCTAGTTCGATCATAGGAACATGGTGATTCTAGTATCAGGATTTCTCTAATTTTCGCGAAAGGAATTGACATCAGCAAAGGTATAGATAGTGGAAGCTCAAGCTCAAAATGTACGATGGTTTCCTTTTCTCAGGTAAGTTTGATTAAGGTCAATGAATTCAACCAGGATATTTTGTTTCCTTGAGCTAATGCAGTTGTAAAGATCTTTGGTTAGCATGTTAAGGGAATTATAAAAGACTATATGTTTGAGTTGTTTAACAGCACGAAAAAGGGAGTATTTTGATATGATATTATTTGATAGTTGAGATCGACTCAGTTGTTTTATCTGAACGAGCTGGTTAGTTGAAGGGTAATTTCTGTAATGACCTAAAATTCACGGGCATCAAAAAAATTTGTTATCGGGCCTCCGTCTTAGTAAAACGAATTCGTAAATATTTATTAAAAATATTTACGAAGCTAGTTGTGTGTTTAATTAGGTTCTAGTTAGGTGAATTTGATTTAATTAGGAGTACTTAAGAAAAAGGATTAAATTGTAATAGAGGTAAAAGTTTAATTATAGATTAAAGAAAGTAAAAAGGACTAAATAGGCAATTAAGCCATTTTAGTTAATTGAGGCGGTTTAACATTGAAATATCAAAGATTTTTAGTTACGCTTTTTATTATAATATATTATTCTATTATTCTATTATTATATTATTATTATATTATATATATATATAAAAAAAAACAAAAGAAACAGAATAGGTGAGGGACGAAACAGAGAGAAAGAAGAAAGAAAAGGAAAGAAAAGAATTTAAGGTTTTCAAAGGTTCAAATTCAAATTGGTAAGTCAATTTAAGTCATTTTCTTGTAATTTTTGAGTTTTTATGATCCTAGAACAAAATACTACTAGATATATGTTGAAATTTATGAAGTTATTAGATTTTTGTATACTAATTTTGTTGAGTAAAAGTGTGAAATAGGGATTGAATTAATAGAATTTCAAGTTAGAAGTGGGAGAAAGATTAAATTGTAGAATAGGCTATAAATTTTGTGTAATAGGGACTAAATTGCAAGAAATTCAAAATTAGGTATTTATGATGAAAATTAGAGAGTTAAGTTTAAGTTTGGTTGAAAATTAAATATAAATAAGGTATGAACTGGGATGGCAAAATAGATGATTTTGGTTAATGATTAAATTGGAAATAAGGTAGAAGTTAAATAGGAAATTCAAGTATTTGATGTGAATAGTTGTTGTATTAATAATTGTATTTTAATTTTAATTTTCGTAGCTAACATCGAACCGGAGACTTCGGCTCAAAAGGGAAAGGAAAAGATTGTCGGAGAGTAACTCAGGAGAAATTCTGGTTTGTATTACTATAATTCAAATCTATTTATTATTAATTGTTATATTTTAATTAAAATGCATGGTAAGTAAAATGAGGTGAGTATTGATATTGAATTGAATAAAATTGAATTGAATTATGAATATATGTGAGTATTTGAAATGTATATTGATTGGAAAGTGGAAAGTGATTTGAATTGAAAGTTATGAGAAATTGTGATTGAAGTGAAATTGAAATGTGTTTTGAATTCCCTATTAACTAGTCGAGTTGAGTCGGATATAGTTGGCATGCCATAGGATTGGAAGTGTTCAGGGTTACTGTGACTTCGACTCGATGAGACACTGGGTGTCATTATATTACTTCGGATAGATTCGATGACAAACTGTGTACCAACTTGCTTCGGCATGGCCGATGAGACACTAGGTGTCAAGTTATTGCTTCGAACTATCCGATGAGGCATTGAGTGCCATATTGGTGTGTTTGGTTGGATCCATGTATCCGTCAAAGTCCGAATCAAGTTAATAGGGGAAAATGAATAAATTTTGATAATATAAATTTTATTGAATGATTTTATATATGAAATGAAAGAAATATTGATATGAGATGTGAGAATGGAATGAATTTTGAGATAGTGAAATATTATATGAATTCAATTGGATACAAGTTTGAAAAGTTACTATTATTATTAAATAAATTGATTTAATATGTATCAGTTATTAAAAGGATAAAAGTATAAATTGAATAAGTATACTTATTTGCATGATTTACAAATTTGAATTATAGTAATACCTCTGAGTATAATATACTCAGCTTACGGTTGTTTTCCGTGTGCAGATTAGTTGAAGTCAAATATTTCGGTCCAGCATCCAAAGCCAATCCCGATCTTAGAAAACTTTGGTGATGTATATTTCTTTTTGGTAAAGGTGGCATGTACCTAGGTTATGTATATGTGTCATGGTGAATTTTGGTTGTAATAGATGACATATGTTATTTGAATAGACATATGAAAGAATAAGAAGATAAAATGGCACATATGATATTAAACTTTGAACTGGAAATAGAATAAAATTTCTAAACTAATCTTATTGTTACTTGTGAATTTTTAGTGAATAGATTATCAGGTTGGTGTCTTGATATGTTTTAAATGTAATTGTATATAAAATTGTAATGGTTGTGATATTGGCTTGAATTGGGTATGTTTTAAGTTTGCAGGGTTGGTTAGATGATTATAAATGGGTTATATTGAGCCCACACGATCCGGTTTACATGGTGTGAGCCCTGTAATTGTTAAAAAAAATTAGAATTTCATGAAAAAATTTCTCGAGCACTCGAATTAGTCCCGATTCACTTCTAACACGTATTTTGGGCCTCGAGGGTCCATAAAAGGGACATTATGAATGTTTTACAATATGTATGTTATTTATTTGTGTAAGGTTCATAATATGTCTGAAAGGTCTGGTAATGCTTCGTAACCTTGTTCTGATAACGGTTTAGGGTTAGGGGGTGTTACAATTATTAGTATCAGAGCTATTCAGGTTTAGCCAATTCTCAGACTAAATCGAGCTCGTAAATGAGTCTAGAGGTACATGCCACTGTTGAGTTGAAACTAAGTCGGGATTTGGATGCTGATATAATTATTTGTTTTGTTTTATAGTTAAAATGTCGGATGAACATATGGACGATGTAGATCAAGAAATGTACACTGGAGATGGAGAATTAGATGAAACAGAATCAACTACATTGAATGTAAATCCATTAGGTAATCAACCTCCTAAAATAGAACGAGAAAATGTTAGAGACAGAGATGAATCCCATTTAATGAGAGTTATAACCGATGCCTTGCAACGAGTAGCGGGGACTACACTTGCTACGACATCTACTCTTACTAGATGGGCCCCAATCAAAGAATTACGTAATACGGTGCCACTGAATTTTTGTGTTTGAAAAGGAGTTGATCCATCCACCGCTAAAAATTGGATAGAGTCAACAAAGAGAATTTTACAGCAGTTAGAATGTACCCCGCGAGAAAGTTTGTTGTGTGTTGTGTCATTATTACAAAGGGAAGCCTACTTATGGTGGGAATCAATGATCCGGCATTTACCGACAGAGCAGGTAACTTGGGATTTATTTCAAAAAGAATTTCAGAAGAAATATGTTGGAAAACTGTACATAGAAGATAAAAAGCAAGAGTTTTTAATGTCAAACAAGGCGAGATGTCAAGTGGTGGATTATGAACAGAAATTTTCGGACTTAGCGATATGCCTCGAATTTGTACCGGCTGTGTCGGCTAGCTTGTAAATATTTTTTGCGGGGTTTGCAAGATGAATTAAGGATACAGCTGGTATCTCATCGGATTACAGAATTTGTAGACCTGGTTGAACGAGCCAAGATGATAGAACAAGTTCTGGGCCTATATAAAAAGTCTGAAATTGCTAGATCGACTGGAAAACGCACTGGAACTACTAGTTCGAATCCTCAACCGAAAAGATCAAGAGAATCTCGCAGTGGTTGGATACCCAGTTTTAGATCAGACAGAGGTGATAGAAGTCGAGGGAAACAGATGACAGTCTCCACTGGCAGCGTAAGATGTCCATCTCGGGACATTGAGATTCCAGATTGTGAGCACTGCGGGAAGAAACATAGAGGTGAATGTTAGAAATTAACTAAAGGCTGTTTTCGATATGGGTCTACAGATCATTTTATTAGAGATTGCCCAAAAGGTGAAAGTGCTGCACACGTGACATCACAAAGGTCAGTATCTACTACTAGAGGCAGAGGATCGGGTAGAGGCAGTTCAGTTTCTAGAGGAGGAGGTCCAAGGAGAGGGAGCGATATAGTTACTCAACAGTCAGAGGCTAGAGTACCAGCTATAGCATATGTAGTCTGGACTCGAGAAGAAGGCGATGCTCATGACGTGGTAACAGGGTTGTGCAGCTTATTCGGCTTATGTTATCAATTTTGATTCTGTTGAAAGCCAATACAGCAAAATTCAAACTGTTTGTGAGTTCCCTGATGTTTTTCCTGAAGAACTACCGGGATTACCACCAGACAGAGAGGTTGAGCTTGTGATTGAAGTTTATCCTGGTACAGCTCCGATTTCAACACCTCCATATCGTATGCCACCCACAGAATTAAAAGAGTTGAAGGTACAGTTAAAGGATTTGTTAGATAGTTGCTTCATTCGACCTAGTATTTCACCATAAGGAGTGTCGATTTTATTTGTTAAAAAGAAAGACGGTTTGATGTGACTTTGTATTGATTATCGGCACTTAAATAAGGTGACGATCAAGAATAAATATTTGTTACCTCGCATTGATGATTTATTCGATCAGTTGAAAAGAGCTTCTGTGTTTTCAAAGATTGATTTGAGATCAGGCAACTATCAGTTGAAGGTAAAAGAAAGTGATGTACCGAAGATAGCATTTCGAACACGGTATGGCCACTATGAATTTTTAGTAATGTGTTTCGGATTGATTAATGCCCCAGCTGCTTTTATGGATCTTATGAACCATATTTTTCAACCGTATTTAGACCAGACTGTGGTGGTCTTCATTGATGATATATTGGTTTATTCAAAGTCAGAATTGGAACATGATCAGCATCTCAGAATTATTTTATAGATATTACGGGAGAAGTAGTTATATGGGAAGCTTAGCAAGTGTGAATTTTGGTTATCGGAGGTGATATTTTTAGGACATGTTGTGTCTACAGATGGAATCAGAGTTGATCCGAAAAAGGTTGAAGCAATTATTCAGTGGAAAGCACCGAGGAATGTGTCTGAGGTACGTAGTTTCTTGGGATTAGCTGGATACTATAAAAGATTTGTAAATGGATTCTCGAATATAGCATTGCTGATGACGAAGCTGTTACAAAAGAATGTTCCTTTTATTTGGGATGCTCAGTATCAGAGAAGTTTTGAGATGTTGAAGCAAATGTTGACTAAGGCACCGGTTTTGACTTTGCCAAAGTCGAAAAAGATTTTGTTGTGTATAGCGACGCTTCTTTAAGTGGTTTGGGTTGTGTGTTAATGCAAGATGGAAAGGTAATAGCTTATGCATCTCGTCAACTGAAACCACATTAACGTAATTACCCGACACATGATCTGGAGTTAGCTGTTATAATTTTTGCATTAAAAATCTAGAGACACTATCTGTACGGTGAGAAATGTTATATTTATACTGATCACAAAAGTCTCAAATATCTTTTAACTCAAAAGGAGTTGAACTTGAGACAAAGTCGGTGGATTAAGCTTCTAAAAGACTATGATTGTGTTATAGATTATCATCCGGGAAAGGCAAATGTAGTAGCTGATGCATTGAGTAGGAAAGCTGCAGTTGAATTGTGAGCAATGTTTGCAGAGCTCAGTATCAGTGATGATGGAAGTTTGTTGGCTAAGTTGAGAGTTAAACCAATGATGTTTGATCAGATTAGAGCAGCACAACTAGAGGATGACAAGTTGATGAAGAAAAGAGAAATGGTACAGAATAGTATGGTAGAAAATTTCAACATTGATGAACATGATTGCTTGAGGTTTCAAAATCGATTTCTGTTCCAGCTGTTTCTGAGTTAAAAGAGTTGATTCTCCGAGAAGCACATGATAGTGCGTTTGCTTTACACCCCAGAGGAACAAAAATGTACCAGAATTTGCGGAAGTTGTACTGGTGGCCAGGGATGAAAAGAGATATAGTTGAGTATGTTAGTAAGTGTTTGACTTGTCAACGTGTAAAGGCAAAGCATCAGGTTCCTACTGGATTATTACAGCCTATTAGTATTCCTGAGTGGAAATGGGACTGTATTACGATGGATTTTGTGACGGGGCTACCATTATCAGCAAGTAAGAAAAATGCCATCTGGGTGATTGTTGATCGGCTTACAAAGTCGGCTCATTTTATAGCAGTTAGGACTGATTGGTCACTTCAGAAGCTTGCTGAGGTTTATATTCGGGATATTGTGAGATTACATGGTATTCCTTTATCTATAATCTCTGACCGGGATCCGCAATTTACATCGAGGTTTTGGAGACAATTGCATGAGTCTTTGGGTACTCGACTTAATTTTAGTACAGCTTTCCATCCGCAAACTGATGGGCAGTCTGAACAGGTGATTCAGATTATAGAAGACATGCTACGAGCTTGTATCATTGATTTTGAATTAGGTTGGGAACATTATTTACCGTGGCAGAGTTTGTCTATAATAATAGTTTCCAATTAAGTATTCAAATGGCTCCGTATGAGGCTCTATATGGTCGAAAATGTCGGTCGCTTGTATGTTGGATGTAATTGAGTGAAAGAAAAATAATTGGGCCGAAGTTAAATCAAGAAACAGAAGAAATGGTTAAGAATATTCGAGAGAGATTAAAAGCAACTTTTGACAGACAGAAATCATATGTAGATTTGAAGCGTCGGGATATAGAGTATTCTGTCGGTGATAAAGTATTTCTTAATGTTTTGCCTTGGAAGAAAATCTTGAGGTTTGGTCGGAAAAGAAAACTGAGCCCTCGTTTTATTGGGCCATATGATATTGTCGAAAGAATTGGGCCAGTTGCTTATCGGTTAGCTTTACCTCCGGAATTATAGAAAATCCATGATGTTTTTCATGTTTCTATTCTACGAAGATATAGATCGGATCATTCCCATGTCATTTCCATTGAAGATATAGATATTCGACCTGATTTATCTTATGAAGAAGAGTCTGTTCAGATATTAGCCCGGGAAGTAAAAGAGTTAAGAAATAAACGGGTTCCTTTTGTAAAAGTATTGTGGAGAAGTAATAATGTGGAAGAAGCAACTTGGGAACCAGAAGAAACAATGAGATCTCAGTACCCCTGATAAACCGAAATAGTAACATATTTTAAACCCACATTTAGCATGCTTTTGGGTGATTTATACCTTGAATTGTGTAATTTGGTGCTCTTAATCCTTTGTTTTCATGTTTTATACTCAGGAAAGCACCGGAGGATGAAAAGAACAACAAACGGGCTTAAAACGGACCAAATGGGCCAAATCAGGAAATCGACACGGCCTGGGCCCAAGCAACACGATCGTGCCTCCCTAATCAGACCTAAACACGGCCTGGCCATGATTCACACGGGCGTGTGCCAAGGGCGTGTCCCTGCCGTGGAGAAGAAAAATTTCACTCGGATTTGGATACTTAGGGGTAAAGAAACACATTCCAAAAGCCTATATAAACACCCTAGAGGCCAACTTTCAAGGGGGCGTCCAACTAGGCTAGGCCAGGGCGAGCCGAAAATATCGAATTGTGGAAATTACTTGAAGAAAGCCGGTTGATTCATCTCAAGAAGTCGGAGTTATACTCAAGACGGAGGATCTCTCTTCAATTCCTTCAGGGGGTTTTAGAGTTTTTCTTATGTTTTGTTTTATCTTTTCTTTTGAGATGTATTCTATTATCATTATGAACTAAACCCTCAAATACCTGAGGGGGATGAAACCTAAGATGAATCTTGTTATCGTTTGCTGAACTATATGATAAATATTTGATTTGTTCTTAATTATGTGTTCTTAATTCTTGTGTTGATATTTTCGGGATATTAATTCAAGTTTGATGTGCTTAGGTGGAGGATCAAAAGTCCCTGCCTAAGAGTAGATCTAGCATAATTAAGCGGAGTTGATCGCACGCCTAGAGATAGGGTGACAAGATTTTGCCAGATTAGGGTGAAACCTAATATGGTATTCCATAGATCAAGTTAATGCGATTTTAGGAGTTTTAATTAGAAAGAGATTTCAATTAATCAACCTAGGGTTAGACGTTAGTCGCCTCGGGAGAGGGGTTAATATACATTAGGGAATCTTATGGATCAAGTCAAATGAATAAATCGTCTGGTTCAGAGTTAGATAACAAGTGAAGTCTAGGTGGATTCTTCCTTGGGTATTGTTTTAATCAATTGGTTTTTCCCACAAGTATTTCCCCAATTTCATTCTTTTTGTCTCATTGTCTTTAGCTTAGTAGTTAGTTAATTTTCTAGATTAAACCGTTTCACTTCAATTTTAAGGCTAAATAATAAAAAAGAAAGTTAGTATTAGTACTTTTGGTTCCTTTGGGTTCGACAATCCGGTCTTGCCACTAAGCTATACTACTGTTCGATAGGTACACTTGCCTCAATCATTGTCATAGTTAGTTTTTAGACTCGATCATTCTCATTATAAATTTTAAGACTGTGACACACCGATCAAGTTTTTGGCACCGCTGTTCTTAGGAACCAAATATTAAGAACACTCAATTTTTATTACTTTAGCCATTTTTATTTTCTCGCAATTTTACTCTTATTTTGTTTTCTATTTTTATCTTTCTAAATTTTAGTCTTTGCTCCTTGTAGGTACCTCTAGTTTATGACTAGAAGGAACCCGACAGGACCTTTAATTTACGATAGTGAGATCGAAGCAACCTCTCGCAGAAACCGGAAAAAAATTAGGCGAAGTCTACAATACACAGAAGAAGAGCAAGAAAACATCATCAATACCACCGAAGAGATGGCTGAAAATAATCTGCTACCTCCAGAGATGGCCGAAAATCAGGCTCCTCGAACTATGTATGATTATGCTAAGCCTAGTTTAGTTGGTACTGAATCTAGTATTGTTAGACCTACTATTGCTGCAAATAATTTCGAATTGAAACCTAACACTATACAGATGATACAACAGTTCGTTCAGTTTGATGGTTTGCAAGATGAGGATCCTAACACATACTTAGCGAATTTTTTGGAATTCTGTGACACTTTTAAAATTAATGGCGTTTCTGATGATGCCATCCGACTCTGGTTATTTCCCTTTTCTTTGAGGAATAAAGCTAAATAGTGGTTACATTCTCTTCCCTGAGGATCAATTACTACATGAGAACAAATGACCAAAAAATTTTTATTAAAATATTTTCCTCCGGCCAAAACGGCCAAATTAAGGAATGATATCTCTTCTTTTGTGCAGATGGATTTAGAAACACTTTACGATGCATGGGAGAGATACAAAGATCTATTGAGAAGGTTCCCACACCATGGATTACCCTTGTGGCTACAGGTCCAAACTTTTTACAACGGTGTGAACCCCTCAAGTAGGTAGTTGATCGATTTAGTAGCCGTTGGAACTCTGAATAATAAAACACCTTAAGCAGCTTACAAATTTATAGAGGAGATGTCCCTAAATAACTATCAGTGGCAAGTCATGAGGACAAAGCCCACGAAAGCTGCCAGTGTTTTCAACCTCGACGCAATAACCATGCTATCGAATTAGGTAGATGTGTTAACTAAAAAATTTGATGGTTTGTGTAATTCCTTGCAGGTACAACCCGTTATGCAGTGCGAAACAAGTAGAGGTGTGGCGAATCCTGAGTACCCATTCCACGGACATGGCATAGAAGGCGAACAAATGAACTATGTAAGTAATAATTTCAGATATCAAAATAACCCTTATAGCAATACTTACAATCCAGGTTGGAAGAACCAGCCCAATTTTTCACGGGGTGGTCAAGGAAATCAAAGACAACAACATCCTCCAAATTTCCAACAGCAGTAGTACCCACAGGAAAAGAAGCCAAACCTTGAGGAGATGCTGACAAAATATATAGCAGCAACAGAAACACGTTTCCAAAGTATAGAAACAAAACTTGAAAAACAAGAAGCATTGACACAAGAGCTCAAAGATAAAATTAGGCAAATCACCAAGATCTTAACGGAACGACCACAAGGTAGATTGCCAAGCAACACTGAAACTAACCCAAGGGAGCAGATTCAAGCCATATCAACTCATGATAATGTAGGGTTAGATGAGCCTCATTTAAGGCAAGAGAATGTGGTAGAAGAAGGTAAGGTTGAAGAAGGAAGTAAAAAGCCAAAACCGGTAATTAAAGAGTACCAACCTCGTATACCATACCCCAAGGCGATGAAGAAAGACGACACAGAGGAATAGTTTGGTAAGTTTCTTAAAATTTTAAAGAAATTACATATTAACTTACCATTACTTGAAGCTCTTTCGCAGATGCCAGATTCAAGGAAATTCTTAAAAAAGCTTTTGACAAACAAGAGAAAGCTAGACGAGGAATCACATGTGGAACTCAACGCAAAGTGCTCAGCAATTCTCCAAAATAAATTACCACAAAAATTAAAAGATCCAGGGAGTTTTACAATTCCATGCTTAATTGGTAGTTTATCTATTGATAATGCGTTAGCTGATTTAGGGGCAAGCATAAATGTCATGCCTTATAAAATGTTTAAACAAATTGGTTTAGGGAAACCCAAACAAACTAGGATGAGCATTCAATTAGCTGATAACACTGTTAGAATTCCTAGGGGTATAATCGAAGATGTGCTAGTAAAGATTGATAAATTCGTATTCCCAGTAGACTTTGTTGTTTTAGACATGGATGAGGACAATAGTATCCCATTAATTCTAGGAAGGCCCTTTTTAGCAACTGCTAGAACTAAAATTGATGTCGACGCAGGTGAACTCATACTCTATGTAGGTGACGAAATAGTCACCCTTCAGGCTCTCGATTCGGCTAGAACATCGAGCAAACATGGTGAGAAAGTAAATTCTATTGATAACCATTCGGTTAACCATTCTTTGCAGGAAGCACCACAAAAGAACACAACTAAACCCGATCCTAGACCCAATGCCAACAAAGAAACAACTCATGAGGATCAAAGGGATCAAGTTGATGAACTAGACGAGTGTAAGAAAAATTTCAAGGAAACACTAGGGATACATGAAGAGAAACCGAGGGAACCACCAGACGAGCTTGTGGGAACGACAAATCACTTTAAAATAGGAGACCAGGTATTGTTAGAAAAAACAGACCCTTGAATATCTCCTCCTGACCCTAATACAAACAAAGAAATCCCTTTTAAGGTAATCAAGGTTTTCCCATACGAAACAGTCGAGATAAGTAATCCTATATTTTGCACTTTCAAAATAAACGCTACTCGACTTGAATTATACACGGATAATAGGACAGATAGCATGAGGAAAGATGTTCAACTTTTCAAACCACCCTGATTATGCGAATGAGAGGAAAGTCTAGCTTAAGACTTTAAACGAGTTCTTCTCGGGAGGCAACCCGAGCACTAACTCCATTAATTTTTACATTTTTTATTTTTACTTTTATTTTTCCTTTTCAGCATTTAATTTTAAACTAACCAAAGTGCGATTTTTTGGACCACCGCGTCCTTGCACACGACCGTGGCCGTGGTCGTGTGGATACTACGGACTTCCGTACTGACATAGCAGAGGTAGTACGAGCCAATGACGAAAGATTCCCAGATCATGGATGACTATAAATTGCCACGGCCGTGTGATATGGCCGTGGCCGACACTGAGGGAAGACACACGAGCTCCAACCAACTAGCCACGGCCATGCGATGCGGCCGTGGTCGACACTATTTGATCCTACATGGGCGTGGTGACCACGAAATGGGTGTGGGAGAAATGAATGAAACACAACACGGCCGTGCGATACGGCCGTGTGACCCAACACGCCCATGGTACACAGGCGTGAGGATGTACCAGTTTTGAAAATTCTATTTAAAACACCCCTTGCCCCCTTTTCTCACCCACTCCCCATCCCTTTTTCCCTACTCACATCCACCCCCTTCTATATTCTCCTTCCTTGGCCCCTTTCCAAACTCTAGATGTACACCATATCCATGTCGACGAAGCGAAAAGATCCTAGCACAGTCTTCCCCTGTGGGAGACGGATCTACATAAGTTCATGCTGGCCGCTTCATCCACTCGAAAAGCCAAGGATATTTGAGGCCATTTAGTTTTTAATTTTCTTTTTTCGTCGTATTTATTTTCCTTCTCTTTATCTTCCTTGTCCTTAAATAAATAATTAGTTTATTTTGAATTTTTCTTAGTATTTCTTGGCTATTTTTTCACGGGCTAACCAATTTCTTCATCTAGCACAGTAATAGTGGGCAGCCCCCATACCACCACCAGAAACGCCTCTTCCAATTTATCTTTCACCTCCGAATCAAGTTTCCACACCTTCAACTCAAGGTATCCATCCAAATTTAGGAAGTTCCATCTCTCCCTATCTTTTATGAATTTCTATCTATCTTTGTACATTGAGGGCAATGTACATCTTAAGTGTGGGGGGTGAACCTTAAAGGTGCCTAACTTTTTTCATTATTCTCAAATTCCTGAAATTAGGTGCCAAACTTTTTTCATTATTCTCAAATCCTGAATTATGTCTTGTTTCTTAAGTAAGTTCTCATATTATGATTAGAATGAAATTTCCTGTGATTTATGATCTTTATTGATATATTTTAGATTAAGTCATTGATAATTTTGAATTGATGATTTATACTTTAAGATACTAGAGAATCAAGCATGATAAGTCTATTTTTCAAAATTTAAAATTTTTTTCTAGGTTGTCTACCCGAATTTGAATATTACTTTGGAGTTTGAAATTTACAAGAATGACATCAAAATACCCATAATTTTTGTGAGATTTTGAGCCTTATAGAGCATATATTCTTTTTCTTGCTCACTTTATTGACTATGAGTTTGTCAACATTGATTTGTTATTCTAGAACTTGCATCGATTATACTTATCGAGACCACACTTTTGATTTGATATGCAGAGATGATGAAGGCACCTAGGATTTAACCCACTTACTCCACTAAAAGCCTACCTTCACAATTAACCCCTAGTGAACCCCGTTTAATCCTAACAACCCTTTTTATTGACTCAACCGCTAATGTTAACCCAAAACCCTTCATTTTTGTTATCACCATTCCTTTTGACTACCCTTATATCGAGATTTGATTTGATCGATTGCCAATTTATTTCAATAGTAAATTCATCATTTATTAGGTATTTGTGATTTGTTCTTAAAAAAAATCAAATCAAAGTATATTCTTTATTAGTTCTGTGATCAAGCGAGCTTATACATCTAAATTCCAATTGTTGAAAAAGAAGCTTGTATTAGTAGTGGTATTATTATTACAAGTTTTCAATTTATGTAATTATTTATATTCAGTTCATTATTTCTAGTTAGGTAATTTGTCAATTCAATCTCAATTCTAACCTTCTAATTTAGCCCTTATCCACACCTTTAACCGAAGCCCCGTTACAACCCTGTTAAAGACCTTTTGATTTGTGTATCATATCATATTTTAGTGGTAGAGATTTGATTTTCATGCAAGCCTATGGGATTAACTCTTCATGTTTGACTTTTGAGTGCTTAATTCTGAACCTTAAACACTCCGAGTGATTTGAGTGAATCTTTAGTGAGGATGTCAATCCTTGTCGATTTTGAATCAGAGGTAACAATTTAGATGAAGGGAAACACCTAGGTTTTGTGCTACAAAGGTATGACTTAGATTGTTTGAATCTTTAGGACTCTTAGAGTTGAATTACCCATGTATGAATTATCTTTGAATTACGATGAAACACTATTGATAAATATTATGAATTGAGGGAAGTTCGTTTTAATCATGAGTTGAGAATTTTACTTGAGGACAAGCAAAAGCTTAAGTGTGGGGGTATTTGATAAACCGAAATAGTAACATATTTTAAACCCATATTTAGCATGCTTTTGGGTGATTTAAGCCTTGAATTGTGTAATTTGGTGCTCTTAATCCTTTGTTTTCATGTTTTATACTCAGGAAAGCACCGGAGGATGAAAAGAACAAGAAACGGGCTTAAAATGGACCAAATGGGCCAAATCACAAAATTGACACGGCCTGGGCCCAAGCAACACGGCCGTGCCTCCCTAATCAGACCTGAACACGGCCTGGCCACGATTCACACGGGCGTGTGCCAAGGGCGTGTCCCTTTCGTGGAGAAGAGGAATTTCACTAGGATTTGGATACTTAGGGGTAAAGAAACACATTCCAAAAGCCTATATAAACACCCTAGAGGCCAACTTTCAAGGGGGCGTCCAGCTAGGCCAAGGAGCCGAGCCAGAAAGATCAGAATTGTGGAAATTACTTGAAGAAAGCCAGTTGATTCATCTCAAGAAGCTGGAGTTATACTCAAGACGGAGGATCTCTCTTCAATTCCTTCAGGGGGTTTTAGAGTTTTTCTTATGTTTTGTTTTATCTTTTCTTTTGAGATGTATTCTATTATCATTATGAACTAAACCCTCAAATACCTGAGGGGGATGAAACCTAAGATGAATCTTGTTATCGTTTGCTAAACTATATGATAAATATTTGATTTGTTCTTAATTATGTGTTCTTAATTCTTGTGTTGATATTTTCGGGATATTAATTCAAGTTTGATGTGCTTAGGTGGAGGAGCAAAAGTCCCTACCTAAGAGTAGATCTAGCATAATTAAGTAGAGTTGATCGCACGCCTAGAGATAGGGTGACGAGATTATGCCGGATTAGGGTGAAACCTAATATGGGATTCCATAGATCGAGTTAATGCGATTTTAGGGGTTTTAATTAGAAAGAGATTTAAATTAATCAACCTAGGGTTAGACGTTAGTCGCCTCGAGAGAGGGGTTAATATACATTAGGGAATCTTACGGATCAAGTCAAATGAATAAATCATCTGGTTCAGAGTTAGATAACAAGTGAAGTCTAGGTGGATTCTTCCTTGGGTATTGTTTTAATCAATTAATTTTTCCCACAAGTATTTCCCCAATTTCATTCTTTTTGTCTCATCGTCTTTAGCTTAGTAGTTAGTTAATTTTCTAGATTAAACCGATTCACTTCAATTTTAAGGCTAAATAATAAAAAGAAAGTTAGTATTAGTACTTTCGGTTCCTTTGGGTTCGACAATCCGGTCTTGCCACTAAGCTATACTACTGTTCGATAGGTACACTTGCCTCAATCATTGTCATAGTTAGTTTTTAGGCTCGATCATTCTCATTATAAATTTTAAGACTGTGACACACCGATCAACCCCCATCTCTTTTTAGGTAAATTTCGAGGACAAAATTTATTAAGGGGGGAGAAATGTAATGACCTAAAATTCACAGGCATCGAAAAAATGTGTTATCGAGCCTCCATCTTAGTAAAATGAATTCGTAAATATTTATTAAAAATATTTACGAAGCTAGTTGTGTGTTTAATTAGGTTCTAGTTAGGTGAATTTGATTTAATTAGGAGTACTTAAGAAAAAGGATTAAATTGTAATAGAGGTAAAAGTTTAATTATAGATTAAAGAAAGTAAAAAGGACTAAATAGGCAATTAAGCCATTTTAGTTAATTGAGGCGGTTTAACATTGAAATATCAAAGATTTTTAGTTAAGATTTTTATTATAATATATTATTCTATTATTATATTAATATTACATTATATTATTATATTATATATATATAAAACAAAAGAAACAGAATAGGTGAGGGACGAAATAGAGAGAAAGAAGAAAGTAAAAGAAAGAAAAGAATTTAGGGTTTTCAAAGGTTCAAATTCAAATTGGTAAGTCAATTTAAGTCCTTTTCTTGTAATTTTTGAGTTTTTATGATCCTAGAACAAAATACTACTAGATATATGTTGAAATTTATTAAGTTATTAGATTTTTAGATACTATTTTTGTTGACTAAAAGTGTGAATTAGGGAATGAATTAATAGAATTTCAAGTTAGAAGTGGGAGAAGGATTAAATTGTAGAATAGGCTATAAATTTTGTGTAATAGGGACTAAATTGCAAGAAATTTGAAATTAGGTATTTATGATGAAAATTAGAGAGTTAAGTTTAAGTTTGGTTGAAAATTGAATATAAATAAGGTATGAACTGGGATGGAAAAATAGATGATTTTGGTTAAGGATTAAATTGGAATTAAGGTAGAAGTTAAATAGGAAATTCAAGTATTTGATATGAATAATTGTTGTATTAATAATTGTAAATTATTTTAATTTTAATTTTCGTAGCTAACATCAAACCGGAGACATCGGCTCAGAAGGGAAAGGAAAAGATTGTCGAGAGTAACTCGGGAGAAATTCTGGTTTGTATTACTATAATTCAAATCTATTTATTATTATTTGTTATATTTTAATTAAAATGCATGGTAAGTAAAATGAGGTGAGTATTGATATTGAATTGAAAAAAATTGAATTGAATTATGAACATATATGAGTATTTGAAATGTATATTGATTGGAAAGAGGAAAGTGATTTGAATTGAAAGTTATGAGAAATTGTGATTGAAGTGAAATTGAAATGTGTTTTGAATTCCCTATTAACTAGTCGAGCTGAGTCGGATATAGTTGCCGTGCCATAGGATTGGAAGTGTTCAGGGTTACTTCGACTTCGAGTCGATGAGATACTGGGTGTCATTATATTACTTCGGATAGATTCGATGAGGTACTGGATACCAACTTACTTCGGCATGGCCGATGAGACACTGGGTGTCAACTTATTGCTTCGAACTATCCGATGAGGCACTTGGTGCCATATTGGTGTGTTTGGTTGGATCTGTGTATCCGTCAAAGTCCAAATCACGTTAATAGGGGAAAATGAATAAATTTTGATAATATAAATTTTATTGAATGATTTTATATATGAAATGAAAGAAATATTGATATGAGATGTGGGAATGGAATGAATTTTGAGATAGTGAAATATTATATGAATTCAATTGGATACAAGTTTGAAAAGTTATTATTATTAAATAAATTGATTTCATATGTGTCAGTTATTAAAAGTATAAGTTGAATAAGTATACTAATTTGCATGATTTACAAATTTGTATTATAGTAATACCACTGAGTATAATATACTCAGCGTACGGTTGTTTTCCGTGCGCAGATTAGTTGAAGTCAAACGTTCCGGTCCAGCATCCAAAGCCAATCCCGATCTTAGAAAACTTTGGTGATGTATATTTCTTTTTGGTAAAGGTGGCATGTACCTAGGTTATGTATATGTGTCATGGTGAATTTTGGTTGTAGTAGATGACATATGTTATTTGAATAGACATATGAAAGAATAAGAAGATAAAATGGCACATATGAGATTAAACTTTGAAATGGAAATAGAACGAAATTTCTAAGCTAATCTTAATGTTGCTTGTGAATGTTTAGTGAATAGATTATCAGGTTGGTGTCTTGATATTTTTTAAATGTAATTGTATATAAAATTGTAATGGTTGTGATATTGGTTTGAATTGGGTATGTTTTAAGTTTGCAGGGTTGGTTAGATGATTATAAAGGGGTTATATTTAGCCCAAACGATCCGGTCTACACGGTGTGACCCCTGTATTTGTTAAAGAAAATTTATAATTTGATGAAAAAAATTCTCGAGCACTCGAATTAGTCCCGATTCACTTCTAACACGTATTTTGGGCCTCGAGGGTCCATAAAAGGGACATTATGAATGTTTTACAACATGTATGTTATTTATTTGTGTAAGGTTCATAATATATCTGAAAGGTTCGGTAATGCTCTGTAACTCTGTTCTGTTAACGGTTGTCCGACGAAAAATGTCATATGTTTCCTGATCCCAAGAGTTTAAAGTATTTACTGTCACAGAAGGATCTGAATTTAAAACAGCATAGATGGCTTGAACTATTGAAAGATTGTGAGCAATTATCGATTAACCTTTGGGAAAGCATATATAGTTGCAAATGCTTGAATGGAAAACCTTTGATTATTTTGTGAGTATTGGATACATGATTAATCTTATTTGATGACGGCCTGAATCTAGCTAAATTAGAAGCTAAAGTGATGTTTTCTTTGCAAGATTGAGAACCTCAGGAATATGATAATGAGAGGTAAACTGAACGAGTACAGTGTGTGATGACTTTTGATTCTAATTTCTGTTATTATTACTCCGAGATAGAAATCGTGCAATGAATTATCCAGAGCTTATGCAAAAATGTTGTACAAAGCTCAATAGTAGCTCGTTTGTCCATTCAGGGAGTAATAAAATGTACAGTTATTTGAAATAGATATTTTGGTGATCAGGGATGTTACATGATAGATTAGTTGAGTTATATGTTTCAGAGACTATTTGATTAGGAATCGTACAGAAAGTAAAAATGATTCGTGGCAGTTTAGAATCCACTTCAGATTGTCAGAAAACGTATGTGAATTTGAAACATGAGGATATGAAATTCTCGTTCAGCGATAGCATGCTTCCGTAAGTATTTCCTTGGAAAAAGAACCAAAATGTGTTTTGTGTATCTATGTTGCGATGGTATCAATTAGACTCTTTGAGTATGAATTCTCCGATATGGATAAAGATTCAGTCGATATGTTGTATAACGAAGAATCGATCGGAATTTTGACACGAGAGATTAAAAAGTTGGGAAATAAAAGCATAACCTTAGTGAGGGTTCTTTGGCAGTGTCATGAGATAGAGGAGTTTACGTGGAAATCGAATTTATATTCCGGTAAGATTTTTGGGGACGAAAATCCCTAAAGGGGGAAGAGTTGTAACAACCCGATTTTAGGTCTAGTCAGAATAGTGGTTTGGGGACCACAAATCTGACGAAAGCAACTTTCATTTTTATTATATTTTTATGGTCTACAGTTTTATGGAACGATTTTGTGAAAATTTCGTTCGAAAATTTTGACGTTTGAGCACTTAATTTAGTTAAAGGGACTAAATTGCAAAAAGTGCAAAACTTGAATTCTATATGTTAAAGGTGTCCAATTGCTATGATATTTTAAATTAGAGGTCCTTATATGTTAATAGACCATTGGTTAAGTTGGTGGACAAAAATAGACATTGTTAGGTATGTTTCCAAAGTTTTTCATTAAGGGCATTATGGTAATTTTGTAATTAAAATGAATTAAAAAGAAAAAATCAAGCCAAAATTTGTCCATCTTCTTCCTTATGGCCGAAATTCACAAGGGGGAAGCCATAGCTAGGGTTCGGCCACTTCCAAGCTTGATTGTAAGTCCGTTCTAGCCCCATTTTTAATGCTCTTTACATTTTTAAAGTCGTTGTAACCCGATCTATCTATTTCTACCACTAATTTGAAGAGATGTCAAAGTCCAAAATTTTACCCATGTTGAACATGTATGTATTTTGATGTTTGATGGTGGAAAATGCATGTTTGTTGTTTGTTAAACGACTTTTGCTAAGTGATTTTGGGTAAAAATGCCTAAAAGGACTTATTTTTAAAAGTCTATAAAATGAGTAGAAAAATGTGAATAAATGGAAAATGTGGGCTGTTATGAGTATGAAAATGGTTCGGCTAGGCTTGGGTTTTGAAGAAATTGAATATATTTCATTTTACAAGCCTAGGGACTAAAGTGTAAAATGTTAAAAGCTTAAAGGTAAAAATGTAATTTTGCCATAATGCGACCTTTGGGCTGAATTGATTAATGTGATGATTAAATGAGATGAGCTTGGTATTATAGATTAAGAAAAACGAAGTTCGGGTCTAGATCGAGGGAAAACCAAAGTGTTTGACGATTACATCCATTTTCGCTATTTTTGTATCGAGGTAAGTTCGTATATAAATAATGCAATGTTATATTTGTATTTTAATGTTTTGATATTGCATGAAATGTATGACTGATTCCATGAGTATATTCGACAAAGTTCCGGCAAGAGAGAAATCCTGGTTGAACCTTAGGAATAGATTAGGATACAAGTGACATGTCACTAGGAACCCATGTGATTATGTGATTTATGTGTCCCGAGTGCTAGTCCTGTACGTCCTACCGGTGGCTGGGTATACCTACATATGTTGCGGATACCTAACAGCTTGTGTGAGCAGAACCGCGTATATACGTCTCGATTGACAGCTTGTGTGAGCAGACCCGAGGATAGCTCAAGAGCGAGCTTATATGTGTTATGAGATTTGTGGTAGCATTGGCTACATATGTGGCACTTATGTGCAAAGATTTCCATGTATCTGATAGTATTCCAAGTGGTTCAACGGGTATGTCAAAGATGAGAAAGTACGTGAATATGTTATGAGATGGTACAGGTATGTACTTAAAACTCAAAGAAAATGAACTCAGTATATGATGAACAATTGGTAAGATTGTGATTGAGTAAGTTGTGCTTATGAATCTTAAATGACATTTATGTTAATATATGTTAAGTTATTTATATGTCGAATGTATGAATAATGTTTTGTATTATTTGCATATGAACTTACTAAGCTATATAGCTTACTCCCCTTCCTTTCCCATGTTTATAGTGTCATTGAGCTAGCTCGGGTTGGAGATCGCCGGAGATCCTATCACACTATCAAGCTATCATTTTGGGTATTAATGAATTCAAGTATTTTGAGTTTATGGCATGTATCTTGGCCATTTTGTTATATGCGTCATATGATTTTAGCCAATGTCATGGCTTGTAATCATCAAAGGCTTTTTTTGCTACTTGGCCATGTAAGTTGGCTTATATTGGCTAACATGGTTGTAAGCATAAGTATATTCATATATGTGTCAATGTCTATGGTGATATGATCATGGTATGCTTTGTGAATGTGAAATGTTTGGAAATGTGATTTATGGCATGATTGTGTAATTTTTGGAAATGTGACCTACTGATGAGATGAGGAATTTGAGTCTCATTTGGTAACTAGAAAGTAGTTGAATGAAATTTGTATGTTTGATTTAGGGCTTAATAAATGTAGTGAATATGTTAGACAAGGATATAAAGATTATATGTTTTAACCATGAATGGGGATGTTTTGGTTGCCTAAGTATGTATTGTTTTGTGCCTTTAAATAACCTTATTATTGTCCACACGGGTAGACACACAGGCGTGTGTCTAGGCCGTATGTGACACACGGTCTGCCCCACGGGCATATGTTCCGGCTGTGTGTCCCCTGCACCTTAATTTTGAGAAACAGAATGTCGAGACTGAGCACGGGCAGACACACGCGCAGTGTCTCTCGATGCGTGTGTGCTACATGGCCTAGCACACAGGCATGTGGCATGGTCGTGTGGCACAAGTCAGAGAGCGCCCTCAATTGAACACGGTCTGAAGCACGGGTGTGTCCCCGGGGTTACACGGGCGTGTCCCTTGGACCACACGGGCGTGTGAGCCCTACTTTTAGCAAAAATTTTCTAAGTTTGGTAAAAGTTCCCTTAGTTCTCGGTTTAGTCCCGAACCACCTCCAAAGCATGTTTTGGGCCTTGTAGGCTTGTATTAGGGGCTTTATGATTGATTATGAATGATTTTAATTTGGACGCAAATTTATGACTCAGAATTGTGTGATTGCTTGTGATGTGAGTCCAGTAATGCCTCGTACCCTGTTCCGGCGTCGAATACGGGTAAGGGGTGTTACATTTAATAATTTTGCAACTCAGCCACCAAAACAATTCAAAAATATAGCCTGTGTTTATTGTGGGGAACGGCACTTGTTCGAAGAATGTCCATCAAACCCATAATCTATTTATTACATGGGTAACAAGAACCAGAACCGAGGAAGGCAAGGACTGCAATCCAATTTTTATAACCCATCTTGGCAAAACCACCCTATTTTTTTCTTGGAGTAACCAAAGGGCTAGACCTAGTAACACTTATGCGCAATCTAGACCGACCCAGCCACATGTATTTACCCAACAAGTTCAAAAACAACCTCAAATTGAGCCTTCCAATTGTTTGGAAAACCTGTTGAAGGTATACATAGCGAAAAATGATGCCTTAATCCAAAGCCAAGCAACCACATTGAAAAACTTGGAAAACCACAATAACTGACCATAAGGTCTTTTGCCTAGTGATACGGATAATCTAAGAAATCAAGGGAAAGAACATTGTAAAGCATTGAATCTGAGGAGCGGGAAGACATTAGAGACCAACATTGTTGAAGTTGAGGGAAAGGTAGTTGATGCTCAAGATAAAGAGGAAGTTCAACACAAATGTTGAAACTCCGGTTTCACTAGAACCAGAATTTGAAAAATCTGAAAAGGTAACTTCTGACCCAGTCAATTTTGATAAAATAACACCTTTGTTAGATGTAAAAGTGCCACAACAGACGAAGTTCCCAATTCAAGTTCAGAATACTCCACCACCCTACCCTCAAAGACTTCAGAAGTAGAAGCAGGAAGTCCAGTTTAAGAAATTCCTAGACGTACTCACGCAATTTCATATGAACATTGTGTTGGTAGAAGCACTTCAGAAGATGCCAAACTACGTCAAATTCATTAAGGATATCCTGTCCAAGAATACAGTCTTAGAGAATTCGATATGATAGCTCTAACAAAGGAATGCAGTGCATATCTACAAGATAAACTACCCCCAAAGATGAAGGACCCTGGATGTTTTACATACCTTACAACATTGGAGCAACTTATTGTGGTAAGACACTATGTGATTTGGGTGCGAGCATCAACTTAATGCCCATGTCCATATTTAGAAAATTGGGGATAGGTGAAGTTAGACCAACTACGGTCACACTTCAGTTAGCAGATCGATCCTTAGCACATCCAGAAGGAAAATTGAAGATGTATTGGTACGTGTAGACAAATTTATTTTTCCTGCTGACTTTGTTATCTTTGACTTTGAAGTAGATAAAAAGGTGTCAATAATCCTAGGTAGGCCTTTCCTAGCAACTGGAAGGACCCTTATTGATGTGCGGAAGGGTAAGCTCACCATGCGTGTACAGGATGATCAAGTAACGTTCAATGTTTTTAAATCTATGTAATTTCCTGATGCAATAGATAGTGTTCTACGGTATCTGAGTTAGAGGGTTTAGGTGTAAAATGAGAACTCAACTCTGTTGAGGACCCATTGCAACAAGTTTTGATGTCAGACCCTCCAAGTGATAAAGAGGGGGAGGAATACATAGCTTTGCTAGAAGCTAACCAGAAAGGATTTAATCCGCAATCCCATTTTGAATCTTTGGAATTAGAAAGTAGATATTATGTTCAACCAAAAGCGTCGATCGAGGAGTCACCTAAATTGGAACTAAAGGTACTTCCCTTGCACTTAAAATATGTTTTTTTTAGGTAACACTTCAACTTTGCCTGTGATTGTTTCAGCAGAGTTAACTGAAGAGCAGGAAGAGAAACTTATTTCAGAATTGAAACAATTCAAGAAGGCTATCGGATGGACCATAGCTAATATCCGTAGTATTAGTCCATCCATATGCATGCACAAAATCATCTTAGAATATGAAGAGAAAGGGACGATTGATGGACAATGGAGATTGAACCCATTATGAAGGATGTGGTAAAGAAAGAAATCATCAAGTGGTTAGATGCGGGTATAATTTATCCCATCTCATATTGTTCATGGGTAAGTTCGGTCCAATGCGTGCCAAAGAAAGGAGGTATTATGGTCATTGAGAATGAAAATAACGAGTTAATACCAACCAGAACGGTTACGGGATGGAAAGTTTGCATAGATTACTGAAAGTTGAACAAAGCGACCAGATAAGATCATTTTCCTTTGCCGTTCTTGGACTAGATACTGGATAGACCTGCGGGGTGAGATTATTACTATTTTCTTGATGGGTATTAAGGGTATAATCAGATCACAGTAGCACCAAAGGACCAACACAAAACAACGTTCACATGCCCGTACGATACATTCGCATTTAGACGCATGCCATTTGGTTTATGTAATGCACCTGCTACATTTCAGAGATGTATGATGACTATTTTTACTGACATGGTGGAAAAGTTTTTGGAAGTTTTTATGGATGATTTTTCAGTGTTCGGAGACACTTACGATGATTGCTTAGCTAATCTAGCCAAGGTTCTAAGGCGGTGCGAAGAAACAAACCTAGTACTCAACTAGAAAAAGTTTCATTTCATGGTACAAGAAGGTATTGTTTTGGCGCAATGAAAAGTACAATTGGCTCAACAGCCTGACTACTACCAAAATTATTTTGGAAATTTGACCTTTTTACTTAAAAGAAACTTATAACATTGAAGGTCTTTAAAAAAGTTTTTACTTGATTTTTAACTTCTTTAAAATCATTATCTCTTTAAATAAAATAAATAAATTACAAAAGACTCTTAAAATTTTTATTTATCCCATCTTTTGTCTAATATATAATTTTGAAAATTATCACTCAAATCTTTTAAAATACATAAACAAATAATCAAATAAAACCATATCACAAATAAAGTAAGATGTACAAAGCGAATGGTTGACATGAGATGCGCAATTTACACCATAAAATTTGTCATCACTCTTCGAATGTTAAAAGATGGTGATAAAAATGAGAAATTTTGCATTTTTTTGTGTTGTTTTTAGGCTAATTTACATAAATAATATAAAAAATTTAAATTCTGAAATGGGCTGCAAGTGGGATTAATTACCAAAATAGTATGTTGTTTTGGTGGTGTCTTTCTTATAGGCGGCACCACCTATTTTTTATAATATTTTTTTTGTCTTTTAAAAAATATATTTTTTATTTTTTTATTTTTTAAAATATATATATCGGGTCAAAATACGGTTACCGGGTCAAAATACGGGTTGAAAATACCTGTACGTGTGACGCCACCTGGACTGGCGACACCAGTCGCACCTGTCAAATAGGTGGCACTGGTGCTGACCAGTCCCATCCGTGCACCCCCTGGGCCGAACGCCCCAGCCTTCCCCCTACCCTTGCGCACAGCACACTGCTAGGCAGTGTTTAGTCCCTTCAAAAGGGAAAAAAATTTTGAAATGGGGGACCTTATAAGCATGGTCCCCCAAGATGAAGGCACCGCTATAGGGAAGAAAAGAGAAAGAAAGGAGAAGAAAAGAAGAAGAAGAAGAAAAAAAAAAAAAAGGTATGTAGTAAATAATTTCTTTTTAATTTAAAGAGTTTAATTAATATGTTGTGAAATTTTTTTATTATTAATTATTATCTATAAATTGTTTATGTTTAGTGTTTATGGTTTGGTTTAATATTTTTTATGAATATACTTTTTTTTGTTTTCTTTTATAATTATTTTATAATTATTTTGTTAGTAATTTAGAATTATGTTATAAATTGTTGTGTTTAGTTTAGTATTTTGTGATTTTTTATTAATGTAAAATTATTTTATTAATTATTTTGTTAGTAATTTATGATTAGGTTATAAATTTTTAGTGTTTTGTGAGTTTTTAGTAATGTAAATTTTGAAAAAAAATTATAATTATTTTGTTAGTAATTTATGATTAGGTTATAAATTGTTAATGTTTAGTTTAGTGTTTTGTTATTTTTTATTAATGTAAATTTTTTTAAAAATAATTTTATAGTTATTTTGTTAGTAATTTATGATTAGATTATAAATTTTTAGTGTTTAGTTTAGTGTTTTGTGATTTTTTAGTAATGTAATTTTTTTAAAATGATTTTATAGTTATTTTGTTAGTTATTTATGATTATGTTATACATTTTTAGTGTTTAGTTTAAGGTTTTGTGAGTTTTTAGTAATGTAATTTATTTAAAAAATAATTTTATAGTTATTTTGTTAGTAATTTATGATTATGTTATATAAATTGTTAGTGTTTAGTTTAGTGTTTTGTGATTTTTTTTAATGTACTTTTTTTATAATGTAATTTTATTTTATTTTATTTATTTAAATTTTTTTTTTGATTTATTAAAATGTTGATTAAATTTGTTGTTATATAATTTTATAGGTTGTTTGAAAGAAACTAAACAGGTATGTTTCTATTTCTATTTTTATTTTTTTTATCCGTATGTTTTTTTATATTTAGATAGTTTATATTTATTTTAATTATATTATTATTGTAAACTAACATAATTTTTTTTATTGTAGGTAAATTATGGGAAATTATGAGATATTTACTGTGTTTTTCTGTTTCTCAAATTCCAAATTATTTACTGTATTTTTTGTAACAAATTAAATGAATTCATTTTTTTAATTACAGATTTGCAACAAATGGATTCTTTGATTAATAATGGTAATCACATATCAAATACTATTAATGAGATGGTAATGAAATTGTTATTTGATACTCACATTATTTGCGTAATTAAATTAGATTGTATTAATTATTTTGCTAATTTAATAATATCAGGGCTCGTACCGCGCATTGAGGGGCCGTGTTAATAGTGTAGGGTTTCTGCCAGATGAACGCCTAATGTCATACTTGGAGTTAGCCAGATTCGGATCATCGGCACTGATCTAGACCTTTGATCTGCGATATGACTTAATTTCCGCTTTAGTCCAGTGATGGCGCCCGGAAACCCACACATTTCATTTTTCGTGCGAAGAGTGCACCATCACTCTATAGGATGTTGCACTGCAGCTCGGGCTCCCCATCGACGGGAATGCGGTCATAGGCGTAAGTTCGATCTCTAGGTTGGCTGCCTTTTGTTATGACTTACTTGGACGCTCTCCCAGTGAGGGAAAATTTACGGGTTTAAAGTTTTCATGGCTAAAGGCCAATTTCGACCATTTGTCGAGTACTGCCAGTGAATGGGAGGTGATGCACGCCGTTCGAGCTTACATTATGCACCTTATAGGGGGTGTACTCATGCCGGATCCAAATAGCAACAGGGTCTACTTGATGTACTTACCCCTATTATCTAATTTGCATAACACTCGTTCGTACAGTTAGGGGTCCGCAGTGTTAGCCATGTTGTATCACGAACTTTGTCGGACTATAGATCCTTCTGCGGTGCACATAGGCGGATGCCTCATATTGCTGCAGTCGTGGACGCTTTACCAGATATCATTCTTGGCATCCATTAGTCACCAATCATATGCATTTCCACTCATTAATAGGTGACGAATTTTTACTCATTATAACAATTAGTTAACTTTTTTTTCGAATTATATTATTCTAACAATTTGTTTTCGTAGATGGAGCACTAATCCGGGTATCGAGAGGTCATACACAGTTCCGATATACCATCTGATGATCGAGAATCATGCTGGAGAGGGGGTAATTTTTTCTAATATCAACTTAAGTTTATTATTTTATCTCACTCGACCCGCGTTAATATAACCATGTTATTAACTGTGCAGTTCATTTGGATGTCGTATTATGTTCCAGAAATTATGGCAGTTATTCCCTCGTCTGCTCATGTCCACTCAAACATATGGTGCATTACCGCACCCGTTATCAATTTCTAGAAAGTGGAGTAGTATCATGGTGGTCGAGTACTCCAGCAGTTCGGTTGCATACAGTATATCCCGACACTACTTGTACGATTGGGGGAGATCCATGGGATTAACAAGAGGGGGAAACATGAAAATGATTGGGCGGAAGTGCATGAAGAATATATTGCAATGTGGAACAACCAATTGGAGAGGGTACGTCAAATGGATTGTGTTTTAGATCTGCAACCCTTGTTAGAGTACATACAATGGTACCCTGAGATAGGGAAACCATTTTTTTTTGTGGGTGGTTGATGGTAGTCCACCCGCACATGGCACGACTTGGGCAACCTCTTCCACATCCGCATTCTGCACCCGAGCCAGAGGCAGGGCCAGAGCTGCACTTTGGGGATAGTTCTTATCATCCAGATTTAGGGGCGATGACTATTTCCCGGGCTCGTCAGGCCACAGATATCATTCAGAGTTTGATATCTTCAGCCCACTACCACCTCATTACTCTAGTCATCTCGGCTCGTGTCCACCGTCGTACTCCACTCCTCCCGGCCCCTATCCATTGCCGTGCTCCACTCCTCCCTGCTCAAGTTCATCGATGGCATTTGAGAAATATGATTTTTCATCTATGCTTCGCACACCCCCACATGCGGGTGAAGAGAACGTTGATCGCCGCAATGACCCGCAACGTGAACGTTGTGCTCTACAAAAATATACCCCTAGGACCACACCGTCAAACCATCAATTTTAGGGGGTTTTGTAATTTAAATAACTTTGTATTTATGTAATGACTTTTTTACCATTTCAATTATTAATTTTAAGGGTTTTTTGCAATTTAAATAATAAACTTTGTATTATTTACATAAAAAAGCTTTATTTAATTAAACAAAAATATAAACGCAACAAACTTTAAACTAACTTTGTAATTCAAATTAGATTAATTGCAACAAATTTTAGACAAATTTTAGATTCAATCCTCTCTACATGTAGTGAATGTAATTAATAGGGCTTGAACAACATCTCAATTCCTACCCGATCGCGACAATTGTCCAATATGGTAGTTTCGGAGCAGGCATTTACTCCGATTATGACCGGCTAATCTGCATATTTCTCCCTAATGCCCATTTCATTATGGATTCTGGATGATTGCGGATGACCTTTTGGATTCCTACGTAACCCTTTGTCTAGGACAAGCTCGGAAGTCGTCGGAGGCACCTCCCAGGTAGATAGGTCAGGCAGCACGAGGAACTTGTTCTCCCGTACACGCAACGTGCACTCGAGGGTGTACACTTCATCGATAAATTGTTCAAAATTGAGCGAGACTTTAGCACAAGCTACCACGACATATGCACAGGGATAATGAAGTGTTTGGAACCTCCTGCAATCGCATCTTCTGTTTTGGAGATCAACTCTGTAGGACCTAGGTGGTATACCAGGTCGACGACCAATGGTCTCCATAACTCTAAATGTTTCATTACGTCGTGAATATGCTTCTACATTCATCGACCTCGCCATCCGCCGGTTTACAACCATTGCATTCCTGATATCTTCGACAAACACGTGACCCACCTCCATTTGGTTGACTTGGTGCTGCACCATTCATGGCATCAAAGTAGCCAACCTGTAGAATGTAGCCGAGAAGACAGATGAAATCAAAAGATGTTGTGTTTTTATCAACACAGAGTTAACCCCCTCCTCCAAATTCTGATGTCGTGTTTTTATTAACACGGAGTTAACCCCCTCCGCAAAATTAGTGGTCATATGACCATAGCGAAAGCCCTTGTCAAAACTTTGAGCCTATTGCCATGGCCTCATGGTACCCAACCATTTTCAGAAAGATGTGTTTGTTTGACCCTCCATGTCACTCTAAAGTTGAGTCATCCTTTGCCGGAAAATGTATGGCTCTAGCTCATGCGCTGTGTATGTATTGAGAAAAGATAAGTTACAATCTCGCCCTAAAACATTAAAACATATATTGAAAAGAAAGGTTATCCTTTACCCATTCTCACAACTTGTCTCCGGCAGTCTACATTCTTATAATCTCGGTAGAAGTTGGTCGCGATGTGCTAGATGTAGTAAATGAATCTCCATGGCACACTGGAATGCCTAATGGCAGCAATTAATCCTTTCCCTCTATTAGAGATGATGCAAATATTATCGTTGCCAATAACATACCTCCGCAGGTTTGTAAGGAAGAATTCCCACGATTCCATGTTCTCTTTATCTACGATGGCAAATGCTATCGGAGGCACGGTCTTGTCCCCATCTTGAGAAACTGCAAGAAGTACGATCTATGTATATTTTTCGTATAGCCAGGTCCCATCTACTTGCACAAATAGCTTGCAGTGCGAAAATGCGCGTACACATGGATCAAATGTCCAGAACTGCACTTTCTAGTGTTAGTGACTGCAATAACACTTTCGTGTAAACAAAACATTCAAACCCCAAGATTAAACAATAAAAGCAACATTAAATAAGATAACATTTCACCAAAAATTCATTAGTACTTCCATACAACCAGAAATTAGAGAGTAATCACTAGCATTTAGAAAGAAATAAGAAAGACTCGAATGGAGAATACTATCTCTAGACAACTCGACTGAATCTCTCTATTCCCTCTTGTCACGTACTTAGGTCTCCTCGTCAAGAGCTAGTCTGCATCCAGTTTTCATGTTGGCTCACCTGTGAGAGGTTTAAGCTGCCATGGCCACAAGCTTCAAGGTCAGATGATGAAGATGATGATGGAGAAAAACCACTCAAGACGGCTCCTTTTTCTTCTCATGTCCACCTTTTATGTCCTCCCCCATATTACAGGTGTCCTTTCCTTAAAATTATATTGTCGTTGTTCATACATGTTGGTTATACCAGATTGGACAGCTCATGTAATTCTGGTTCTTATTCGAATAGCTGTCAGGTGCGACAATAATTTTGAACACAATCTGGAATTAACCCATGCAGCGACATGTAGACATTTGTCAAGTGCAGCGATAATTCTGGATGCAATCTGGAATTAACTCATGCAGCGACATTAATGCCATAAGATAGCAAAATTAAGGATAAAATAGGCTAGGATTCAATGAGTTATAAAATGCAATTTAATAAAATGAAAATGCTAAAATGTATGCTAAGGATAACTAAATGGGAACAATTTAACCAATAAGGAAGGGGAAAACCTATGTTCTTTCTAGTGCTATCACGTATACGTCCCACCAGCAAAAAATACATGAACACAACTATCTAACACATAATTTAGAGTTAACCGTTGTGGTTTTTGCTTTAAAGATTTGGAGGCACTATCTGTATGGTGAAAAGTGTCATATTTATACTGATCACAAAAGTCTTAAATACCTCCTAACCCAAAAAGAGTTTAATTTTACATAGTGTCGCTGGATTGAACTTTTGAAAGATTATGATTGTGTTATTGATTACCACTCTGGTAAAGCCAACGTCGTAGTTGACGTGCTGAGCAGAAAGGCAACAGTTAAGTTGTGGGCAATGTTCACTCAACACAATATTAGTAGCAATGGAAGTTTGTTGGTTGAATTGAAAATTAAGCTGGTGTTGTTCAAACAAATCAGGCACAGCTTGTTGATGCCAAGTTGTCGACAAAAAGAGAAATGGTTCAACGTGGTTAGATAGAAAACTTTAGCATTGATGACAGTGGTTGTTTGAGGTTTTGTAATCGAATTTGTGTTCTAGATGTTACTGAATTGAAAGAGTTAATACTTCGCAAAGCTCACGATAGCTCTGTAACAGCCCGATTTAGGGCCTAGTCAGAATAGTGGTTACGAGACCACAAATTCGAATTAAAAATATATGATTTATGATTTTTATGAGGCTTATGATATGTTTGCATGATTATGTGAAAATTTCATGAGGAAATTTTACTAATTAGTGATCAATTTGTCCATTAGGACTAAATTGCAAAGATTAGAAAATATGAGATTCTAGAAGATTTAAGTATGAAATAGCATTAGAAAATTATTAGAAGTCCTTATCTAGCAATTAGACCAATATATGTCAAGATGGACAAAAATAGAAATGGGAAGCAAAAATCTCAAGAAAGGGCCTTAAGGGCATTTTTGTCATTTGGTTAATAAAAGAATTAAAAAGGGAAAAATAAGTCAAAAATGGTGTCCATCTTCTCTAAGCTTGGCCGAAAATTACAAGATCACCATAGCTAGGGTTTCTTCAACTTCCAAGCTTGATAGTAAGTGCATCCTAGTCCCGTTTTTAATGTTCTTCGTATTTTTGAGATCCTAGCTATATTTTGAGCTAGGGTTTATGTTTAAAAATTTAACCATGTATGACATGCATGTATTTTGATTTTTTATGGAAGAATATGAAAGTTTGATGTATGGTAAACATCTTTTTCTAAGTGATTTTCATGAAAAAAGCATAAAAAGGACTGAATTGTAAAAGTCATGAAATTGGTCATACATGAGTAAATAAGTGGAAATTGGAGGCTGTTGTAGTTAAGAAAATGAATCGTCTAGGCTTAAAATACAAGGAAGTTAAATAAAAATCAGTTTACGAGCCTAGGGGTAGAAGTGTAATTATGTAAAAGTTTAGGGGCAAAATTGTAATTTTTCCAAAGTATGATTCATGGGTTAATTTAGTCAATGTGAATGTTAAATGATAAACCGAAATAGTAACATATTTAAATCCCACATTTAGCATACTTTTGGATGATTTATCCCTTGATTTATGTAAAAAGGTGCTCTTAATCCTTTCTTTTTATGTCTTATACTCAGGAAAGCACCCAAGAATAAAAAGAACGAGAAACGGGCTCAAAACGGACCAAAATGGGCCAAAGAAGAAATCCACACGGCTTGAAGTCGATCTACACGATCGTGCCTCACTAACGGAGTCCAACACGGCCTGGCCACGATTCACACGGGCGTGTGCCATGGCCGTGCCCCTGCCGTGGAGGAGAGTAATTTCACTCGAAAAAGGATACTTAGGGGCAAAGAAACCTATTTCAAAAGCCTATATAAAGACCCTAAGTATAACCTAGAAGAGGGCGGTTAGCTAGGCCAAGGAGCCGAGCCGAAAAGGTAAGATTTGTGGGAAACTCTCAAGGGATATCTAGTTGATCCATCTCCAGAAGCCGGAATTCTACTCAAGACGGAGGATATCTCCTTCAATTCCTTCAGGGAGTTTTAGGGATTTCTTATGTTTTCTTTTATCTTTTCTTCTGAGATGTTTTTCTTTATTATTATGAACTAAACCCTTCAGATACCTGAAGGGGGATGAAACCTAGATGAATCTTGTTATTGTTTTCTGAACTATATGATAAATACTTGATTTGTTCTTAATTATGTGTGCTTAATTCTTGTGTTGATATTTCGCGGATATTAATTCAAGTTGAATGTGCTTAGGTGGTGGAGCAAAAGTCCCTGCTTAAGAGTAGATCTAGCATAATTAAGTGGAGTTGATCGCGCGCCTAGAGATAGGGTGACGAGATTTTATCGGATTAGGGTGAAACCTAATATGGGAGTCCATAGATTGATTTACTGCTATTCTAGGGGTTTTAATTAGAAAGAGATTTCAATTAATCAACCTAGGGTTAGACGTTATTCACCTCGAGAGAGGGTTTAATATAAATTATGGAGTCCTACGGATCAAGTCAAGTGAATAAATCGTCTGGTTTAGTGTTAGATAACAAGTGAAGTCTAGGTGGATTCTTCCTAAGGGTATCGTCTTAATCAACTGAGTTTTTCCCAAGTATTTCCCCATTTCATTCTTTTTGTCTTTGCGTCTTTAGCTTAGTAATTAGTTAATTTAGATTAATAAACAACTTCACTTATTTTAGGCTAAATAATAGAAAGAAAGTTAGTATTAGTACTTTTAGTTCCTTTGGGTTCGACAATCCGGTCTTGCCTAAGCTATACTACTGTTCGATAGGTGCACTTGCCTCAATCGTTGTTATAGTTAGTTCCAGGATCGATCATTATAAATTTAAAACTCTGAAATACAATGATCAAGTTATTGGCGCCGTTGCCGGGGAACTAAAATATTAAGAAAGCTCTATTTTTATTACTTTAGCCATTATTCTTTATTTTCTGCAATTTACTTGTATTTTTAAATTTAAATTTTAACTATGCTAAATTTTCTTTCT
Source organism: Gossypium sturtianum (assembly GCA_025698515.1). Lineage (NCBI taxonomy): Eukaryota > Viridiplantae > Streptophyta > Magnoliopsida > Malvales > Malvaceae > Gossypium > Gossypium sturtianum. The sequence continues at coordinate 18,491,365 of CM046943.1, forward strand.
TTCCTTTCCTAGTAGGTACCTCTAGTTTATGACTAGAAAGAACCCGAGAGGACCACTAGTATACGACAGTGATATTGAAGCTACCACTCGTAGAAATCGCAGAGAAATTAGGCGAGCCCTATATCACACAGAAGAAGAGTGAGAAGACAGATCCAATCCTTCTGAAGGGATGGACGAAAATAATCCACCACCACAAGATGTAGTAGAAAATAATGATCCACGTACTATGTATGATTATGCTAAACCTCATTTAACAGGAGCAGAATCTAGTATTGTTAGGCCTGCTATAGCTGCTAATAATTTTGAATTAAAGCCTAACACTATACAAATGATTCAACAATTTGTTCAATTTGATGGTTTGCGGATCGAAGATCCAAACACTCATATAGCTAATTTTTTAGAGTTACGTGATACCTTCAAAATAAATGGCGTTTACGATGATTCCATAAGGCTTCGGTTATTTCCCTTTTCATTAAGGAATAAAGCAAAAATAGTGGTTAAACTCGTTACCACGAGGGTCAATCACTACATGGGATCAAATGACCAAGAATTTTTTATTAAAATATTTCCCACCGGCCAAAACGGCCAAATTACAGAATGATATCTCTTCTTTTGTGCAGATGGATTTAGAGACATTATATGACGCATGGGAGAGATATAAGGATCTCTTGAGAAGGTGTCCGCACCATGGTTTACCCTTGTGGCTCCAAGTCCAAACTTTCTATAACGGTGTAAACCCCTCGACGAGGCAACTAATTGATTCAGCCGCCGGTGGAACCCTGAACAATAGAACTCCTGAAGCAACTTACGAGTTTATTGAAGAGATGTCACCGAATAACTATCGCTGGCAAAGTTACAAGGACCAAACCAACAAAATCAGCCGGAGTTTTCAACATAGATGCAGTAACCATGCCATCAACACAAGTAGAGATGATGAATAAAAAGCTTGATAGTTTGTGTTCTTCGCAGGTACATCCAGTAATGAAGTGCGATGTAAGTGGAACCGTGGCGAATCCTGAGTACCCACCCTACCAACTGGGCACAGTGAGCGAACAGATGAACTATATAGGTAACAATTTCAGATCTAATAATAACCCTTATAGTAATAATTATAACCCAGGTTGGAGGAACCACCCAAATTTTTCGTGGGGAGGTCAAGGAAATCAAGGAAATCAAAGACAACAACCTCCTCAAAATTTCCAAAATCAGCCCTATCCACAGGAGAAGAAGCCGAACCTTGAAGAGATGCTGACAAGATTCATGGCATCCACAGAAAACCATCTCCAAGACACTGAAACCACGCTTAATACCCAACAAGCATCGATCAAAGGGATCGAGAGCCAAGTTCGGGAAGTCACTAAGTCAGTTGAGGAAGTTTCTAAGTCAGTTGGACAACTCGCAAAGTTGATGTCTGAACGATCGCAAGGGCGTCTACCAAGCAACACTGAGATTAATCCAAAAGAGCAAATCCAAGCCATAACAGCTCAAGAAAGTGAAGGATTAGACGAACCCAGTCCAATACAAGGAAACGAGATAGAAAAAGGTAAAGTTGAGGTAAGACAGGAAAAACCAAAACCGGTAATCAAGGAGTACCAACCTCGCATACCATATCCCGAAGCGTTAACGAGAGACGTCACAGAAGAATAGTTCGGTGAGTTTCTTAAACTTTTAAAGAAATTACATATTAACTTACCGCTACTTGAAGCTCTTTCACAGATGCCAGATTCGAGGAAATTTTTAAAACATCTCTTGACGAACAAACGCAAGTTAGACGAGGATCCACATGTGGAATTAAACGCGGATGCTCGGCAATGTTACGTAATAGACTACCACAAAAGCTAAAAGATTTAGGGAGTTTTACAATTCCATGTTTAATTGGTAGACTAACTGTTGATAATCGTTAGGTGATTTAGGGAGCAAGCGTAAATGTCATGCCTTATAAATTGTTTAAACAATTAGGTCTAGGGAAACCCAAACAAACTAGGATGAGCATTCAATTAGCTGATAAAACTGTTAGAATTCCTAGGGGTATTATCGAAGATGTTCTTGTGAAAATTGACAAATTCGTTTTCCCAGTAGATTTTGTTGTCTTAGACATGGATGAGGATAATTCGATTCCCTTAATTTTAGGAAGACCCTTTTTAGCAACTGCCAGGACTAAAATTGATGTTGATGTAGGAGAACTCATACTTCGTGTAGGTAATGAGACGGTCACCCTCAAGGCTCTCGACTCAGCCAGAACATCAAGTAATCAAGGTGAGAACGTAAATTATACTGATAACCATTCGGTTAACCCTTATTTTCAGGAAGCACCATAAAAGAATACAACTGAACCCGATCCTAAACCCCATGCCAACAAGGAAGTAGTTCATGAAGATCGAAGGATTCAGATCGATGATCTAGATGAGTGGAAGACACACTTCAAGGAAAAATTAGGGATACACGATGAAGAATCGGAACCACACAAGGTGAAATCGAAGGAGCCCCCAGAAGAGCTCATAGGAACAACAAACCACTTCAAAATAGGAGACCATGTACTGTTATATAATGCAAATCCTCGAATATCTCCTGTGGACCCTAACACAAACAAAGAAATACCTTTTAGGGTAACCAGTGTTTTCCCATACAGAACAGTCGGGGTAAGTAATCCTATTTTTGGTACTTTTACTATAAACACATCTCGACTTAAATCTTTTCACGAGGATACAACTGATAGCATGAGGAAGGACTATCAACTCCTCAAACCACCCTGATGATGCAAACGAGAGGAAAGTCGAGCTTAAGACTATAAACGAGTGCTTCTCGGGAGGCAACCCGAGCATTAACCCTATTAACTTTTACATTTTTATTTTTTCTTATTTATTCTATTTTATCTTTTCTTTATAGTATCTAGCTTTAAACTAACCAAAAGTGCAGATTTCCAGGCCACACGGCCTAGCACACGGCCGTGGTCGTGGCCGTGTGGGTGCCTCGGATCACCGTACTGACATGGCAGAGGTGGTACGAGTCAGAGAGAATCAAATCTTCGAAGTCACGAACTCCAACCACCGCCACACGGGCACCGACAGAAAGCCACGGCCGTGCGACGCGACCGTGGACGACACTGACTTATCACCAACGGGCGTGGCAATCTGTAAAACGGGCGTGGGTGAACCAACACACCTAGACACACGGCCGTGCAAGGCGGTCGTGTGAATCAACACGCCTAAGGTGCACGGGCGTGGGGTTGTACCAGGTTTCAAAATCTATTTAACCCCCCTTCCTTCCCTCTTCTCCTACTAACTTTCAACCTTCAACTTTTCATTTTTTTTCATACTCCTTTTCTCTATACCCTTGAGCTACACCAGAACAATGCCAAAAAAGCAGAAGAAGCCAAGCAAAGCCTCCCTGAGGGAGACCAATCTACATAAGTTCATGTCGGCCGCTTCAATCACTCGATGAGCCAAGGATATTTGAGGCCATTTAGTTTTTATTTTGTTTTTCTCTTTTGCTTCAATTTCCTTATCTTTACTTCTCTTCTGCTTAATTTAACTTATTTTACTTTAGTTTCTTGATTTTAGGTTCTAAAGGCTGCTAGGGAATCACACCACGACCACCACCATATCCCCAGCCTTAGAAATCACACCCAACAATAAGGACTCTACAGTCCATCCATCTTTTCTTTCAATTTTATTTCAATTTTTAGTTTTCTTCACATTATCTTGCTTTTCTTTAATTATTTAATTAGTATAGTTTTAATTATTATTATTATATCCTGGCTAATCCTCCACGAGCTACCCAATTTCTTCATCTAGCGCAGGATCGTCATCCAGACTGACCCTTCCAACGTATTTTCCACATCCTCCAAGGATTTCATCCATAATTTAGGAAGTTTCACTTCTCCCCATATCTTATGATTTTAGTATTATTGTGTTATTATCTAACTTTGTACATTGAGGGCAATGTACATCTTAAGTGTGGGGGTGAACAACCTAAAAAGGTGCCTAACTTTTTTTTCATTATTCTCAAATTCCTTAAATTAGGTGTCAAACTTTTCGCATTGTTCTCAAATCCCTGAATCATGCCTTGTCTTAAAGTAAATTCCTCATATTACTAATTAGGATGAAATTTCTGATGATTTATGATTTTTATTGATATGTTTTAGATTAAGTCATTGATAATTGTGCATTGATAATTAAATTTTAAGATACTAAAGAATCAAGCATGATAAGTCCATTTTTTTCAATTAAAATTTGCTAGGTTGTCGAACTGAGTTTAAATATTACTTTGAAGTTTGAAATTTACGAGGTTGATGTCAAAAATACCCATAATTTTTGTGTGTTTTTGAGCCTTATAGAGCATATATTCTTTTTCATGCTCACTTTATTGATTATGAGTATGTCAACATTGATTTGTTATTCTAGAACTTGCCTCGTTTATACATATCGAGACCACACCTATGATTTGATGTACAGAGATGATTAAGGCACCTAGGTTTTAACCCACTAACTCCATTAAAAGCCTACCTTCACAATTAACCCCTAGTGAACCTTTTTTAATCCTAACAACCCTTTTTATTGGCATAACCACTAATATTAACCCAAAACCCTTTGTATTTGTTATCACCATTCTTTTTCGACTTCCCTTATATCGAGATTTGATTTGATTAAGCTACCTAATTATTTCATCTTAGTATATGAATAGATGTATTATATATAAAAAAATCAAAGTATAGTTGTTATTCATTACTAGTTTTGTGACTAAGTGAGCTTATACATTTGATTTCCAAATATTGAAGAAGAAGCTCGTATTATTAGTTTAAAGTTTCAATCCATTATGTAATTATTCAGTTTATTGTTTCTAGTTAGGTATTTTATCAATTCAATCTCGATTCTAACCTTCTAATTCAGCCTCTATCCACACCTTAACCCTAGCCCTGTTACAACCCTAATTAAAGACCTTTTGATTTGTGCATCATCTCATATTACAGTGGTGAAGATTTGATTTTCAGGCAAGCCTATGGGATTAACTTTTCATGCTCGACTTTTGAGCGCTTTTTCCTGAACCTTAAACACTTTAAGTGATTTGAGTGAATCTCTAGTGAGTATGTCAATCCTTGTCGGTTTTGAATTAAAGGTAATTATTTAGATAAGGGGAGACGCTTATATTTTCGAGCTACAAATCTATGACTTAGATTGTTTGAATCCTTAGGACTCTTTGAATTGAATTATCCATGTATAAATTATCTATGAATTATGATGGAACATTGTTGATAGGAATTATGAATTATAGAAAGTTCGTTTTAATTGTAAGTTGAGAATTTTTCTTGAGGACAAGCAAAAGCTTAAGTGTGGGGGTATTTGATAAACCGAAATAGTAACATATTTTAATCCCACATTTAGCATACTTTTGGATGATTTATCCCTTGATTTATGTAAAAAGGTGCTCTTAATCCTTTCTTTTCATGTCTTATACTCAGGAAAGCACCCAAGAATAAAAAGAACGAGAAACGGGCTCAAAACGGACCAAAATGGGCCAAAGAAAAAATCCACACGGCCTAAAGTCGATCTACACGGCCATGCCTCACTAACAGAGTCCAACACGGCCTGGCCACGATTCACACGGGCATGTGCCATGGCCGTGCCCCTGCCGTGGAGGAGAGTAATTTCACTCGGAAAAGGATACTTAGGGGCAAAGAAACCTATTTCAAAAGCCTATATAAAGACCCTAAGTATAACCTAGAAGAGGGCGGTTAGCTAGGCCAAGGAGCCGAGCCAAAAAGGTAAGATTTGTAGGAAACTCTCAAGGGATATCCAGTTGATCCATCTCCAGAAGTCGGAATTCTACTCAAGACGGAGGATATCTCCATCAATTTCTTCAGGGAGTTTTAGGGATTTCTTATGTTTTGTTTTATCTTTTCTTCTTAGATGTTTTTCTTTATTATTATGAACTAAACCCTTCAGATACCTGAAGGGGGATGAAACCTAGATGAATCTTGTTATTGTTTTCTGAACTATATGATAAATACTTGATTTGTTCTTAATTATGTGTGCTTAATTCTTGTGTTGATATTTCACGGATATTAATTCAAGTTGAATGTGCTTAGGTGGTGGAGCAAAAGTCCCTGCTTAAGAGTAGATCTAGCATAATTAAGCGGAGTTGATCGTGCGCCTAGAGATAGGGTGACGAGATTTTGCCGGATTAGGGTGAAACCTAATATGGGAGTCCATAGATAAATTTACTACTATTCTAGGGGTTTTAATTAGAAAGAGATTTCAATTAATCAACCTAGGGTTAGACGTTATTCGCCTCGAGAGAGGGTTTAATATAAATTAGGGAGTCCTATAGATCAAGTCAAGTGAATAAATCGTCTGGTTCAGTGTTAGATAACAAGTGAAGTCTAGGTGGATTCTTCCTAAGGGTATCGTCTTAATCAACTAAGTTTTTCCCAAGTATTTCCCCAATTCATTCTTTTTGTCTTTGCGTCTTTAGCTTAGTAATTAGTTAATTTAGATTAATAAACAACTTCACTTAATTTAGGCTAAATAATAGAAAGAAAGTTAGTATTAGTACTTTTAGTTCCTTTGGGTTCGACAATCCAGTCTTGCCTAAGCTATACTACTGTTCGATAGGGGCACTTGCCTCAATCGTTGTTATAGTTAGTTCCAGGATCGATCATTATAAATTTAAAACTTTGAAATACAATGATCATTAAACAAGTGAAGTTGTTATTATAGATCAAGAAACACGAAGCCCGGACCGAAACTGAGGCAAGAACAAGGTTGTGGACTAAACCGAATATCTACTCACATTTTAAGTACCAAGGTAAGTTTGTGTGAAATTAAAGCTACATAATGTTTTTATATTTTAAATTGCTTGATATTATGAAAAATGAATATCATTTCTATGAAAATCGACTAATGATGCCTCGATGAGAATATGATGAGAATATGTTAAGTTGAAGTCCTGGTTGAACATTTTGGAATAACAAGGATATTTATGTCACAACATGAGATAAGGAAGGTCCCGTATAAAACCATGTCTGGGACATGGCATCGGCACAGAATGTAGGTCCCGTGTAAGACCATGTCTGGGACATGACATCGGCACCGAATGTAGGTCCCGTATAAGACCATGTCTGGGACATGGCATCGGCACCGAATAAGGAAAGGTTTTGTATAAGACCATGTCTGGGACATGGCCTCGACACCAAAGGAAGATCTCGTGTAAGACCATGTCTCGGACATGGCATCGACATCTATATACGATCTCGTATAAGACCATATCTGGGATATGGCATCGACATCGAGATATGAGATCCCGTGTAATATCTGGGATATGGCATCGGCATCAAGAGGTGATCCCATGTAAGACCATATCTGGGATATGGCATTGGCATCGTGATACATGTATGATGAGATTGAGTATCTTTTGATATTCCGAGTAGTTCAACGGGTAAAGAGATAAGTTTATGTAAGGATGACGAATAGATAAGTCTATGTTTAAAGAGTATAAAAGTGATAAAGTTATGTGATGAAGTGATACAGGTACCCATGAGTAATTTATGAGAAATGCATGCAATATGTGATATGTAATTTGGTAAGAGTATACATGAGTAAGTTATGTTGATGTATTTGAGAATTTGTGTATCATTCAATGAGATAAATGGATGCTATTATAAGTCTTAAGCTTGTTATTTATTTCATGCAAACTTACTAAGCTATATGCTTACCCCTTTCTTTTCCCTTTTCTATGTAGTATCGCCAAGCTAGCTCGGGGATCGTAGGACGTCGGAGTTCGGATCACACTATCAACTATTCGTTTGGTATAGTAAAGTTGATTTATTTTCGGTATGGCATGTATAGGAACTTGGTCATTTTGTTATGTCATATTTGTTAGCCAAAGTGTTGGCTATATTTGCCACTTATTCATTTTGTAAATGGCCATTGGGAATTGACCAATACTTATTAAGTTTTATATATATATCCAATGATGATGATATTCATGAAGCACAAGTTTATGCTATTGATTGAGTAAAATGTGAAGTGTATGCATGATGAATTAGTGATTCTTGTAACAACCCAAACCCGGCCCAAACATTACGACCGAATTTGATTTGTTACGGAGAAAAACTTTTTGAACGCCATCTTAAAACCAATTTAAGTTTTGTTGAAAACTTCTCGTTTTTGGTTATCTTGCCGAAACTATACTTAGATTTAATTTGGAAATTTAATTGAGTCTGGTTATTATACAAATTTCGAATGTGCCCGATGGCACGATAAAACATTTTCGTGTTAATTCAAGAAAACATGTGATTTTAATTTAATTTTAATAATATAGTTTAAATAAAGTGTCCAACATACGAGAAATAACAAAAATAAAGTTTATGGAGGCCTTATTACAACCAAATAAAAATAACCCAACAATAAAATAAAATAGCTAAGTCTAAAGTTCAATATATTTAAGTCCACTGCATGGCCACCTCGAGTCCAACCGGCTCCTCAACCGCCATCTACGAGTCACTGAAAAATGTTAAAGGAGAAGGTGAGTCACCAAGACTCGATATGTAACCCTTCCCCGTTAAAAAAAACATTTCCATACACAACATATAACGATTAATATGCGAGATATTATGTGCCCCAACCTAGCCAACCAAACGCCTTTATCTACCCCATGTGGTACCAAACCACTTTGGTGACCGTAGTCACAATGTGTTACCAAAACACTGGTGGTGCCAAACCACTTTGGACACATATAGTCACGATGTGTTACCAAAACACCGGTGTCCGTGGACACGAATCAATTGATGGGGCCAACCCATCGTGTGATACCAAATCAGCGCGACGATCCCATATCTCAAGTGGGGCCAACCCACGGTGGTGTTAACCACGGGGGCGAGTCGCTATGAGGTACCAAACCTCTGGAGGTACCAAACCTCGGTGACATATAGTCACGATGTGTTACCAAAACACCGGTGCTCGTCAAAGACGAAATATCACTTTGCCCTCCTCTCATATAACCCACATGTAGATAAACAATTATCAACGGTCTCATGCATTTATCACATGTATCGATAAGCCATGCTTCCCAAAAGCATTAAAATAATCTCATATTAACAGAGACTTACCGGGATCCTCACTTGTACCGTTAAGGTACCAATCCGCATCTACATCAAGCAGATTTACATACAAAAGATATTTAACACAAACACTAATCGCTATAAGTGTGTATGTACACACTGTCACCCTTGGATGCTTTAAATCCGAAAAAGAAGGGTCGACCACCCTAGATCTACTGATCCCTATATTCGGCCAAATACCCAGGTTAGTACTATGGCCTAATCGGCCAACCAATTAATTTGAGAGGGTTCCTTGTGAACCCGAATCCTTACCTTCACACTTTTGGATACTAATCGCAATACTTGATTCCGAATCGCTCGTCAATCACCATTGATTAGTAAGTAAAACTAATAGCCTTCGCTTTTAATCGAATTGTTATAATAAAGAAATTGATCTTACCACCACTTACAGAAATCGAATGCTAGAGATCGGGGCACTGAGAGTCGATTGCTTTCCTTCCTGAGCACCTAGAAGAATCATTCACTACTCGATTAGAAGCCTTATAACCATTGCCGAAATCGGCACCTCCTTGTAAAAGAAATCGATGCCAGAAAAAGAAGGAAAAGGGGAGATAGATATTCGGCCATTACTTACCTTGATCCAAATCGATTAACAAAGGAGATGCGAGGAATATACTATGCTCAATATTCGCCAACAGAGAGTTTAATAAGAGGAAAAGAAATCAGCACTTCCAAGGAGTGTATTCGCCAAGGGAGAAAGAAAATAATGGGAAAGAAAGGTGCTAGAAATTTTGGCTTGAAGGGGTTTGAGAGAACAAAGAAAATAAAAGAGCACAAAGGGAGAGGGGTTAGGGATTTTCGGCAACTAGCAAGAATGGAAAAAAAAACAAAACAAGGTCGTAGGGTGAGGTTTTTGTAAGCATTCGGCCCCCCCTCCTTAAGCTTGCCGTCCACCCTTGGCAACAAGGAGTTCAAACTCCTAGCCAACTCCTAGTTTTTCTCTTGGCCATTCATTTGATTTAATTCAAACAATTTGAATTAATAAATAATAATCTCCTAATAATCCATATAATAACCTCATTTATCTCCCATTATCCTTGAAATTAAACAAATAAAAATCTAATTTTAAATGCTCATATTATCTCTTATTAATAATAATAAAAGAGTTTAAAGGGAGGAAGACTCTCCCACTTGTGCCGTCCAAACATAGTGCAAAAAGAAGGGAATTTTGTGACTCGAACCAAGGCTCTCCCCTATCCCTTGTGGCGTCACATGCTAGCTCTTAAGTGGGCTTACTTTGCCACTTATTCTAGGCTCATCTTATGTCCAAATTATCCCCATTTATTCTTATAACCCCCACTTGTTAAGGCTCCCTACCTCAAAGCTTGAAAATAATATTTTTCCCACTACTCGAGCTTACTAAAAATCCATAATTAAGCCTTAACATTCCATAAATAATATCACAATGATTCATAATAAGAAAATAATTAAATTCCAAATAACCCCATTTTTGGGATGTTACATTCTACCCCTTAAAATAAATTTCGTCCTCGAAATTCCTTGATCAAAAGAGATGGGGGTATTCTTTGCCGCATCACCTCCTCGTGCTCCCACGTAGCTTCTTCCACTCCGTGGTTCCGCCATAGCACTTTCACTAAAGGCACTGCCTTCCTACGTAGAACCTTCACATCTCGGTCTACAATCTGAACCGGTTCTTCTTCAAAAGATAAATTCGAGTTCACCTCAATCTCTGCTACTGGCACAACGTGCGAAGGATCTCGACCGACATCTTGTCTCAACATCGACACATGAAAGACATCATGGATCTGATTCAGTTCTGCCGGCAGCTCTAGCTGATAAGCTACCGGTCCTACTCGCTTTACAACTGTATATGGCCCGATGAACCTTGGGCTCAGCTTCCCTTTTCGTCCAAATCTCAACACCTTTTTCCAAGGCGATACTTTCAGAAAGACTTTGTCTCCCACAGCATACTCCATTTCCTTGCGTTTGAGATCGGCATAAGACTTCTGCCTATCTGATGCTTCTTTGAGACGAGACCGAATCACCTTGACTTTGTCTTGATCCTCGTTACCAATTCTGGACCCAGAACTTGTCGTTCCCCCAACTCCGTCCAACATGTAGGAGTACGGCACTTTCGTCCATATAGGGCCTCGTATGGAGCCATCTGAATACTCGCTTGATAACTATTGTTATATGCGAATTCCGCTAATGGTAGGTACTCTTCCCAACTACCACTAAAATCCAAGACACAACCTCTTAACATGTCTTCTAAAATCTGTATCACCCTTTCCGATTGTCCGTTAGATTGTGGATGGAAAGCCGTACTGAAATCTAACCGTGTACCCAAAGCTTGATGCAACGCTTTCCAAAACCTTGACGTGAATCTGGGATCCCTATCTGAAATAATCGATACTGGCACACCATGTAACCTCACTATTTCACCCACATACAACTTCGCTAGCTTCTGGAGTGAGTAATCCATTCTCACCGGCATGAAGTGAGCTGATTTAGTCAGGTGATCCACAATTACCCAAACTGCATCCTTCTTGCTGGGCGTAAGGGGTAGCCCACTAACAAAATCCATGGTGATCCTCTCCCATTTCCATTGAGGGATCTTTATCGGTTGAAGTAGTCCCGATGGTAACTGATGTTCAGCCTTAACTTGCTGGCACGTCAGACACTTCCCTACGAACTCCGTTATCTCACGCTTCAACCTGTGCCACGAATCAAGCTTTCGCAAGTCTCCATACATTTTGCTGCCCCCAGGATGCATAGCGTATGGGCTGCTATGTGCATCTTGGAGAATTTTCTGCCTTAATTCTGTATCCCTTGGCATACAAGCTCGTCCTTGAAAACAAAGCACTCCATCACTAGACAGACTGTACCCTTCCAAGCCACCATCCTGAACTTGTACCCTCTTAGCGCTCAAGCCTTCATCCACTAACTGCTTTTCCTTAATCTCCTCAATCCATGTTGGCTTTACTTGGAGTTCCGCCAAAAGACTCCCATGATCATATAGACTCAACCGAGCGAACATTGCTCTTAAGTCCGTCACCACCTTCCGGCTCAATGCGTCAGCTACCACATTAGCCTTACCCGGATGGTACTCGATTGAACAATCGTAGTCCTTTAGTAGTTCAATCCACCGACGCTGTCTCAGATTCAGATCCTTCTGAGTCAGAAGATACCTCAAGCTTTTGTGATCCGTGTAGACTATCGACTTCTCCCCATACAGGTAATGTCTCCATATCTTGAGCAAAGACGCATCGCCGCTAACTCCAAGTCGTGCGTTGGGTAGTTAACCTCATGCGGTCTTAACTGACGGGATGCATAGGCTACTACCTTCCCATCCTGCATCAACACACATCCCAAACCAATGTGAGATGCATCACAATAGACTGTGAATAACTTTCCTGCTTCAGGCTGTACCAAAACCGGAGCTTCCGTCAAAATTTTCCTTAGCTTATCAAAGCTTCCTTGCTGCTTCTCCGTCCATACAAATGGAACACCTTTCCTTAGTAACTTGGTTAACGGCGCTGCTATTAGAGAGAATCCTTCCACGAATCTCCGATAGTACCCTGCTAAACCCAGAAAACTTCGTATTTCAGCCACCGACCTAGGTGGTTTCCACTCCAATACTGCTTCAATCTTGCGAGGGTCTACTCTAATTCCTTCCGCCGATACTACATGACCTAAGAAAGCCACTTCCTCTCACCCAAAATTCGCATTTCATCGAATTTGGCATATAATTGTTTCTCCTCAATACTTGCGTAACTATCCGTAAATGCTTGTCATGCTCCTCCTCTGTCTTTGAATAAACCAATATGTCGTCTATGAACACCACGACGAATTGGTCCAAGTCTTGTTGAAATACCCTATTCATTAAGTCCATAAATGCCGCGGTGCATTGGTCGGCCCGAATGGCATCACCAAGAACTCGAAATGCCCATACCGAGTTCGAAATGCCGTCTTGTGAACATCGGCCTCCTTCACCCTTAATTGATGATAACTCGACCTAAGGTCAATCTTTGAGAATACCGCGCACCTTTCGGTTGGTCAAACAAATCATCGATCCGAGGCAACGGGTACTTGTTTTTGATCGTTAATTTGTTTAATCGACGGTGAGTCGATGCACATCCGCATAGAACCGTCCTTCTTCCCGACAAACAACACAGTGCTCCCACGGAGATATACTTGGTCGAATAAACCCTCTATCCAAGAGCTCCCGAATTTGAGCCTTTAGCTCCACCAATTCCTTTGGTGCCATTCGGTATGGTGCTATAGACACAGTGCCGTTCGGGTAGCAAGTCTATCTCGAATTCGACTTCCCGATCTGAGGCGGACCGGAAGTTCTTCCGGGAACACATCAAGCAAATTCCCCAACCGTTCGGACCTTTTCAACTACTAACCCCTTAGCTTCCAAAGCACGATTTAAACCAAATACGCCTCACAACCCTTCTTGACCATCTTTTCACCTTGAGTGGTCACTACATTGGATAGGTAGTTCCTTCTATCTCCTATCATAACCACTTCATCACCTTCACCGTCTTAAGAACCATGCGCTTGGCGCGCAATCCAAATTCGCTTGATACTTAACCACCAGTCCATTCCAAGGATCAAATCGAACTCCCAAACGGTAGTTCCATCGGATCGACTACAAATACTACCCCTTGAAGTTCTAGGGGTACGCCTCTATAAAGTTTGTCTACTATTACAGAGTGACCTAAAGGGCTAACTACAATCATCTCCCTAGAAGCGGTTTCAGAGTTTAGGTCCATAGTTCCTACCACACTACTAGCAATGTACGAGTGCGTCGAGCCCACATCAATCAATGCAACATAAGGAAAACCAAAAATTAGAAACGTACCGGTTATGACATTCGGTGCGTCACCTTCCTCGCGACACCTCGCTGCGTAAACTAAGCCAGGCTGCCTAGCCTCTGTGTTGACTGAACCTCTGCCTTGAGTTCCACGACCTCGGTTAGGACCGTTGTTTCCTCTGCCATTACCACGACCCTCTCCGTGGTCCCGCACTTCTATTCTCGAGTGCGATTACGCCTCCGGTGATTCTTAGCTAGTTTCGAGGACAATCTCGACACGATGCTCCAAAGACCCACACTCGAAACATCCTTTATCACCGGTCCAACAACCTCCCAATGGGTCTTTCCACAATGTTTACACCGAGTCGGCCTCTCGATTAGTAGTCGTGGGCCTTGCCGCTGATTGGGCCCACTTGGCCTAGCCTTTTTCTCAACACTACCGCTTGATCCAAATGACCCAAATCCTCTCTTCCGATTATTCCTACTATAGCTTTGCCTCACGGCCTCCTTGATCCCTTCTTCGGCTACCTTAGCCTTCTCCACTAGAGACGAGAACTCACGAACCTGTTTGTGGGGCAATCAAGAACCTCAAATCATCTCGAGTCCATCCTCAAAGCGGACCACAGCGCTCATGTTCGATGAACACGATGCCTCTCGCATACCTACTCACTTTAAAAATTCCGCCTCATATTCCGACACGGACTTAGTTCCTTGCACTAACCCCGAAAAGCCTTTCTCGCACGCGGTAGTTGGTGCCCACATACTTTTTCTGATAGGTGGTTCTGAAATACTCCCAAGTCAAATCATCTGCTGTAGCCCCATCTCGAACCGTAAGCCACCACTGATACGCTTCATCCTTTAGAAGCGACACTGCCCCTTTCAGCTTTTCTTCCTCGGTCGGTCAAAGGTCATCCATGATTCTTTCATTGACTCTAGCGATGATTCCACGCCGCTGGTGCCACTCGACACACACCTCGGAATACCTCCGCTCCGTTAGATCGGAGTCGCTCGGGGACAGATTTCCGAGCTCCCACATTTCCACCAGCCCCAGCCACCATCTCCAAGACTCGCAACACAGCTTGCGATACCGCCTCACCACCGGTCTGATCCGGCTCCTCAGCTCTAAAAGTAGGAGGTGGTGGTGGCAGTGGTACCTCATTTTCAGAACCTTGTCCTGACCTGACGGGTTCAGATACCGTCATCCTACCCCTACCACGTCCACGGCGTCCACGTCCTCTAGAACTCATTCTATCTACTGCGCTTTTAATCTGATTAAGAAAAATTTTATGCGTTAGTATTTGTTTCACTTTATTACTCGCGAAGAAATTTTATGGATAAGGTTTAATCAGAGATTCTTTCGAGCAAACAATGTTTCAGTCTTCTTTCCTAGTTCACACAAAGAAGTTCATGCATCCATTCCTTAATACTTTCCATACCTATTCGCTCATCGGACATTTCTGCCCATTTCTAACCCAGGGGTATTTTCGTCTTTTTCCTACAGGGGTATTTTCGTAATTTTCTAGAACCAAAATATTTTGGTTGATGATTTTCAAAGCAAGGTTTTGAATGTCTGTAAAATCATTGAAATTTTTGGGCAAAACCATTGAATTGATATTTTATGGGTCGTGGCATTTTGGTAATTTTACTCCTAAGGGTATTTCGTAATTTTTCACAAGTCAAGTTTTTCGAGAAAAAAAACGTTGTAAAAGTAATGTTCTAGGATTTGAGAAAGTTATTGCACAAGTTTTAAAAACATTAGGGTTTGTTGTTTCATTCTATTTCAAAAACAAGGCTAATTCCCTTTTAGGGTTTTAATCATTGTGTTTAGCCTATGACCGAGCCCTCCCGGTCGGGGGTGACCCAAAGCTACGCACCAGTGCAGATTCGAGTGAAGAGGAGGTGGGTCACGCGGACCGCTTAAATACCAAGCTCTCACCGAACCTTTCTAGACATATGCACAGAGGTTGCCACACCACCGAGCCCTCCGAGTTAGGGTGAACTGGCTACGCACTGCAGGGATACCTGCGAAGAGGAGGTGAGTCACGAGGATCGCTTAAATACCGTGCTCTTCCGATCCAATCCTAGACATGCGTCAGGGGTTACCACACCCTAGCTCATTGACTAAGTCATAGGTTGGTTTAGTTCCTTAAGTCTTATGCTTCGTTTGTGTTTGAGTAATCTAACCTTAGGGTTCAAGTCCTATAAGTCTATCTACGTTCCATGCTTCCTACCCTTCTACGAATATAATTCACAAAGAGGTTTAGATATACTTACCGGCGATTGGTGCCGAGACTCGGGCCATGCTTTGTTCAAAAACCAAAAATCATTCCATAAGGCCTACCAAAAACATTTTTGGGCCTTGGGCCCCCACAAAAAGAGCTTTGAACTGGGCTCGATACCAATTTTGTAACAACCCAAACCCGCCCAAACATTACGACCAAATTTGATTTGTTACGGAGAAAAACTTTTGAACGCCATCTTAAAACCAATTTAAGTTTTTTGAAAACTTCTCGTTTTTGGTTATCTTGCGAAACTATACTTAGATTTAATTTGGAAATTTAATTGAGTCCGGTTATTATACAAATTTCGAATGTGCCCGATGGCACGATAAAACATTTTCGTGTTAATTCAAGAAAACATGTGATTTTAATTTAATTTTAATAATATAGTTTAAATAAAGTGTCCAACATACGAGAAATAACAAAAATAAAGTTTATGGAGGCCTTATTACAACCAAATAAAAATAACCCAACAATAAAATAAAATAGCTAAGTCTAAAGTTCAATATATTTAAGTCCACTGCATGGCCACCTCGAGTCCAACCGGCTCCTCAACCGCCATCTACGAGTCACCTGAAAAATGTTAAAGGAGAAGGTGAGTCACCAAGACTCAGTATGTAACCCTTCCCCCGTTTAAAAAAAAAACATTTCCATACACAACATATAACAGTTAATATGCAGAATATTATGTGCCCCAACCTAGCCAACCAAACGCCTTTATCTACCCCATGTGGTACCAAACCACTGGTGACCGTAGTCACAATGTGTTACCAAAACACTGGGTGTTGCAAAACCACTGTGACATATAGTCACGATGTGTTACCAAAACACCGGTGTCCGTGGACACGAATCAATTGATGGGGCCAACCCATCGTGGTGATACCAAATCACCGCGATTTATCCCATATCTCAAGTGGGGCCAACCCACGGTGGTGTTAACCACGGGACGAGTCGCTATGAGGTACCAAACCTCTGAGGTACCAAACCTCTGGTGACATATAGTCACAAAGTGTGTTACCAAAACACTGGTGCTCGTCGACCGAAATATCACCGCCTCTCCTCTCTCATATAACCTACATGTGAGATAAACAATTTATCAACGGTCTCATGCATTTATCACATGTATCGATAAGCCATGCTTCCCAAAAGCATTAAAATAATCTCATATTAACAGAGACTTACCGGGATCCTCACTTGTACCGTTAAGGTACCAATCCGCATCTACATCAAGCAGATTTACATACAAAAGATATTTAACACAAACACTAACTACTATAAGTGTGTATGTACACACCTGTCACCCTTGGATGCTTTAAATCCGAAAAAGAAGGGTCGACCACCCTAGATCTACTGATCCCTATATTCGGCCAAATACCCAGGTTAGTACTATGGCCTAATCGGCCAACCAATTAATTTGAGAGGGTTCCTTGTGAACCCGAATCCTTACCTTCACACTTTTGGATACTAATCGCAATACTTGATTCCCGAATCTGCTCGTCAATCACCATTGATTAGTAAGTAAAACTAATAGCCTTCGGCTTTTAATCGAATTGTTATAATAAAGAAATTGATCTTACCACCACTTACCAAATCGAATGCTAGAGATCGTGGGCTCGAGTCGATCGCTTTCCTTCCCTGAGCACCTAGAAGAATCGTTCACTACTCGATTAGAAGCCTTATAACCATTGCCGAAATCGGCACCTCCCCTTGTAAAAGAAATCGACAGAAAAAGAAGGAAAAGGGGAGATAGATATTCGGCCATTACTTACCTTGATCCAAATCGATTAACAAAGGAGATGCAGGAAGATACTATGCTCAATATTCGGCCAACAGAGAGTTTAATAAGAGGAAAAGAAATCAGCACTTCCAAGGGAGTGTATTCGGCCAAGGGGAGAAAGAAAATAATGGGAAAGAAAGGTGCTAGAAATTTCGGCTTGAAGGGGTTTGAGAGAACAAAGAAAATAAAAGAGCACAAAGGGGAGGGGTTAGGGATTTTCGGCAACTAGCAAGAATGGAAAAAAACAAAACAAGGTGGTAGGGTGAGGTTTTTTTGTAAGCATTCTCGCCCCCTCCTTAAGCTTGCCGTCCACCCTTGGCAACAAGGAGTTCAAACTCCTAGCCAACTCCTAGTTTTTCTCTTGGCCATTCATTTGATTTAATTCAAACAATTTGAATTAATAAATAATAATCTTCTAATAATCCATATAATAACCTCATTTATCTCCCATTATCCTTGAAATTAAACAAATAAAAATCTAATTTTAAATGCTCATATTATCTCTTATTAATAATAATAAAAGAGTTTAAAGGGAGGAAGACTCTCCCACTTGTGCCGTCCAAACATAGTGCAAAAAGAAGGGAATTTTGTGACTCGAACCAAGGCTCTCCCCTATCCCTTGTGGCGTCACATGCTAGCTCTTAAGTGGGCTTACTTTGCCACTTATTCTAGGCTCATCTTATGTCCAAATTATCCCCATTTATTCTTATAACCCCCACTTGTTAAGGCTCCCTACCTCAAAGCTTGAAAATAATATTTTTCCCACTACTCGAGCTTACTAAAAATCCATAATTAAGCCTTAACATTCCATAAATAATATCACAGCAGTTCATAATAAGAAAATAATTAAATTCCAAATAACCCCATTTTTGGGATGTTACAATTCTTCGTAGTGTATTTTTGCTATGTTATGTGTTGCTTGTGGTGGTATAAGTGTGTTCATTTTTCAGGGTGGCAATAGGCTTGGTAAATAGCCTTCTAATGGTCCACACGGGTAGACACACGGGCGTGTGTCTAGGCCGTGTGTGACATACGGTCAGTCTCATGGGTGTGTTGATAGGTCGTGTGTAACACCCCAAACTCGACCCAGAAGTTAGGCTCGAATCTGGCGTGTCACATTGAAGTGTTTTTCGAAAACCATGTTTTCATTGAAAACCCACCTTAATATTTAAAAAAAAACTAAAGTCTCAGTTTGTGTTTGTTCAATTTCAAAACGTGGTTCATTTAAAAGTTAATCACTTTTAAAAACGTTATTAACTTCATTAAAAATCTCTTTTACTTGCGGAAGCTAATTTAAGGTAAATAAGTTTAAAACATATGTTTTTTAAAAACAGTAATTGGGTTGAAAACTAGTCTACGTCTAACAGGTATAAAACGTAACAAAATCCCAAATTCAGAATTTAATCCAGAGAGGCCTTACTACAGAAATTAAAACCCAAAACGAAATTTAAAACATATATAAAGTCCAAAGCATAACAGCTGCAGTCGTGTGGTCACCTCCGAGTCCCTCGCAGCACTGATCCTCCTAACATTGGGGATTACCTGCACAGTTAAAAACGGGGTGAGTTTACGAAAACTTAGTGTGTAATCCCCTTACTAGAGTAACACTCGATATCTGTAAAAGTAAATCAAATTGGTCTAGGCCAAAGCCCTTTAACAAGATATAAGTATAGTCTAGTTCAGAACATACGTGGGCCAAAACCCACTACAATATCATTTGGGTCACAGCCCATAACAGAATCAATTGGGCCTAGCCCAAACCAATAACAGAACAAGTGGCCTAAGCCCAGTATAGTGACAGATCTCATAAACAGATATGCAACAGTATGAGGAAGTATCCCACCCCGATCCAGCCAACACACCACCCGTACTAACCCTACACTTACGTGGGGATAAAATCAACCCACCCAGCCAACATACCAAGCTTAGCACCGGTTGCGGCACTAAGTTAACAGAACGGCTCGGTGCCGTGGACAGAACAGCTAAAAGCCATAAATAGAATGGTTATAAACCATAATCAGGATGGCACAGAGCCATAATTAGGATGGCACAAAGCTATTGGTAACTGTAATAAGTTTGGCACATAGCCATCAGCGACGGTAATATAATTGGCACACAGCCACGGTAATTATGTTCAAAACAGAGTCATCAGTATATATGTTAGGCACATAGCCACGGGTAATTACGATTGGCACAAAGCCATAATTAAGATGGCACAGAGCCATATTTAGTTTGGCAAAGAGCCTTAATCAGATTACGCGGCTTTAAGTCGTCCGTCGGTCCACAGTCGTCTCATGCGACCCGTGCGACCCTATCAGAACTTCCTCTGTATCAATGTCCTAACCCCATGCAATATGTCGTGTATGTCATGCTCAATCATTACACGTGTATGCAAAATGGCCATGCTCAGTAACAATCATTTAAACATATATTAAAAGCATATTAGTCATACAACCATCGTCAAGTCAGTTAAAGCATAGTCATACAATCCCAGTCAAATCAGTCAAGTCATAGCACAAGCCAGTCATTTACCCACAAAGGCAAAATAGTCATTTTACCCTATAAGGGTATTTCGGTAATCCTACCCTTCAGGGGTATTTTGGTAATTTCACAAATCGAGGGTATTTCGATAATTTCACAAATTAAGGGTATTTTAGTAATTTTACAAATCGAGGGTATTTTAGTAATTTTACAAATCGGGGGTATTTTGGTAATTTCACAAATCAAGGGTATTTCGGTAATTTCACAAATCGGGGGTATTTCAGTAATTTTACAATCCGAGGGTATTTCGGTAATTTTACAATTCAAGGATTAACGACCCAACAGAAGGTCCACCGTCGCCTCGAGCAACTTAAGTAACCCAAACAGACACAACGGTGTAAATGGGCTTAAGACCCATTACTCGGCCTAAGTGGGCCCACACGCTCGGATGGCCCATTCAGCCCAAAAATTAGATACGGCTATGTGTACATCATAACCCGGTTCACTAATAGTCACTTACCGCAAATTTCTTCCGTGTGGGGCCCACGTTCCCATTGGGCCCACACGGCCCATTTTGGCCCAGCGAGGCCAAGAACTACCTAAGTCATGTGCGCGACATGACAAGTCTATCGAATTCTCACTTAACAGCGAAATTTACCCACGCGGGCCCACTCAACCCAAATCGACCCATTAGGCCTATTAACGGCCAAGTCCACGAGATCACTCATGGAGGCCTTTGTCAACGTGTCGACTCCCCCACACGAGTGTTCGTGCGCCCGTGTAGTAGCCGTTGTCGTATCGTCGGCTTTCCGACATTTCGACATTTTCCGTTCTACAACGCGAATAGTGTGTGTACACACCTTGATGGAGAGAAACGCAGTAGCCCATGAGCGTAGAACCTTGACTGAATCGGCTTATACTTCCCAAGCCGTTTGATTATAAATCGATATCACCTCCTTGTGGTTTATCTGTACCATAACATTATCTATTAAGCATCAATATCAATAACAAAGGTTAAAAAATTACTATCCTAAGGAAAACACACGGCTAACAAGAGAACTAGACATTCGGCCAGTAATTGAAAGCATATAACCACTTACCCCTAACAATCGGCCAACTCGATAAATTGAACTCAATCAACCCACAAGAGAAGAACAAATTTGGCACTTCAGAGGCTGGAGAAATGATTCGTTAGAATGCTTGTAGGTTGAAATGCTTGATCGATAGAGAAGGGAAAAAGAATGAAGGCAGAGAAAGAGAGGTTGAATTCGGCTCACATTAAGAAGAATAGGAAACAGGGAGAAGAGAATAAAGAAAACTGAAACGGGAAAAACACAAAAAGGTCTATGGCAATCTTTGGCACTATAGATAGAAGAGAGAAAATAAAACAAATCGGCATAAAAGAAAGCAATTGCCGAAAATGCACCAAAATGCACTCCCTAGCCGAATTTGCATAAACAAAACTCCCTCCCCAATCGGCTCCAACTTCTCCCATTTCAAAATCCTTCAAAAACTCCATCAATCCCTCCACCGAATTTTCTCCTTGACTTACTCCAACTCCCCATTCAAATTCAATTCAAATTCTTATGACCAATTCAACCACAAAGTTCTAGTCCAATTCAAACACCTTCTCAGCTCAAGCAACAAAATAAACATACAATTGCGCACGCCAAGCCTCGAACCTCAGACTCCTTGCCACACATGTAGCGCCACCTTGCCACTAGATCCCTTCTCTCTTTTTGTCATAAAACAAACACTAATTATTATAAGTCCTATAAGCTAACATCCGAGTTCACTTAAGAGCCCAAATTAAAATTTTGCAAACACCTGCATCAGAACCCAGTGCTTCTCAAGCGATCCCAAATATGCCCAAATACTTAGCCACTAAAGCTACACTTAATTTATGATATTTTCTCGCACACATAAACTTTTATGAGCAGTCTCCTAGCGGCTCCCACGCACAAGGCCCAATCCTACTAGGCCCAAATTCAGGGCGTTACACCGTGTGTCCCCTGCATCAAATTTACAAAAATTCAATTCGTCACACGGGCCAGCACACAGGCGTGTGGCTAGGCCGTGTGCCCTTAAAAGTTTGCTGACGTCATAAATAGAATACCAAGTTTTTCACACATGGGTGAGGACACGGGCGTGTCTAGGCCGTGTGAGGGACACGGGCCATAAACACGAGCGTGTGTCCGGCCTTGTGAAAACCCCTGTAGGTTTGAAGTGAAAAATAAAATCCACACGGGTTAGGAACATGGGCGTGTGTGACCACACGGTCTGTCTACACGGACGTGTGGCCCTGTTTTAAGCAAAAAATTTCTAAGTATGCAAAAGTTTCCGATTTAGTCCTGAACCATTCTGTATGTATGTTTAGGGTCTCGTAGACCCATAATAGAGATGTTATGATTATGATTGAGAAAGTTTTAAGTTGAACGAAGTTTTATGGCCCGATGTTGTATGTTCAAGCAAGTTAAGTTTGGTAATGCCTCGTATCCGGTTCCGGTGTTGAACACAGGTAAGGGGTGTTACAAGCTCTATTTCTATGCACTCGGGTGGAACGAAAATGTATTGCGATTTACGGGAATTGTATTGGTGGCCCCGAATGAAAACAGAGATAGTCAAGTTCATTGCTAAATGTTTGACTTGTCAGTTAGTGAAACATCAGGTTTCCATCGAACTTCTTCAGCCCATCTCGATTCTTGAATGGAAATGGAAGCGTATAACGATAGATTTTGTAATAGGTTTACCGTTGTCTCCGAGGGAAAGAAATATTGTTTGAGTGATAGTTGATCGATTTACAAAATTAGCCTATTTTATTGCAGTTAGAATCGATTTGTCACTTCTGAAGCTAGCTGAGGTATACATTCGAGAAATTTTTAGATTGCACAGCGTACCTATGTCTACTATCTCTGATCGAGATCCCCAGTTTACTTTGAGATTCTGGAAATAGTTTCACAAATCTTTAAGTACGAGATTAAACTTCAGCATTGCCTTTCACCCGCAAACGAATAGACAATCGGAGCATGTTATTCAGATTTTGGAAGATATGCTTCGAGCATGCATAATTGATTTTGAATTGGGCTGGGAATGTTATTTACCTTTGGTTGAATTTGTGTACAATAACAGCTTCCAGTCAAGCAATCAAATGGCACTGTATAAAGCATTATATGATCATAGGTCTCGAACACCTGTTTGCTGGTCGGATTTGTGTGAAAGAAAAGTTGTTGGGCCAAAATTGATTCAAGAAACAGAAGATATAGCTAAGATGATCCAAGATAGATTGAAAAAAGCTTTTAATAGAAAGAAATCGTACGTGGACCTGAAACATCAATATATTAAGTTGTGGGTGATAATGTGTTTTTAAAGAATTCACTGTGGAAGAAAGTTCTACGATTTGGTCGAAAGGGAAAGTTGAACGCTTGATTTATCAGACCGTATGAAATCACTGTCAAGGTTGGACCAATTTTGTATTGGTTGGCATTACAGGCAGAGTTACAGAAAATACACGATGTTTTTCACGTGTCGATGCTCATGAGATAGTAATTGGATCCGTCTCACATTATCTCGGTGAAAGAAATCGAAATTCAACCAGACTTGTCATATGAGGAAGAACCGATCAAAATTTTAGCTTGCGGGGTGAAAGAATTACGAAATAAATATGTTTCACTTGTGAGAGTTTTGTGGCGTAGCCATAGTGTCGAGGAAGCAAATTAGGAATTGGAACAGACGATGAGATCCCAATATTCCCACCTCTTTTAAGGTAAATTTTGGGGACGAAATTTATTAAAGGGGTGAATTGTAACGACTCGAAAGTCAGTAGTGTTGGAAATTGTGGTTTTGGAACCCTGATGATATAAATCAGAACTGTAAATATTTTTATTAAATAGTTATGGAGTTATATTAAAAGTGAATTGAATTTCGGTTAGGTAATTTTATCGAATTAGTGTTTAATTACGATACAGGGACTAAATCATAAAATCATTAAAAGTTCAATTCTTAAGGAATCTATAATTAGAATTTAGTGTGAGGGCCTTATATAACAATTATACTACTTAAGTGAGGTTAACGGACGATTGAAATAAGAATTGGATGTATTTAAGGTTAAACTTGTAATTTGATAATTATGTTATAAAACATTATCATAAAATTTTATCATAAGAAACAATACATTAGTGGATTGAAAGAGAAAGTTTATTTTCATCTTTCATCAAATCGAATTGAGCTAGGTAGAGAAGAGAAAAACGTCGGCCTAGGGTTCTTTAAGCTTCAAGCTTCAATTGGTTAGTCAATTTAGTCCATTTTCTTGTAATTTTTATATTTTTGGAAACTCGAGAACTCAAGCTAGCTAACCCATATTGTATTTTTTGGTACTGTTAAAATTTGAGGATGTTACCATTGTTAAATAGTTGAAGTTTTAGGGACCAATTTGATAGATTTTAAGCTTAGTACTGAAAAAGGACTAAATTGTAAAGTCAATTGATGATTTTGTGCAATATGGACTAAATTGCACAAATTTCGAAATTTGTGGTAGAAATGAGAATTAGGAAGTTAAATTAGGCCTAGAGTGAAATCTATAAAAAAAAAATTGGAGGTTAAATTTGAAAATTATGTTAGTCCCTGTTTTATGGGCTAAATTGAATAAAATGTAAAAGTTACATAACTTAGTAATTGAATCTGAAAATGGTTGTGTATTGATAATTTTATATGATTTCTTTAATTCCTAGCTAACGTCAACCCGAATTTCTCGAAAAAGAATGGAAAAAAACAAAGTCGTCGACAAATAGCTCGGAGTTTACGGTTTGTGTTTCTATAGATCGAACTATTTGTAAATTGCTGCATTATGAACTATGTGTGCATGGTAAGAATATAAGGTGAGTCAATTTGTGATAAGGAAATGTATTTGGATTGATTTGAAATGACTGATGTTCTTGAGGACTAAATTGAATATATGTGAAAATTTGTGTATTCTATATAAATATGAAATTGAATACATGTTGAGATAATTGATTTTTTCATATGTTTGAATAAGTGAATTTAAGATAAGAATTGATGTAAATTGAGATATTGAATGATAATGAATTGAGTAATGATTACCCTATTAACTTTTTGGGCAAAGTGAGATATGGTTGACATGTCATAGGATAAGAAGAGTTCAGGTTTACTTCGACTACGATTCGATAAGGCACTGTGTGCCAATTTGCTTTTGTTATACCGATGAGTGTTAGAGTATGCCCAAAGACCAATCATGAGATGATTGTAATCACATATTTATTCTACATTGTTTATTAATAAAAAGACATTGCCATTGTTATTTTAGTTTCACTTTCTGTATGTATAAAATAAACTGATTTATAATAATGTCCCGTGAGTAATATGATTATTCTTAAAAGGTCCTTAGTCAAGTATCATTGTGCGCTTTGACAACAATAATGCATCAAGACTAATATGTAGTTGATTGGTGACAAAGTGTTGTCATTGACATAGGGATGTCAAAATCAATACATGAGTATATGTTAGAGAACGACATATTGGACTGACCCGCTATGAGTATGTTTCTTGGATTATTATATAATAGTAACAACATTACTCATAGTGATAACTATGTATATGATCCTTAGATTTGAGATCATCATTGTCCCAACATAGTGAGCCGTATATTTTGATATAGTCAAATGTCTATTGTAATAGGTTGTACTATAAAGACTGATGTTAGGTATGCCATAATATATGTAGTGGGGTATGATTAATCAAGATAAGATTTGTCCCTCCTACATAATGGGAACAAAATCTTAGGTCACTTGATGGAGTGAGACTAGAAATGCATGACCATGCTCAAATAAGTTAATATGAGATATTACACTTATTTGTTTATTGTAGTTTACTTCGGGTATCAAGAAACATGAGATTGGACTTTGCAAGTGTGACTATTCCATGACTTGTGTCCAATCGAGATATAAAGGACAAAAGGATATAATACATGAACATTTATCACAGAAAGGTTATGTCAAACCACGACTTCTTGTAACTTGGGTAGCGATGATGCATTGCTAGATGCAACTCATTGTTTGTAATGTTTGAAGTGTTGTAGTATTACTACCAATGTTACGAGAGCCTACAGGGTCACACCCTATGGTTGA
Organism: Gossypium sturtianum; assembly: GCA_025698515.1. Lineage (NCBI taxonomy): Eukaryota > Viridiplantae > Streptophyta > Magnoliopsida > Malvales > Malvaceae > Gossypium > Gossypium sturtianum. Next base: position 18,517,940 of record CM046943.1, read on the forward strand.
AACGAACAGAATCTAAACACAGTTGGTATTAAATTTAACTGTCAAGAGAATTATATTAATTATTGAATTAATTTAATTTGATAGTTTAATAATAAACACAATATATGTACAAATTCATTGTACAAGAATAGAGAACATAATTAAAATAAATGTATGAATTTGATTCATATAAAATATTAATTATGTATTGTTTACCGAAATTATTAAAATAAAGTGTTATAATAATTTCGGTCAAACATAAAATATATGGAAATTAATATCTTTTTGAAAACGATATTACATGATGATATTTTCCATATATTTTTTGGCACCAAGAAGGGGTGATTCCGGTTTTAATATAGATATTAAAATAAAAGGGAATCATAAAAACCTTAAGGTGAGAGAGTGTTACCAATATTAACCACGAAAAGGAAAAGAAACCTAGGTCTAGCAGTCGCATTTTTTTTTATGGAAAAAACTCTCTGAAACATTTTTCCTTGTAGTTCTACAAAATATTTATCAATCTTTGGATTTGAAAAATTAGAAGGGTTCAAAACCATTGAAGGTTATGGTTCATTAGTTCTTCTAACATTTCGTGGAGGCATTTTGCATATTGTTTAAATTCAAAAACTAATGAACTAGCAAGCAAAGTTTCCAATGGAACAGTAAAAAGTAGGAATTCCTCGTAATATTTGTTTGTGGTTGCTCCTTTAGTGCTTTGTTTCCCACCGATTGTGGCAATCCTACATTTAACTAATAAAAAAGAAGAGTTGTAAATTTAGGGTTTTAATATAGAAAGGGTTTTGGATTTGAGAGAGTTTTGAGGTGTTTAGAATGTTAAGAATAAGTTAGAGTGTGAGTTTAGGGTATTTTTAGGTTTTAAAATAATGATTTTAAGGTTAAAAACTAGGTATAATGAGGATATATTCGTCGGGTTTTGCAAATGGATTGGGTCAACCCTGCAGAAAGTTGCAGCGATGTCACGACACAGAGGTTCTGTGTCTCGACATCCCTGATAGGTTTTTGTTGTCGCGACGTCGAGGTTAGATGTCGTGACACACTCTGGAATTTTAGATTTCTAGGTAAACTGGCTTTGGCGTTGTGACCTCACAGTCTAAATCGGTTCAAGGTTAAGGTGTTCACGGATAGCCATACCAAATTTGGGTTAGTTCCCACCTTAATGCCTTTCTAGGATTGTTAGGCCTAGGGTTTAGGTTCTTCCTCTCCTGAACAGGTGATCCACTAAGAAACCCTTACAAAATAATTAATTAATCATACATTCACTCGCTAATCCCCTACAGGAGGATTAGTTCCACATGGAGCTAGTAAACGATAAACTTGATAGAAAAAATAAACATAAATAATAGTTAAAGAGAATAGAGTTTAGAATAAGCCTGATTTGTATTAAAGTTAAGCGCAGAATCCTCACAGAGTTTGACAGTATTTCCCAAATCTGATTTCCCTACAAAAGTAAATAACAAGAACGAAAATAAACTTTAAAACCTAATAGAAAATAAAAACTAAAGACTAAATCTAAAGAGAAAAGTATACAATATGAATGGTGTCCCTTAATATGTGTTAAATAAGCCTATTTATAGACTTTAGGGTGGTCGTTATCCTCAACCCTAGGTCAGTTGTCGTCCTCATACTTAACATTTGATTGTGTAGACCAAAACACCCCTGGCTCGTAATTATTTATCATTCAGAGATGATGTCACAACACACCAGGTCCTGTGTCATGACATTTAGGGCAATATCTCATCTTCAAGGTGTCTTCAGGGGTATGTCACAACATCCTTAGGCCGTGTCGCGACATTGAAGGCAGTCTTGGAAATCTTCCATTCTGCTCCCTATGTTGCGACATCTAATGCTTCGTGTTGCAACATAGTGACCAATATCGAGTTAGCATGCCTTCTAATGGTCTCATGCACACTCACAAAGTATATTAGCTTACCCTTAGGCCTCATTTGACCCCTAAGGTCAATAAAAGACTCAAATTGCACACTTTATTAAACTTAACTAAACTTACATAAATGTAATTAAAACTTAACTAAAATACTTAACTTCAAGCTCTTAAAGTGCGAAAACTAGTTTAATCTGCTACACCGAATTACGGCAAATCAATTATAATGATCATTTTGGAGTTGTTGGCATTTTGAAGATTATGTATATAAATGTGTATGTATATGTTGGAATTGATCATGTTGTTGTTATTTTGCTAAAGTAGTTTAGCTATATCCATAATTGTTAAGTGGTTGAGAAAATAATATGCTAGGTGATGTGTTTTGATGGATACATGGTTATGGAAATGATGGATGACATGCTTATGTTATGCTTAAAATGATTTGGTAGGTTTGGTGCATATAACATGAGGTTGAATTGTGGTAAATTTGATATTGATTGAATGGCTATTGTGGTACATGTCTAGTTGTTAGTTGAGGTACCATTGAGGGCTTATTTGAAATGGTATGTATGTGATGTTTTAGTGATTTTGAATTGTTGATTGAGGTGTCAATTGTGGCATATTAGTTAGGCACATAGTTTGAATGTTAAAATAATGTTTTTGATATAATGTTAATGCTTTTGAAGTGGTTAAAGATTGGTATAATGTGTTGCTTGTGGCATAAGTGAGTTAAGGTTGAATAGCTTGTTTGGAAGGTATTTCAGGCACACATGGCTTGGTACACGGCACCAAACACGATTGTGTGGTCTGTAGGATTTGGATGATTTTTGGTGCACACAGGTGATATGGCTATATGACATATTTTTGAATATTTACACTTTTGACCCACACGGCCTTGGTGAGTGTACATGGTTGTGTGACTCTAACCCCACATGTCATCAGTGTGTTGCACGACTTGCCTACACGGTCGTGTCTCCTTTCCCACACGACATTAGCATTTCAGCACGGTAAATGGACATGGCTATGTGGCTTCTGTTTGCATATTTTTCCTATCTTTTTATTTTTACTTCAAATTGATCCCTATTTGATATAGGGTTGGTTGTAAGCTTTCGTAAGCTCGATATAAACCTGAAATTAATTGAATTACATGTTATACTTTATCATATTTGATGTAATAATTTTTTGTTAAGATTTTGAATCATAAATTGCATGTAATTGTTTGGTATTTGTTCGTAGCATCCTATTGTTCAGGTTCGGCTATCGGACCGAGTAAGGGGTGTTACATTCTCTTGGTTGTTAAATCGTCTTTAGATATTAGTCTAATACTAATTGTAAGCTCGATTGATCACCGAAAATAGCCAAGAAGGGGGTGAATTGGCCTTTTAAAAATTTTGTGGAAGCTTGAGAGAAAAGATAGAAAAATTGAACAGGATTATTTAGAGTGGTTCGGCCCCAATTGCCTACTCTACTACCTTAGCTTTCCACAACTAAGGATTTTCCCAAATTCACTATTTTGATCAACCTTTTAGGACAAGGTTTAACCTTACAACTCCCTTTAAGATTTTTACACAAATCTTAATGCTCAACCCCTGTAAAAGTGAAACAAACAAGCAAACTAAGAAATAACCTTTACAAGATCAAAGTGTTTGCCAACTAAGCACAAATACATGGAAAACACTTGAGCGGATGGAAAATAAAATGAATGCTTTACAAGAAGAAGATAAAGAATTGAATCACAAAGTGATTGGTAATGGATTTTTGGTGTATCTCGAAGCACTTGGTCTATTGTAATCTCACTTGTTGTTGTTGAACCTTTGGAAGTTGGTATTTATAGTCCCAAATTGATTTCCAACCATTGTGGTTGTTGTAGAAATGAATAGTCATTGGGATGTAAGAAACTAGTGCATTAAAGTTACCTACAACAACCGATATCTATACTTTTTGAAAAGTATCGATACTATTAGTATTTAATGCATCAATTTAGTGACTGTTAACCCAGTTTTCATCTATACCAAAGGAAATTTATCGATACCTGATGAAAGGTATTGATATTTTTTATCGGAATCGATACTTTTTCTATTTGTTAAAAAATCCTTCGAAGTCAGAATGCAAAATCTATATCGATACCAGCCAAGGTATCAATAAAAATGTCTAGGTATCGATACTTACTGATAAGTATCGATACTTTTGATTTTTGCTCAATATTTTTGAACTTCGAAGCTTAAAACAATATTGATACTTTTATAGGTATCAATACTTGTTGTTTAGGGAGCAATTTTTCACTTGATTAAAAAATATTTCGCTTGAGTTAAAGTTTTTTAAAGAGTTTTTGAATTTTTCCAAATTTTTCTAAGTGTTCAAAGCATTTTCTAAAGAATTTGAAAGACTTGAAATAGGTTTATACTTTGAACATTATCAATTCTTTGTTAAAAACCAATCTTTATTTAAAAATATTTTTATTTGTTATACCAAAATAATTCATCAAATAAAGCTAGTTTAACATTATGTATGATTAAATGAAAGTTAATGCAAAGAATCAAGAAAAAGTAGACATTATCACTAAAACAATTTATGGACAGAACAATGATTCAACTTTGAAAATTCACCAACAATTGTAGAAATTAATCTAGAGGTTGAATCAAATATGAAATATTAATGAGTCTAATTTTGCATGGAAGAAACAATGGAAGCAATGGAATTGTATATTATGAGATATAATGATTTTTGTGAGACAAGATCAGAATGGTTTTGGGTTCTCCTGTTTTAAATTTTAAACTCACTATAAATTGTACAAAAAATTTAGGCTATGAAATTTATGAACAAAATCTTAGTGAGTCTATTTTCAAGAAAAACAAACGGTAACATTAGACGAGTCTTGTACTAAAAGATAGTTAATTTTTAGTGAAGAAAGTTCAAAACTGTCTAGCAGCAGAGTAGGGGAAAAATTAAAGAATTTACTGTATTAATTGGCTTATGTTAAAATCCTAAAATTTTCATGGTATAAAGCTTATTGAGTCTAATTTCAATCACAAGTGGATCTTAATTTGGACAACTTTAGTGACTGATACTCAAGTGGACAACTTTGCTAAAATTATGTCAACTTCGCTAAAATTATGTAATTAGTAAAATTATAATTAATGTTACATATAGGCATATAATACTAAAAGCCATAAAATTTTATATAAATTAACGTACATAAAATATGTGAAATGGAGAGGAGGAAAAAAATAGTAGAAGAGTGTGATGTTAATAAATTGATATTTGTGATAGATTTGCTAATAAATAAGAGTAGTTTAAATGATTTGTAAAACTTTAATAGTTGTGTAATCTTATAATTTGTTTGAGAATCATATGGTGGTGAAATTAAAATTTTAAAATTAATTGCAAATTATTCTATTAACTTAATTAGGAAAAGTATCTTAACTGAATTTCTCTGAAGTTGCTTCGACAACGAATGTAATATTCCAGTGTTTGACCCAATGATCGGGTCGGGTATAAGGGTGTTACAGTGAAAACTTTACGTACAAAATAACAAATAACGCCAAGGTTTTTTACGTAGTTCAGTTTCCCTACATTTGCGGAACCTAGCTAAGTGAGTAATTCCACTATCTTGAATCCACATTATAACAAGTGAATCACATTATATCACTCCCCAAGTATAGAGATCTCACATTTGTACTTAAAATATTATAACACTCACCTCTAAATGCTCCCTCTGAGGATTTAGGCTATAAACACTAAAGGTTTGCTCTTTAATAGCACTTGCACTGTAACAGCCCGATTTAGGGGCTAGTCAGAATAGTGGTTTCAAAACCACTAATCTGAGGTTGAAGAAAATTATTTTAATGTTATTTTATGATTTATAGCATGGTTACAAGAGTGCATGAAAATTTTGGTGCTTTAATTTTAGCGATTGCATGCTTAATTGCGAAAAAGGACTAAATCGCATAAAGTGCGAAGGTTCTATTTTAGAAGCTAAAGGTGTCTAAAAGCCATAGAATATTAATTTGAGACCCTTAATGTGCAATTATACCCTTAGGTATAGCGAGGCCGGCCATAGGGGACAAGGAGTTGAAAAATAAGTCAAAGTTGGTAGGAATTTGGTGGACAAAATTGATGTTTTATAATAAAATAAAATAAAGGAAAGATATCATCTTTTCTTCTCTTCTTCTCCACTGAAAATTAGTAGCAAAATAAGGGTTTGAAAGCTCAAAAATTTTAGCAAGCTTTTCTCCTTGCAAGTAAGTGTTTTGATGATCATTTCTTGATAATATTTGTACTTTTGGAACCCCTAAAGCTTTAGCTAGCTAAAGAGGGGACTATTTTGCAAAATGGTTTGAAGTTTAAGGCTTTTCCATGTGAGCATTTATGTTGTTTGCTGCATTTTTATGGAAGAAAATGAGTCCTAGTTGTTAGACAAACAACTTTTGTGAAAGGTGTTACCATGAAAACACCTAAAAGGACCTTTTTGTGAAGGTTGTAAGATATGTAGTAAATGTGTGAAATAATGAGTATAGAGGGTTGCCATAAGAGTAATAAATGTTCATCTCGACTTGTAAAAGGAGGAAATTCGATTAAAATTGATTTACGAGCCTAGGGGTAAAATAGTCATTTTGTGAAAGCTAAGGGCAAAATGGTAATTTTGCCAAAGTATGATTATTGAAATGTATTAATTAATGTGGTAATTAAATGAGCTAAATTGCTATTATAGATCAAGAAGAACGAGGAATTAACCTTGACCGAGGAAAAGGCAAGGTATCGGACTAGATCGGTAATTTGGCCTATTTTGAAATCGAGGTAAGTTTGTGTGTAATAAGTTCAACATCATGCTAGTATGAATTAAAATGTTTGATATTTGTGAAGATGTATAATTTCTATGAATTTTAGTAATGATGTTGAATGAGAAAATGATGAGAATTGTGATGTTGAAGTCTCAGTTGGACTTTAATAAATGAAAGAATAATATCAACAAGACTTGAGATAGGTAAGGTCCCGTATAAGACCATATCTAGGACATGGCCTCGGCACCGAATTGAGATCCCGTATAAGACCATTTCTGGGATATGGCATCGGCATCGAATATGAAGATCGTATAAGACCATATTTGGGATATGGCATCGATAATCGATATGAAATCCTGTATAAGACCATATCTGGGATATGGCATCGGCATCTAGAGGTGACCCCATGTAAGACCACCTCTGGGATGTGGCATTGGCGCAGTATTCATGTGAATGATGATGATCGTGTATCCTTGAGTATCCCAAGTGATTCAATGGGATAAATAGTTAAGCTTATAATAGAGATGAAATAAGTGTTAAAGCTATGTGATGAAGTGATACAGGTATATGTGAGTAATTCACGAGAATGGTTTACGAGATGTGGCATGATATGTAATTGGTAAGGGTAAGCATGAGTAAGTTATGGCAATGTGCTTAAGACTTTGTGTTTTTCTTCAACGAAATTAATGGATGACGTTATGAGTCTTATTGTTGTTACTTATTTCATGCAAGCTTACTAAGCTTTATGCATACCCCTCTCATTTCCCTTTTCCTTGTAGTATAGCAAAGTTAGATTCATTTTGAGTATGGCATATATAAGACTTTGTAACACCCCAAACCCGACCCATGCATTATGAGCGGATTTGGTATGTCACACAAGCAAAACATGTTAAACCCTTTTTTTTCGTACTAAAATAGGTATTGCTTTGTTAAAATCAAGAAAACAAGTTTGATTCGAAATATTTGATAAAATACTACTAACCTCGAAGATTATTTGATAAATCGATAAATTTGAACTAATGATCTTACAAAACCGTGACTTTTGAAAGCGACGTTGAAAATTTGAAAGAGAATCCGAGTCTTTTGAAAATATCGTTAATAGTTCGAGAGAAAATATCCGTGTTAAAAATATTTGTAAAAGTTTATTTTGAAATCCATTTGTTAATCCATTTTAGAAAAATCTTTATTTAAGTTTTTAGAAAAATCCCATTTAAAGTAATTTGAGCAAAAATATAGGTACGTCAAACAATAAGCAAAACAAAATAAACCAGAGGCCTTATTACATCATTTAACTCAAAATAGTAAAGTAATAAAGTGAACGAAATAGAAATCTAAGTCCAAATAAACCGTTTCTGAAGTATGGCCTCCACCAGAGTCATCCATGGCCCAAGTCTCCATCATTGATCATTACCTGAAAGGAATAAGGAAAACGGGGGTGAGTTACTAGAACTCAGTGTGTAACCCACTTACCGTTGTCCACTGGGCAAAAATCCATTAAGCCATTGTTTGGGCCGAAGCGCATTCATAATAATAAAAATGTATCGAATATAATATGCATATGAAATGCAATTCCCAAACCAAACCTAGTTTTACATCCGCTACACACCACCCGTACCAACCAACACACCTCTGGGTGATCTTTAGTCAACCCACCCCGCCAACACACCAAACGTAGGCATTAAGCAATTTATATCAAATTTGTGGACAAGCCACCAGATTAACAGAATTTACATGCCATTGCCATTTTTCAGATTTTTGACAGAGCCACCAGATTTATGTAGCAGAGCTACCAGAACTTCTCTTCATCATTATCCCATCCCATGCAAATCATGTATATAATGCATAACAAATCACAATATAATAACAGTAATTTATTCGGATATTTATTACAAAATTATGGCCCATTATAACAATTAATCAAAAGGCCCATTAAGAAAAATATCAGATTTGGCCCATTTAGCAAAATATCAGATTGGCCCATATAGCAAAATATCAGATCGGCCCATTTATCAAAATATTAGATTGGCCCATTTATCAAAATATCAGATTGGCCCATATAGCAAAATACCAGATCGGCCCATCTAGCAAAATATCAGATCGGTCCATTAAACAATTTCGTAATTCGGCCCTTTAGGGGCATTTTCATAATTTTGATAATTTACCCACTAAGGGTAATTTGGTAATTTTGCAACCTAAGGGTATTTTGGAAATTTTGAAACCTAGACTTAACTACTAATGTGGAGCATAAAAATCGAAACTGTCCATCTGCGTCGTACTAACTAAATTGACTATAACTTGAGTTAGGAATCTTGAAATCTAACTCCAAAATTTTTTTCTTGAGACTAGACTCATATATCTTCTTACTATAATTTTTCCAGAATTTTTGACTTAGCCATTTAGTACAGTTTATTCCTTAAAGATTCACTTGTTTCACTGACCAACGATTCTGATCTCTCTTACCCAAAATTCAAATATCTCACTTTACAATTTTCATATGTTGCTCCCACTTGTTTCTATTGAAAATAGACTCACTAAGGAATCTGTACATATAAACTATAACTCATAATTCACTTTGTACAATTTTATAAGATTTTTCCAAGACAGATCAGGGAACCACGAAGTCATTCAGAACCAGTCTCACTAAAATTAAGATATCTCAAAATATAAAATTCCTTTTCCTTCTCCGTTTCTTCCATATCAAAATAGACACAGTAAGCTTTAATCTGACATCTTATTCACTTTGTAATTACTTTTCTCATATTTTTCGTGATTTTTCAAATACACGTCACTATTTTTGACCGAAACTGTTTTATTACAACATACGATTACCACTACGATCATGCGCACGCCCGAGTGATCACGGATGCCAGTTTTCGGTTTTCTTCGGTATTCCAACCGATTCACAGAATATTTCATACAAAATTTCAGAGAAGTGTGAGATTACACGCCAGTTCAGATATGTATACGGAAGATACGGGATTACACACCGATTTTGATTTCCTAAAGAACCACTCGTCGATGACCTAGAACAATACCAACCAAAAGTTAGCCTCGGATTTCGAAAAGATTTCGTATCACTTACACTTGAATCACTTACCACTATGTCCGAATGTAACAACCCAAACCCGCCCAAACATTACGACCAGAATCTGAGTTATTACGAAGTAAAACCTTGTGAACACCATTTCAAACCCATTTAAATTTTATAGAAAACTCCTCGTTTTGGTTGTCTTGTCAAAGCTACCTTTAGATTTAATTTGAAATTTTAATTAAGTCCAATTGTTATACTAGTTTCAAGTGTACCCGATGGCACGCTTAAACTTCCACGTGTTAACTTAAGAAAACATGTGATTTAATTTAATTTAATGATATAGTTTTAAGTAAATATCCAACATAAAAAGAATAAAACGCAACTATAGTTTATGGAGGCCTTATTACAACCCAAAATAAAATTAAACCAATTTAAAGTTCTGTAAAGTAAAATCCTTTGCATGGCCACCTCGAGTCCCACCGGCCCTCAACCGCCATCTACGAGTCACCTGAAAAATGTTAAAGGAGAAGGTGAGTCACCAAGACTCAGATGCAACCCTTCCCCGGTTAATACAACATTTCATACACAACATATAACAGATTAATTAAGCAAAGTATCATGTACCCAACCTAGCCAACCAAACACCTTTGTCTACCCCACGTGGTACCAAACCACTTTGTGACCGTAGTCACGATGTGTTACCAAAACACCGGTGGTGCCAAACCACTGGTGACATATAGTCACAATGTGCTACCAAAGCACCGGTGTCCGTAGACACAAATCGGGTGATGGGGCCAACCCATCGTGTGATACCAAATCACCGCGCGACGATCCCATATCTCAAGTGGGGCCAACCCACGGTGGTGTTAACCACGGGACAAGTCGCTATGAGGTACCAAACCTCTGGAGGTACCAAACCTCGTGACGTATAGTCACGGTGTGTTACCAAAACATCGGTGCCCGTCGGCACATTATCACCGCCCTCCACTCATCAACCCACATAGTCAATCAATCATATAGATTTATCATATGTATTATCACAACATGCTTTCCAAAAGCATAAAATAGCAATCATATGCACAGTGTACTTACAGTTTTACCCGTATACCGTTATGGTATTCAAGCCATTGCCACATACATCAAGTTAGCAATCACATTACTTAGCATAATTTAATAAGTTAAATGGTGTGTATGTACACACTGTTACTACGATAGTCTTAAATCCCAAGAAGAAACGTTGGTCACCACAGATCTATCCGTCCTATATTCGACCAAAAACATGGGTTAGTCTTATGGCCTATTCGGCCAAATCCAAAATATTCAAAGGGTTAATATTTAACCCGAAAGCCTTACCTAACACCCTTGAGTACTAGCCACCAAGTGTTTCGCTTCCCTAATCGGCAATCATTAAGTTAGTAGCCGTCGAAGCTTAATCGAATATCATGAATGAAGGAAACAGATCTTACCACCTTACCCCAAAATCGATTGCTCCAAAGCAACGGGTTCACCGCTTGCTTCCGAATCCGAAGGCCCTATATTTTAATCAAGCGATTAGTAGCCTTAATAATCATTGCCGAAATAGTCACTTACCAACCTCCAAGTCGACAAGAAGAGAAAAGAGAATCCTAGACATTCGGCCTAACATACTTACCCTCCAAATTCGATTAGAGAATGCTTCCCCCTCCTTGTTCAATTCGCCAAGGTTCCAAAAGAAGAGAGGGTTTTTCTTTTATCGGTTTTTGGGAGAATAATCAAAGAATAAACAACAACTAATGAAGGCTAGCCAAAAATTGAGAGAAGAGACTAAGGGAAATCGGCACACCAATAGGGATTAGATTCGGCTAGAGACTAAGAGATGGAAGTGGTTCTTAACTTTGAAGAAAGAAAAGAAATCGGATGGCAACTAGTTGGGAGAATTTCACTACAAAAAAATTCTAAAAAGAATTTAAGATGGTAGATGGGGTTTATATAGGATTTCGGCATCCCCTAGTAGCCTTGTCATCCACACCTCCTTGTTCAAGGAGTTCAAAATTTCGGCAACCTCTCCAAGTACTCTTGGCCACACATTTCAATTAATTCAAATAATTTGAATTAATCACTTAATAATCCTTCTAATCAAATAATATCTTTGATTATCCTATGAAATTATCATATCTCTTGTATTATCAAAAGGTTTAAGCAAATTAAAACTAATTAAAATGCTTAAATTATCCCTTAATAATTACACCTAATAAAAGAGTTTGAAGGAGAAAACTCTCCCCCTTGTGCCGTCCAAATAAAAACAAAAAGAGGAGGATTTTGTGACTCGAACACAAGCTCTCCCTTGCTCCTTGGTGGCGTCACATGTAGCTCTTAAGTGGGCTTCTTTTGCCACTTAACCAAGGGCTTTTAGTGTTAAATTACCCACACTTATTCTTATAACACCACTTACCAAGGCTCCTTCTTTTAAAAGTTAAAAACTAAAATTTCCTACCAAATCGAGCCAACACAAAGCCTTAAATTGACCATTATTATTCCATAAATAATGACACACAATAGCTTCATACATAAGAAAAATAATTTATTTCCAAATAGCCCCACATTTGGGATGTTACAGCTTCTACCCCCTTAGAATAAATTTCGTCCTCTCGAAATTCCTTGATCAAAAGAGATGGGGGTATTGCTTTGCGCATCACCTCCTGGCTCCCACGTAGCTTCTTCCACTCCGTGGTTCCGCCATAACACTTTTACTAAAGGCACCGCCTTCCTTCGTAGAACTTTCACATCTCGATCTACAATCTGAATCGGTTCTTCCTCAAAAGATAAATCCGTGTTCACCTCAATCTCTCACTCTTCGCACAACGTGCGAAGGATCTCGACCGATACCGTCTCAAAGATTGATACATGGAATACGCCATGAATCGACTCGATTCTGCCACGGCAACTCTAGCCGATAAGCCACCGGTCCTATTCGCTTCACAACAAAAGATATGGCCCAATGAACCTTGGGCTTAACTTCCTTTCCGTCCAAACCTCAACACCTTTTTCCAAGGCGACACTTTCGTAAAGACTTTGTCTCCCACAAAGATACTCCACTTCCTTGCGTTTGAGATCGGCATAAGACTTCGCCTATCCGATGCTTCCTTGAGACGAGACCGAATCACCTTGACTTTGTCTTCCGTCTCTGCTTACCAACTCGACCCAGAACTTGTCTTTCTCCCAACTCCGTCCAACATGTAGGAGTACGACACTTCCGTCCATATAGGGCCTCATATGGAGCCATTTGAATACTCGTTTGATAACTATTGTTATAAGCGAATTCCGCTAATGGTAGGTACTCCTCCCAACTACCACTAAAATCCAAGACACAGCCTCTTAACATGTCTTCCAAAATCTGTATCACCCTTTCCGACTGTCCGTCAGACTGTGGATGGAAAGCCGTACTGAAATCTAACCGTGTACCCAAAGCTTGATGCAACGCTTTCCAAAACCTTGACGTGAATCTGGGGTCCCTATCCGAGATAATCGACACTGGCACGCCATGCAACCTCACTATTTCACCCACATATAGCTTCGCTAACTTCTGGAGTGAGTAATCCATTCTCACCGGCATGAAGTGAGCTGACTTAGTTAGGCGATCCACAATTACCCAGACTGCATCCTTCTTGGTGGGCGTAAGGGGTAGCCCACTAACAAAATCCATGGTGATCCTCTCCCATTTCCACTGAGGGATCTTTATCGGTTGAAGTAGTCCCGATGGTGACTGATGTTCACCTTAACTGGCGACACGTCGCGACACTTCCCTACGAACTCCGTTATCTCACGCTTCAACCCCGCCACCAAAATCTGCTTTCCGCAAGTCTCCATACATTTTGCTTCCTCCAGATGCATAGCGTATGGGCTGCTATGTGCATCTTGGAGAATTTTCTCGCCTTAAATCTGTATCTTTTGGCATACATACTCGTCCTTGAAAACAAAGCACTCCATCAATAGACAGATCGCACCCTTCCAATCCACCGCCTTGAACTTGTACCCTCTTAGAGCTCAAGCCTTCATCCACTAACCGCTTTTCTTTAATCTCCTCAATCCATGTCGGCTTAACTTGAAGTTCGCCAAAAGACTCCCATCATCATACGACTTAACCGAGCGAACATTGCTCTTAAGTCCGTTACGCTTCCGGCTCAATGCGCGGCCTACCACATTAGCCTTTCCCGATGGTACTCGATTGAACAATCATAGTCCTTTAGTAGTTCAATCCACCGACGCTGCCTCGATTCGATCCTTCCGAGTCGAGATACCTCAAGCTTTTGTGATCCGTGTAGACCATCGACTTCTCTCCATACTGGTAATGTCTCCATATCTTCAAGTACAAAGACGACCGCTGCTAACTCCAAGTCGTGCGTTGGGTAGTTAACCTCATGCGATCTTAATCGACGGGATGCATAGGCTACTACCTTCCCATCCTCGCATCAACACACATCCCAAACCGGTGTGAGATGCATCACAATAAACTGTGAATAACTTTCCCGCTTCAGTCGTACCAAAACCGAGCTTCCACAAAATCTTCCTTAACTTATCAAAGCTTTCTTGCTTTGCTTTTCCGTCCATACAAACGGGACACCTTTCCTTAGCAACTTAGTCAACGGCGCCGCTATTAGAGAGAATCCTTCCACGAATCTCCGATAGTATCCTCGCCAAACCTGTAAAGCTTCAGTATTTCAAATGCCACCGTCCTAGGTGGTTTCCACTCCAATACTGCTTCAATCTTGCGAGGGTCTACTCTAATTCCTTCAGCTGATACTACATGCCCTAAGAAAGCCACTTCCCTAAGCCAAAATTCACACTTACTGAATTTGGCATATAACTGCTTCCCCCTCAATACTTGCAGAACTATCCGTAAATGCTTGTCATGCTCTTCTTCTGTCTTTGAGTAAACCAATATGTCGTCTATGAACACCACGACGAATCGGTCCAAGTCTTCTTTGGAATACTCGCTCATCAAGTCCATGAATGCCGCCGGCGCATTAGTCAACCCGAATGGCATCACCAGAACTCGAAATGCCCATACCGAGTTCGAATGCCGCTTTTGTGAACATCAACCTCTTTTACCTTAAGTTGATGATATCCTCGACCTAAGGTCTATCTTCGAAACACCGAGGCACCCTTTCAGCTTGATCGAACAAGTCGTCAATCCGAGGCAACGGATACTTGTTCTTGATCGTTAACTTATTTAATCGACGGTGAGTCGATGCACATCCGCATAGAACCGCCCTTCTTCTTGACAAACAACACAGCGCTCCCCACGGAGATATACTTGGTCGTATAAACCTCTATCCAAGAGCTCCTGAATTTGAGCCTTTAGCTCCACCAATTCCTTTGGTGCCATTCGATATGGTGCTATAGACACAAAGTGCCGCCTGTAGCAAAGTCTATACCGATTGACTTCTCGATCCGAGGCAAACCCTAAGTTCTTCCGGGAACACATCAAGAAATTCCCAACCGCTCGGACCTTTTCAATTACTAACTCCTTAGTTTCCAAAGTACAGATTTGAACCAAATACGCCTCACAACCCTTCTTGACCATCCTTTCAAATTTTTCAAGGCGGTCACTACGCTGGATAGGTAATTCCTCCTATCTCCTATCATAACCACTTCATCACCTTCCGCCGCCTTAAGAACCATGCGCTTGGTCACGCAGTCCAACCTTGCTTGGTACTTAACCAACCAATCCATACCGAGGATCAAATCGAACTCCCAAACGGTAGTTCCATTAGATCACTACAAATACTACCCCTTGAAGTTCTAGGGTACGCCTCTATAAAGTCTATCTACGACTCACGGAGTGACCTAAGGGGCTAACTACACCATCTCCCTAGAGGCGCTTTGAGTTTAGGTCCATAGTTCCTACCACACTACAAGCAATGTACGAGTGCGCCGAGCCCACATCAATCAATGCAACATAAGGGAAACCGAAAATTAGAAACGCACTCGGCTATGACATCCGGTGCGTCCACCTTCTTCGCGACACCTTGTCGCTGCGTAGACTAAGCCAGCCGCCTAGCCTCTGTGTTGCCCGAACCTCGCGCCTTGAGTTCCACGACCTCGGTTAGGACCGTTGTTTCTCTACCATTACCACGACCCTCCGTGGTCCCACATTTCTATCCCGAGCACGGTTACTCGCCTTCTTCCGTCGCTTCTTAGCTAGTTTCGGGACACCGACGCGATGCTCCAAAGACCCACACTCAAAACATCCTTTGTCACCGGTCCAACATCCTCCCAATGGGTCTTTCCACAAATGATTGCACCGAGTCGGCCTCGATTAGCGCTTGTGGGCCTTGTCACCTGATTGGGCCCACTTGGCCTAGCCTTTTCGAGCACTACCGCTTGACCCAAATTGACCCAAAACTTCTTCTTACGATTGTTCTTACTATAGCTCGCCTCCAAACCTCCTTGATTCCTTCTGGCTACCTTAGCCTTCTCCACTAGAGATGAGAACTCACGAACTCATTGTGTGGGGCAATCAAGAACCTTAAGTCATCTCGAGTCCGTCCTCAAAGCGGACACAGGCGCTCATGTTCAGTAGCCACGATGCCTCTCGCATATCTACTCAGCCTTAGAAATTCCGCCTCATATTCCGACACGGACTTAGTTCCTTGAACTAATCCCAGAAAAGCCTTTCTCTGCGCGTCAGTGTAGCTAATGCCCACATACTTTTTCTGATAGGCGGTTCTGAAATACTCCCAAGTCAAATCATCGGCTGTAGCCCCATCTCGAACCGTAAGCCACCACTGATACGCTTCATCCTTTAGAAGCGACACTGCCCCTTTCAGCTTCTCTTCCTCAGTCAAGTCAAGGTCATCCATAATTCTTTCAGCTTGATTCTAGCCAAGATTCCACAGACTGGGTGCCACTCGACACACTCGGAATACCTCCGCTCCGTTAGATCGGAGTCGCCGGGACAGATTTCCGAGCTCCAACATTTCCACCAGCCCCACCCCACCATCTCCAAGACTCGCAACACACTCATGATACCGACTCGCCACCGGCCCGATCCGGCTCCTCACTCTAAAAGTAGGAGGTGGTGGTGGCAATGTGGTACCTCATTTTCTCGAACCTTGTCCTCGACTGACGGGTTCTGGACACCGTCATCCTACCCACCACGCCCACGCCACGGCGTCCACGTCCTCTAGAACTCATTCTATCTACCGCGCTTTTAATCTGATTAAGAAAAATTTTATGCGTTAGCATTTGTTTCACTTTATTACTCATGAAGAAGTTTTATGGATGAGGTTTAATCGTAGATTCTTTCGAGCAAACAATGTTTCAGCTTCCTATCCTAGTTCACACAAAGAAGTTCATGCATCCATTCCTTAATACTTTCCATACCTATTCACTCATCTGACATTTCTACCCATTTCTAACCTGTGGGTATTTTCGTCTTTTTCCTACAGGGGTATTTCAGAATTTTCCAGACCAAAATATTTTACTGATGATTTCCAAAGCTAAGCTACTTAATATTTGTAAAATAGTTGAAATTTTTAAGCAAAACCGTCGAATTAATATTTTATGGATCAGGGGCATTTTGGTAATTTTACTCCTAAGGGTATTTCTGTAATTTTCACAAATCAAGTCTTCCGAGAAAAACATTGTATACGTAGTGTTCTAGGGTTTGAGAGGGTTATTGGATAAGTTTTGAAAACATTAGGGTCATTTTATTCATTCCTTTCAAAAAAACAAGGCTAACTCCCTTCTCGTTTTAATCATTGTTTTTAGCCTATGACCGAGCCTTCCTGGTCAGGGTGAACCAAAGCTACGCACCAGGCAGAATTCAAGTGAAGAGGAGGTGGGTCACGCGGACCGCTTAAATACCAAGCTCTCACTGAACCTTTCTAGACATGCGCACAGAGGTTACCACACCACCGAACCTTCTCGAGTTAGGGTGAACCGGCTACGCACTGTGTAGGATACTGCGAAGAGGAGGTGAGTCACGAGGATCGCTTAAATACCAAGCTCTTCCGATCCAATCCTAGACATGCGTGCAGGGGTTACCACACCCTAGCTCATTGACTAAGTCATGGGTTGTTTTAGTTCTTTAAGTCTTATGCTCCGTTGTGTTTGAGTAATCTAGCCTTAGGGTCCAAGTCCTATAAATCTATCTATGCTTCCTACCCTTCTACTGAATATAATTCACGAAAGGTTTAGATGTACTTACACAGGCGGATCGGTGTTTGAGACTCGGGCCATGCTTTGCTTAAAAACCAGAGTCACACCATAAGGCCTACTAAAAACATTTTTGGGCCTTGGGCCCTCACACCAGAGCTTTGAACTCTGGCTCGATACCAGTCTGTAACAACCCAAACCCAACCCCCCAAACATTACGACCGAACTGAAAGTTATTACGAAGTAAAACCTTGTGAACACCATTTCAAACCCATTTAAATTTTATAGAAAACTCCTCGTTTTCGGTTGTCTTGTCAAAGCTACCTTTAGATTTAATTTGAAATTTTAATTAAGTCCAATTGTTATACTAGCTTCAAGTGTACCCGATGGCACGCTTTAAACTTCCACGTGTTAACTTAAGAAAACATGTGATTTAATTTAATTTAATGATATAGTTTTAAGTAAATATCCAACATAAAAAGAATAAAACGCAACTATAGTTTATGGAGGCCTTATTACAACCCAAAATAAAATTAAACCAATTTAAAGTTCGTAAAGTAAAATCCTTTGCATGGCCACCTCGAGTCCCACCGCCCCTCAACCGCCATCTACGAGTCACACAAAAATGTTAAAGGAGAAGGTGAGTCACCAAGACTCGATATGCAACCCTTCCCTGTTAATACAACATTTCATACACAACATATAACAGCTTAATTAAGCAAAGTATCATGTACCCAACCTAGCCAACCAAACACCTTTGTCTACCCCACGTGGTACCAAACCATCGGTGACCGTAGTCACGATGTGTTACCAAAACACTGGTGGTGCCAAACCACTGGTGACATATAGTCACAATGTGCTACCAAAGCACCGGTGTCCGTGAGACACAAATCGGGTGATGGGGCCAACCCATCGTGTGATACCAAATCACCGCGCATTTATCCCATATCTCAAGTGGGGCCAACCCACTGGTGTGTTAACCACGGGGACAAGTCGCTATGAGGTACCAAACCTCTGGAGGTACCAAACCTCGGTGACGATAGTCACGGTGTGTTACCAAAACACTGGTGCCCGTCGGCACATTATCACCGCCCCCTCCACTCATCAACCCACATAGTCAATAAATCACATATAGATTTATCATATGTATTATCACAAAGCATGCTTTCCAAAAGCATAAAATAGCAATCATATGCACAGGTACTTACCTGGTTACCCCGTATACCGTTATGGTATTCAAGCCATTGCCACATACATCAAGTTAGCAATCACATTACTTAGCATAATTTAATAAGTTAAATGGTGTGTATGTACACACCTGTTACTACGATAGTCTTAAATCCCAAGAAGAACGTTGGTCACCACAGATCTATCTGTCCTATATTCGGCCAAAAACATGGGTTAGTCTTATGGCCTATTCGGCCAAATCCAAAATATTCAAAGGGTTAATATTTAACCCGAAAGCCTTACCTAACACCCTTGAGTACTAGCCACCAAGTGTTTCTGCTTCCCTAATCGGCAATCATTAAGTTAGTAGCCGTCGGCTTAATCGAATATCATGAATGAAGGAAACAGATCTTACCACCTTACCCCAAAATCGATTGCTCCAAAGCAACGGGTTCACCTGCTTGCTTCCGAATCCGAAGGCCCTATATTTTAATCAAGCGATTAGTAGCCTTAACAGTCATTGCCGAAATAGTCACTTACCAACCTCCAAGTCGACAAGAAGAGAAAAGAGAATCCTAGACATTCGGCCTAACATACTTACCCTCCAAATTCGATTAGAGAATGCTTCCCCTCCTTGTTCAAAGATTCGCCAAGGTTCCAAAAGAAGAGAGGGTTTTTCTTTTATCGGTTTTTGGGAGAATAATCAAAGAATAAACAACAACTAATGAAGGCTAGCCAAAAATTGAGAGAAGAGACTAAGGGAAATCGGCACACCAATAGGGATTAGATTCGGCTAGAGACTAAGAGATGGAAGTGGTTCTTAACTTTGAAGAAAGAAAAGAAATCAGATGGCAACTAGTTGGGAGAATTTCGGCTACAAAAAATTCTAAAAAGAATTTAAGATGGTAGATGGGGGTTTATATAGGATTTCGGCATCCCCCTAGTAGCCTTGTTGTCCACACCTCCTTGTTCAAGGAGTTCAAAATTTCGCAACCTCTCCAAGTACTCTTGGCCACACATTTCAATTAATTCAAATAATTTGAATTAATCACTTAATAATCCCTTCTAATCAAATAATATCTTTGATTATCCTATGAAATTATCATATCTCTTGTATTATCAAAAGGTTTAAGCAAATTAAAACTAATTAAAATGCTTAAATTATCCCTTAATAATTACACCTAATAAAAGAGTTTGAAGGAGAAAACTCTCCCCCTTGTGCCGCCCAAATAAAAACAAAAGAGGAGGATTTTGTGACTCGAACACAAGCTCTCCCTTGCTCCTTGGTGGCGTCACATGTAGCTCTTAAGTGGGCTTCTTTTTGCCACTTAACCAAGGGCTTTTAGTGTTAAATTACCCACACTTATTCTTATAACACCACTTACCAAGGCTCCCTTCTTTTAAAAGTTAAAAACTAAAATTTCCTACCAAATCGAGCCAACACAAAGCCTTAAATTGACCATTATTATTCCATAAATAATGACACAGCAGTTCATACATAAGAAAAATAATTTATTTCCAAATAGCCCCACATTTGGGATGTTACACCGAAGGTAGAATATATCGAGTGATTTCGTCCCTAAAACATAATCGATTAGTCACAACCACTATTATCCTTTAAACGAATAAAGAACGATTTCAAATAATCCATGAAGAACTCCTTACCTTATCGATATTGGATCCAATTTCCACCGTTTGACTTAGGGCTAGAATGATACACGGCCACCCACTTAGAACACTACGAAAAAGAGGGTGATTACAATATGAAGGAATGGAAGATAACACCATTTCGGTTAAGATCAAGATTTACAACCGAATAGTGATAAATACCTATTCGGCTAGAAAGAAAAGAATATGAACATAGAAAAGAATTCACTTACTGGTTCAATCAAAGAAAAGAGTGTCAACCCACTTGAGAAAATGATAAAGAAGAGATGAATGAACAAATTTTGGTCTCAATGGTTTGGGTACATTCGGCAACAAGAAGAAAGAAAAGAAGAGAATATGTTCACTAATGGCTTGTAATTTTGGCACAAGGCAAAAGAAGAGATTTGGAGAAAACACAAAATTGTGCAAGAGTAGATTTTGGCCTAACAAACACCAAAAATCTATCAAAAGGCAAAGGAGAAATTCGCTAAGAGAATAGTAATTTGGAGAAAATGGCACACTTGATGCTAAAGGAATTTGACCAAAACAAGCACTAAAGCTTTACCAAAACACCAACAAAAATTCGGCTACCCCCCTTACACATAAAACCGTCCACATACATGGCCATAATGGTCAAAATTTGGCCATCCAAACTTTCCATAACACTCTCCTCTTTTTGTGCCAACATGTTCCCTATATACTTGCCTTTTTCTTTGATTCCTTTCCTTACCTTCATCCTTTCCTTGTTTCCTTAGCCATCATACCATAATTAAAAAGTCTTACTTACCATATTTAAGCCTTGGCCGACACTTACCATATAGCACAAAAATTTAATCCAAAATATTTGCACTAGGTGGGATTCGAACCTTAGACCATTAGTACACTCCACACGCCACTTGCCACTTTACCAATTGACTCCTTGTGCTAGTAAAATGCACACTTATTTCCTTAAGTCTCAATGCTACTTGCCTACTCTCCTTAAATGCTTAAACACAATTTTTTTCCTATAGCCCATCTTGAACCCGAAACTTCCTAGAAACCTCGTAACCTTCCAAATTCACTTAACTAATAAGTCCCACTTGAAATAATGTCGTTCTCTTGTTCTCAAAATTTTAAAACACTTCTACGCTCAAGGCCCAATGGGCCCAATCCTACTAGGCCCAATTTCGGGATGTTACAATTCTACCCTCCTTAAAGAAATTTCGTCCTCGAAATTTCCATCCAACTACTAAACGCATCGCTCAAATCACACCACTATGCTTTTGCTGCGCACTCTGATCTTAAAAACCACAATGTACCTTTAACAAAATCTTGAATCCTTTTTCACACAACCAAACATCTTGTCACAGAAGCAAGCAGTTATCTACCACTTATACTGAAAATTTTCTACATTCAATCATCATGTCCAACCAAAACATACCTGACTTGATGGTGATGAAACAATCCCGAGCCTTATGCTCCTTAGACCCGCATCTCAAGCATGCTCCTGACCTCCTCCAGCATTCTCCCGGATGAAGCCTTCTGCAATAATCGCAAGCCGAAAAGTTTAGTCGTGCCTTAACATGCTTTATGGAATAAGACTGCGACCCAAAAGAACCGCGATCTAATTTCTTCTTACAGCTCACAGACCCAACTCGAAGCACTTCACCGATTCCTTTAACCTCTTCCAATACCTCCTTAACTATCTGAGTCAACTTGACAACCCCAAATTTCGGTCATGAGACCCCGTCTCGACCATCGGCGATGCTAACGCCTCCTTTCGGAAACATGCCTCGGTGCAAGATCTAGCCCTAGCACCTCGGCCTCTACCACGCCCACGCCTACGTGCATCCACGTCTTCTAGCGTTCATGTTTGCTAGGTCGATATAATCTGATTAAGAGTTTTATGAATCATTATGCTATTTCAGTGCTTATTAAACAATGTTTTATGGAGTACAAGAAGTAAAGTTGTTTTCGCACAACGCATCCTAAAGTCTCAATCTCTATAGTTTCAGCTCCTATGGCTTAAAGTTCTAGAGTATTTCTATTTTGTGGAGTTTTCTTTCCATAGTAATAACACAATAATCATAAAATGAAAACAAATACTTACTTGACTTGGTGTCGGATGCCCGTGGTGTCATACTTCCTTCAGAACATGCATTTATAAAATAAAAAAAAATTAAACGGCTTTGGAAAACGTTTTTGAACCCAAACCACAGTCGAGTTTTGCAATTGGGCTCTGATACCATAAAATGTAACACCCCAAACCCGACCCATGCGTTATGAGCGGATTTGGTATGTCACACGAGCAAAACATGTTAAACCCTTTTTTTCGTACTAAAATAGGTATTGCTTTGTTAAAATCAAGAAAACAAGTTTGATTCGAAATATTTGATAAAATACTACTAACCTCGAAGATTATTTGATAAATTGACAAATTTGAACTACTGATCTTACAAAATCATGACTTTTGAAAACGACGTTGAAAATTCGAAAGAGAATCCGAGTCTTTTGAAAATATCGTTAATAGTTCGAGAGAAAATATCCGTGTTAAAAATATTTGTAAAAGTTTATTTTGAAATCCATTTGTTAATCCATTTTAGAAAAATCTTTATTTAAGTTTTTAGAAAAATCCCATTTAAAGTAATTTGAGCAAAAATATAGGTACGTCAAACAATAAGCCAAACAAAATAAACCAGAGGCCTTATTACATCATTTAACTCAAAATAGTAAAGTAATAAAGTGAACGAAATAGAAATCTAAGTCCAAATAAACCGTTTCTAAAGTATGGCCTCCACCCGAGTCATCCATGGCTCAAGTCTCCATCATTGATCATTACGAAAGGAATAAGGAAAACGGGGTGAGTTACTAGAACTCGATTGTGTAACCCACTTACCGCTGTCCACCGGGCAAAAATCCATTAAGCCATTGTTTGGGCCAAGCCCATTCATAATAATAAAAATGTATCGAATATAATATGCATATGAAATGCAATTCCCAAGCCAAACCCAGTTTTCCATCCGCTACACACCACCCGTACCAACCAACACACCTCTGGGTGATCTTTAGTCAACCCACCCCGCCAACACACCAAACGTAGGCATTAAGCCATTTATATCAAATTTGTGGACAAGCCGCGGATTAACAGAATTTACATGGCATTGCCATTTTTCAGATTTGTGACAGAGCCACGGATTTATATAGCGAGCTACTGAACTTCTCTTCATCATTATCCCATCCCATGCAAATCATGTATATAATGCATAACAAATCACAATATAATAACAGTAATTTATTCGCATATTTATTACAAAATTATGGCCCATTATAACAATTAATCAAAAGGCCCATTAAGCAAAATATCGATTTGGCCCATTTAGCAAAATATCGATTGGCCCATGCAAAGAAAATATCGATCGCCCATTTATCAAAATATCGATTGGCCCATTTATCAAAATATCGATTGGCCCATTTATCAAAATATCAGATTGGCTCATATAGCAAAATACTAGATCGGCCCATCTAGCAAAATATCAATCGGCCCATTAAACAATTTCGTAATTCAGCCCTTTAGGGGCATTTTTGTAATTTCGATAATTTACCCACTAAGGGTAATTCGGTAATTTCACAACCTAAGGGTATTTTGGAAATTTCGCAACCTAGACTTAACTACTAATGTGGAGCATAAAAATTGAAACTGTCCATCTGCGTCGTACTAACTAAATTGACTATAACTTGAGTTAGGAATCTCGAAATCTAACTCCGTAAATTTTTCTTGAGAATAGACTCATATATCTTCTTACTATAATTTTTACAGAATTTTTGACTTAGCCATTTAGTACAGTTTATTCCTTAAAGATTCCCTTGTTTCACTGACCAACGATTCTGATCTCTCTTACCCAAAATTCAAATATCTCACTTTACAGTTTTCATATGTTGCTCCCACTTGTTTTTATTGAAAATAGACTCACTAAGGAATCTGTACATATAAATTATAACTCATAATTCACTTTGTACAATTTTATAAGATTTTTCCAAGACAAATCAGGGAACCACGAAGTCATTCAGAACCAGTCTCACTAAAATTATGATATCTCAAAATATAAAATTTCTTTTCCTTCTCCGTTTCTTCCATATCAAAATAGACACAGTAAGATTTAATATGATATCTTATTCACTTTGTAAATATTTTTCTCCTATTTTTTGTGATTTTTCAAATACATGTCACTGTTTCTGACCGAAACTGTTTTATTACAACATACGATTACCACTACGATCATGCGCACGCCCAAGTGATCACGGATGCCAGTTTTCGATTTTATTCGGTATTCCAACCGATTAACAGAATATTTCATACAAACTTTCAGAGAAGTGTAAGATTGCACACCAGTTCAGATATGTATACGGAAGATACGGGATTACACACCTGATTTTGATTTCCTAAAGAACCACTCGTCGATGACCTAGAACAATACCAACCAAAAGTTAGCCTCAGATTTCCAAAAGATTTCGTATCACTTACACTTGAATCACTTACCACTATGTCCGAAGGTAGAATATATCAAGTGATTTCGTCCCTAAAACATAATCGATTAGTCACAACCACTATTATCCTTTAAACGAATAAAGAACGATTTCAAATAATCCATGAAGAACTCCTTACCTTATCGATATTGGATCCAATTTCCACCGTTTGACTTAGGGTTAGAATGATCCATGGCCACCCACTTAGAACACTACGAAAAAGAGGGTGATTACAATATGAAGGAATGGAAGATAACACCATTTCGGTTAAGATCAAGATTTACAATCGAATAGTGATAAATACCTATTCGGCTAGAAAGAAAAGAATATGAACATAGAAAAGAATTCACTTACTGATTCAATCAAAGAAAAGAGTGTCAACCCACTTGAGAAAATGATAAAGAAGAGATGAATGAACAAATTTTGGTCTCAATGGTTTGGGTACATTCGGCAACAAGAAGAAAGAAAAGAAGAGAATATGTTCACTAATGGCTTGTAATTTCGGCACAAGGCAAAAGAAGAGATTTGGAGAAAACACAAAATTGTGCAAGAGTAGATTTTGGCCTAACAAACACCAAAAATCTATCAAAAGGCAAAGGAGAAATTCGGCTAAGAGAATAGTAATTTGGAGAAAATGGCACACTTGATGCTAAAGGAATTTGACCAAAACAAGCACTAAAGCTTTACCAACACACCAACAAAAATTCGGCTACCCCCCTTACACATAAAACCGTCCACATACATGGCCATAATGGTCAAAATTTGGCCATCCAAACTTTCCATAACACTCTCCTCTTTTTTTGCCAACATGTTCCCTATACTTACCTTTTTCTTTTGATTCCTTTCCTTACCTTCATCCTTTCCTTGTTTCCTTAGCCATCATACCATAATTAAAAAGTCTTACTTACCATATTTAAGCCTTGGCCGACACTTACCATATAGCACAAAAATTTAATCCAAAATATTTGCACTAGGTGGGATTCGAACCTTAGACCATTAGTACACTCCACACGCCACTTGCCACTTTACCAATTGACTCCTTGTGCTAGTAAAATGCACACTTATTTCCTTAAGTCTCGATGCTACTTGCCTACTCTCCTTAAATGCTTAAACACAATTTTTTTCCTATAGCCCATCTTGAACCCGAACTTCCTAGAAACCTCGTAAACCTTCCAAATTCACTTAACTAATAAGTCCCACTTGAAATAATGCTGTTCTCTTGTTCTCAAAATTTTAAAACGCTTCTACGCTCAAGGCCCAATGGGCCCAATCCTACTAGGCCCAATTTCGGGATGTTACAGACTTGGTCATTTTTTTATGTCGTATTTGTTAGCCAAAGTGTTGGCTATTAATGTTGTTTAGTTCATTTTGTAAATGGCCATTGGAAATTGGCCAATACTTGACAAGTTCATATATTCGATGATGATGAAATTCATGAAATGCATGCTTGTGTAAATGTTTTGGTTTTGAGTTCTTAGAAGTGCCTTATGGTCATGATATATGTTGAATTGATTTGGTATGAGTATGGTTGCTGTGTAGGGTGGCATTTGGCTTGGTAGATAGCCTTTCAAATGTCCACACGGGTAGACACACGGGCGTGTGTCTAGGCCGTGTGTAACACACGGTCAGCCCCATGGGCGTGTTGACTGGCCGTGTGTCCCCTTGCATGCTAGGTTTACAAGTCAGAATACCAAGTAGTAAACACACGGGTTGAGACACGACCGTGTGTCTCAACCGTGTGGGGGACACGGCCTAAGACACGGGCGTGTGCCTTGGTCGTGTGACCTGATTGAGATGATGATGTCATAAACAGAATGTCAAGGTTTCCACACACGGGCGAAGACACGGGTGTGTCATGGCCGTGTGAGGGACACGGGCTATGGACACGGGCGTGTGTCAGGTCGTGTGAAATCTCCTGTAGGTTCGAATTGGAAAATAATTCCACACGGGTGTAGGACATGGGCATGTGATATGCCACACAGGCGTGTCCTATCATTCACACGGGCGTGTGGCCCTATTGTGTGTCAAATTTTTCTAAGTGTTCAAAAGTTTCCAGTTTGATCCCGAATCACTCCGAGCGTAAGTGTAGGGTCTCGTAGACCTGTAATAAGGACATTATGGTCTTGAATGGAAAGTTTTAATTTGACATGAAGTTTTTATGAATCGATATAGTATGATTGAGCAAGCTAAGTACGGTAATGCCTCGTACCCAGTTTAGGTGTCGAATACGGGTAAGGGGTGTTACATTTAGTGGTATCAGAGCTACAGTTTAGTCGATTCTCAGACTATCATAGCGTAAGTATGAGTCTAGTTATACATGCCATACATATGAGTATTTACATAATGATAGTGTGACGACTCCTGATGATTTGAATTGTGTTTTTATATAGTAAATGGATCCTAACCGAACTGCAGCCGATGATGCTGCAAGTAATGTGCCGGCTCCCGCGGAAAGGACCGTGCCAGTAAAAAGTAGACCCGAGACTTTAGGTCAGGGAGAAGAGGCTCGAGAAGCCTTTCTTCATATAATGAGCAACTGGTATACTGAGTATATACGAACAAATCTTAATGCTCAACCCCCTCCACCCCCACCTATTCCTCAGCCCACTCCTGTAGCTCCCCAAGTGGTGGAGGTAGTAAGAAGAGAAACGCCTCCGGTCGATAAGATCTGGAAGCAAGGAGCTGAGGAATTTCGAGCCAGAAAAGATGATGATCCGCAGAGGGCAGAATTTTGGCTTAAGAATACCATCAGCGTATTCGATGAGTTGTTATGCACGCCTGAAGAGTGCATGAAATGTATGGTATCTGTCTTGAGAGATTCGGCCTATCGGTGGTGGAACACCCTTGTTTTGGTGGTACCAAGGGAGAGAGTTAACTGGGAATTCTTCCAAGAGGAGTTTTGGAAGAAATATATTAGTGAAAGGTTCACTGACCAGAAAATAAAAGAGTTCTTGGAGCTAAAGCAATGTCGAATGACGGTGACTGAATATGAACGTGTGTTCGTAAGTGTAACAGCCCGATTACGACCCTAAACGGAACGGTGGTTTCGGGACCACGAATCCGGGTTAGAAAAAATATTTTAATAATTTATTTGATATCTATGTTATGTGTTTGAGCATGTGCTAAAATATTGTAGATTAATTTGTTTGTTTGGGTGACTAATTTAAGTGAAAGGATTAAATTGCATGAGTGGTAAAAATTAGCTATTTACTCAATTGGAGGGTTAAATTTATATGTCTTTTTAATTAAGGGGTTTTATGTTGCAAATACCCCTATTATTCTTGTAGTGGACGGCAAGGTGGTATTAAATTATATGTTTGTTTGTTTTATAAGTTAAATATATGTATATATTAATGATATATTATATATTTTATTAGCATAGTGGAATAAAACATAAAATAATAAGGAGAACCATTGCATGTTCGTCACTTAAGCTCCCTTAGCCGAAATTAGCAAAAGAAAAAGAAAAGAAAAACTCAACAAGGTTCGGCACTCATCAACCAAAATTAAGTAAGTCTTAGTTTTGGATTTTTAATGATTTTTTCATTTTTGAGATGTTTGTTCACTCTATTATCAAGCCCATGTATTAATTTTGTGTATTGGTCTTGTATGTGGGTTATGCCATTGATGATAACTTGAGTTTTATAATGATTTTTAGTATTAAATGAAAAATTTGAGCTTGATAAACATATCTTACTTTTGAGTCTTTGCTGAATGTAGCTAATTAAGGATTTATTTGTGAAAATAAATCATGGAAGGGTTAAATTGAGAAAATATTGAAGTATATGGACTTATAAAGTCCTTAGGAAGATTCGGCCCTAAGGGATGTTAGTCCAATTTTGAGTAATTCGTGAGTATTGTATTAGAGACTAAATTGTATAGATTGTAAAAGTTAGGGGTAAATTAGTAAATTGCTAAATTATGTGTTTATGGACCAAATTGAATGAATATAAGTTTAAATGAGTTTAAATTGGAATTATTTAGATCAAGAACAAAAGGAAACGGGATTGGATCGGGGCAAAGCCAAATTAAACGAATAGCCGAGAAGCTTAATCCGTTGATTTCCGAGGTAAGTTTTAAGCGATAGAGTTAAATTGAATTTATACTATAATACATGTCTAAGTTGAATGGTGGTGGGTTTAATTATAATACATTGCCGAATGTATAAATGAAATTTGTAAAAGATAGTCGAATGTGATGTTACTTGGATGTTGTAATTATTTGCATGAAATATGTATTTTTATGATAGTGATATCTTAGATATAAAAAAATGTTATAATAGAATTCAAACATACTCAAAGGAATTGTTGGTGGCTTGATATGGTCTAGGCCGAATGTAATATAGGACTTGGGATATTAAAACATTATGTTATACATATATGTATGTGATTATGTGTGAAGTGTGGATTTGATTTTTTTATATGAAAATGTATAGTCGGATGAATGACAGGTTATGAAAGGCACTATGTGTGCGGAATATTAAAGTAACGACACTATGTGTGCGATACGTTACGGATATTTGGCACTATGTGTGCAGAATATTAAAGTAACGGCACTATGTGTGCGATACGTTACGGAGATTTGACACTATGTGTGCGGATTATTAAAGTAACGGCACTGTGTGTGCGATACGTTACTAAATTCTTTGAGACAGGTATACAGATTTGATGTTCTTTTAAAGTACTTGATTTATTAAT
Organism: Gossypium sturtianum; assembly: GCA_025698515.1. Taxonomy (NCBI): domain Eukaryota; kingdom Viridiplantae; phylum Streptophyta; class Magnoliopsida; order Malvales; family Malvaceae; genus Gossypium; species Gossypium sturtianum. The sequence goes on from CM046943.1 coordinate 18,547,787, forward strand.
GTTATATGAATAATAAAATGTTTGATTATGAAATTTTATAATATGTTCAAGAAATCAAGGTTGAAAAGAAAAATAACCTAGAGGTATGTTTTTATATCTTTAAACTGCTCGTGATTGATGGTGGCTTGAAATGTAAGTAGGAAATTGTTAAGTAGAAGAGGCACATGCAGATTTTTCTATTATATGTGGTGATTTTTGGATATATATATATATATATATATGTATGTATATATATATACTTATTTATACATGCTTATAATGTTGATTCGAAATCTATTTTAGTGTATTGACTATTCGGCAAAGATGATGAAAATGGAACAATTTATTTTAAATCTTGATAAAGTGTATATGTGAGTTAAATGCTTAAAACTTACTAAGCTATGTAAGCTTACTTTGTATTTGGTTGTTTTTGTATTGTAGATTTCTTTTGGGGGTTCAACTTGTGCTCGGGATCATCTTTGAATTTCATCACACTATCAACGAAATTTTGGTATCTATTTTTGTATATAAACTTTGAGTCTATGGCATGTATAGTCTAAACTGCTTTTTGAGTTTATGAGACAAAGATTATATGAATGTAATTTAGCCATGCGAAAATGGCTTTATATTTAAGTTTGTGTTAATTGACATGTTTGGGATGTTGCATATGTGAGTGCATATTCAGCTATGTTATAAACTCATTTTGGTAGGTGTGTTTCCATGAGTCTATGTATGGCATGTTATTCATATAGTACTACCGAAGTTTAATGAATGACTTATAGGTTAGCTTAGAATGTATTTCATATTATGCTATAAGTGAAATCGATCTATTGATGATTTAGTGAAAACAAACTTGTTATAAATATTCGGACATTACATTATTTAGTTGAAATCTTTACATTTTCCTTGAATATAATGTTTAGTTGAGGTTTACCTATGAATATATGTTTACATATATGAATGATCCTTGCCAAATGTGATAAGTGATTTTGGGTTAAGTGAGTTGATTTGTTATTGGTGTTTAGGTTATGCTCGAATGTGAGATAAGTTGATAGGTAAAGAATATAATCATATGTGATATTAAAATAAAGAGTACACATAATCAAAAGTGTAACAAATACGCAAATATGGTATACACTTGAATGCTTGGTTGATATTAGAAAGGTGATAAATGATTAAATACCATATATCTATTTGGCCATTGCTTTTAAATGACCATTTGAATAGTGATTTTGTAACACCCCTATCCCGTGTCCGTCGCCAGATTAGGGTTAAGAGCGTTACCGAAAAAATCGGAAACAATTTACAGAAATTCATACACGCATTCATCATTCTCAAGCATAGTGTCCCTTAATACGGTCATCGAGACCTTAAACATGTTTATAAACCGGGTCGGGACTAAATTGAATCACTTACAAAATTTCATAGAAAATTAAAACTTCTCTAAAGTACAGGGGATACACGCCCGTGGGAGGAAACCGTGTGCCCTCCACGACTGCTAGACACCCCCGTGTGTCCTCCCCGTGGTAGAATCTGACTTAAGTTCCACGGCCACCAAGCACGCCCGTGTGCCATGGCCGTGGTCGAAACTGACTTACCTTCCACGACCACCAAGCACGCCCGTGTGCTCAGGCCGTGGTCGATTCTGCCAAAAATCACACGGCTACTAGGCAGAAGGCACGCCCGTGTACCCTGGCCGTGGTCTATTCTGTTGAAATCCACACGGCTACTAGACACGTTCGTGTGCCAAGGCCGTGTGCCCTTAAGCTAGCTATCGACTTCCTCACACGGTCACTAGGCACGCCTGTACCCTCCCGACCATGTGACATTATAGGCCATTTTCAAGGCCAAAATGCCACCCATTTAGGTCTCACCTATAAGCAACATTTACTAACACTTCTCTTGCATATTTCACAACCAATAACACACCAAACAACCATTCTATCAATACATACAATACTCATTTCATTCATGCCAACTTTCAAGACAAAACATATATATAACTAAGGCATATTTCATTCATTTACCTACCCAAAAATCTTGACCATTTCATGAGCATTAAACCATACCAAAATAACTACACATACCACATTCATCAAGGCATAATATGAACCGATAATTAGCCACATCTCATGACCAAGTCTATACATCAACTTATAACAAAAACTAGCCTATACATGCCATATTTATATATATACATTTCCAAAGTGTACCAAAATGATTTTAGAAGTGTGATGACGATCTGTGACGATCCCGAGCCTTCAGTAGCTTTGACGACCTATAAAACAGAGAAAACACACACATAGTAAGCTTTCCAAAAGCTTAGTAAGTCATATACAAATGAAAATAACATGAAAGACATATATGTACACATAAGTACATTGTTCCATTTAAAGTTTTTAACAACAATCACATAATGCTTTGATTTCATGTACTTGGCCATATTTACCACATTCATCAACTTAAAAATTCTTACAAATACAAGGCTCTTTCATGCTTATTTCCACATATCATATCATTATCCCAACATACATTCTCATCATAGTAAGATCATATAGATACTTACCTTATATACACACTTGGTGTATAAGTCAACGTACCTGAAACGGATTCTCTATTTACATAACCATTCGGATCATAGACTTGCCCGTTGAACCGTAAGGAATCTAGTAGGATGCTCAGAAACTCGGAATAGTCATACAATGCCAACGTCCCAGACGAGGTCTTATATGCACTCGGATATCGATGCCACTATCCCAGACAGGGTCTTACACGAATCAATACGATGTCGATGTCCCAGACATGGTCTTACACGTAAAGCTCATAACGATGCCAACGTCCCAGACATGGTCTTACACATAAAGCTCATATCGATGCCGATGTCCCAGACGTGGTCTTACACGAAATCTCAAATCAACGCCAACGTCCCAGATGTGGTCTTACATGATAAAACAGAACAGATACCTATGTCATGACATAGCTAATCCTATCTATTCCTAGGCTCACACGGGACTTTTCTAACATTATCGTTATATCGACCTTATCTCGGAATTCATATGCATAACCTCTCATAAGTATCCATCGTCAATATTAGTCATATGAACAAATATAATTTCATACAAGTATGTTTATTTGCATAGTGACTTACCTCGGATTCGATTTATCGGGAATGGAAACGGCTACTCGATTACTTTCGCTCTCCTGCGATCTAAGTCCATTTTCCTCGGTTCTTGATCTAAACATATTAAGAATTAACCCTTTTATTCACTATTTCATTCAATTCAATCCATACACACATATTTAGGGCTATTTACAAATTAACCCTCACATTTTCACATTCAGACAATTTAGTCCAATTTTCTCAAAACATCAAATATACACAATTTGTTCACACATATGCATAGTCAAACTTCCCTAGGGACTATATAAGTCCAATTATTTCATCAAATTCACAAATTAGTCCTCCAAAATAATATTTTCACAATTTAGCCCTATTTAGCTAAATTCACCAAAACTTCAAGAATAAAACATGTTCATCTAGCTCAAATCTTTCATTTATCAACTAAACTCATTTTAAAACTCAACATATCAACAATGGCATCTCACACAAACATCATCAATACTCAAAATTAGTACATGGGTTTGATAGCTCTCGAAGCAACGATTACAAAAACATAGAAATTATCAAAAATGGATCGAAATCTAACCTTGAATTTAAGATTGAATGTGCCGAAAATACAAAGCTTCAAAGATTTCTTTTTCTTTCCAAAGTTCAGTGGAAAATTCATGAATGAATGCTTATTTTCATGCCAATTTTTATTAATAATACATTAATAAACAATTTCCCATTTTAGCCATATAAAATAAATTTTTTATAACATAAATAACAAGGTCATTTTTTACCATAACCACCCACTATCTAAATAGTGGTTCAATTTCCATTTAAGGCCACAACTTTAAAAAGCCACAACACATTAGTACTTAAACAAATAGCATACAACTTTCACATTTAATGCAAATCAATCCTTTACTTAAATTAAACACACAAACGAACAAATTAGCTTATGAAACTTTAACACATGCTTAATCACTCATCGATGTCACAGAAATTAATGATAAAATATTATACGGACTCGGATTTGTGGTCCCAAAACCACTGTTTCGACTAGGGTATAAATCGGACTGTTACAGATTTGCTAGATATTTTATTAGTTATTATCTTATTGATAATGATATTATTCGTGGTATGCAAGATGATGTATTGAGATTAGATGGGATATACATGTTTATTTGAAATATTATGAAATGGTACGCATTAATCAAAGTAATAGTTGTGATTGAGTGCATTGACTTATATTGGTTTATTAATGCCCGAAACCCTAATCCGACGACGGATACGGGTTAGGGGTGTTGCATTTGATTGGTATCAGAACTATGGTTTAGTCGGTTCTCGGACTAACGTAGCGCGTGTGAGTCTAGCTATACATGCCATAATTTATAATGTGATAGTGTGATGACTTTTGACAGTGAAATGTGTTTATTTCTCTTATATAGTAAATGGATCCTGATCCCGAGCGAGCTTTAGCTGACGATGTCGAGAGCATGGCGTCTGCTCCCATGCAAGGGACTGCGCCGGAGGAATCTCGACCAGATACGAGTAATCTCGATGAGGGGGCTAAAAAAGCCTTCTATAATATGATGAATGATTGGTTCAGTCAGTATATTCGAGCCAATCCTGCTATTCAACAACCCCTGAATCTGAATACTCCCCCTGTAGTACCGGTGGTACCCCCGATTATAAATCTTGAGAGAGCAAGCAAGCCTCCGGTTGATCGCATTAGAAAACACGGGGCTCAAGAGTTTAGAGCCGAAGATGATGATAATGCAGAGCGAGCTAAATTTTGGCTCGATAATACTATTTGCGTCTTTGATGAGCTATCGTGCACACCTGATGAGTGCCTGAAGTGTGCCATATCATTATTACGGGATTCTGCCTACTATTGGTGGCATACTCTCGTATCAGTTGTTCTGAAGGAGAGAGTTACCTGGGACTTCTTTCAGACGGAATTTCGTAAGAAATACATAAGCCAGCACTTTATAGACTCTAAACGTAAAGAATTTCTCGAGCTTAAACAGGGTCGTATGACCGTATCCGGATACGAGCGCAAGTTTGTAAGACTTAGTCGCTACGTTCGTGAATGTGTTTCATCTGAGGCTACTATGTGTCAAAGATTCGAAAAAGGCTTAAATGAAGATATAAAACTTCTGGTTGGTATCCTTGAAATAAACGAGTTCGTAGTACTGGTTGAACGAGCTTGTAAAGCTGAAGAGTTAGGAAAAGAGAAGCGAAAAGCCGAGTTTGAAGCTAGAGACTTCCGAAAGAGAGCTGTGGGTAAATTTCCTCAAGTGTCAACAAAGAAGTTTAAGAATGATGGTAGCCGATCCAAACCCAACATCGGAATCTCTATTCGAGAATGACCACCAGTGAGTTCTCGGGCTACATCAGTTGCTAGTGTTGGCAATACCCGACCGAGTAAGCTAGAGTGTCAGCAGTGCGGTAGACGGCATTTTGGTGAGTGCTGGGGCAAATCTATTAATCGCGCTTGTTACAAGTGTGGTTCACAGGACCATTTCGTTCGGGATTGTTCGGAGACAGCTGAAAAGGCGTTGTTCAGAGCGCAAGACCGAGCAGCACTACAGCTAGAGGTAGACCATCTCGTAATTTGGGAGGTAGGAGTGGCGCTCAGAGGGGAACGTCAGATGTGGCTATTCGATCAGAGGACCGTGTACCGGCTAGAGCTTATGCCATTCGTTCCAGAGAGGAGGCTTCATCTCCAGATGTCATTACCGGTATTTTCACTCTCTTTGATACTAGTGTAACTGCCCTAATTGATCCCGGTTCAACTCATTCGTATGTGTGTGAGACATTAGTATTCAGTAAGACTCTACCTGTTGAGTCTACTGAGTTTGTGATTCGGGTTTCGAACCCCTGGGTTGGTGTGTGCTCGTTGATAGGGTATGCAAGAATTGCCCTTTAATGATTCGAGACTCGTATTTTCTGGCTGATCTGATGTTGCTACCATTTGATGAGTTCGATATTATCCTCGGTATGGATTGGTTAACCGTACACGATGCAGTAGTGAATTGCAGACGAAAGACTATTGATTTGAGGTGTCAGAATAATGAGATACTTCAGATTGAATCTGCGGATTTGAATGGGTTACCAGCTATGATATCATCGATATTGGCTCGACAGTATTTGAGAAAGGGTTGCGAAGCTTATCTTGCGTATGTGATTGACAGTAAAGTAACAGAAAACAAGATTGAATGTGTACCAGTTGTTTGTGAGTATCCGGATGTGTTTCTGGAGGAATTGCTGGGATTGCCACCTGTTCGGAAGGTAGAGTTTGGTATTGAGTTAGTGCTAGGGACAACTCCGATTTCAATAGCTCCGTATAGAATGGCACCGACCGAACTAAAAGAGTTGAAAGCTCAGTTGCAAGAATTGACAGATAGAGGTTTCGCTCGACCGAGTTTCTCTCCCTGGGGTGCGCCAGTTCTATTTGTGAAAAAGAAGATGGGACTTTAAGAATGTGCATCGATTATCGACAGCTTAATAAAGTAACGGTAAAGAATAAATATCCGTTGCCACGTATCGATGATTTATTTGATCAGCTTAAGGGAGCTTCGATATTTTCAAAAATTGATCTGAGGTCAGGTTATTATCAGTTGTGAGTTAGGGATTCAGATATACCGAAGACTGCTTTTCAGACGAGATACGGTCATTACGAGTTCTTGGTGATGCCGTTTGGGCTCACTAATGCCCCTGCTGTTTTCATGGATCTGATGAATCGTGTATTTAGACCGTATCTAGATCGATTTGTGGTTGTATTCATAGATGACATACTGATCTATTCACGAGATGAAACCGAGCATGCTGAGCATTTGAGGCTGGTGTTACAGATTTTGTGTGATAAGTAATTGTATGCGAAATTCAGCAAATGTGAGTTTTGGTTGAGTGAAGTTAGCTTCCTGGGGCATGTTGTTTCAGCATCGGGCATTCGGGTTGATCCGAGTAAAGTTTCAGCTATACTTGATTGGAAACCTCCGCGGAATGTTTCGGAGGTTCGTAGCTTTCTGGGACTTGCTGGGTATTATAGACGCTTCGTGAAAGGATTTTCTATGATAGCAGCCCCGCTGACAAAGCTATTACAGAAAGACGTAAAATATGAGTGGTCAGAAAGGTGTCAGAGGAGTTTTGATCAACTGAAGACCTTATTAACGGAAGCTCTAGTACTCGTTCAGCCAGAGTCGGGTAAAGAGTTCGTTATTTTCAGCGATGCATCCTTAAATGGGCTGGGTTGTGTATTGATGTAGGAGGGTAAAGTTGTAGCTTATACCTCGAGACAGTTGAAGCCGCACGAGAGGAACTATCCCATGCACGACCTTGAGTTGGCCGCTATAGTTTTTGCTTTAAAAATATGGCGTCACTATCTATTCGGTGAGAAATGCCACGTCTATTTGGATCATAAGAGTCTAAAGTATTTAATGACTCAGAAGGATCTGAATTTGAGACAACGACGATGGTTAGAACTGTTGAAAGACTATGAGCTTGTGATTAATTATCACCCGGGAAAGGCTAACGTGGTTGCCGATGCACTTAGCCGAAAGTCACTATTTGCTCTACGCGCAATGATTGCGGATATAGCTATGACCGATGATGGTGTGATCATTGCCGAGTTGAAAGCGAGACCATTATTTGTACAGCAGATTCGAGAAGCTCAAGAGGTTGATAATGATTTAAAAGCAAAAAGGAGTCATTGTGGCTCGTGTGCGGATTCAGATTTTCAGATAGATGCTGAAGGATGTCTACGGTTCAAGAATTAGATATGTGTGCCAAAGAACCCTGAATTGATTCGAATGATTTGTGATGAAGCTCATAATAGTAGATTGTCGATTCATCCGGGTAGCACAAAAATGTATAACGATTTAAAACAGCATTTTTTGTGGCATGGTATGAAACGGGACATCTCAGACTATGTGTCGAAGTGTTTAGTATGCCAACAAGTGAAAGCTGAGCATCAAGTGCCATCGGAACTACTTCAGCCGATTATGATACCAGAGTGGAAGTGGGATCCTGCTACGATGGACTTCGTATCGGGTTTACTTTGACGCCAAGTAAAAAAGATTCAATCTGGGTTATTATTGATAGATTGACGAAATCGGCTCATTTTATTCCGGTACGTACAGATTTCTCACTTGATAAGTTAGCTGAGCTATACATATCGCAGATCGTACGGTTACACGGAGTACCTATTTCTATTGTTTCGGATAGAGATCCGAGGTTCACATAGCAGTTTTGGAAGAAACTGCAGGATGCTTTAGGTACGAAGTTACACTTCAGTATAGCTTTTCACCCTCAGTCGGATGGTCAATCCGAGCGTGTTATCCAAATACTCGAGGATATGTTGAGATGTTGCGTTCTCGAGTTTGAAGGTACGTGGGAACGATATTTACCTTTGATTGAATTTGCGTACAACAATAGCTTTCAATCAAGTATTAAAATGGCACCCTATGAAGCATTGTATGGTCAAAAATTTCATACACCTTTATATTGGATCGAGCTAAGTGAAGGCAAGATACACGGGGTTGATTTAATCAGAGAGACGGAGCAGAAAGTTAAAGTAATTCGAGAAAGTTTGAAAGCCGCAATAGATCGTCAGAAGTCGTACGCGGATTTGAAACGAAAGGATATAGAGTTTCAAGTGGGTGATCGGGTGTTCTTGAAAGTATCGCCGTGGAAAACGATACTTAGATTTGGTCGTAAAGGAAAGTTGAGTCCGCGATTCATTGGGCCGTATGAAGTTATTGAGCGTATTGGGCCGGTTGCGTATAGACTTATGTTGCCACCTGAACTAAACAAGATTCATAATGTCTTTCATGTATCAATGCTTAGACGATACCGATCTGACCCTTCGCATGTGATCAGTCCATCAGAGATTGAAATTCAACCCGATCTGACTTACGAGGAGGAACCGATTCGCATCTTAGCTCGTGAAGTGAAAGAGTTGCAAAATAAGAAAATTTTTTTGGTCAAATTTATGTGGCAAAAGCATGGGGTTGAGGAAGCGACCTGGGAAACTGAAGAATCCATGAAAGAACGCTACCCTCAATTATTCAACGGTGAGATTTTTGGGGACGAAAATCCCTTAAGGGGGGAGAGTTGTAACAGCCCGATTGCGACCCTAATCGGAACGGTGGTTTCGGGACCACGAATTCAGGTTAGAAAAAAATATTTTAATTATTTATTTGATATCTATGTTATGTGTTTGAGCATGTGCTAAAATATTGTAGATTAATTTGTTTGTTTGGGTGACTCATTTAAGTGAAAGGATTAAATTGCATGAGTGGTAAAAATTATCTATTTACTCAATTGGAGGGTTAAATTTATATGTCTTTTTAGTTAAGGGGTTTTATGTTACAAATACCCCTATTATTCTTGTAGTGGACGACAAGGTGGTATTATATTATATGTTTGTTTGTTTTATAAGCTAAATATATGTATATATTAATGATATATTATATATTTTATTAGCATAGTGGAATAAAACATAAAATAATAAGGAGAACCATTGCATGTTCATCACTTAAGCTCCCTTAGCCGAAATTAGCAAAAGAAAAACACAACAAGGTTCGGCACTCATCAACCAAAATTAAGTAAGTCTTAGTTTTGGATTTTTAATGATTTTTGCATTTTTGAGATGTTTGTTCACTCTATTATCAAGCCCATGTATTGGTCTTGTATGTGGGTTATGCCATTGATGATAACTTGAGTTTTATAATGATTTTTAGTATTAAATGAAAGATTTGAGCTAGATAAACATATCTTACTTTTGAGTCTTTGGTGAATGTAGCTAATTAAGGATTTATTTGTGAAAATAAATCATGGAAGGGTTAAATTGAGAAAATATTGAAGTATATGGACTTATAAAGTCCTTAGGAAGATTCGGCCCTAAGGGATGTTAGTCCAATTTTGAGTAATTCGTGAGTATTGTATTAGGGACTAAATTGTATAGATTGTAAAAGTCAGGGGTAAATTAGTAAATTGCTAAATTATGTATTTATGGATCAAATTGAATGAATATAAGTTTAAATGAGTTTAAATTGGAATTATTTAGATCAAGAACAAAAGGAAACGGGATTGGATCGGGGCAAAGCCAAATTAAACGAATAGCCGGGAAGCTTAATTCGTTGATTTTCGAGGTAAGTTTTAAGCGATAGAGTTAAATTGAATTTATACTATAATACATGTCTAAGTTGAATGGTGGTGGTTTTAATTATAATACATTGCCGAATGTATAAATGAAATTTGTAAAAGATAGCCGAATGTGATGTTACTTGGATGTTGTAATTATTTGCATGAAATATGTATTTTTATGATAGTGATATCTTAGATATAAAAAAATGTTATAATAGAATTCGAACATACTCAAAGGAATTGTTGGTGGCTTGATATGGTCTAGGCCGAATGTAATATAGGACTTGGGATATTAAAACATTATGTTATACATATATGTATGTGATTATGTGTGAAGTGTGGATTTGATTTTTATATATGAAAGTGTATAGTCGGATGAATGATAGGTTATGAAAGGCACTATGTGTGTGGAATATTAAAGTAACGGCACTATGTGTGCAATACGTTACGGAGATTTGGCACTATGTGTGCGGAATATTAAAGTAACGACACTATGTGTGCGATACGTTACAGAGATTTGGCACTATGTGTGCGGAATATTAAAGTAACGACACTATGTGTGCGATATGTTACGGAGATTTGGCACTATGTGTATGGAATATTAAAGTAATGGCACTGTGTGTGCGATACGTTACTAAATTCTTTGAGACAGGTATACAGATTTGATGTTCTTTTAAAGTACTTGATTTATTAATGTTATATGAATAATAAAATGTTTGATTATGAAATTTTATAATATGTTCAAGAAATCAAGGTTGAAAAGAAAAATAACCTAGAGGTATGTTTTTATATCTTTAAACTACTCATGATTGATGGTGGCTTGAAATGTAAGTAGGAAATTGTTAAGTAGAAGAGGCACATGCAGATTTTTCTACTATACGTGGTGGTGTTTGGATATATATATATATATGTATATATATACTTATTTATACATGCTTATAATGTTGATTCGAAATCTATTTTAGTGTATTGACTATTCGGCAAAGATGATGAAAATAGAATAATTTATTTTAAATCTTGATAAAGTGTATATGTGAGTTAAATGCTTAAAACTTACTAAGCTATGTAAGCTTACTTTGTATTTGGTTGTTTTTGTATTGTAGATTTCTTTTGGGGGTTCAACTTGTGCTCGGGATCCTCTTTGAAGTTCATCACACTATCAACGAAATTTTGGTATCTATTTTTGTATATAAACTTTGAGTCTATGGCATGTATAGTCTAAACTGTTTTTGAGTTGGCATAGTCAAAGATTATATGAATGTAATTTAGCCATGCGAAAATGGCTTTATATTTAAGTTTGTGTTAATTGACATGTTTGGGATGTTGCATATGTGAGTGCATATTCAGTTATGTTATAAACTCATTTTGGTAGGTGTGTTTCCATGAGTCTATGTATGGCATGTTATTCATATAGTACTACCGAAGTTTAATGAATGACTTATAGGTTAGCTTAGAATGTATTTCATATTATGCTATAAGTGAAATCGATCTATTGATGATTTAGTGAAAACAAACTTGTTATAAATATTCGGCCATTACATTATTTAGTTGAAATCTTTACATTTTCCTTGAATATAATGTTTAGTTGAGGTGTACCTATGATTATATGTTTGCATATATGAATGATCCTTGCCAAATGTGATAAGTGATTTTGGGTTAAGTGAGTTGATTTGTTATTGGTGTTTAAGTTATGCTCGAATGTGAGATAAGTTGATAGGTAAAGAATATAATCATATGTGATATTAAAATAAAGAGTATACATAATCAAAAGTGTAACAAATACGAAAATATGGTATACACTTGAATGCTTGGTTGATATTAGAAAGGTGATAAATGATTAACTACCATATATCTATTCGGCCATTGCTTTTAAATGACCATTTGAATAGTGATTTGCTAGATGATTTTATTAGTTATTACCTGATTGATAATGATTTTATTCGTGGTATGCAAGATGATGTATTGAGATTAGATGGGATATACATGTTTATTTGAAATATTATGAAATGGTACGCATTAATCAAAGTAATAGTTGTGATTGAGTGCATTGACTTATATTGGTTTAGTAATGCCCGAAACCCTAATCCAGCGACGGATACGGGTTAGGGGTGTTACAGTAAGGCTTAGTAAATATGCCCGGGAGTACGTGTCCATCGAGGCTATTATGTGTAAAAGGTTTGAGAACGGGTTAAATGAGGATGTCCGTTTGTTCGTAGGTGTCCTAGAACTAAAAGAATTTGTGGTGCTGGTAGATAGAGCCTGTAAGGCCGAGGAACTGGTTAAAGAGAAAAGGAAGGCTGAAAACGAGTCTCGCGACTCGAAGAAGAGATAGTTAGGCAAGTCATTCCAATCCTCATCCAAGAAGTCAAGAGATTTCACTATTCGATCGGCCACCTCAGCTGGGTTTTCAAGTAGAAGTAAGGGTAGACAGTACCTGGGGTCTAAAGCTCAGACTACTTCGGTTGCTAGTGTTGGCAATGCTCGACCGAGTAGACTGGAATGTCTGGAGTGTGGAAAACGTCATCCCGGGGAGTGTCGAGCAAATGAGAAAGCTTGTTTCAAGTGTGGATCCCTAGACCATTTTATCAGAGATTGCCCTGAGGTGGGTGAGAAAGAGAAACCTCAGAGTGCAAGACCGGGAGGTACTGCTAGAGGAAGGCCACAGAGAAACCCGGGAAATGAAATGAGTAGTAAGAATACATCTAGAGAGTAGACTGCGAGAGCTGAGGGTAGAGCAATGGCGAGGCATATGCCATTTGCGCTCGCGAAGAGGCGTCCTCCCCCGACGTGATCACGAGTACTTTTTCTCTTTATGATACTCATGTTATAGCTTTAATTGATCCGAGATCCACCCACTCGTATATTTGCATGAAATTAGTCTCTAGCATGAGTATACCTATAGAGTCTACTGAATTTGTGATAAGAGTGTCAAATCCCCTAGGCAAATGTGTGTTAGTCAATAGAGTATGCAAATATTGTCCTTTGATGATTAGAGGTCATTACTTGCCGGCTAATCTCATATTATTGCCGTTTGATGATTTCGATGTCATCCTTGGGATGGATTGGTTAACTACTCATGAGGTGATAGTGAATTGTGGAAGGAAGTTTATTGAGTTAAAATGTGAAAGTGGGGATCTTATTCGTGTAGAATCAGATGAGCAAGATAGATTGCCAGTAGTGATATCTTCCTTGTTGACTCAGAAATATCTAAGAAAGGGTATGAAGCTTACCTTGCCTTTGTGATGAATGCTAGAGAGAATGAGTTAAGAATTGAATCAGTACCCATAGTATGTGAGTATCCGGATGTTTTCTGAGAAGAATTGCCAGGACTACCTCTAGTTAGAGAGATTGAATTTGGGATTGAGTTAGCTCCTGGTACTGCCCCCATTTATATTGCTCCATACAGAATGGCTCCAACTGAGCTAAAAGAATTGAAGGCACAGTTACAAGAGTTAACGAACAAAGGCTTTGCAAGACCGAGTTATTCTTCGTGGGGTGCTCCCATTTTATTTGTGAAAAAGAAAGATGGTTCCATGAGGTTATGTATAGATTATCGGTAGCTCAATAAGGTAACTGTGAAGAACAAGTACCCGTTGCCAAGAATCGACGATTTGTTTGATCAATTGAAGGGAGCCACGGTGTTTTCCAAGATAGACTTGAGGTCTGGATATTATCAGTTGAGAGTCAAGGACTCGGATGTGCAAAAAATCGCATTTCGGACAAGGTATGGTCACTATGAATTTTTGGTCATGCCTTTCGGTTTAACAAATGCCCCTGCAGTTTTTATGGATTTGATGAATCGTATATTTCGGCCATATTTGGATAAATTTGTTGTAGTCTTTATCGATGATATATTGATCTACTCTCGGGATGAGAACGAGCATGCCAAGCAGTTGAGGTTCTGCAAATTTTGAGAGATAAACAATTATATGCCAAGTATAGTAAAAGTGAATTTTGGCTTAAGGAAGTTGGTTTTTTGGGGCACATTGTTTCGGGACAGGGAATTAGAGTCGACCCGAGTAAGATCTCAGCAATTGTAAATTGGAAGCACCAAGGAATGTAACCGAGGTTAGGAGCTTTCTGGGCCTAGCTGGCTACTATAGATGTTTTGTCAAGGGATTTTCCATGACAGCTACTCCGATGACTAGGTTGCTACAAAAATATGTAAAGTTTGAATGGACAGAAAAGTGCCAACAGAGTTTTGAGAAACTAAAGGTGTTGTTGACTGAAGCTCCTATTTTAGTGCAACCTGAGCCGAGAAAGGAATTTGTGGTTTACAGCGATGCATCCTTGAATGGATTAGGTTGTGTACTCATGCAAGAGGGCAAGGTGATAGCATATGCCTCTAGACAATTAAAGTCACACGAGAATAATTACCCAACCCACGATTTGGAGTTAGCCGCAATTGTATTTGCACTAAAGATTTGGAGACACCATTTTTATGGTGAGAAATGTCGGGTGTTCACCGATCATAAAAGCTTAAAGTACTTGATGACTCAAAAGGAGTTGAATCTAAGGCAGAGAAGGTGGTTAGAGCTAATAAAGGATTATGAGCTAGTGATTGACTACCATTCAGGAAAGGCGAACGTGGTCGCCGATGCCTTGAGCAGGAAATCCCTGTTTACGCTGAGAGCCATGAACACATGAATAGCTTTGTCAGATGATGGTTCTATTCTAGCCGAGTTGAGGGCTAGACCAGTGTTTCTTCAAGAGATTTGTGAAGCTCAGAAAGGCGACAATAATTTACAAGCTAAAAGAGTTCAATGTGAGTCAAATGTTGAGTCAGACTTTCGGATAAGTCCTGATGGATGTTTGATGTTCCGAGATAGGGTCTGTGTACCCAGAGATGATTAGCTTATTCGGAAGATTCTGCATGAAGCACATAGTGGATGTTTGTCTGTACATCCAGGCAGCACGAAGATGTATAATGACTTGAGGAACTGGTATTGGTGGCCGAGTATGAAGAAAGACATTTCAGAGTTTGTATCGAGATGTCTAATTTGTCAACAAGTGAAGGCTGAACATCAAGTACTCTCGGGTTTACTTCAGCTTATTATGGTTCCCGAGTGGAAGTGGGACCATATTACTATGGACTTCGTGACGAGTTTGCCATTGTCACCGAAAAAGAAGGATGCCGTATGGGTCGCTGTCGATAGACTCACGAAGTCAGCCCATTTCATACCAGTACGGGTTTACTATTCGCTTGATAAGGTAGCGGATTTGTATGTGTCAGAAATAGTAAGACTTCACGGAATTTCGTTGTCGATTATTTTGGACAGAGATCCGAGATTTACATCGCGGCTTTGGAAAAAGTTGTAAGAAGCCTTGGGCACAAAGTTGAGTTTTAGTACAGCTTTCCATCCACAAACCAACGGGCAGTCGGAGAGAGTAATACAAATACTTGATGACAAGCTTCGATGTTGTGTTTTGGAATTTTAAAGTAATTGGGAGAAATACTTATCGCTGGTCGAATTCGCCTACAATAACAGCTTTCAGTCGAGTTTGAAGATGGCGCCTTATGAGGCATTGTATGGGCGTAAGTGCCAAATGCCCCTGTGTTGGACCGAACTCAGAGAGAATCAGATTTACGGGGTCGATTTAGTCAGAGAAACTGAAGAGATGGTAAAAGTGATACGTAAATGTCTGAAAGCTGCCTCAGATAGACAAAAGTCCTATTCAGATTTGAAACGGAAAGAGATTGAGTTTTAAGTAGGTGATAAAGTATTTCTGAAAGTATCACCATGGAGAAAAGTCCTCAGATTTGGCCGGAAAGGAAAATTGAGCCCGCGTTTTATCGGACCACATGAGATTATCGAGAGGATAGGGCCGGGAGCTTATCGTTTAGCCTTGCCACCTAAGCTGAAAAAGATTTATGATGTCTTCCACGTGTCCATGTTACGCCAATACCGTTCGGACCCTTCACATGTGATTGTACCATAAGAGGTAGAAATTCAACCGAATATGACTTATGGTGAAGAGCCGGTTAAGATTTTGGCACGGGAAGTCAAACAGTTGAGAAACAAAAGCATAGCCCTTGTGAAAATACTATGGCAAAGACATGGGGTAGAAGAGGCTATATGGGAGCCCGATGAGGCTATGAGAAACCAATATCCTAACCTTTTTGCCGGTAAGATTTTCGAGGACGAAAATCCTTAAGGGGGGAGAATTGTAACAGCCCGATTTAGGGGCTAGTCGAAACAGTGGTTTTGAAACCACTAATCTGAGGTTGAAGGAAATTATTTTAATGTTATTTTATGATTTATAGCATGGTTACAAGAGTGCATAAAAATTTTGGTGCTTTAATTTTAGCGATTGCATGCTTAATTGCGAAAAAGGACTAAATTGCATAAAGTGCGAAGGTTCTATTTTACAAGCTAAAGGAGTCTAAAAGCCATAGAATATTAATTGGAGACCTTTAATGTGCAATTAGACCCTTAGATATAGGGTGGCTGGCCATAAGGGACAAGGAGTTGAAAAATAAGTCAAAGTTGGTAGGAATTTGGTGGACCAAATTGATATTTTATAATAAAATAAAGAAAATAAAGATATCATCTTTTCTTCTCTTCTTCTCCATCGAAAATTAGCAACAAAATAAGGGTTTGAAAGCTCAAAAATTTCAGCAAGCTTTTCTCCTTGCAAGTAAGTGTTTTGATGATCATTTCATGATAATATTTGTACTTTTGAAACCCCTAAAGCTTTAGCTAGATAAACAGGGGACTATTTTGCAAAATGGTTGGAAGTTTAAGGTTTTGCCATGTGAGCATTTATGTTGTTTGCTGCATTTTTATGGAAGAAAATGAGTCTTAGTTGTTAGACAAACAACTTTTGTGAAAGGTGTTACCATGAAAACACCTAAAACGACCTTTTTGTGAAGGTTGTAAGATATGTAGTAAATGTGTGAAATAATGAGTATTGAGGGTTGCCATAAGAGTAATAAATGTTCATCTAGGCTTGTAAAAGGAGGAAATTCGATTAAAATCGATTTACGAGCCTAGGGGTAAAATAGTCATGTTGTGAAAGTCTAAGGGCAAAATGGTAATTTTGCCAAAGTATGATTATTGAAATGTATTAATTAATGTGGTAATTAAATGAGCTAAATTGCTATTATAGATCAAGAAGAACGAGGAATTAACCTTGACAGAAGAAAAGGTAAGGTATCGGACTAGATCAGCAATTTAGCCTATTTTGAAATCGAGGTAAGTTTGTGTGTAATAAGTTCAACATCATGCTAGTATGAATTAAAATGTTTGATATTTGTGAAGATGTATAATTTCTATGAATTTGAGTAATGATGTTGATTGAGAAAATGATGAGAATTGTGATGTTGAAGTCCCGGTTGGACTTTAATAAATGAAAGAATAATATCAACAAGACTTGAGATGGGTAAGGTCCCGTATAAGACCATGTCTGGGACATGGCCTCAGCATCGAATTGTGATCCCGTATAAGACCATTTCTGGGATATGGAATCGGCATCGAATATGAAGATCGTATAAGACCATATCTGGGATATGGCACCGACAATTGATATGAAATCCCGTATAAGACCATATCTGGGATATGGCATCTGCATCTAGAGGTGACCCCATGTAAGACCACCTCTGGGATGTGGCATTGGCGTCATATTCATGTGAATGATGATGATCGTGTATCCTTGAGTATCCCAAGTGATTCAATGGGATAAATAGTTAAGCTTATAATAGAGATGAAATCAGTGTTAAAGCTATGTGATGAAGTGATACAGGTATATGTGAGTAATTCATGAGAATGGTTTACGAGATGTGGCATGATATGTAATTGGTAAGGGTAAGCATGAGTAAGTTATGGCAATGTGCTTAAGACTTTGTGTTTTTCTTCAACGAAATTAATGGATGACGTTATGAGTCTTATTGTTGTTACTTATTTCATGCAAGCTTACTAAGCTTTATGCTTACCCCTCTCATTTCCCTTTTCCTTGTAGTATTGCCAAGCTAACTCGGGGATCGTGGGACGTCAGAGTTCGGAATCACACTATCGACTTCTCCTTGGTATAGCAAAGTTAGATTCATTTTGAGTATGGCATGTATAGGACTTGGTCATTTTGTTATGTCATATTTGTTAGCCAAAGTGTTGGCTATTAATGTTGTTCAATTCATTTTGTAAATGGCCATTGGAAATTGGTCAATACTTGACAAGTTCATATATTCGATTATGATGAAATTCATGAAATGCATGCTTGTGTGAATGTTTTGGTTTTGAGTTCTTAGAAGTGTCTTATGGTCATGATATATGTTGAATTGATTTGGTATGAGTAATGTTGCTGTGTAGGGTGGCATTTGGCTTGGTAGATAGCCTTTCAAATGTCCACACAGGTAGACACACGGGCGTGTGTCTAGGCCGTGTGTAACACACGGTCAGCCCCATGGGCGTGTTGATTGGCCGTGTGTCCCCTTGCATGCTAGGTTTACAAGTCAGAATACCCAGTAGTAAACACACGGGTTGAGACACGGCCGTGTGTCTCAACCGTGTGGGGGACACGGCCTAAGACACGGGCGTGTGCCTTGGCCGTGTGACCTGATTGAGATGATGATGTCATAAACAGAATGTCAAGGTTTTCACACACTGGCGAAGACACGGGCGTGTCATGGCCGTGTGAGGGACACAGGCTATGGACACGGGCGTGTGTCAGGCCTTGTGAAAACCCCTGTAGGTTCGAATTGGAAAATAATTCCACACGGGTGTGGGACACGGGCATGTGATATGCTGCACGGGCGTGTCCTATCATTCACATGGGCGTGTGGCCCTGTTGTGTGTCAAATATTTCTAAGTGTTCAAAAGTTTCCAGTTTGGTCCCGAATCACTCCGAGTGCAAGTGTAGGGTCTCGTAGACCTGCAATAAGGACATTATGGTCTTGAATGGAAAGTTTTAATTTGACATGAAGTTTTTATGAATCGATATAGTATGATTGAGCAAGCTAAGTACGGTAATGCCTCGTACCCGGTTCAAGTGTCGAATACGGGTAAGGGGTGTTACATGCACAATGAGTTCCTCAATGAACAAACAAAAGTGACTTCAATATGCTCTCATACATTCCCTATACAAGCCTCGGGACATATATATAAAATTAGATTAATAACATGCTAGTGATTAAATACAAAGCAACTTCTTAAAATTAACAACTACAAAATAACAAAGACAATACACTAATAAAGTCCAATAAATCACAATATGATGGAAATTCAGTCTTCTAGAAGAACAACTCCTCCATCTGAACAAATTTCTATAATTCAAGGGTTGTATTAATTTAATCCACTCCACTCTGATATTTCAATGCAACCAATTGATTTATATATATGAGCTTCCATATATTCATAAATATCAGTATAGTTAATAACCTAAAAATTTTATTTCAATAAATTACAATTACTGAATATGACAAGTTTTGCTTCATTCAAATGGTAGTAAACGCTATCGAATTCCATTCAAATTGTTTCTTCGTAACTTGCCTCAACATAATATGTTAAATTTACCAAAGTTAATTCTTTTTTATTTTGCCTTTTTAGTTTTTCTCTCTCAAAACTCTTTGAAATTAATTTTCATAGTAATTTTTCCGGAAAGAAAATTAATACACAATTAAGGAGTAACTGGGTGAGTAATAAGGCGCAATGCTTGCTTGCCAAGCATATTAAATTACCTTTCTATCATATCCTCAACTATTTATAGTAACACTTTAAATTATTCTTTTATCATTTAAATTATTATATTTTTATCATTTTATCATTTTTCCATGAAATTATATTTAATTAACTTGTAACACTAATTTAATTAAAATTTTAAATAATAATATAGATGAATTTGAGTACTAAAGTGGGGTAAAATACCCAAATATACCAAAAAAATATAAAATTTACGGAATTGGGCCGGTTTCTGGAAAATTTACGGAAAAGGGCCATTTCCCCACAAAACGCGTCCCGTCGCCAAGCGTTTTGTGGGGAAATGGCTGCAAAGCGCGCCCCTAGGGATGCGCTTTGTGCCACATCATCAAAGAGCGCTTACGTGGACGCGCTTTGATGATGTGGCACAAAGCGTGACCCTAGGGGCGCGCTTTAGCCCTTCAACGGTAAAAAAAACGGTCAAATTTTTTTTGACCGTTGGGGGCCCAACGATAAAAAAAAACCTATAAAAACTCCCCAACCCTTTTATTTTTTTCACACTTTAATCCTTACTCATTCTTCTCTCAAATTCCTCTCAAATTCCTCTCAAAATTCTCTTTAAGTCCTTCAAACTTCCTCTGAAATTTCGAAATAGTCCTTTAATATTTACAAAAAAGCCCTTTTTTAATTTTTTTAATATATTTTTTTGAAACTTTTAAAATTTTTGATCGTATTACAAATGGTCGGGGAATTACTTCGTCTAGACAACAAGCACATCTCCGTCGATCAAATGCAAATGGTAAGTTTTAATTTTAATTTTTCAATATTATTTAATATTTTTTAGGTTTATGCAATTTTAATTAATTTTTATTTTATAATTTTTTAAACAGTCTGTAGATCGGGTGTTGCAATGTTATATTCGCAATATGCATGGTCCCCCATCGCCGTTGATCGAGAAATTACTCGCGGAAGCGGGTTTTGGCACGTGGCCACGATAGGCCGGGGGTTCAAGTTTGAGCCGACTTTGATCAGTGCGTTGATAGAGAGGCGGAGACCCGAGACGCACACTTTCCATCTTCCATGCGGAGAGTGTACCATCACTCTGGAAGATGTGCAGTTGCAGTTGGGATTGCCGGTGGACGGGTCGGTAGTCACCGGGTCCGCAACTTCTACCGATTGGATGGCCGTATGCTACGAGCTTCTGGGTGCCATTCCGGATAACATTCAGGGAGGTCGGATCGAGATGGCCTGGTTACGAGACACATTCTCGGAGCCGAATGAGGGTTCGACCGAAATAGAAAGAATACGGTATGCTCGGGCATACATTCTGGAGATAATTGGAGGTTATCTGATGCCGGACCTGTCTAGAAACCTCGTACACTTGAGATGGCTGCTGAAACTTGTTGATTTTAGAGCAGCCGGTGAATTGAGTTGGGGGTCTGCCGTGCTATCGAGGTTGTATCGGGAGATGTGCGGGGCGACGCGGCCGAGTAAAGTGAAAATCGGAGGTTGCCTATCACTACTGCAGTCATGGGCACGGTTTTGATTTCCATTTTTACGTCCTCGACTCGACCACCCATATTCATTCCCACTGATAACGAGGTAAATTTAATGTTATATTTTACAATTATTACGTAGATTTATAGTATAATTGTATGCTAAAAATTTATTTAATTAGGTGGAACCATTCGTGAGTTATCTTTGGAATACCTACCTCGCTTGAAGATATACGGCTTCTATTGGACCAACGGTCGGAATCACAAGTAAGTTTCAATTTACGTATTTATAATTTAGTAGTTAGTATTTAGTGTTTAGTATTATGTATATAACTAATATTTTGGTAATGTTAATATAGTTTCAATGGACACCGCATTTGAGGATCCGCAATTCGGCGATAATTCCGGAGGAGTTCTTGCAAAATCCAAATAGTTGGCACGTGAAGGTCCCATTGATCAACTATGCGACCGTGGAGATGCAAGAGTCATATCGGGTTCTGCGAAAATTTAGATTCCGACAACCGATTCCCGTGCCACCTGAGGTGCTCGATGATGAGCACAAAGTGGACTTACGGCGATTGCACACGGATTGGCCAAGATTTTGGTCAAGATATATCGAGATGTGGGAGAACCAAGATGACTATTTACCTATCCGGAACCGATCGTCGTTCTGAGTTAGCGTGCGTGTTTGAATACATGCCATGGTTTAGGATCCATGGTAAGCCGTATTTTTGTCGGAAGAAGAGAGGCGACGGCAACTTCACAACAAAGGGAACGTCGGGGCCCTTTAAATCCAAGGAGAAGGGGTGATGAGACGGGGTCATCAACAGCGTTGACACAGTCACCGAGCCCATCAACAGCGCCCACACAGTCACCGGGCCCATCAGTTCAGCCGACAACACTGACATCACAGCCTTTACCCTTTATGCCAGGTGCGTACCCTAGCCCTTATATGTATCCTAACCCATATATGTTTCCTTTTCCCAGTCCCACCCCAGGTTGGAATGCATGGCCGGGATCGAGTCCGTTCCCGACTACTCCGACTGGCCAGCCGATCTTGAGGCCGTCGTCGCGTGAGGGATCACAGGAGGCGCCGTCGGGGAGCACTTCTTTTTACCAGTCTCATTCGCCATACAGGATTCAGACACCCCCGCCGTGGTTTATGCAAACACCTCTGGGGTCGTTATTTTATCAAGATGGGTCATCCTCGCAACACCCACAACCGCACCCACCGCCGAGGAACCTAATCCCCGCCGAGGTTCCACGACCCCGCCGGAAGCTAGAAGAAGGAGGAATCCAGCCACAGAATCGCCACCACCCCGTGTGGCACCGATTCCGACCGGCTTCAACATTGATTCGGATGGGCTTTTTTATTTTTTAAATTGTAATAATTTTTTTTATTTTTTTAATAAAAAAGTTGTTTTTTTATTTGTGTTTGTAATTTAATTTTAATATCTTCACTAAAATAGAAGTTGCTTATTTTTTTGTATGTAATTTAATTTGAATTTTTTAATAAAATAAAAAGTTATTTTTTTATTTTTATTTTTTGTAATTTAGTTTTAATATATTTAATAAAATAATAGTTGTTTAATTTTTTTTATTGTGATTTAATTTTAATATCTTTAATAAAATAGAAATTGTTTAATTTTTTTATTGTAATTTAATTTTCATATATGTAATAAAATAAGAAGTTGTTTTTTTATTTTTTATTTTATTGTAATTTAGTTTTAATATATTTAATAAATAAGAAGTTTTTTTATTTTTTTGTAATTTAGTTTTAATATATTTAATAAATAAGAAGTTTTTATTTTTTATTTTTTGTAATTTAGTTTTAATATATTTAATAAATAAGAAGTTTTCTTTATTTTTATTTTTTTAATTTAGTTTTAATATATTTAATAAATAAGAAGTTTTCTTTATTTTTTTATTTTTTGTAATTTAGTTTTAATATATTTAATAAAATAAGAAGTTTTTATTTTATTTTATTGTAATTTAGTTTTAATATATTTAATAAAATAATAGTTGCTTATATGTTTTTGTAATTTAATTTTAATATCTTTTATAAAATAGAATTTGTTTAATTTTTTTGAAATTTAATTTTAAAAATAAAAGTTCAATATTTGTGGAAAGGGAAAAGCGCGCCCGGGACGCCACTTTGTACCGCATCAAAAAATGCGCCCACGTAAGCGCTTTTCTTTGATGTGGCACAAAGCGCGTCCCTGTGCCGCCGCTTTGTCGCCATTTTTCCCACAAAACGCTACTGACGTAGACGCTGCTTTTTGTGGAAATGGCCCTTTTCTCTAAATTTTTCAAAAACCGGCCTAATTTCGTAAATTTTATATTTTTTGGTATATTTAGATATTTTACCCACTAAAGTGAGTCCTCTTTACCAATAAAATGATAAAAAAAAACTAATATTAGCATTTAAATATTCCTCAAAATAATTGAACTTTGGGCTTTTTGGTATTACGAAAACTTTACGCAAGGACCCATGCAAAGTTCAAATGAACCAACAATTTTATCCATCCCTAACCTACTTCCAACCGTGAAAAGGAAGTCAGATCTGAGCATTATATTTTTAATATATAAGATTAGAAAATTAACCAAACTTAGTGAAATAAAAAGAATGTGATGCTTAATTTTGAGCATATTCTCGACCTTTGTAGACTAAAATCTAAAAAATTAAGGTTGTATTTAGTAGTGTTTTTTAGAAATTCTTTTGACATAAAAAATATTTTTGAAGTAAAATGTTAAATAAGTAATTTTTGAAAAGAAAAATTGATTTTTCAAAAACATTTTTCTCCAAACGGAAAAGTTAAAACTTTTAATTTTTTTATTCTAAAATTTATTTTGACAGCTTAATTATATTTGTACCCCTCCAACACATCATACTTTCATTTTTTTAATTAATTGTTTAAAAAATATTTAAAACTTATTTAAAACTTAATTTTTATATATAAAAATATTAACAACAAATTGTAATAAAATATTTTCTATATTCTTATTAAAATATCATAATATTAACTATTTTAAATATTATTTAAACATTTATTTATTACTTAACACCATATCTAAAAATACTTGTCGAAAACAATATTGAACTAGCTCTAAGTTTTATTGAAAGGGAGTGAAAACTTTTAGTGATTTCTTTCTATTTCAACTATGCAAAAAAAAAAAAAAAATTAGCCTTCAAATCATCTCAAAGAAAAATTAACTTTAGTGATGTAAAATACATATATATTATGACGTAATAACACATCAATATTTAATTAATTTTTTAAAACTTTTAAAATATATTTTTTAGAAATTATAATAATTTTTAATTTTGAAAATCAACACAATTTTATAAAAGCTAAAAAAATGAAAAATTAAATTAAAAAGGCAAAAATGACTTCTCTAAAAAATTGAAAAGCCAAACAAATCATGATGTGAAATATAGATCCTTGAAGAAGACTAAGGTGAGAAATCGGTCGGTTCGGCAAACTGACTTCCTCTTTTTATGGAACCAAAATCGACAGACTTTAAGTAGAGAACCGACAAAACCGGCACATCTTAGAGTTGATCGGTTTAATCGGCAGACCGAATAATGCATGTTTCTAAACTTAATAGCAACAAAGAGGTATTCTAAACTTAATAGCAACAAAGAGGTATACAACCATTCTTGCAGTCCTATCAAAGTGCCTCCCGTTGTTCTCTTAAAATTTTTACTAGAGAACAGAGCACCCATCATGATTAAACCAAGAAAAGGGTTAATGCAGAGAGAGATGGAAAAATGGACCACTTGTGATTTAAAAAAAGCAAGGCAGTAGCACATAATCGGGGGAGTTTATGTTGCATTATTCACCACTGAGTCCCAAATCCCAATCCTTTTCATCAAATCGTATAAAGAAAAAACAGTAGGAGTCCCTACCCAACTAAGAAAATAAACAAACAAAAGAAACCTTGAAACAAAGGGCACCATGCTAAAAATGTCAAAATGTTGTAAATTATGGTTCAATCATATTAACACAAATTTCAGGTTCAAGGCACATTACAACCAGCATGGAACCAAAACAAATCACATCGAGCAATTGAGGCATTATATAAAGAAATTCATGAAAGGGTACTGAAATTAAAAGAAAAAGGACTGAAACCAAACCATCATACATCAGTTTGTATTTATATGATATCGATATAAACACTTGATGACAGTGAGTTTTAACATCATTTTCTTCTTCATTGTTGTTTTCCCATCGACACTAATGTCCACCCTCACTGTAAGACTACTACGAAAGCACCCATTACAACCATTTGCCAAATTAAAAATAAAAAAAGACAAAACAGCAAACTGACTAAGAGAAACCGTCCTGCATAAACTGGA
Organism: Gossypium sturtianum; assembly: GCA_025698515.1. Lineage (NCBI taxonomy): Eukaryota > Viridiplantae > Streptophyta > Magnoliopsida > Malvales > Malvaceae > Gossypium > Gossypium sturtianum. The sequence goes on from CM046943.1 coordinate 18,573,512, forward strand.
AAAGGAAAAACATAAAAAGCAAACCATACGATAATAACGAAACCGACAGAAACAGTAGCGGAAGAGGAAAAAAGGATGGATCGTAGGAGATGTGAATGACACATTTAAATCCCTCCTCAAAATTAGCAACCACTGTTGGGACACTCCCTAGCGAAATGCCCAGAGCCTCCACAGTTGTAACAAGCACCGCCGCCTCCGCCTCCGCCTCCGCCTCCTCCGCCGCCATATCTGCCTCCACCGCCACCGCCACCGCCACCCTGCCCACATTCCCGTGCTAAATGGCCCATCTCACCACACTTATAACATCCGGCGCCTCCACCACCACCACCGCCTCCTCCACCATAACCGCCTCTCCTTCCCCCTCCACCATAACCACCGGATCCACCGCCATAACCGCCACCACCACCGCCGCCGCGTCCGGATCTGGAGGATCCACGAACAGGGTTGCCGTTGGGGCCAGTGACCTCAACAGCCTTGGGGCGACCTTCAGAAGACTCGACAACGTACTCGACCTCTTCACCATCAGCAAGACTACGGAAACCCTCGGAACGGATGGAAGATTGGTGAACAAACAAATCGTCGCCGCCGTCGTCAGGGGATATGAAGCCATACCCCTTTTGGTCATCGAACCACTTCACCTTGCCGGTCATCCTATTCTCACCCATCTTCAAAATCCCAAAACAACACTCAGAAACCACAGAAATGAAAAAGGGAGGCGCAAAAGCGAAGTCTCAGGGAGGTCGGGATTTTATATTGAAGATCAGAGGAATGCAAAAGGTGTGACTGCCACGTCAGCCTTTGGGAATTATAATTAATAATAACTACTTCAGCTTCAAAAGTTAATTAGAACCAAAACGACGGCGGGGTTTCAGAGGAAGGGATCGGACGGCTAGGGGTTAAGGATAAGGTGGATGAATATGAAGCGTCAGATTATACGATGGGAAACCTAAATAGGTTTTTTTTTGGGGGATGTGAAATTACGAAAGAGTCCGGAGACATGAGAGAGAGATAAAGAAGGGTTACTTTGATGGGACCCCACAGTAAAAACAAAAATCTGATCTAAAGGACAATCCTACCCTATCGTATTTATGTATTTATCTATCTATTCGCTGATTGCACGGAGAAATTAAGCTGCCATGATTAATGATTTAATTAATTAATTAATTTGGGAAAGAGAAAAACTACTGGTCAAAGGGCAAATTGGGGAGTAAAGAAAGTCATACTGAGCAGATGGGACATTTCGATGGGGTCGCTGTCTTTTTCAAACTTTACTAGTACATGTTTTTTTTTTGCTTTTAAATCAAACTTCAAAATATCAATAAGATCATTATTATACCATTTAAATGTAATTTCTATGATCAAATACAACACAAAAAATTGATTAATTTATCAGAAAATATTAATTTTTAATAAAATTTATAGAAAAATATTTAAAAAATAATTATTTATTGGAAAGGGTCATTTTTTTCGAAATCGCGTCCACGTCAGCGCATTTTAAGGGGATGAACTAGGAAAGCGCGTCCACGAGGGAGCGCCACATCAGCAAAAGCGCGCCCTCAAGGGCGCGCTTTGTTGATGTGGCAAAAGCGCTCCCTCGTGGACGCGCTTTGCCCGCTTTTAACGGCCAATTTTTTTTTCCGTTAGGCCTCCAACGGTAAAAAAAAAAACTATAAAAACCCCCACCCTTTTATTTTTTTCACACAAAAGTCTTTACTTATTTTTCTCTTAACTTTCTCTCAAATTCCTCTCAAATTTCTCTCAAATTCCTTTAAAGTTCCTCTCAAATTTCACAATAGTCTTTTAATATTTACAAAAAAGCCTTTTTTTAAAAAAAAATTTGAAATTTTTTTTATAAATTTAAAAATATTCGATCGTATTAACAATGGCCGGAGAATTAATTTGTCTCGACAATAAACACATCTCTGTCGATCAAATGACAATGGTAAGTTTTAATTTTAATTTTTCAATACTTTTTAATATTTTTTAGGTTTATGCAATTTTAATTAATTTTTATTTTATAATTTTTTTAAATAAATCACGTAGATCGGTGTTGCAATGCTATATTCGCAATATGCCCGTCCGCCATCGCCGTTGATCGAGAATTACCTGCGGGAAGCGGGTTTTTGGCACGTGGCCACGATAGACCGGGGGTGCAAGTTGGACCCGAAGTTAATCAGTGCGTTGATAGAGAGGTGGAGACCCGAGACGCACACTTTCCATCTTCCATGCGGAGAGTGTACTATCACTCTGGAAGACGTGCATTTGCAATTAGGATTGCCGGTGGATGTATACGTAGTCACCGGGTCCGCAACTTCTAGCGATTGGGGAGCCGTATGCTACGAGCTTTTGGGTGCTATTCCGGATAACATTTACGGAGGTCGGATCGAGATGGGCTGGTTACGAGACACATTCCCAGATCTGGATAATGATTCGACCGAAATAGAAAGAATACGGTATGCTCGGGCATACATTCTTGAGATGATTGGAGGCTATCTGATGCCGGACTTGTCACGAAACCTCGTACATCTGAGATGGCTGCTGAAACTTGTTGATTTTAGAGCAGCCGGTGAAATAAGTTGGGGGTCTACCGTGCTAGCAAAATTGTATAGGAAGATGTGCGGGGCGACGCGGCCGAATAAAGCGAAAATCGGAGGTTGCCTGTCACTACTGCAATCATGGGCACGATTTCAATTTTTATTTTTACGTCCTCAAGTTGACCACCCATATACATTCCCACTCATAACGAGGTAAATTTAATATTAGATTTTACAATTATTACGTTGATTTAAAATATAATTGTATGCTAAAAATTTATTTAATTAGGTGGAACCATTCGGCGAGTTATGTTGGAATACCTACATCGTTTGAAGGTATACGGCTTCTATTAGAGCAACGGTCGGAAGCACAAGTAAGTATTAAATAAAATATATTTTCGTAATAAAATAGTCGTTTCGTATTTAGTATTTAGTATTTAGTATGTAGTATGTAGTATTTAGTATTTAGTATTTAGTATTTAGTATTTATTATATAACTAATATTTTTATCATGTTAATATAGTTTGAATGGACACCATACGAGGACCCGTCAATTCAGGCAGTAATTCCGGAAGAGTTCTTTCAAAATCCGAACATTTGGCATGTGAAGGTGCCATTGGTCAACTATGCCACCGTGGAGATGCACCAGTCAGATCGGGTTCTGCGTTAATTTGGATTCCGACAACCGATTCCCGTGGCACCTGAGGTGTTCGATGATGAGCACAAAGTCGACTTACGGATGTTGCATACGGATTGGCCAAGATTTTGGTCAGTGTATATCGAAATGTTGGAAAATCGGTATGATTATATACCTACTTAGGAACCGATCATCGTTCCTGAGTTAGCGTGCGTGTCGGAATACATGCCATGGTTTAGGATCCATAGCAAGCCGTATTTATTGTCAGAAGAGGAGAGGCGACGGCAACTTCGTGAACAAAGGGAACGACGGGGCCCTTTAAATCCAAGAAGAAGGGGTGATGAGACAGGACCATCAACAGCACCGACACAACCACCGGGCCCATCAACGCCTACCCACACAACAATGGGCCCAATACTTCAAATTGACACCCACATCATAGCCCTTTCAGATTATGCCAGGTGCGTACCCTAGCCCTTATATGTATCATAACCCTTATATGTTTCCTTTTCCCAGTCCCATGGCAAGTTGGAATGCATGGCCTGGTTCGAGTCCATTCTCGACTACTCCGACTGGCCAGCCGATCTATAGGCCGCCGTCGCATGAGGGATCGCACGAGGCGCCGTCGGGGAGCTCTTCTTTTTACCAATCTCCTTCGCCTTATGGGATTCAGACACCTCCGCCATGGGCGATGCAAACACCTCTCCAATCAATATTTTATCAAGGTGGGTCATTCTCCCAACACCCACAACCAGACCCCCTGCCGGAGGAACCAGAATCCCTGCCTGAGGTTCCACAACCCCCGCCGGAAGCTAGAAGAAGGAGGAATCCGGTACAGAAACAAGTCGACCACCCCCATGTGGCACTGATTCCGACCGGCACCAACATTGATTCCGACCGTCATTATTTTTTTTATTGTAATTTTTTATATATTTAATAAAATAAAAGATGTTTTTTAATTTTATTTATTGTAATTTAATTTAGTTTTTATATCTTTAATAAAATAAAAGTTGTTTTTATTTTTTTATTGTAATTTAATTTTTATATCATTAATAAAATAAAAGTTGTTTTTTTTGTAATTTAATTTTTATATATTTAATAAAATAAAAGTTGTTTTTTATTTTTTTATTGTAATTTAATTTTTATATCTTTAATAAAATAAAAGTTGTTTATTTTTTTTAGTGTAATTTCATTTTTTTATATCCTAAATAAAATAAAAGTTGTAATTTATTTTTTTTATTGTAATTTACTTTTATTTTTTATATATAGAAATTAATAAGAAATGGATGAATTAGGACTAAATTGAATAAGTGAAAAAGTATGATGGGTTATTACAATAAAATGATAAGGAGACTATCAATTATTCCGATTTGGACACGAGCGAGATGTATGGCCTGGGTTCCTACACCATCCGCATAACTTCCGTTGGTTGGTTATTTCTCGGATATCCATATTGTTGCGTATTCTAGTTGAGTAAGGTCGACCCTTTGGTTTGCGACGCAATTCTCTATCCGGTAATAGCTTATACGGAGCAAGCGATACAGACGACCACTTACATTCATTCGGGACTGGTGGGAATACGTGTCTCCACACGTTGTACATGTTTTCTATTTTATACACTTCGTCGACATAGCTCATGGGATCCAGACGGAGATTCTGACAAGCCGTAATTACATGAGCGCATGGATAACGAAGTGCATCAAATATCCCACAGTCCCAGGTCCTATTTCTCAAGTGTACACGATAGTGCCTGCCAACAATACCTTGGTTCGGTCTGTCAAACTTCGTCACACGAAACCATAGGTTGTCGCGATCGTGACACACTGTGTGCATGGTGTTGGCCCGTGCCTTCCCCTTGTTAATTTCTCGCAATACATTCGCGCACCATACATGGCCTCCTTGCATTTGGCCTTTATAACTCCCTGCTCGCTTCGAAAATAGTGCCGCTAAACGAAAATATGTCTCTTGCACAACTGATGTTATCGGTAAATGACGCGTTCCTTTTAGAACAGAATTTATGCATTCGGCCAGGTTTGAGGTCATATGACCATATCGTAGGCCGCCGTCATATTCTTGTGTCCACTGTTCGAAAGGTATGTTGCATAGGTAGTTTGCACATTCTTCGTTAACTGAGCGCAAACTCGCCAACATCTCGTGAAAACGGTCCTTATTGATCTCGTACCCTGCCAATATAAGTTGATAGCAAATATTACATACCACTATTCAATTAAGAATAAATTGAATATTACAAACGAAATTATATTAATAGATATTACATACCCATGTTGGTCACTTGCCGTCGTTCACTTGTAGATCGATGTTGCCCGTGGTAGTTGGATGCAACATGCCTTAGGCAATATCGATTGTGTGTGCGATGCCTCAGGCTTCCCTGTCGCTCTATTGCGACTAGTATTCCAGGGCCCCGATCCGATATAACGCATATATTAGGTTGGGGGTAGACATGCCTCCTTAACCTAGATAGAAAGAAATCCCAGTCATCAGCTGACTCCCCCGGTGTTATTGTAAACGCAATTGGAAGGATTCTCTCACTGCCATCCTGTGCCACAGCTAGCAATAGCTGATGCGTATATCTACCATACATAAAGGTACCGCCAATTTGTACCAATGGCTTGCAGTATAGAAATGCGTCTCGGCATTACTTAAATGTCCAGAACAGACGCTTGAACACTTGGCATCCACGGAGCAATCGATCGTTGTAGTACGTCGGTTCCGTTTAAAGGTCTGTTATGCTGCCTGGGACATATCTCTCCAGCACCTGACACCACTGCCACACTTCATTATATGAAGCGTCCCACTGACCATGCAACTTTTCCAACGCCTTCTACTTAGCTATCCAAGTCTTCCGGTAAGAGGGCGTGTACCCCAGTTGGCTACGAATATTTCCAATTAAGGCTGGCACTGTAGTCTTGGGATCCGCCTTCACCGTCGGTATTATTAAGTCAGCCAACATCTCTGAATCCATCTTTGGGTGATCTTGTGAAACATCTGTCAACGAAGTATGTTAAATAATGCAACATTACGTAATATCAGTATTATTCAAAAACCTTGAACACCTAGTGATACTGTACCGGCAAGATATGTATGTGGTCCTTTGTACTTTTTAATCTCCCACAAGCCTATCCTTTTCCTCAACGAGGCCATGATTTTCCATGAACATGTACCGTCTTGCACTGCACACTTGGCCTCGTGCTTATCGAGTTTGGATTTAACCACATTGTAGTTAACCCCGTTCTTGATGCTATATTGTTTCAATGCACCAAGAAAAGTATCATTGTTGGAAAACTCTTTACCAACTTCTAATTCGCCCGAATCCAACGACGAACTTGTACGGTCACGCCTTCTGTGTGGTAGTTCAGGAAACTCCAATGCATCATCTTGAGATAGATCGACATTATGCATGTGGACTGGAGGTGAGTACGCCCTGAATCACAGATCTTCTTCTTCATCATCTGAACCACCTTTAACATCTTCAGGTACGGTTGGAACAGGCTCCGATTCAGAAAATAATGCAACTTCTGCACCATCGGGGTCGGGCTCTCGAGGTGGATCCACATTGGACTCATCATCTGACCCACCATCATCTGCAACGAACGAGGGCCCCTCACCGGTGGATGTCGTGGGGAGTACATTATCCCTTCTTAAACAACTTTCGTAACGTTCCCAATCATATGTGGATTGCCAACCACTAGAAGTTGATGACGTTCCCCAATACGTATTTCTAACATCAAACGTCGAAGAAAGGATATGCATGTCCCATCCACCAACCGAGTGTCGTGCAGGGGTTGTATTTTCCATACTACCACCAAACACGGGCACTTCTGTATTCTGCCTCCCACTAACAGAGTGTTGGCTTGGGGTCGTGTATTCCCCTCGAACAGCAGTAGATGATGAAGTTGAAGGAAGATCACTTGGCGATGAAAATTGCACATATACCTCAAGATAGGGTGATCCACTGGCAAGATGAGTCTCCACCATTGCCTCCAAGCTCCAAGGACCTTTGATGTCGAATGAGTCATATCTCACGGGATCAACTGAAGCACAAAATCTATACTTAATAGACTGAACTTTCATTGGCGTTGTTCCGAAGATTTTATGCCTAATTCTTTTACGAAGTTCTGTCAAATCTATGTTCCGGTTAAAAACCAGTCGCGCTGTGTTCTCCGATAAAAAAACAACACCATTTTCGGTGTCACAAACCTCACCATCATAGTAAATAATAGCACTAATACGTTCACTCATCTTCAGTTTCTATTTTACTTTTGCCTCAATTTCTATTATGCAACTTTGAGAATGAAATTTGGCTCATTTATAGTCTAAGGATTGCTGAGAGACTATCAGAGCAAAAGAGCGTCCACGTGGGAGCTTTTTTCGTACTCTTCTTGACAAAGCATCCTGCTTGAAGCATTTTGGTCACTATTTGTTCGAGAATCGTCTTCTCAAAATTATTTTGCGAGAGACTCACAGTAGCAAAAGATCGTCCACATGGGAGCTTTTTTCAAGACTCTTTGCGGACGATGCATCCCGCTTGAAGCGTTTTGGTCACTATTTGTTCGAAACGTCTTCTCAAAATTATTTTGCGAGAGACTATCAGTAGCAAAGAGCATCCACGTGGGAGCTTTTTTCAAGACTTTTCTTGACAAAGTGCATCCTGCTTGAAGCATTTTGGTCACTATTTGTTCGAAACGTCTTCTCAAAATTATTTTGCCGAGACTCATCAGTAGCAAAGAGCGTCCACGTGGGAGCTTTTTCGGTACTCTTCTTGACAAGCATGCATCCTGCTTGAAGCGTTTTGGTCACTATTTGTTCGACGTCTTTTCAAAATTATTTTGCGGATACTCTCAGAAAAAATTCAAATAATTTTTTTTTGCGATATATTTTTCCAAAACCCTAAACCTAAAATTATTTTAATTAATTAACCCTAAAATCTAGTTCATTAATTTTCCCCTAAAAACCCTAAACCCTAAACCGTAGCCCTAAAACCCTAAAAACTCATACCCTAACACTAAAAACAACTGAAAAACCCATCGGGGAAAAGGGCAAAAGCGCGTCCACGAGGGAGCGCTTTCACATCATCAAGCGCGCGCTCAAGGACGTGTTTTTTTCGATGATGGCACAAAGCGCTCCCTCGTGGGCGCGCTTTCCTAGTTCATCCACAAACGCGCTAACGTGGACGCATTTTCGGGGGAAATGGCCCTTTCCGATAAATAATTATTTTTAGGTACTTTTCCGTAAATTTTATTAAAAATTGGTATTTTCTGGTAAATTGGCTCAAAAAATGAAAATTTTCGCATTTTTATCACCATCTTTTAACATTCGAAGAATGACCATAAAATTTATGGTGTAAAATGCGCATCTCATGTAAACCTTTCGCTTTGTACATCTTACTTTATTTGTGATACGGTTTTATTTGATTATTTATTTATGTATTTTAAAAGATTTTGACTGATAAATTTTGAAATTATATTTTAAGAAAAAAGATGGGATAAATAAAATTTTTAAAACTCTTTTGTAATTTATTTATTTTATATAAAGAGATAATAATTTTAAAGAAGTTAAAAGTCAAACCTTCAATGTTATAAGTTTCTTTTAAGTAGAAAGGTTAAATTTCCAAAACAATATTGGTAGTAGTCAGGTTGTGGAACCAATTGTACTTTTCATTGTGACCGCATTACGGACCACAACTTGATATTTTATTAGCTTTTCACCTTTGCTTGTAGTCATTTTTATTTATGTACATCAACAACAAAATATGTTGTAACTACATCCAACATTAGGATATTGTGAAGATTCCTTCAACAAATTGAATCAAAGGGATTGGACGAAGAAGATGTTGGATCTAATATCTTTAGTGTAGTGATTTTGTTTATATGTAGTTATAATTTTACGAACAAATTAGTTTAATAAAATATCCACCAATATCATTAATATTTTCATATATTGTTCCCAATAGTTTTTGCACGCAAAGTAAAAAGAAAACAATTATTGGCTCAATGATTATCTAACGTTTAACTAATATTAAATGGTATTACATGGTAGGATTGTGATACGGAAAGTCAACTTATATTAATAGATAATCTAAACACGTCCTTAGTTTAGTTGGAATTGAAAAAATTGATTAAAAGACCAATTTGTCATTTACCAAATCTAATTAGAGAGATGTCTTGTCTTGGGTATCAGAGCAGATGACTCTTAAAAGATAGATACATAGATGGTCCTGACTGGATTAACAATACATCAAACAGGACCCCAAGTAGAATAGATTTGTTTATGAATTTATTCACTTGTGACGTTTATAGTGTGAAATATCTTAATCATGAGTGGATGATGGACTGTGTTGGATTTGGTGCCCTGAGTGTAATATACTCGTTTTGTGCACTTGTATTTTTCAAACAAATTAATTTAATAAAAATATTCATAAATTACATTAATGTATTTGTATATTGTCTTCAATGGTTTTTGCATCCAAAGCAAAATGAAAACAAATATGGGCTCACTAGTTATCTAACATTTAACTAATACTAAGTAGTTTTACGTGGTCAGATCGTAATTCAGAAAGACAACTTGTATTAGTAGATGAACCTAAACATATCATTAGTCTAATTGGAAATTAGCAAATCAATTGAAAGATTAATATTTCGTTTATCAAGTTCAATTTGGGAGATGCTTTATCTTGAGATCAGAACAAATGACTCCAAAAAATAGAGACGTAAATGTAACTGATTGGATAGACATTACATCAGATAGGACCTCAAGTAGAATAAATTTAAATAAAAACAATTTTTTTCATTTTTTATCTACTATCTTTTAACATTTGAAGAATGATAATAAAATTTATGGTGTAAATTGCGCATCTCATATGAAATCTTAGTTACCATTCGCTTTCTATTGAGATGTTGTACATCTTACTTTATTTATGATATGGTTTTACTTGATTATTTGCTTATGTATTTTAAAGGATTTTGAGTGATAAATCTCGAGATTATATTTTAAAAAAAAATTGATAAACAAAGAAAGATTTTAAGATTCTTTTGTAATTTACTTATTTTATTTAAAGAGATAATGATTTTGAAGAAGTTAAAGTTAAGTAAAAACTCTTTTGAAGACCTTCAACGTTATCAAGTTTCTTTAAGTAAATAGGTCAAATTTCCAAAACAATACTATTAGTAATCAGGTTGTAGAACAAGTTATGTTTTTCATTGCGACCACATTACGAACCACAACTTTATGTTTTAATAGTTTTTTACCTTTACTTGTAAACATTTTTATTTATATACATCAACAGCGAAATATGTTGTAACTAAATCGAGTATTAGGATGTTGTGAATATTCCTTCAAGAAATTTAATTAAAGGGATTGCACATTTAAAGGGATTGGACTGAAGAAAAGTCCTCTCCATTTTTGAAGACTTATTTGATAAGGATAAGATAATGTGGCTATTTCGAAATTGAAGAATGAAACTTTTTTGAATTAGGAATATAACTCAATCGTTCCATAAATATTGCATAGATAGGAAGTGTTCAATAGAGAGTAAGAGAATATTTTTAAAGTGTAAAACATTTGTTCATTTTGAGGAATTGTTGTATGAGAGTGATCTATCATAATTCGGTGTAGCAGATTAAACTAATTTTCGCACTTTAGGAGCTTGAACATAAGCATTTTGGTTAAGTTTTAATTACATTTTAACAATTTTAGTTAAATTAAATAAAGTGTGTAATTTGAGTCTTTTATTGACCTTAGGAGCTGAATGTGGCCTAAGGGTGAGCTAATATACTTTGTAAGCGTGTAAGAGACCATTAAAAGGCATGCTAACTGAATATTGGTCGTTGTGTTGCAACACGGAGCACTAGATGTCACAATATGCCTTCGGTGTCGACACAGCCTGAGGATGACGCGACACATCCTTGAAGACACCTTGAAGATGCAGCATACTGCCCTGGATGTCACGACATAGGACCTAGTGTTTCGTGACATCACCTCTGTACAAGAAATAATTACGAGCCAGGGGCGTTTTGGTCCGCACAATCAAGCATTAACCAGAAGGACGGCAGTTGACCTAGGGTTAAGGATGACAGCCACTCTAAAGTCTATAAATAGGCTCATTTAACACATATTAGGGGACAACTTTCATATTGTATAATTTTCTTGTTAGATTTAGTCTTTTGTCTTTAGTCTTTTTCTCTTATTAGGCTTTAAGTTTATTTTAGTTTTTGTTATTTGCTTTTGTGGAAGAAATCAAATTTGTGCATTTGATCAAACTCTGTGAGGATTCTACGTTATATTCAATACAAATTAGGCTTCTTCTAAACTTTATACTCTTGAATTATTATTCATGTCTACTATTTCTATCAAGTTTATATTTTTTATGAGATCCATGAGGAACTAATCCTCCTATAAAGGATTAGCAAGTGGAGGTATGATTAATTCACTATTTTGTAGGGTTCTCTTAGCGGATCAGCTGTTCAAGAAAAGAAGAACCTAAACCCTAGGCCTAACAACATTAAGAAGTCATTAAGGTGGGAATTAACCCAAATTTGGTATGGTCTATCCGTGAACACCTTAACCTTGAATCAGTCTGGACTGTGAGGTCAAGAGATAAGCAGTTTTTGTTGACTTATTATTTTAGTAGAAGATCTTTTATCGACTAGTTGATTGAACAAGAAAACCTGAAGCAACAGTTGGTTATGATTACTGAAACAAGCTAATCACACATGGATCTTGCCGAGTGTTGTTAAGAGGACGTCCAAGTCTATTAGTGGGTCTGTCCGGAAGGGCAAGAGAGATTGTTTTGGGAGGTCAGGACGACGTGGTGCTATAGGCCGAGATAAAGATAGGCAGACCGCGAGAGCTGAGGCTAGTACGGGTGATTAGGGAGTTGTTATATGACTGTTATGTGAGCATTGTGGTCGTCGTCATCGTGGTGAGTGTTGGAGGATGACTAGCGCATGTCTTGTTTACGAATCGCTGGAGCATCGTGTTAGTGATTGCCCGAGGAGAGCAGTTGTGGTTCGAGACCAACCTACTGCTATTGTTGTTGTTGCTACACCTGCTCTGGCTCGAGAGAGGGGTCATGGCAGAGGTGATGGTGGTAAAGGTGTTGGTCAGCATAGAGCTGCTCGGGGTGGTAATGGAGGTCTAGTTAGAGTTTACGCAGTTAGAGAGCCTCAGACTAGAGAGGCCACAGATGTCATCGCGGGTACTTTTACGCTGCAGTCTTTTCCTATTTTAACTTTAGTTGATTTAGGTTCTAAAAGTTCATTTATTCTGAGTGATGTAGTTAGAGAGTCAAGGATTCTTGTAGAGACATCTAAGTTGGGTGTTATGGTTAAGAGCCCTCTAGGTGATAGTGTAGTGATGGATCGGGTTTATCGTCATTGTCCTCTGATGGTTCAGGGACAGGTGTTTCCTGTAGATATTTTAGAATTGTCATTTTAGGGGTTCGATGTTATCCTTAGGATGGATTGGTTGACCGAGCACCGAATGAAGGTTGATTGTGAGGCAAAGATGGTGACTTTGTGTTACACAGATGGTTTTGAAGTTGTTATTGTTGGAGAGAAGTTCGAGTTGCTTTCTAATGTGATTTCTTCGCTTAGAGCTGAGAAGTTGGTCCTGAAAGGTTGCGAAGCTTATCTAGCCTATGTCCTAAATACCGATGGTAAGGAGTTGAGGTTGGATGAGATTCGAGCTATCTGTGATTTTACGGATGTCTTTTCTAAGGAGTTGCCTAGTTTATCACCGGATAGAGAAGTTGAGTTTGGTATTGAGCTTTATCCCGGTATAGCTCCGGTGTCAATTGCGCCTTATCACATGACACCTAAGGAAATGAAAGAGTTGAAGCTTCAATTGCAAGAGTTATTGAACGTGGTTTTATTCGACCGAGTATGTCACCGTGGGGAGCGCCAGTTTTGTTTGTGAAGAAGAATTTTGAGACTTTGAGGCTGTGCATTGATTATCGCCAACTGAATAAATTGGCCATTAAGAATAAGTATCCACTTCCGAGGATCGATGCTCTATTTGACCAATTTCGAGGAGCTTCAATTTTCTTGAAGATTGATTTGAGGTTTGGGTACTATAAGTTGAAGGTGAAGGATGCGGATGTTATGAAGGCGACTTTTAGGACTCGTTATGGGCATTTCGAGTTTCTTGTCATGCCATTTGGTTTGATGAATTCACCTGTTGCATTTATGGACATGATGAACCGTGTATTCCATTCCTATCTGGATCGATTCGTTGTGGTTTTCATAGATGATATATTGGTGCATTCTCGATCGGAGGATAGCACGACGAGCATTTGAGAGGGTTCTTCAAGTTTTGCGGGAGAAGTAGTTGTATGATAAGTTGAGCAAGTGTGAGTTTTGGTTTCGTGAGGTGGTTTTTCTTGGTCATCTAGTTTCAACTGAGGGTATTTGGGTTGATTCGAAGAAGGTTGAGGCGATCTTGGATTGGAAGCCGCCGAGGAATGTGTCTGAGGTCAGGAGTTTCTTGGGCTTAGCTGGTTACTATCATTTTTTTTATTGAGGGTTTTGTGAGTATTGCTACTCCATTGACAAAGTTGCTTTAGAAGAACTCTGCCTTTGAGTGGACTGATGAGAGGCAAAAGAGTTTTGAGAAGCTGAAGTCGGTTTTTACTAATGCGCCTGTATTGACACAGATTAAATGATGAAATTAACACTTAGAATACATGTTATTGGACTAGGAATGAATATTAGAATTGGGTTGAGGTACTGAAAAGGGAGTTTAGTTGAGGAATTCCATATTTCGGCTTAGTTGTGCAACATCGGTAAGGTAGTTTAGAGCAATGATTTAGATTCGTATACTTTATCAAATTTCATGTTTTTTGTTGATATTGTTAGTTTGTAATGCATACTTTATCTCTGTTAAAGCTCCACATCAAGAGGAGGAATGTGCAAACCGGAATTGAATCTCAAACCTACTTGTTTGAACACATTTTTGCTTAAAGAGCTAAGCGTGGAGGTGAGTGATATTAAGGGCAATTTGATAAATTGACCTGATTATGTGTTAAATTAAAGGATTAATTGGTGTTATTAATGACTTAATTGCATATTGGATGGTTGGATTTGCAAAAATAGGTTTTGTTTTATAAAAGAGCAAAATGGCAATTGGTTTGGTAAGTTGTGTATTATGCTTTTAGCTTGATTAAATTGTATGGAATAAATTGATATTTGGAGCATGAATTGCTAATTTATTGAACATTTGATAAAGGTGTTCTAATTGGTGTATGAATATTGGGAAATTGATATTTGCTATACTTAATTTTATTGATGTTAAAATTGCTTAGCCACATGCTTTTACTTGCATTTTAACATCCTAAATTAAGTGATTAAACAACAGATTTTATGCCTTGTATGTATGATTATATTGGCAACATTGCATGGTGGATACATTGGATATAGTTGGCATGCCATAGGATTTGTGAGTACTCACCACTATTTGTGATATTTTGAGCATATGGCTCTCGGTGGACTGATTTGTTTGGAGTAGATAAGGGAGTTTTAAGCTTGAGTCTCCACTCATTGGGTTATTTGAGGCGCTATAAGGGAGCGTATGGCTTTGGCCCGCTCAATTCGGAGGATTGTATTTGATTTGTAGGAGTTCGGAGATCCGTTTATCCAATGTATGATCACACGTTTACTTAGTGCCATGCATTATGCCAATATAATTGATTGATTGTGTCAATATAATTGAATGTTTGTGTTAAAAGTTGATTTTACATGCCATGGAAAAATTGATTCTTAATTCTTGAAATTGCATGTGATGTTACAGTGAAATGTTAACATGTTATGACTGAAAATTTAATGCTTAATTGCTTTGATTTATGCATGTTTGGGTGCAAATTACTTGATGTTTCTACTATCATTCACTGAGCTTTTTAAGCTCACACCCTCACATTTCGTGTAGAGAATTTCTGGCGTAAGGAGTCGAGAAGCGAGTGCAAGGGCGATACAAGAATAAGGCTCAGTAGTGGCTTAAGAAATTTACTTTAGAGACTATATAGGGGCATTGTGATGCTTTTGGGACTAGTGTTATTTTACTTGTAATGGACATTAGACATTAAATTTTGGACTTTAGTTTTGGTGATTTTATAATTGCTTTATTACATGATTTTATGTCTAATTGATGTTGATTTATGGTATGTTGATGAGTGTTCGTACAGTGGTTGATAACACGGTGTATGAAGCATGTATTTTTTTACTAACAATATTTAATTGAAGCTTACCATGGAGTGTATTGCTTGCGACTAAGGTATGTAACTTGTGTGAATTAATTGGTGTTTGCTAAGCGTGTAATTGAGTGTTAAATTTTGATTAATTGTTGCATATTTGCTATAAATAAATTAAATTAGAGATGTCTGGATGTTTATGGTAATTAATTGTAGTTATTTCAAGTTTAATGGGTAAGTAAAACATGTAAAATCAGGTTTTTAAATGACATAGGGGCTCGGGACACAGCCGTATGGGTTTCTGCGTTTTTTTTTGTTTTTGTAATCTAGTATTCTAATTTGCTTAATTTATAATTTAGTCCTAAAACTTGATTAGAGTAATTGAAGCCTTTAATGATAGAGAAACTTGGTAATATTTTAAGATTAGACTTGTAACTGTTAATATTTGGTAGAAACACTCTTAATTTTTAATTTGAAAAATATACTAAAAGTTTGTAAAAGTTACGATTTAGTCCTTAATAATAAAACTTGAATTAGGCATAGTAAATGAACTCGACTTAAGCTGACATTTTTAGAGATTTCATAATTTGACTAAAAGAAGGTCGGTAACTATTTAGAAATAAAACCAGGATAGTTTAACCTTAGGTGGTAAAATGACCAAAATACCCTTAAGTTTAAATACTTAGAAAAAGTTTAAAAAATGGTTCACAAATTGCTTCCTTATTAATAAATGTTACTTAATTAGTCATAAATGAGGTGTTATAAGGTTGGGGTGTGCGTTGGGTGGTCGTTAGCTGGAGAGTCATTTCGGTGGTTAATGTAACGTTTCGAATTCAGGTCGGTCCGTCTCGATCGGGTTTAGAGTGTCACATTTGGTGGTATCAAAGCTACAAGTTTAACTTTAGGTTAGCCTAGATTTGTTAAACATTAGAGATCTTGGATTATGTAATATTGAAGTCTAGCTTATCAGTAAATATTGCTTGAAATTGTACGTTTTGCATATGCATGTTCTTTGTGATATAAACTGTTCTATGGGGTAGAATTTGGGAACATAATGCCCTATAGGAAATTATACTTAGTTAAGTCTTAGATCACTTGCCGCTACTCACTCCTGGTACATTTTCTCTACTTTTTTCTTTAGTACACGATTTATGTTATGCCTCTGAGACACGAGCATGGTAATCTAGATGATGATACATCAATGCAGCCGTGTGATAATGCTCAAATGGGTCGAGTTGAGCATTTTATGTCAGAAATGGTCGGGGCATTGTAGCGTATCACTGGTGCCAATATTTCTCCTGTTCGTCAGGGATTACCATTAGAGCGTTTGCAAGCTCTAGGTGGTAAGGAATTCTGAGGAGTTAGGGGTGGAGACCCTACTCGTGCTGAGTATTGGTTAGAAGGAGTTATTTGTATCCTTGGTCAGATGGGCTGTTCTGATGAGGATAGGCTCGGATGTGCCGTGTTATTGCTTGTAGATGAAGCTCATCATTAGTGGATGACTGTTGAGCGTGGTACTACACCCAAGAGAGTGACTTGAGACTTTTTCCTGGAGTCTTTCCGGAGGAAGTTTATGGGAGAGCAATTTCTAGTGGCAAGGAGACACGAGTTCATGGATTTAGTCCAGGGTACTTTGTGTGTGGACGAATATGAAGCTGAGTTTGTGTGTTTGAGCCAGTATGCGCCTGAGTTGGTGGATCACAAGGTGAGTCGCTGTAAGAGGTTCAAGTTTGGACTGAACCGTGAGATTAAGTTGTATCTGGTAGTATAGTCTGCTGAAGTCTTTGATGAGTTGGTTGAGAAGGCCCGTGCTTTAAAGGAGACTTTGGGGAAGGAGCCCAAAGCTGTTTTTGTAGGTACTGTTAAAAGGACGTCTGACTCTGTCAGTGGATCTGGTCGGAAGGGAAAGATAAGTAATTTTGGGAGGTCAGGATGACATGGTGCTGTAGGCTAAGGTCAGGATAGGCAGGTCGCGAGAGCTGAGGTTGGTACGAGTGATCAAGGAGTTGTTACATGGCTGTTATGTGAACATTGTGGTCGTCGTCATCATGGTGAGTGTTGGAGGATCACTGGCACTTATCTTGTTTGCGGATCGATAGAGCATCGTGTTAGTGATTGTCCGAAGAGAGCAGTTGTGGTCCGGCTCGATGGACCAACCTGTTGCTGTAGTTGTTGCTGCTGCACCTGCTTCGGCTTGAGGGAGGGGCCTTGGCAGAGGTGGTGGTGGTAGAGATGTTGGTTAGCGTGGAGTTGCTCGGGGTGGTAATAGAGGTCCAGCCAGAGTTTACACAGTTAGAGAGCCTTAGACTAGAGAGGCCACAGATGTCATCGCGGGTACTTTCATGCTACAATATTTTCCTCTTTTAGCTTTAGTTGATTCGGGTGAAACAAGATCGTTTATTCTGAGTGATGTATTTAGAAAGTTAGGATTCCTGTAGAGACATCTAGGTTGGGTGTTATGATTAAGAGCCCTCTAGGTGATAGTGTAGTGGTGGATCGGGTTTACCGTCGTTGTCCTCTGATGGTTTAGGGACAAGTGTTTTCTGTAGATCTTTTAGAATTACCATTCTAAGGGTTCGATTTTATCCTTGGGATGGATTGGTTGACCGAGCATCGGGCGAAGGTTGATTGTGAGGCAAAGATGGTGACATTGTGTTGCGTGGATGGTTTCAAAGTTGTTGTTGTTGGGGAGAAGTTTGAGTTACTTTCTAATGTGATTTCTTCGCTTAGAGCTGGGAAGTTGGTCCGAAAAGGTTACGAAGCTTATCTAACCTTTGTCCTGAATTCCGATAGTAAGGAGTTTAGGTTGGATGAGATTCGAGCTGTCTATGATTTTTTGAATGTGTTTCTTGAGGAGTTGTCTAGTTTACAGCTGGATAAAGAAGTTGAGTTCGGTATTGAGCTCTATCCCGGTACAGCTCCGGTGTCAATTGCGCCCTATCGCATGACACCTAAGGAATTGAAAGAGTTGAAGCTTCAGTTTCAAGAGTTGTTGGACCGGGGTTTCATTCGACCGAGTATGTCGCCGTGGAGAGTACCGATTCTATTTGTGAAGAAGAAGGATGAGACTTTGAGGCTGTGAATGGATTATCGCCAACTGAATAAGTTGACCATCAAGAATAAGTATCAACTTTCGAGGATCGATGATTTATTTGACCAGATTTGGGGAGCTTCAGTTTTCTCGAAGATTGATTTAAGGTCTAGGTACTATAAGTTGAAAGTGAAGGATGCGGATGTTATGAAGGAGTGATAAACCGTAATTTATACATATTTTAATCCCACATTTAGCATGCTTTTTGGATGATTTATCCTTTGAATTGTGGAATTTGATGCTCCTAATCCTTTAATTTCATGTTTTATACTTAAGAAAGCATAGGAGGATGAAAAGAATGAGAAACGGGCTAAAAACGGACCAAATGGGCCAAAGAAAGAAATCAACACGGCCTGGGCCCAAGCCACACGGCCATGCCCCTTTAGCAGGCTCGATCACGGCCTGGATTAGATTCACACGGGCGTGTTTCACGGGCGTGTCCCTGCCGTGACAAAGAGGAATTTCACTCGGAATAGTGTACTTAGAGGCAAAGAAAGACATTCCAAAAGCCTATATAAACACCCTAAAGGCCACCCTTGAGGGGGGCGTCTAGCTAGGCCAAGGAGCCAAGCTAGAGAGGTCAGAATTGTGGATTTACTCGAAGGAAGCCAGTTGATTCATCTCAAGAAGCCGAAATCATACTCAAGACGGAGGATCTCTCCTTCAATTCCTTCAGGGGGTTTTAGGGTTTTCTTATGTTTTGTTTTATATTTTCTTACGAGATGTATTCTTTTATGATTATGAACTAAACCCTCGGATACTGAGGGGATGAAACCTAAGACGGATCTTGTTATTGTTTTCTGAACTATATGATAAATACTTGATTTGTTCTTAACTATGTGTTCTAAATTCTTGTTTTGATATTTCAGGATATTGATTCAAGTATTGATGTGCTTAGGCAGTGGAGGAATATTCCCTGTTTAAGAGTAGATTTAGCATAGTTAAGCGGAGTTGATCGTAACCCTAGAGATAGGATGACGAAAATCTGCCAGATTAGGGTCAAACCTAATATGGGAATCCATAGATCGAGCTAATACAATCCTAGGGGTTTTAATTAGAAAGAGATTTCAATTAATCAACCTAGGGTTAGACGTTAGTAGCCTCGAGAGAGGTATTTATATAAATTAAGGAATCCTACGGATCAAGTCAAGTGAATAAATCGTCTGGTTCAGAGTTAAATAACAAGTGAAGTCTAGGTGGATTCTTCCTTGGGTATCGTCTTAATCAATTGGTTTTTTCCACAAGTATTTTCCCCAATTCATTCTCTGTGTCTCAGCATCTTTAGCTTAGTAGTTAGTTAACTTTAGAATAAACAATGATTTCCTTAATTCTTAGGCTAAATAATAAAAAGAAAGTCAGTATTAGTACTTTTGGTTCCTTTGGGTTCGACATTCCGGTCTTGCCACTAAGCTATACTACTGTTCGATAGGTGCACTTGCCTCAATCGTGGTGATAGTTAGTTTCTAGGTTAGATCATTCATTTTATAAATATTAAGACTCTCGACACACGATCAAGTTTTTGGCGCCGTTGCCGGGGAACCAAAATATTAAGAATGCTCAATTTTTATTACTTTAGCCATTTTTATTTTTGCAATTTACTTTTATTTTATTTTTAACTTTGCTAATTTTTTCTTCTTTTATTTGTTCCTTGCAGTACCTCTAGTTTATGACTAGAAGGAACTGACAGACCATAATTCTGACAGTGACATTGAAGGTACCATTCACAGAAACCGTAGAGAAATAAGGCGAAGCTTAAATTTCATAGAAGAAGAGCAAGAAGACGAAACCAATACTACCGAAGAGATGGCTGAGAATAATCCACTACCTCCAGAGGTGGCCGAAAATCATACTCCTCGAACTATGTATGATTATGCTAAACCTAAGTTAACAGGAACTGAGTCAAGTATTGTTAGACCTGCTATTGCTACAAATAATTTTGAATTAAAACCTAACACTATACAGATGATACAATAGTTTGTTCAGTTTGATGGTTTGCAGGATGAGGATCCTAACACACACTTAGCAAATTTTCTAGAATTCTGTGATACCTTCAAAATAAATGACATTTCTGATGATGCCATCCGTCTTCGGTTGTTTCCCTTTTCTTTGAGGAATAAAGCCAAACAGTGGTTGAATTCTCTTCCACGAGGGTCAATCACTACATGGGATCAAATGACCGAAAAATTCTTGTTAAAATATTTTCCACCAGCCAAAATGGCCAAGTTGAGGATATGGATCTAGAAACACTATATGATGCATGGGAGAGATACAAGGATTTGTTAAGAAGGTGCCCTCACCATGGGCTACCTTTGTGGCTTCAGGTTCAAACCTTCTACAACGGTGTGAACCCCTCAACGAGGCAACTAATCGATTCATTCACGTGAAACGTCAAATAACAAAACTCCTGAAGCGGCCTACGAGTTTATAGAGGAGATGTCACTAAATAACTATCAGTGGCAAGTTACAAGGACAAGGCCAACAAAAGCAGCCGGAGTTTTCAACCTCGACGCAGTAACCATGTTATCAAATCAGGTAGAGATGTTAAACAAAAAGATTGATGGTTTGTGTTCTTCACAGGTACATCCGGTAATGCAGTGCAAAATAAGTGGAGGTGTGGCGAATCCTGAGTACCAACCCTACGGACATGGCATGGAAGGCGAACAAATGAACTATGTGGGTAACAATTTCAGATATCAAAATAACCCTTATAATAATGCTTATAATCCAGGTTGGAGGAACCACCCCAATTTTTTGTGGGGTGGTCAAGGAAATTAGAGACAACAAACCCCTCCAAACTTCCAACAACAGCCCTACCCACAGGAAAAGAAGCCGAACCTTGAGGAGATGCTGACAAAATTCATAGCTGTGTCAGAAACACGTTTCCAAAACACCGAGACAACACTTAAAAATCAACAAGCATCGATTCAAGGGATCGAGAACTAGTTAGGGCAACTTGCTAAGCTGATCTCCGAACGACCGCAAGAAAGCCTACCAAGCAACACTGAGACTAACCCAAAGGAGAAAATTCAAGCCATAACAGCTCATGATAGTGCAGGGTTAATGAGCCCAATTTAAGGCAAAAGAATGTGGTAGAGGAAGGTAAGGTTGAGGTGAACCATGACAAACTAAAATTGGTAATTAAAGAGTACCAACCTCGTATACCATATCCCGATGTGATAAAGAAAGACAACACAGACGAACAATTCGGTAAATTTCTTAAACTTTTAAAGAAATTACATATTAACTTACCATTTCTCGAAGCTCTTTCACAAATGCCAGATTCAAGGAAATTTTTAAAAGAGCTTTTGATTAACAAGCGATAGTTAGATAAAGAGTCGCATGTGGAACTAAATGCAATGTGCTCAGCAATGTTGCAAAATAGACTACCACAAAAATTAAAAGATCCAGGGAGTTTTACAATTCCATACTTAATTGGTAGTTTATCTGTTGATAATGCTTTAGCTGATTTAGGGGCAAGTATAAATGTTATGCCTTATAAAATGTTTAAACAGCTAGGTGTAGGGAAACCCAAACAAACTAGGATGAGCATTCAATTAGCTGATAAAACTATTAGAATTCCTAAGGGTATAATTGAAGATGTACTCGTGAAAATTGATAAATTCGTATTCCCAGTAGACTTTTTCGTTTTAGACATGGATGAGGACAACACGATACCTTTAATTTTAGGAAGACCCTTTTTAGCAACTGCTAGAACTAAAATTGATGTTGGTACAGGTGAACTCATACTCCGTAGGTAGTAGCAATCAATCGATCTTCGTGCTCTTGACTCGGCTAGGACATCAAGTAATCAAGGTGAGAAAATTAATTTTGTTAATGACCATTCAGTTAAACCTTCTTTTCAGGAAGCACCACAAAACCACACAACTGAGAGAGATCCTAGACATCATGACAACAAAGAAGTAATTCATGAGGATCGAAGGCTTCATATTGATGAATTAGACGAGTGGAAGACACATTTCAAGGAGAAACTAGGAACACACGAAGCAAAACCGAGGAACCCCAAACGAGCTTAAAGGAACAAATGAGTCACTTCAAAATAGGAGATCGGTATTGTTGGATGAGAAAGACCCTCGAGTCGCTATCTCAGACAGTATACAAACGAATAAATCCTTTTTACGGTACTGAATGTCTTCCCATACGGAACAGTCGAGACAACTAATCCTGAATTCGGAACTTTTAAGGTAAACACCGCTCGACTCAAACCATATATTGTTAGAATTGATAGCAGGGAAGAGGAGTTTCAACTCCTCAAACCACCATGATCGTGCGAATGAAAGGTAAGTCTAGCTTAGGACTTTAAACAAGCGCTTCTCGGGAGGCAACCCGAGCTCTAACCCCCTTTATTTTCATATCTTTAATTTTTAATACCTAACTAAATACTAACCAAAGTAAATAAAGCATAGGTTTTCGTGCCACACAGCCTTGCACACGGGCGTGGCCATGGCCGTGTGGGCATCACGGATTTATACACTGGCATGGCAGAGGTTGTACGAGCCAAGGACAAAAAATCTCCAGATCACGGACGACTATAAATTGCCACGGCCGTGCGATATGGCCGTAGCTGACACTGAGGAAGCCATACGGGTATGAGACACGCCCGTGCTTTGAGGCCGTGGCCGACACTGAGAAAGAGACATGGGCGTGGAGACCTTTACACAGGCGTGAGAGAAACGAACGAGCCACCACACGACTGTGCGATACGGCCGTGTGATCGAACATGCCCACAGCACACGGGCGTGGGCAGCACCAGGTCCTTGTTTCTTATTTAAGACCCCCCTTCTTCTCAACTTCTCCCCAAATCCTTCTTCCACCAACTCCCAGCCACCAACCCCTTTCCCTTCTCACTATCCTCTACCTTCATTTTCCCCTTTCTCTTCCCCTCATTCATTTTCTTTCACCATCCTCACCACCATTCCCATGCCGAAGAAGCGAAAGGACCCTAGCACAGTCTCCCCGTGCGAGACCGAGCCACATAAGTTCATGCCGGCCGCTTCATTTACTCGCCAAGCCAAGGACATTTGAGTCCATTTATTTTACCTATGTCTTTTCTCTTCTTCTTTATTTTCCTTCTCTTTATCTTCCTTGTCCTTAAATACATAATTAGTTTATTTTGAATTTTTCTTATTATTTCCTGGTTTTTCTTCACGAGCTACCCAATTTCTTCATCTAGCGCAGCGATTGTGGGCAGCCACCATACCACCATCAGAGACGCCTCCTCCAACTTATCTTTCACCTCCGAATCAAGTTTCCACACTTCCAACTCAAGGAACCCATCCAAAATTCAGGAAGTTTCACTTCTCTCCCTATCTTTTGATTTTATGTATCTATATATATCTTTTTACATTGAGGGCAATGTACATCTTAAGTGTGGGGGGTGAATCTTAAAAGTGCCTAACTTTGTGCATTATTCTCAAATCCCTGAATTATGTCTTGTTTTTAAGTAATTTTCTCATATTACGATTAGAATGAAATTTCCTTTAATTTATGATTTTCATTGATATGTTTTGGATTAAGTCATTGATAATTATGCAGTGATGATTTAAACTTTAGGGGACTAGAGAATCAAGCATGATGAGTCTATTTTCAAAAAAAAAAAAAGTTTTAGGTTGTCTACCTGAATCTAATTATTACTTTGAAGTTTGAAATTTACAAGGTTGATATCAAAAGCCCATAATTTTTGTGAGATCTTGAGCCTTTTAAAGCATACATTCTTTTCTTGCTCACTTTATTGATTATGAGTGTGTCAACATTGATTTGTTATTCTAGAACTTGCTTCAATTATACATGTCGAGACCACACCTTTGATTTGATATACAGAGATGATGAAGGCACTTAGGTTTTAACCCACTTACTCCATAAAAAGCCTACCCTCATAATTAATCCCTAGTGAACCCCTTTGATCCTAACAACCCTTTTATTGACTCACCCATTAATATTAACCCAAAACCCACTTTGTATTTGTTATCGCCATTTCTCTTGACTACCCTTATATCGAGATTTGATTTGATCAGTTACTTAACTATTTCCTTTATTTCAGTTATCAAATTCTATATTATTGTACTTGATTTGTTCTTAAAAAAATTTATTTATTAGGAATCTATTCATTATTACTTCTTTGTTATTGGAGCTTAAGCAATTAATTTCATAATTTGAGAAGAAGCTCATGTTATTAGTATTAGGTTTTCAATTGATGTAATTATTCAGTATTAGTCCAACTTTCTAGTTAGGTAATTTATCAGGTCAATCTCGATTCTAACCCTCTAATTCGGCCTTTATCCACACCTTTAACCCAAGCCTTGTTACAACCCTTTTTAAAGACCTTTTGATTTGTGTATCATCTCATATTATAGTGGTGGAGATTTGATTTTCATGCAATCCTATGGGATTAACTTTTCATGTTTGACTTATGAGTGCTTTTTCCTGAACCTTAAACACTTCGAGTGATTTGAGTGAATCTTTAGTGAGGATGTCAACCCTTGTCGATTTTGAATTAGAGGTAATTATTTAGATGAGGGGAAACACCCATGTTTTCATGCTACAAAAACTATGACTTTGATCGTTTGAATCTTTAGGAACCTTCTGGTAAAATTATCAATGTATGAATTACCTATAGATTATGATGAAACATTATTGAAGAAGATTATGAATTAAGGGAAGTTAATTCTAATTATGAGTTGAGAATTTTGCTTGAGGACAAGCAAATGCTTAAGTGTGGGGGTATTTGATAAACCGTAATTTATACATATTTTAATCCCATATTTAGCATGCTTTTTGGATGATTTATCCTTTGAATTGTAGAATTTGATGCTCCTAATCCTTTAATTTCATGTTTTATACTTAGGAAAGCATAGGAGGATGAAAAGAACGAGAAACGGGCTAAAAATGGACCAAATGGGCCAAAGTAAGAAATCAACATGGCTTGGGCCCAAGCCACACGGCCGTGCCCCTTTAGGAGGCTCGACCATGGCCTGGATTCGATTCACACGGGCGTGTTGCACGGGCGTGTCCCTGCCGTGACAAAGAGGAATTTCACTCGGAATAGGGTAACTAGAGGCAAAGAAAGACATTCCAAAAGCCTATATAAACACCCTAAAGGCCAATCTTGAGGGGGCGTCCAGCTAGGCCAAGGAGCCAAGCTAGAGAGGTCATAATTGTGGGATTTACTCGAAGGAAGCCAGTTGATTCATCTCAAGAAGCCGAAATCATACTCAAGACGGAGGATCTCTCCTTCAATTCCTTCAGGGGGTTTTAAGGTTTTCTTATGTTTTGTTTAATATTTTCTTCTGAGATGTATTCTTTTATGATTATGAACTAAACCCCTCAGATACCTAAGGGGGATGAAACCTAAGACGGATCTTGTTATTGTTTTCTGCACTATATGATCAATACTTGATTTGTTCTTAACTATGTGTTCTTAATTCTTGTTTTGATATTTCAGGATATTGATTCAAGTATTGATGTGCTTAGGCAGTGGAGGAATATTCCCTGTTTAAGAGTAGATCTAGCATAGTTAAGCTGTAACACCCCTTAACCCATATCCATCACTGAACTACGGTTATGAGGCGTTACCGAACTAGACACAGTTTAGCACAGTCATTTATGGAATAAACCCATATCAACAAATAATGTTCAAAACTTACGTTACAAACCAGGTTTCATAATGCAACACATCATTACTCATAATCTATACAAGTTTCGAATCAAGCTTCCACATAACAACACCAAATTTCATATGTTAAACAGATATAAATACATCTATTTCATTAGTCGAATATCAACATATCTTTTTATACCTTATACAAATATGCATAATAAAAACGAATAGATCCATGATACTCTATTTGCTTTTCATTCACATATGTGACATTTGAACCTTATAGCATAACCAATCATACACATCATGCTATTGTAATATGCGCAATGTCCCTAAAACAAAAGCCATGTCAAACCATAATTATCAGTTCATCCTACCTTATTAATTAATGGACACAAGATTATTGAATAACCTACCAAACACACATATGATATGTAACTAGTCCAAAGAAAAAAAAAATAAATACAACCAATTCATTGACCATATATTCGGTCCTCAATTTAAAACTCTAATGATCAACCCAAAACATAATTATAAACATTTTCATGATCATCTTTAAATTATAACCAAGCACATAATAATCTAAGTAGAAAAATTCACACGACCTAATATGCATACTCATACATATATATATAATACATATAAATGATTATTACTATATAACCACATTTAACTTCCAAACATAATATGCACACATCTTATATCAAAGATTAAAACAAACCATACAAACGATACTTAACCAAAAGTAATAGCCTTATTCGCAAGGCCATATATACATATATACATTTACAAAACCGAACCTCATTCATTCAAGTCATAATTCAGCCTATACATGCCTTTGATTCGAAAAGTAAACATTTATACCAAAGAGAGTGATAGTGTGGTCGACTTTCTTGATGATCCTCTGAGTCCGTAGCTGAATCAACGATCTATAAAACAGAAAGACAAACATATACAGAGTAAGCTCACTAGCTTAGTAAGTTTTAAGTTAATGGTAATACAACGTCCAAACACTTATACATCTATAATAGTTACCAATAACAATGAAAAATAAACAGTTCAATACACAAATTCATATAAGGCCGAATACCATAGTTCATTAACCTAATTGTTTCACTTCTTTACCTTAAACTTATATTTTATCAAAATACAAGGTATATGTATTACATTAATCACATTGTTTCGAATCATATAAATCCACCATTCACATTGTCTATGTTATCCCAATCAAAATCATATTACATTAGACATTTCTATTCATAATCGAATCTACCAAAGTATTGTATTCAATCTCAATTTCAATCACATACTACACATACTCTTTGATCATAAGCTCAATTTCACATAATATCATTTCTACCGTATTATTCAAATTCAATTAATATTAAACATAACTTACCTTACTCTCGATAAATGAAAAAGGGACTTACGTTTACCCGAGCGTTTACTCGATACATTAACTGCGTTTCACCTTGAGTAATTTAAGGTTTCTCCATTTAAAAATCGCGTCCAGCATCAAGCACCGCTAGGCATCAAAGCCCGAAATGTAACACCAAGACAAAGCACCGCTAGGCACAGAGCCGAAATGTAACACTGCACAAAGCACACTAGGCACGCGAGCTCGATATACAACACCGGCACAAGGCTCATGAGGCACAAAGCCTCGATATATAACACCGCACAAGGCACGCTAGGCACAAAGCTCGATGTATAACACCGGCACAAGGCTGCTAGGCACAAAGCTCGATGTATAACACCTAAGACAAGGCTCGCTAGGCTTAAAGCCCAAATGTTTATCAACTCAATTCATCAACTCACATTTCTTAACACATACATTACTATCAAATCGTATTCACAAAATCAATTCACCATCATGTCAAATATACTAATTCACATTGTATTTAAAAACATATTCATTCCAAAATTAAACATACACATTCGACTATCACATGCTATTTACCCAAATTAATCACATAATTTGATTTCATACATTTTGAATTATCAACTTAATGAACTTTAACTTAAGAACTTACCTCGACTGTCGACGGATCGCGTAGACCGGCTATTCGAGAACCTTTGTCTTCCCCCGATCTAAATCCGTTTTTCTTTGTTCTTGATCTAAACAAATTAAAATTTAGCTCATTCAAGTACATTTCATCTAAATTTAGTCCCTAAGCATATAATTAGGCAATTTACCATTTTACCCCTACTATTTCACATTTTCACAATTTAGTCCTATTTGCATAAAACACAAAATACACAAAATTTCTCAACACTACTTAAGGGCCGAATATGTATAGGGACTATACAAGTCCATTTCTTTCATTTATTTCGGAAATAAGCCCCTCTAAAATTTAGTTTTTTAAATTTAGTTCAAAATACTCAAATTCACTAAAATTTCCAATACAAAATATACTAATCTTTAACATATCTTTAAAATAAAATTATCAAACATCAAAAACTACATGAACACATCAATGGCCGAATATCAAACATGCTTAGATTCAAAAATTTCAACATGGGTAAGCTACCGTTCGAAGTAACGATCTCAAAAACGTCAAAATTAACAAAAACCGACTAAAAACTCACCTTGAATTTTAGCCTAGAAGTGCCGAAAATCAAAGAACCCCAAAGCTTATTTCATCCTTCAATATTCGCCCATGAGAGAGTGAAAAGATGATGGCTTTGTTTATGTTATTTTAACATATATTATAAGTAATTATTCAATTACTAATTTAACCTTTAAAATAAAATAAAACTAACATATAACTTAAGGTTATTCTTGACATAAGCCACCCACTAACTCAAAAATGGGTTATTTACCTTTTTAATACTCCACTTTAAAAAGCCATCATCAAATAGGCACTTTTCACTATAGCTTGAGACTTTTAAAATTTACGCGATTAAATCCTTTTTATCGAATTAAGCACCCAAACGATGAAATTTTTCCACGAAACTTTCACACATATTAATTCACATATAATAAACACAAAATATAATATTAAAATATTTCTTGGACTCAGATTCGTGGTCCCGAAACCACCATTCCGATTAGGGTCAAATTCGGTCTGTTACAACTCTCCCCCTTAAGGATTTTCGTCCCCGAAAATCTTACCGTTAAACAACGTCGGATATTGTTGCCTCATTGAGTCCTCAGGCTCCCATGTAG
This sequence comes from Gossypium sturtianum, assembly GCA_025698515.1. NCBI lineage: Eukaryota > Viridiplantae > Streptophyta > Magnoliopsida > Malvales > Malvaceae > Gossypium > Gossypium sturtianum. The sequence continues at coordinate 18,602,757 of CM046943.1, forward strand.
CCTCTTCAACTCCATGCCGATTCCATAGTACTTTCACTAATAGAATCCTTTTGTTTCTTAACTCTTTTATTTCCCGAGCTAAGATACGGATCGGTTCTTCCTTATACGTCATATCAGGTCGGATTTCAATCTCAGACGGGGTTATCACATGTGATGGATCTGATCTGTATCTATGAAGCATCGAAACGTGAAATACATCGTGTATCTTTTCTAACTCAGAAGGTAACTTCAATCTATAGGCAACAGGCCCAATACGTTCGATGATTTCATACGGTCCGATAAATCTCGGACTCAGTTTGCCTTTCCGACCAAAACGAAGTACTTTCTTCCACGGAGATACTTTCAAGAATACCCGATCTCCTACTTGAAATTCTATATCTTTACGTTTCAAATCAGCGTAAGACTTTTGACGATCTGATGCAGCTTTCAAACTATCTTTGATTATAGCCACTTTCTGTTCAGTTTCTTTAATCAAATCGACCCCTAGTATCTTATTCTCACTGAGCTCGGTCCAGTACAAAGGCGTTCGACACTTACGGCCATATAGAGCTTCATAGGGTGCCATTTTGATACTTGATTGAAAACTGTTATTATAAGCAAATTCAATCAAAGGTAAGTACCTTTCCCACGTACCTTCAAACTCGAGAACGCAACATCTCAACATGTCCTCAAGTGTTTGAATAGTTCACTCAGATCGACCGTGCATGCATGGTGAAAGGCGGTGCTAAAATGGAGTTTAGTACCTAAAGCATCCTGCAACTTCTTCCACAATCGCGATGTGAATCTCGGTCTCTACATGCGAGATAATAGAACTTGGCACACCATGTAATCTCACAATTTGAGATATATACAATTCAAAGCAGTTTATCGAGTGAATAATCTGTGCGAACCTAGGTACAAAATGAGTGATTTTTGGTCGATCCTATCTACTATAACCCAAACCGCATCTTTCTTGCTTGGTGTCATCGGCAACCTTGGATACAAAATCCATAGTGATTCTATCCCATTTCCATTCGGTATCATGATCGGTGAAGCAACCTGAAGGCACTTGATGCTCGGCTTTTACTTGCGACAAATTAAGCACTTTGACACAAATTCGGATATATCCGTTTCATGCCGTGCCACCAATAAAATCGTTTCAAATCATTATACATTTTCGTGCTACCGGATGTATCGATAATCGACCACTATGAGCCTCACTCAGAATCATCTGAATCAAATCCGAGTTCTTTGGAACACACATTCGGCTTTTAAAGTTCAAACAGTCATTTGCATCAATTTGAAACTCTGATTCCGCACCTTTTTCACACTGAATTCGTCTAGCAATCAAATCTTTGTCAACTTTCTCATGCATCACAAATTTGCTTTGAATAAACATCGGTCTTGCTTGTAACTCAATTATGATCGAACCATCACTAGACATAACCATCTCGTATGTTCATCGCATACGAAGAGCAAATAATGATTTCCGACTTAACGCATCGCAACAACATTAGCTTTTCCCGGATGGTAGTCAATCACCAACTCATAGTCTTTCAACAGATTCTAACCATCTGCGTTGTCTCAAGTTCGGATCTTTACGAGTCATCAAATACTTTAGACTTTTATGATCCGAATAAGCGTGACATTTCTCGCCGAATAAGTAATGACGCTAAATTTTCAATGCGAAAACAATGGTCGCTAATTCCGGATCGTGAGTCGGATAATTTCTTTCGTGCGGCTTCAATCGTCTCGGCGTAGGCTATAACTTTGCCTTCCCCGCATCAAAACACAACCCAACCCATTCAAAGAAGCATCACTAAAAACAACAAATTCTTTACCCGATTCAGGCTAAACTAACACTGGAGCTTCGGTCAAAAGGGCTTTCAGCTGCTCGAAACTTTCCTGACACTTTTCCGACCACTCAAACTTGACATCTTTCTGTAGTAGCCTTGTCAAAGGTGTAGCTATCATGGAAAAGCCTTTGATGAATCGTCTGTAGTATCCCGCAAGTCCCAAAAAGCTCGAATTTCGAGACATTCTTGGTGGTTTCAATCAAGTATACCCGATATTTTGTTCTGGATCAACCCGAATACACAAGTTTGAAACAACATGACCCAAAAAGCTGACTTCCTTCATCCAGAACTCACACTTACTGAACTTTGCATACAAATGCTGATCCCGTAAAGTCTGTAATACTAATCTCAAGTGTTCAGCGTGTTCGGTTTCATCTTTAGAGTAGATCAGTATATCATCAATAAACACTACTACAAACGATCCAAAACTGTCTCAAACTCGATTCATTAAGTCCATAAAAATAGCAGGTGCATTAGTGAGTCCAAAAGGCATAACCAAAAACTCAAAATGTCCGTACCTCATCCTGAATGCAGTCTTTGGCACATCTGTATCTCTGACTCGCAATTGATAATAACCCGATCTCAAATCTATTTTCGAAAATACCAAAGCCCCTTTCAACTGATCAAACAAATCATCAATCCGAGGTAGCGGGTACTTATTCTTTATAGTTACCTTATTCAATTGCCGATAATCAATACACATTCGCATCGTTCCATCTTTCTTTTTCACAAAAAGAACTGGTGCAACCTAAGGAGAGAAACTTCGGTCGTGCAAAGCCCCTATCTGTTAACTCTTGCAACTGTGCTTTCAACTCTTTTAACTCGATGAGGTGCCATCCGATCACGGGGCTATCGAAATCGGAGTCGCGTTCGGTACTAATTCAATGCCGAACTCAATCTCTCGTGATGGTGGTAAACCCGGTAGCTCTTCAGAAACACATCCGGGTATTCACACACAATCGGTGCAGATTCAATCGCTTTTCAGGACACTTTATTATCCAAAGACATAGGCCAAATAAGCTTCGCGCACCTTTTCTCATATACTTCCGGCTAACATCGAGGATATTATTGTAGGAAACCCACTTAAATCATCGGATTCAATTCGATGATCTCACCGCTCGACATCTCAAATCAATAAGCTTTCTTTTGCAATTCACCATTGCATCGTGCGAAGTTAACCAATCCATTCCCAAAATTATATCGAACTCATCGAAGGGCAACAACATTAAATCGGTGAAACAAGAATCCCGAATCATCAACGGGCAACCTTTACACACTTTATTAACAAGTACACATCTACCCAAAGGGTTGGACACACGAATTACAAACTCGATAGACTCAATCGGCGAGTCTTCATCGAATATTAGAGTTTCACACACATATGAATGAGTCGAACCAGGGATCAATCAATGCAATCACGGTGAGTATCATAAAGGGTGAAAGTACCGGTAATGACATCAGGGGAGGAAGCATCCTCTCTGGCTCGTGTAGCATAAGCTCTAGCTGGAGCTCTAGCCTCTGATCGTATTGCGGTGTCCTTCGTCCCTCTCTGACTGCCACCTACGTTGCACAGAATATCCGAGTGGCCTACCCCGTCTTTGGCACACTTTGCTCGGTCTAGTGTTCTCGAGTCACATTTTACTCGGCTAACATCGGACACTCTCTAATAAAATGATCGACGATCTACATTTAAAGCAGGACCGGTCACGAACTCTACAACTTCCAGGATGCCATTTCCCATAATTTTTACACTCGGCCCGGTTCTGTGGAACATTACCAACGCTAGCTACCGAAGTGGCTTGGGAACTCACTGGAGGTCGATCACGTCTAGGCAAGTCTGAAGTGGCTTTATGTCAACTGGGGTCATCTCTGAACTTCTTGTGCACGGAATGGAAAGTTTTACTTGATGATCTTTTCCGAGTGTCTCTAGCTTCTACTTCAACTTTTCTTTTCTCCTTTCCGAGCTCTTCGGCTTTACAAGCTCGCTCGACTAATGTCACAAACTCTTTGATTTCAAGAATGCCAACAAGTAACTTTATGTCTTCATTCAGGCCGTCTTCAAATCTTTTACACATAATTGCTTCGGTAGATATACACTCCCGAGCGTAACGGCTCAATCTGACAAACTTTCGCTCATATTCATCACGCGATCATGCGACCCTGTTTTAATTCCAGAAATTCTTTTCATTTCTGATCGATGAATCTCTGACTGATATATTTCTTACGGAACTCAATTTGGAAGAAGTCCTAAGTTACTTTTTCTTTCGGAACCACAGATACCAGTGTGTTCCACCAGTGATAGGCAGTGTCACGAAGTAGAGATATAGCACACTTTAGGCATTCATCTGGTGTACAGGATAGCTCATCAAGTACCCGAATAGTGTTATCAAGCCACATCTCGGCTCGCTCTGCGTCATCATCATCATTGGCCTTGAATTCCTCGGCCCCATATTTTCTGATTATATCAACGGAAGGCCTACTAGATCTCATCGGATCTATCATCGGGGGTACTGAAGGTACCGGAGTTGGATTATTCGGGGGTGGAGGTTGTTGTACAGTCGGATTAGTCTAAATAAACTGGGTAAACCATTCGTTCATCATCTGATAGAAGGCTTATTTAGCCTTCCCCTCATGGCTACCCGAAACTGGTCGAAAGTCTAATGGCACTGATCCACTTGCGAGACCAGGCAAAACACTCTCCACATCATCACTACATTCACTCTATCGGGATCGGGATCCATTTACTATATAAAATACAATTGAAATTGTCGAAGTCACCACACTATCATATATACAATTCAAAGGCATGTATAGCTAGACTCATACACACTACGGTAGTCCTAGAATCGACTAAATCGTAGCTCTGATACTAATAAAATGTAACACCCCTTAACCCATATCCATCGCTGAACTACGGTTATGAGGCGTTACTGAACTAGACACAGTTTAGCACAGTCATTTATGGAATAAACCCAATACGCATATTTAAATTTTTCCATATCAACAAATAATGTTCAAAACTTACGTTACAAACCAGTTTCATAATGCAACACATCATTACTCATAATCTATACAAGTTTCAATCAAGCTTCCACATAACAACACCAAATTTCATATGTTAAATGTATATAAATACATCTATTTCATTAGTCGAATATCAACATATCTTTTATACCTTATACAAATATGCATAATAAAAACGAATAGATCCATGATACTCTATTTGCTTTTCATTCACATATGTGACATTTGAACCTTATAGCATAACCAATCATACACATCATGCTATTGTAATATGCGCAATGTCCCTAAAACAAAAGCCATGTCAAACCATAATTATCAATTCATCCTACCTTATTAATTAATGGACACAAGATTATTGAATAACCTACCAAACACACATATGATATGTAACTAGTCCAAAGAAAAAAAAATATAAATACAACCAATTCATTGACCATATATTCGGTCCTCAATTTAAAACTCTAATGATCAACCCAAAACATAATTATAAACATTTTCATGATCATCTTTAAATTATAACCAAGCACATAATAATCTAAGTAGAAAAATTCACACGACCTAATATGCATACTCATACATATATATATAATACATATAAATGATTATTACTATATAATCACATTTAACTTCCAAACATAATATGCACACATCTTATATCAAAGATTAAAACAAACCATACAAACGATACTTAACCAAAAGTAATAGCCTTATTCGCAAGGCCATATATACATATATGCATTTACAAAACCGAACCTCATTCATTCAAGTCATAATTCAGCCTATACATGTCTTTGATTCGAAAAGTAAACATTTATACCAAAGAGAGTGATAGTGTGGTCGACTTTCTTGATGATCCTCTGAGTCCGTAGCTGAATCAACGATCTATAAAACAGAAAGACAAACATATACAGAGTAAGCTCACTAGCTTAGTAAGTTTTAAGTTAATGGTAATACAACGTCCAAACACTTATACATCTATAATAGTTACCAATAACAATGAAAAATAAACAATTCAATACACAAATTCATATAAGGCCGAATACCATAGTTCATTAACCTAATTGTTTCACTTCTTTACCTTAAACTTATATTTTATCAAAATAAAAGGTATATGTATTACATTAATCACATTATTTCTGTAACATCCTAAAAATCTGAGTATCGATATATTGCATGTTTTGGTGTTTAGCTTATGAATGAAAATTTTCCTTTCTTCTTTTTCGTGTTTATTATAGCCTTGAAAAGGGCATAGAAGTATTCTGGTATAGAATAATTTTTAGTATTGAGAATTTATTGAAGTGGATCAAGTGACACTGATACTTAAGTTAATTTAAGTGTCTAAAATTAGCATAAGATGAGTAATTGGCAAAGTGGTGATGGCGCCATAAGTTGGACTTGAGGGGAGAGGTTCGAATCTCCTAGCATGCAATTTAGGAGCTTTTATTTTTGGTTTTTCCTAGCATGTGTCGGCCAAGCATCAAACATGGATAAGATGGACTAAATTTTTATGGTAAGGATATTAAGGTTTATGGCAAGCATGATTTAAGGGATGGAATGGCTTGATTTTGGGGATAAGATTCTCAAACTTTAGGAAAATGGAGGATTGCAAGGCTTGAATCAAGGTTGATGTTTTGGTAACTTCTTCATGGCCATTTTGACCATGAACATGGATGGCATTGTGGACTAAGGGGGTTGGCCGAATGTGTTAGTAGCTTGGCTAGGATTAGGAGTTAGCTTTTGGTCATTTCTAGCATTTTTGTGCAAAATTTGCAATTCTCTTCTCAACCTTTCTTTTAGCCGAATTTGAGCTTTTGGTAAGCTTTGTTTTTGACCATTTCATGTTACCATTTGGACACATTTTTGCTTAGCATCTCAAGACATTTTCTCTTTTGGCCGAAATACCAAAGCTAAGATCATTTTCGTTTCCTTCTCCTTTTCCCCATTGCCGAATGTACCTTACTCCTAAACTCATCTATTTTCTTTTCTCTTTTCTCTCTTGAAAATCGAATCAACATCATCTCCTTCCTTCATCCTTCTACTTTCTTCTCAACTAAATTTTCTTCATTATTTTCTCTCATAGCCGAATGCTAGATTGCTCCATTGCCGAACCATTTTCCCTTCCTTTGTTATTCATAGCCGAATCTCCTACTACACATAGGTATTCTTCTCAAACGTTTCTTTTTCAATCGTGGACAATAGTGTGATTTTAGAGGACCAAAACTCAAGTGTTCGTGAGTATAGTGAATCGTTGGAATCGATCTAAAGAGTTAAGGTAAGGAGTTTATTCAAAGATTCTCATATTACTCGTCATTTTGATATAGATGGATTATAACTCGATTTCAATTTAGGGGACGTATCGCTCAATTCGCATATTGTGGAACAAGGATATTTCGTGGTAAGGCAATCTCACCCTTGTAACCGTTAGTCATAATTTCGATATATTTAGTCGGACTCATGATCTTTTTTCATTAGAAATAATTAAAATAGGGACGAAAAGGGTGGTGAATAGTGTTCGGAAGAGGGGTGGTTCCGCTTATTCCCCTAAGTTTAAGCAAAGGATCGTTTTCAAAGAATCAGGATTTTCCACCGGGTTGTGGACGCTCATCCGAGGAGAATCAGTTGTTTAAAATCGTTCGTACTCCCGAACCTTTGTTTGTTCGTGGATTTTTATCAGGTAACGAACCATCAATCGAGGAGAAACCACAAATAGAAGTGGTTCAAAATTTTGAGGGTATCGACGAGCGGGAAAGTCTAGTTCTCACCGTAACCAGGTGTGTAACTTCACACTTATCTCTCGGGTTAGATACTAAATTGTAAATATTGGGATAAAATCGTAAAGATGGCAAAATCAGAAAATACATAGTAATTAACACTTTTGTGTAAATGTATGAAAACCGTTAAATTCATGGGCCGAAAACTGCTAGATCGTTAAATGGGCCGAAAACTGCTAGATCGTTAAATGGGCCGAAAACTGCTAGATCGTTAATGGGCCGAAAATCTGCTAGATCGATATATGGGCCCAAGTTAGCTAGATTGCTAAATGGGCTAAATGCTATTTTATCTTATGGGCTCAAATGAAAATTTGTAATATAGACTCACATGTATGGTAGGCCTTTTGTTAAATTATTACATGGATATAAATTGTTATGCATACCTGATTGCATGGGTTGGGATAACTGATGAAGAGAAGAAAGGCCTGTTGCCCAAAAATCTAGTTCGGTGGCTTTGCCACAAAATTTTAATGGCTTAATGCCTCTAGTTCGGTGACTTTGTCACAATCTAGTTTGGTGGTGCACCATAATATATTTAAAACGGCTTATTGCCTACGATTGGTGTGTTGGCGGGGTGGGTTGACTTGATCCCCACAGGTGTGTTGGTTGGTATGGGGGTGTGTAGCAGTTGGAAATTAGGTTTGGTTGGGAAATTTCATTTTGCATGCATTTAATTTATTATATTATATTCGTAAATGGGCTCATGACCAAAACAATGCCTTGATTATCCGTCTCAATGAACGTGGTAAGTGAGTTACACACTGAGTTCTGAGTAACTCACTCTATCTTTTTAACCATTTCAGGTAATAGAAATTGACGATGGCTTGGGCCGAGGATGACTTCATGGAGGCCATACTACGAATATGGGTTTTTATAAACTATGAACTTTTATTAAGTAATTTCTTTTAATTACTATTTTGGGTATGATGTAATAAGGCCTCTATTAATACTTTTATGGATTTTTATGTGTGTGGATGGATTTAAATTTCCTTTAAAACGTTGAAGATGCTTTAACTATTCGTGTTTTTAAATCCTTTTGAACTCTTTAAAAACTACTTTAAAGATTTAAACAATTAAAGTACTAAATGATAAGATTTCAAACTAGTATTTCTTAATTCATCAAATTTTAAATCATTTTTCTAAATTTTCAACTAAACATCATTTTCGAAAGGTTTTATAGAATCATTTACCTAAAACATTAAAGTATTAAATGAATGATAGATCGATGTAACAAACCAAATCTTGTCTTAATGCATAGACCTAGTTTGGGGTGTTACATTTAATAATATCGAGCCGCTTTTAAAACTCTACATGTGGTTGGGTTCAACAACAATTTTTGTTTGAGAAACAGTTTAAATTTTTAAACTTTATGTTCTAAAGGTAGTATGGCACCACGAGCATCCGGCACCAAGTCAAGTAAGTATTTGTATATTGATTGTTATTATTGTGATATGATCATAGGAACACTCTAGAACTTCTAGTTTTAGGTGTTGAAAACAATAGAGATTGAGACTATAGGACGTGATTGCGAAAACAACTTTACCTCTTATATCTCATAAAACATCGTTAATAAACACTGAAATAGTATTCTGATTCATAAAACTTGTAACCAGAATAAACCGAATTAGTTATTATGAGCACTAGAGGACGTGGTCGTGGACGCGGTAGACGTGGCCGTGGTAGAGGACGAGGTGCTGCGTCTGAAGCGCCGGGTCATGTGCCGAAAATGGATGCACCGTGATCGCCGAGAGTGAGACGGGATCTCATGATCATATGGAAGAAGATAATGCTTTAACACGAGCAATGCTGCGAGTCCTTGAAAGGGTCATTTGGACCTAGAGTCGGGCCAACAAATCGTGGGTCGATATCGAGCGATCAAATCAAGTGGTCTTTGAGGTTTTCAGAGGTGTCTCGTGTAGCTCCAAATGTTGCCGAATATTGGCTTGAGGCGGTGGAGCAAATTATGGAAGACCTCGAGTGCAATCAGAGAACGAAACTAAGAGGAGCGGTGTCCTTGCTAAGGGGACGGCTTATCAATGGTGGCTTCTCGTCCGGGAAGGCAATCAAGCTATATTAGTTAATTGGGAGTTCTTCAAAGCTGCCTTTCAGGGGAAATATGTAGGCACAAGTTATGTGGATGCCCGAAGGAAGGAATTTTTGAATCTGATTCAAGGAAATAAGACGGTGGCAGCTTATGAAGCTGAGTTTTTACGTCTGAGTCGCTATGCTCGGACAATAGTGCCAACGGACCGTGAGCGTTGTGTACGCTTTGAGGATGGGTTGAATGATGAGTTGCGGGTTCTGATAGCCCCACAACAAGTTAGAACTTTTGCCATGCTTGTGGAGAAAGCCAAGATAGCCGAAGAGGCTAAGAGCTCAGAACGTCAGAATCGGGAAAGAGTTAGAGGCAAAAGAGATATAAAGTATTTGGGTTCTTTAAAAAGGTTTCTGAAGAGGCCTCGGAATGATGAGCCAGCTCAAGGAAGAGCACCTGTAGCTAATAATCAGAGTCGAGATTGTACTGAATGTGGGAAACGATATTCCGGAGAGTGCTGGAGGAAAACGGGTGCTTGTTATAAATGTGGTTCAATGGATCATCAATATAAGAATTGCCCTCGACGCATGGATACGACTCAAGAAGTTCGTAATACTGAAGCACAGCCGGCAAGAGGAACTCAACAGCCACCGAGAGGTCGTGGATCAGGTCGTGGTGGTAATGGGGCTGGACGTGGTCAAGGTGCACTAGGTCGAGGCAATGGTTCTAGAGGTAACACGGATGTAAGATAGCCAGGATTGGTATATGCAGTTAGACGCCGCGAGGATGGCAATGCACCTGATGTGATAACTGGTACGTTCTTTATCTTTGATGTACCATTACGCTTTGATAGATATTGGTTCTACCCACTCGTATGTTGCTAGCGCCATATCCGAAACTTGAATCTAGAATCAAATTACCGATAGTGGGATGATGGTAATTAGTCCTTTAGGACATGATCGGTAATTGTAAATAAACTGTTTAGAGACGTGCCCTTAGAAATCCAAGGAGAAATATTTTTGGCGAATTTGATGGAATTGCCTTTCAAGCGAGTTCGATCTAATTTTGGGCATGGATTGGTTGGTTAAGCACCAGGCGCTTTTGGATCTGCATCTTGAAAAGCGGATGTCAATAAGGACTTCGGATGATAAAGAAATAGTAATGATAGGCGAACGAAGGAATTACTTGGAAAATGTGGTATCTGCGTTAAAGCGCGAAAAGTTGGTGCGAAAAGTGCGGAGCATTTCTAGCTTTTATTAGTGCTTTGGATGCCAAAGAGTTATCGCGGGAGGACGTGAGAACGGTGAAGGAATTTCGGATGTATTTCCCGAGAACTTTCTCGTGTACCTCCGGATCGGGAAGTGGAATTTGGTATTGAGCTTTTGCAGGAACGGCTCCGGTGTCCATTGCTCCTTATAGAATGGCACCGAAGGAGTTGGCGGAGCTTAAAGCTCAAATTCAAGAATTACTAGATCGAGGTTTTATTCGACCGAGTGTGTCTCCGTGGGGAGCACCGGTTTTTTCGTTAAGAAGAAGGATGGGTCGATGCGTATGTGCATTGATTACGAGCGGTTGAATAAATTGACGATCAAGAATAGGTATCCTTTACCGAGAATTGATGACCGTTTGATCAATTGAAAGGAGCTTGCTTTTCTCAAAATTGATTTGAGATCGGGTTATCACCACTTTAAGGTGAAAGAAGCGGATATTCATAAGACGGCATTCGAACTCGTTATGGACATTATGAGTTTTTGGTGATGCCGTTTGGGTTGACCAATGCACCACCATTTATGGACATGATGAACCGGTATTTCAACAATATTTAGACCGGTTTGTGGTGGTGTTCATAGATGACATTTTGGTATATTCAAGGAATGAAGAGGAGCATGACTCGCATTTGCGTATAGTATTGCAGTTACTTCGAGATAATCAACTTTATGCCAAATTTAGTAAATGTGAATTCTGGTTAAGGGAAGTGACTTTGTTGGGTCATGTGGTATCAGCTGAAGGAATAAGGGTGGATCCTCGGAAAATTAAGGCTGTACTGGATTGGAAACCGCCAAAGTCAGTAGCTGAGATTTGGAGTTTCTTGGGGTTGGCTGGTTATTATAGACGCTTTGTTGAGGGGTTTTCTCTGATTGCTGCACCCCTAACTAAACTATTGCGGAAAGGGGTACCGTATATTTGGACTGAAAAATAACAAGAGAGTTTCGAGAAATTGAAGAAGATTCTGACGGAAGCACCAGTTTTTATTCAGCCTGAGGTTGGAAAGGAATTTATCGTTTATTGTGATCGCGCTCACACGGGTTTAGGTTGTGTGCTTTGATGCAAAGTGGAAAAGTAGTGGCATATGCTTCTCGTCAACCGAGACCGCATGCAGAAGTAAATTACCCCACTCATGACTTGGAGTTAGGCTGCGGTAGTGTTTGCTTTAAAGATTTGGAGACACTATCTCTACGGTGAGAAGTCCATCATTTACACTGGATCACAAGAGTCTTAAGTATCTTCTTACTCGTAAGGAGTTAAACTTGAGGCAAAGAAGATGGATAGAATCATAAAGGATTATGATTTCTCAATCGAGTATCATCCGGGAAAGGCTAATGTGGTAGCCGACGTTAAGCCGTAAGGTGGTATCGATTTGAGAGCAATGTTTGCTCATCCGAGTTTGTATGAGGATGGTAGTCTATTAGCGGAACTTCAAGTGAAGCCTCTGTAGTTAGAGCAAATCAAGGAAAAGTAGATATCGGATAAAAAGTTGGGACCCTTAATTCAAAGCAAGTTGGGAGTGGTGAAATAGAGGATTTTGGTATAAACACGGATGGAGTCTTTGTGTTTCCGTGGAAGAGTTTGTATGCCTAAGGACTCGATTTGAGACGAATGATTCTCATGGGAGGCGCATAGTAGCCCTTATGCTATGCACCGGAGGAAATAAGATGTATCGGGATCTCCGTGAATGACAGGCCGGGGTTGAAGTGTGAGATTTACGAGTTTGTGGGAAAATGTTTGACTTGTCAACAAGTGAAGGCGGAGCATCAATTGCCGTCGAGCTTATTACAACCTGGTAAAGATTCCTCTTTGGAAATGGGAGCGGATAACTATGGATTTTGTTAGTGGGTTACCTTTAACACCTACTAAGAAAAATCCGTTTGGGTAATAGTTGATCGATTGACGAAGACTCGCTCATTTTCTACCAGTTAAATGCGGATTATTCATTACGTAAGTTGGCTAAGTCGTATGTATCCGAAATTGTGAGGTTGCATGGGATACCAAAGATCTATTATATCGAGATAGGGATCCTAGGTTTACATCACGATTTTGGAAAGCTCGCATGAAGCTTTGGGAACAAAGTTAAACTTTAGTACGGCTTTTCATCCTCAGTCAGATGGTCAGTGGAAAGAGTAATTCAGGTTATTGGAAGACATGTTAAGGGGATGTGTGATTGATTTCAAAGGTAGTTGGGAGGATTTTCTACCGTTGGCGTAATTTACGTATAACAACAAACTATCGATCTAGCATTCGATGGCACCCTACCGGGCATTGTGCGGTCGTAGGTGTCGTTCTCCTACTTGTTGGGCTGAATTGGGCGAACGACAGATGTTAAGTCCGGAGTTAATATCGGAGACGGAAGAAAAGGTAAAAGTCATTCGAGCACGGTTAAAGGAAGCTTCGGATAGACAGAAGTCATATGCAGATCTGAAGCGTAAGGATGTCGAGGTGGGGATCGGTCTTCAAGGTCTCACCTTGGAAGAAAATTTTCAGATTTGGAAGGAAGGGCAAGTTGAGTCCTAGGTTCATTGGACCATATCGTGTGATGAAGCGTGTTGGTCCAGTGGCTTATCAGATTGAATTACCTCCGGAGTTGAGTCAAATTCATAATGTTTTCCATGTTTCCATGCTAAGGCGTTATAGATCGGATCCGTCACACATAGTACCGGTAGAAGAAGTGGAGTTGAGATCATACTTCTCTTTCGAGGAGGAACCAGTGGAAATTTTAGACCGAGATGTCAAGGAGCTAAGAAAGAAGACAAAGGCCGCTTGGTCAAGGTTTTATGGCGTAATCACGGAGTGGAGGAAGCTACGTGGGAGCCCGAGGATGCAATTCGACAACAATACCCTCACCTCTTTTAACTGTAAATTTCGAGGACGAAATTTTCTTTAAGAGAGGGTAGAATTGTAACATCCTAAAAATCCGAGTATCGATATATTGCATGTTTTGGTGTTTAGCTTATGAATGAAAATTTTCCTTTCTTCTTTTTCGTGTTTATTATAGCCTTGAAAAGGGCATAGAAGTATTCATATAGAATAATTTTTAGTATTGAGAATTTATTGAAGTGGATCAAGTGACACTGATACTTAAGTTAATTTCGGTGTCTAAAATTAGCATAAGATGAGTAATTGGCAAAGTGGTGATGGCGCCATAAGTTGGACTTGAGGGGAGAGGTTCGAATCTCCTAGCATGCAATTTAGGAGCTTTTATTTTTGGTTTTTCCTAGCATGTGTCGGCCAAGCATCAAACATGGATAAGATGGACTAAATTTTTATGGTAAGGATATTAAGGTTTATGGCAAGCATGATTTAAGGGATGGAATGGCTTGATTTTGGGGATAAGATTCTCAAACTTTAGGAAAATGGAGGATTGCAAGGCTTGAATCAAGGTTGATGTTTTGGTAACTTCTTCATGGCCATTTTGACCATGAACATGGACGGCATTGTGGACTAAGGGGGTTGGCTGAATGTGTTAGTAGCTTGGCTAGGATTAGGAGTTAGCTTTTGGTCATTTCTAGCATTTTTGTGCAAAATTTGCAATTCTCTTCTCAACCTTTCTTTTAGCCGAATTTGAGTTTTTGGTAAGCTTTGTTTTTGACCATTTCATGTTACCATTTGGACACATTTTTGCTTAGCATCTCAAGACATTTTCTCTTTTGGCCGAAATACCAAAGCTAAGATCATTTTCGTTTCCTTCTCCTTTTCCCCATTGCCGAATGTACCTTACTCCTAAACTCATCTATTTTCTATTCTCTTTTCTCTCTTGAAAATCGAATCAACATCATCTCCTTCCTTCATCCTTCTACTTTCTTCTCAACTAAATTTTCTTCATTATTTTCTCTCATGGCCGAATGCTAGATTGCTCCATTGCCGAACCATTTTCCCTTCCTTTGTTATTCATAGCCGAATCTCCTACTATACATAGGTATTCTTCTCAAACGTTTCTTTTTCAATCATGGACAATAGTGTGATTTTGGAGGACCGAAACTCAAGTGTTCGTGAGTATAGTGAATCATTGGAATCGATCTAAAGAGTTAAGGTAAGGAGTTTATTCAAAGATTCTCATATTACTCGTCATTTTGATATAGATGGATTATAACTCGATTTCAATTTAGGGGACGTATCGCTCAATTCGCATATTGTGGAACAAGGATATTTCGTGGTAAGGCAATCTCACCCTTGTAACCGTTAGTCATAATTTCGATATATTTAGTCGGACTCATGATCTTTTGTCATTAGAAATAATCAAAATAGGGACGAAAAGGGTGGTGAATAGTGTTCGGAAGAGGGGTGGTTCCGCTATTCCCCCTAAGTTTAAGCAAAGGACTGTTTCAGCAATCCGAGATTTTCCACCGGGTTGTGGACGCTCATCCGAGGAGAATCAGTTGTTTGAAATCGTTCGTACTCCCGAACCTTTGTTTGTTCGTGGATTTTTATCGGGTAACGAACCATCAATCGAGGAGAAACCACAAATAGAAGTGGTTCGAAATTTTGAGGGTATCGACGAGCGAGAAAGTCTAGTTCTCACAGTAACCAGGTGTGTAACTTCACACTTATCTCTCGGGTTAGATACTAAATCGTAAATATTGGGATAAAATCGTAAAGATGGCAAAATCGAAAAATACATAGTAATTAACACTTTTGTGTAAATGTATGAAAACCGTTAAATTCATGGGCCGAAAACTGCTAGATCGTTAAATGGGCCCAAAACTGCTAGATTGTTAAATGGGCCGAAAACTGCTAGATCATTAAATGGGCCGAAAATTGCTAGATCGTTAATGGGCCGAAAATCTGCTAGATCGATATATGGGCCCAAGTTAGCTAGATTGCTAAATGGGCTAAATGTTATTTTATCTTATGGGCTCAAATGAAAATTTGTAATATAGACTCACATGTAGGGTAGGCCTTTTGTTAAATTATTACATGGATATAAATTGTTATGCATACTTGATTGCATGGGTTGGGATAAGATGATGAAGAGAAGAAAGGCTCATTGCCAAAAATCTAGTTCGGTGGCTTTGCCACAAAATTTTAATGGCTTAATGCCTCTAGTTCGGTGACTTTGTCACAATCTAGTTCGGTGGTGCACCACAATATATTTAAAACGGCTTATTGCCTACGATTGGTGTGTTGGCGGGGTGGGTTGACTTGATCCCCACAGGTGTGTTGGTTGGTACGGGGGTGTGTAGCGGATGGAAATTAGGTTTGGTTGGGAAATTTCATTTTGCATGCATTTAATTTATTATATTATATTCGTAAATGGGCTTAAGCCCAAAACAATGCCTTGATTATCCTACTCAATGAACGTGGTAAGTGAGTTACACACTTGAGTTCGAGTAACTCACTCTATCTTTTTAACCATTTCGTGTAATGGAAATTGTGAAGGCTTGGGCCGAGGATGACTTCATGGAGGCCATACTACTAATATGGGTTTTTATAAACTATGAACTTTTATTAAGTAATTTCTTTTAATTACTATTTTGGGTATGATGTAATAAGGCCTCTATTAATACTTTTATGGATTTTTATGTGTGTGGATGGATTTAAATTTCCTTTAAAACGTTGAAGATGCTTTAACTATTTGTGTTTTTAAATCCTTTTGAACTCTTTAAAAACTACTTTAAAGATTTAAACAATTAAAGTACTAAATGATAAGATTTCAAACTAGTATTTCTTAATTCATCAAATTTTAAATCATTTTTGTAAATTTTCAACTAAACATCATTTTCGAAAGGTTTTATAGAATCTAAAACATTAGAGTATTAAATGAATGATAGATCGATGTAACAAACCAAATCTCGTCTTAACGCATAGACCTGGTTTGGGGTGTTACAGTTTCGAATCATATAAATCCACCATTCACATTGTCTATGTTATCCCAATCAAAATCATATTACATTAGACATTTCTATTCATAATCGAATCTACCAAAGTATTGTATTCAATCTCAATTTCAATCACATACTACTCATACTCTTTGATCATAAGCTCAATTTCACATAATATCATTTCTACCGTATTATTCAAATTCAATTAATATTAAACATAACTTACCTTACTCTCAAAGAAATGAAAAAGGGACTTACGCTTACCCGAAGCGTTTACTCGATACATTAATCTGCGTTTCACCTTGAGTAATTTAAGGTTTCTCCAATTAAAAACGCGTCACGGCATCAAGCTCGCTGAGCATCAAAGCCCGAAATGTAACATCGGCACAAAGCACGCTGGGCACAGAGAGCCCGAAATGTAACAGGCAAGACAAAGCACCGCTAGGCACAGAGCCCGAAATGTAACACCGGCACAAAGCACCGCTAGAGCACAGAGCTCGATATACAACATCGGCACAAGGCTCGCTAGGCACAAAGCTCGATATGCAACACGGCACAAGGCTCGCTGGGCACAAAGCTCGATATATAACACCAAGCACAAGGCCTGCTGGGCACAAAGCTCGATGTATAACACCTAAGACAAGGCTGCTAGGCTTAAAGCCCAAAATGTTTATCAACTCAATTCATCAACTCACATTTCTTAACACATACATTACTATCAAATCGTATTCACAAAATCAATTCACTGTCATGTCAAATATACTAATTCACATTGTATTTAAAAACATATTCATTCCAAAATTAAACATACACATTCGGCTATCACATGCTATTTACCCAAATTAATCACATAATTTGATTTCATACATTTTGAATTATCAACTTAATGAACTTTAACTTAAGAACTTACCTCGATCGTCGACGGATCGCGTGAGACCTGGCTATTCGAGAACCTTTGTCTTCCCCGATCTAAATGCTTTTTCTTTGTTCTTGATCTAAACACATTAAAATTTAGCTCATTCAAGTACATTTCATCTCAATTTAGTCCCTAAGCATATAATTAGGCAATTTACCATTTTACCCTACTATTTCACATTTTCACAATTTAGTCCTATTTGCATAAAACACAAAATACACAAAATTTCTCAACACTACTTAAGGGCCGAATATGTATAGGGACTATACAAGTCCATTTCTTTAATTTATTTCGCAAATAAGCCCCTCTCAAATTTATTTTTTTCGATTTAGTTCAAAATACTCAAATTCACTAAAATTTCCAATACAAAATATACTAATCTTTAACATATCTTTAAAATAAAATTATCAAATATCAAAAACTACATGAACACATCAATGGCCGAATATCAAACATGCTTAGATTCAAAAATTTCAACATGGGTAAGCTACCGTTCAAAGCAACGATCTCAAAAACGTCAAAATTAACAAAAACTGACTAAAAACTCACCTTGAATTTTAGCCTAGAAGTGCCGAAAATCAAAGAACCCCAAAGCTTATTTCATCCTTCAATATTCGGCCATGAGAGAGTGAAAAAGATGATGGCTTTGTTTATGTTATTTTAACATATATTATAAGTAATTATTCAATTACTAATTTAACCTTTAAAATAAAATAAAACTAACATATAACTTAAGGTTATTCTTGACATAAGCCACCCACTAACTCAAAAATGGGTTATTTACCTTTTTAATACTCCACTTTAAAAATCCATCATCAAATAGGCACTTTTCACTATAGCTTGAGACTTTTAAAATTTACGCGATTAAATCCTTTTTATCGAATTAAGCACCCAAACAATGAAATTTTTCTACGAAACTTTCACACATATTAATTCACATATAATAAACACAAAATATAATATTAAAATATTTCTCAAACTCGAATTCATGGTCCCAAAACCACCATTCCGATTAGGGTCAAATTCGGTCTGTTACATAAGCGGAGTTGATCACAACCCTAGAGATAGGATGACGAAAATCTATCGGATTAGGGTCAAACCTAATATGGGAGTCCATAGATCGAGTTAATACTATCCTAGGGGTTTTAACTAGAAAGAGATTTCAATTAATCAACCTAGGGTTAGACGTTAGTAGCCTCGAGAGAGGTATTAATATAAATTAGGGAATCCTACGAATCAAGTCAAGTGAATAAATCGTCTGGTTCAGAGTTAAATAACAAGTGAAGTCTAGGTGGATTCTTCCTTGGGTTTCTTCTTAATCAATTGGTTTTTCCCAAAAGTATTTTCCCCAATTCATTCTCTGTGTCTTAGCCTCTTTAGCTTAGTAGTTAGTTAACTTTAGAATAAACAACAATTCCCTTAATTCTTAGGCTAAATAATAAAAAGAGAGTCAGTATTAGTACTTTTGGTTCCTTTGGGTTCGACATCCCGGTCTTACCACTAAGATATACTACTGTTCGATAGGTGCACTTGCCTCAATTGTGGTGATAGTTAGTTTCTAGGTTAGATAATTCATTTTATAAATATTAAGACTCTCGACACACGATCAATGAGACTTTTAGGACTCGTTATAGGCATTTCGAGTTTCTTGTCATGCTATTTGGGTTGACGAATGCACCTGCCGCATTTATGGACATGATAAACCGTGTATTCCTTTCCTATCTGGATCGATTCATTGTGGTTTTCATAGATGATATATTGGTGTATTATCGATCGGAGGATGAGCACGACGAGCATTTGAGAGTGGTTCTTCAAGTTTTATGGGAGAAGCAGTTGTATGCTAAGTTGAGCAAGTGTAAGTTCTAGCTTCGTGAGGTGGTTTTTCTTGGTCATGTCGTTTCAGCCAAGGGTATTCAGTTTTATTTGAAGAAGATTGAGGCGATCTTGGATTGGAAGCCGCCGAGGAATGTGTCTGAGGTCAGGAGTTTCTTGGGCTTAGCTGGTTACTGTCGTCGTTTCGTCGAAGGTTTTTCAAGTACTACTACTCCATTGACAAAGTTGCTTCAGAAGAACTCTACCTTTGAGTGGACTGATGAGAGACAGAAGAGTTTTGAGAAGCTGAAGTTGGTTTTGACTGAAGCACCTGTATTGACACAACCGGAATTTGGTAAGGAGTATGTTGTTTTCAGTGATGTTACTTACATGGGATTGGGTTGTGTGCTGATGCAGGAGGGAAATGTAGTTTCTTATGCATCGAGGCAGTTGAGACTGCATGAGTATAACTATTTGACCCATGATCTTGAGTTGGCCGTTGTAGTCTTTGCACTCAAGATTTGGCGTCACTAACTATATGGTGAGAGGTGTGTGATTTACACCGATCACAAGAGTCTTAAGTATCTCCTTACCCAGAAGGAGTTGAACTTGAGACATAGGAGGCGTTGGATTAAGTTGTTGAAGGACTATGACTGTGTGATTGAGTATTATTAGGGAAAGGCGAATGTTGTTATTGATGCCTTAAGTCTCAAGTCTTTAGTTGACTTAAGGGCAATGTTTGCGAAGTTGTCGATTTCTGAGGATGGTGGTTTGTTGGCTAAGCTTCAGGTGAAGCCGACCCCTGTGCAGCAGATTCAAGAGAGACATCCATTTGATGAGAGTTTAGCGCATCGCATCCTTCAGGTTGAGTTAGGTGTTCTTGGATATTTTGATCTCAATTCTGATGGTGTTCTTTGTTTCCAAGGTCAGATGTGTGTTCCGATGGACGAGGATATGAGAAACTTGATTCTTCCCGAGGCTCATAGTAGTCCATGTGCTATGCATCCTGGTGGGAACAATGTAAGGCCCCGAAAATAGGTCTAGTAGTTTTGCGTAACACCCCTTACCCGTATTCGACGTCAGAACAGGGTACGAGGCATTACCGGACTCATATCACAAGCAATCACAAAATTTCGAGTCATAAAATTTGCTTCCAAATTAAAACAATTCATATTCGATCATGAAGTCCCTATTACGAGCCGACGAGGCCCAAAACATGCTTTGGAGGTGGTTCGGGACTAAATCAAGAACTTTAGAAAATTTTACAAAACTTAGAAAAATTTTCATGTTACAGGGCTCACACGCCTGTGTGGTCCAAGGGACACGCCCGTGTGACCCTGGGACACGCCCGTGCTTCAGGCCGTGTTCAAATTAGGGTTCTCTCTGACTTATGCCACACGGCCGTGCCACACGCCCGTGTGCTAGGTCATGTAGCACACACGGCTGAGACACACGCCCGTGTCTCTGCCTGTGTGCTCAATTCTAGACATTCTGTTTTTCAAAATTAAGGTGCAAGGGACACATGGCTGGAACACATGCCCGTTGGGCAGACCGTGTGTCACACACGGCCTAGACACACGCCTGTGTGTCTACCTGTGTGGACAAAAAACAAGGCTATTTACCAAGCCATTTTGCCACCCTCACTTGCACACATCAACACAACATCACATGGCACAAATTCAAGCATATAAAAGCAACTAAACAACCATAACCAAGACAATAACATGTCATCCTCATGCCATTGTTTATCATGCTTAGAGCATCAACCTTTCCATACCAAATCATGCAAGATTCCACATTCACAAATGACATTAGTATATAAATATACTCATAATCAACATAAGCCATCATTCAAGGCTATATATAAGATGAAGCATTAACCATTACAAGCCAACACATATGGCCAAATTAATTATGACACATATAACAATTTGACCTAGTCCCTATACATGCCATAGATTTAAAATACGTGAATTCATTTATACCCAAAATGATAGCCTGATAGTGTGATAGGATCTCCGGCAATTTCCAACCCGAGCTAGCTCAATAACCCTATAAAACATTGGAAAGGAAGTGGGGTAAGCTATATATATAGCTTAGTAAGTCCGTACAAAAATAATAAGCAACTCTTACAATTCTTTTATCAAGTTTAACAATTTAACCACAAGATAATACAAATTGCTATAAAGCTCACAGTTATAATTTTCATTCAGTTATAAGGTTCACTCTATCAACTTATAAGCATAATTTAACATATCTTGGACTTAGCCTAACAACCATAATCCCACCTTTGTAACAGATTACAACAAATACAAATCATTTCAAACTTCATAGTAACCATGCACATTAATTATGAGTATTTACATTTCAAGCATATACTTTAACATCTTTCAATTGCCTAAGTTCTTATCTTCCCATTTTCTCATATCCGATAAATCACAATTCGCATGAATAAAAAATACTATATCATAACTCAATTTGGCCCGAAAGCCAATCACATAATCGTCAACCAAATTTATCATGAATTTCATACATGACAAGTATAGACTGAGCCACTTAAATCAGTATATTGTGGCATAGCCACCAGTACAGTACTTCCTCCATAATCATAAACCATGCCAATGCAACATGTCATGGCATAATAATTCAGTGTATGCAAAATGTGTCATCATGGCAATTAATCAAGTTATACACAATCATACCAAATCTACCCCTAAGGGTATAACAGTAATTTTACCCAACAAGGGTATCTCAGTAATTTACCCATTAGGGGTAATTCGGTAATTTACCCACCAAGGGTATTTCGGTAATTTTACCCACCGAGGGTATTTCAGTAATTATACCCACCAAGGGTATTTTGGTAATTTTACCCACCGAGGGTATTTTTGTAATTTAGCATTTAACGACCTTTCTGAAGGCCTACTGTCGCCTCGAGCGACACGAAACCCTTTTTGGGCCTCTACAGAACTATTGGGCCTAAAATCCATTTTAGGCCCAAACAGGCCCACACGCTCGTGTGGCCCAAAACACTTGGTTTCGGTTTTGGATTTGCAGATCTCGCCTTCGGACTTATCATGTGACAATTTTCTAACAGTTTTGCCCAAATAGGCCGGATAGCCCATTGGGCCCATTTGGCCCGTTTCGGCTCGGTTAGGCCCGTTACGGCCTCAGTATCGCGAGAGTGCTCGTGACTCTCTCAACAGCCTACCATCATTATTCGTATCTCGATTTACCACTACGAGCGCTCGCACACTCGAGTGGCACATATGTTGGTTTTCCGGCTTTTCGGCTTTTGGCCGATTCGCAAGTCATCACATGCAGTCATTCAGAAGGGTGTGAGATTACACACCTGATTACATAGAGAACTATACACTCACGATCGTCGTCACCCTCACTAGCGCGAGCAACCGCGATTTGTCTATCTAAATCAGATGATGACGCCCTTTCGCATCCAGGCGGAAAGTCCCGAACCGCTGACACCCTACGCTGCTTGAACTTGGGAGCAGGGGCTACGAATCCACCTCCACTAGGCCCTTTTCCTGATCCCCCCTTAGATTGGCTACCACCAGCCTCCATGAAGAACTCCTGATTAGTGAGCAACAATCTCCTATCACTCCTCGAGTGGCCCCAAAAAATGAACTCCTTCAATAGTATGACAAGATTCGGCTTTGCCTCTCTCTTGGCTAGAGCAACCGATTACCTACACCTTAGATTCGGCAACAGCAACCCCTATGAAGAAGAGAAGTTTAACCACTCACAGCCCTCAGAGACGACGATTACTTAAAGAGAGGAGTATCACAACACGAGAAATGGATGAGAGGAGATTCGGCAGTTGATTCCAGATAAAATCGGCCTTGATCACAGAAGAGTCGAATATCAATGTAGATTCAGCTAAAGTAATGAAATGAGGAACCGCTTCAAATGGGAGAAAAGAAAAGATTCGGTCGAAGGAGGAAAATAGTAGAAAAGAAATGGAGAAGAAGAGAGGTTTCAGCTTTGGAAGAAAAGGGTTAGAACAGAATTCGGCAATAGAGGCTTAGGCGTCTATAAGTGAAAAGAATAGTGTTTGAAGAACTGAGAAGAAAAAAAAAGAATAGCAACTTGGAATTTCGGCAAAGAAAATTGAAGCCCGACGTCCTGAAATACTGTAGTCGAATAATGAAAAAGGTACAAAAATCACTCAGAGAACACTTGAGGAAAAACGGCACCCCTCACACACAAGACCGAATGTGCTTACCAAAAATGACCCCTTTCTCTTCCTTTTCTTCTTTTGACCGAAATTCCCCCATGCACTTCCCATTTTCGGCCAAACTCTTCCACTCCACTATATCCCATGATTCACTCCCCATTTTTCTCCCCCAATAACTCTCCTCCTTCCATTTGAAACATTTGACTGAGTCTCCAACTTCCTTGCAAAGTCCAAGCTGAACTCTACCTCTTCCACCAGCTTAGCACAAAAATAAAAGCCACGATTTGCAGCCTAAGAGACTTAAACTCCCTTCCTCTAGGTTCCCCTTGTGACGCCACACCACTATGCCACATGCCTCCTTGTGTTAACAAAAGGAAACTAAATAAACTTAAGTCCTGCTTCCACTAGCTCACCCCACTAAAGTGGCCAAAACCAAAATTTTTCTTATAGCCTAACTTGAACCCGAGACTTCATAGAAACCCCGTAACCTTCCAAAGTCACCTTCCTAACAGGTCTAACTTGAAATAATGCCGTTCTCATAATCCCCCCAAAAAAAATTCTAAAATGTTTCTACACTCGGGGCCCAATAGGCCCAATTCTCCTAGGCCCAATTTTGGGATGTTACAGGTACTTATGTGTTATGTCTTTATAAATATGAAGCCCTTATGTTTTAAATGGACCATTGATATGGTTAATGGACATTAATGACCATCCATTATATATTATTATTTGTTTTTATTAAAGGTTAATTAATTAAATTGATTAATAAGTTATATTATAATAAAACAAACATAAAACAAGCCATTGTTCATCTTGATTGAGGTATGTTTTGGTTTCAGTTTTTGATAATTTCTACGTTTTTGTAATCGTTGCTTCGAGTACTTCAAAACCCATGCCTTAATTTTGGAATTTGATGAAGAATTTGAAATGTGCTATTCATGAATGCTTGAGCTTTGTGATGTTAGTTGATGAAATATGAAATATATGTGTTAGATTAACATGTTTTGTCTTTGGATTTTTAGTGAATTTGAGTAACTTGGACTAAATTGTAAAAATAATATTTTGAGGGACTAAAATGTGAAATAAATGAAATATATGGACTTATATGAACTACATGAATATTCGGCCAAGCATGGGTAATGTGAAATTTTGTGTATTTTGTGATTTTGTGAAATAGGGACTTAAATGTCAAAATGTGAAAATATGAGGGCTAATTTGTAAATTTCCCTAAATGTGTGTTTTTGGATTAAATTGAATGATTTGGTGAATAAATGGGTTAAATTTGAATATGTATAGATCAAGAACCAAAGAAAATGGATTTAGATCGAGGAAAGTTGAAAGTGATCGAGTAGACGAATTTGTTCGTTTATTCTGAATACGAGGTAAGTCTATATACAAATAAATGTATTAGAAATGATTTATTCATGTTCATTTAATATTGAAATGGAATGAATGGATTTGGAAGAGATACATATGAAATCCGAGAAAGTATCTACAAAGTGTCAAGGTCCGAAAAGTCCCGTACGAACCCTAGGAATAGAGAGGATTTATATGTCATGACATAGGAATTCTGATATGTGATATCATGTAAGGCCCCGTCTGGGACATTGGCATTGATTTGAGATTTACGTTCAAGACCATGTCTTGGACATTGGCATCGTATTTGATTCATGTAAGACCCTGTCTGGGACAGTGGCCTCGACATTTGATTACATGTAAGACCACGTCTGGGACGTTGGCATTATAGAAGTATTCTGAGTTATCCGAGTATCCTATTTGATTTCGAATGGTTCAACGAGCAATTTCGATAAATGAAATACTATGTGAAATGCGTAATCATTTCAGGTACGTTTGAGATGTACTCTATATTTGAGTATGAAAGGTAATTATATGTGAATTTGCTAGTGAGAAATATGTGCATAAAAATGTTGAGACATATTGTGATATATGTATGAATGTGATATGATCCAAAGAAATATATAGAGATGAGATTTGTTGATAAGCAAATAGTTAGATACCATTGAGCTAGAAAGGAGAAATATGAATAAGCTATTGAGATATGTTAAAGTTTTTGCATTTGAAATGGTTATAAATGTTTATTATGTTAAGTTTATTTGTATATGGCTTACTAAGCTTTTGAAAGCTTACTTTGTGTGTGTTTGCATTGTCTTATAGATCGTTAAAGCTACGGAAGGCTCGAGGATCGTCGAGGATCATCACCACACTATCAAACTCCATTTTGGTATCTTTTGAATGTGTACATAGTTAAATATGGCATGTATAGGCTAGTTAGTTTGGATTATGTTTTGAGTTGTATATAAATAGCCATGTGATATGGCTAGATAATGATTATGATATGAATGAGTAATTCATGCTAAAAAATGCATAGTTTGGTAAGTTTGGTGGCTAATGGTTGAACTGATGAAATGGTCAAATTTATGATAAGTTTTATGATACAAAGATGGCATATTATTGATGAAAGGTTGTCAAATTGAATTTGTAAGTTTTTGAATGGTTTATACTTAGAAATGCTTGTGATGAGATTGAGATAAATGTTGCATAAGTTGGTATGTTTGATATGTTCATGAATGGTTAGAAAAGATGGTCATTTTGATATGATTTGAATTGGTATAATGCTTGTAGGTATAACCTAATGTGTGGGTGGCAATTTGGCATTGTAAATGGCCTATAATTGCCCACACGGTTGAGCACACGGGCTTGTGGCTCGACAGTGTTCTTCATGGTTGTATTTCAAAACAAGTCAGACTCGACCACGGGCTGGACACACGGGCGTGTGACTGGCCGTGTGGTGCAAGTCAGTGTCGACCACGGGTGAGGCACACGGGTGTGTCTTAGGTCATGCGGACAAGTCAGTATGTATGCCCTGTTTTGCCACGACTTAAACACATGGGCACACGGCCTGCCCACACGGGCGTGTAACCTCTGTAACTTTGAAAAATGTTTGATTTTCAGAAAAAATTTGTATGATCCCGGTTTAGTCCTGACCCCTTTCTAATGCATGATTAAGGTTTCGTAGACCTCATTAAGGGACTATATGCTTGTTTTCTTCTATGATTTGATGATGTTATACTTTATGATGTGAAATGTTCGTAAAAGTTTTCGATTTTTCGGTAATGCCTCTTAACCCTAGACTGGCTATGGTTACGGGTTAGGGGTGTTACAGGCTTGGTAGATAGCCTTACAATCGTCCACATGGGTAGACACACGGGCGTGTGTCTAGGCCATGTGTGACACACGGTCAGCCCCATGGGCGTGTTGATGGGCCGTGTGAAGTCTGCACCTGAAATTAGGAATTTAATTCGACACACGGTCTAAGGACACAGGCTTGTGTCTTGGCCGTGTGGCCTTATTGAGATGATGACGTCATAAACAGAATGTCAAGGTTTTTATACACGGGTGAAGACACGGGCATGTCATGACCGTGTGACGGACATGTGCTATGGACACGGGCGTGTGTCAGGCCGTGTGAAAACCCCTGTAGGTTCGAAATGAAAAATAAAATCCACACGGACTAGGGACATGGCGTGTGAGACCACACGGCCTGCCCACACGGGCGTGTCCCTCACCACACGGACGCGTGGCCCTGTTTTAAGTAAGAATTTTCTAAGTGATCAATAGTTTCTGATTTAGTCCCGAACCATTTCGTATGTATGTTTAGGGTCTCGTAAACCATAATAGTGACGTTATGAGAATGAATGAAATTTTTTGAGGTTGAGACAAAAATTTTATGGCCCGATGTGGTATGTTTGAGCAAGTTAAGTTCGGTAATGCCTCGTACCAGGTTTCGGCGTTGAATACGGGTAAGGGGTGTTACAGTGGGAAACAGTTATTTTGGGACCACAATTACGATGAGTGAGTTATTATTTTAATATTTATTTAATGTATACAAGATTATATTAAGATCATATTAAAATTTTGTTAAGAAATTTTGATGTTTAAATGATTAATTAGGTGAAAGGACTAGATTGTAAAAGGTGCAAAAGTTGAATTTTATTAGTTAAAAGGGCTAAATAGATATGGAAAGGAAAGATAATGGATTTATATGTAATTATACCATAATATATGTTAGTGGATGTGCTTGGACAAGGTTTTATTGAATTTTTTAATTAGTAATAAGGTTAATATGGTAATTTACTAAATAAAAGAAAAATCAAGTTAATAAAATACAAAAGAAAGATGTTGTCTTCATCATTTTGTTTCAAAAACCTAAATTAGCCATTAGAGAAGGGAGCTAGGTTCGGCCAACATTTTGTGATTGCATGGTGAGTTTTCAAGCCCTGTTTTTAATGATTTTTCTGTTTTTTAGTTCATTTTAGCTTAATCTAGCTAGCTCGAGGTTTAATTTGCAAAACTTTTAAAAGTTGAGGGACTTTTCATGGATGTTTTGAATGTGTTTTGATGTTAGTTGATAGATTATGAATCTTGGTTGTAAAATAAACATGTTTTGTTAAGTGATTTTTTATGAATTATAGAAATAGGGATTAAATTATTAAAAGTATAAACCAAGGGTTTTGTTGTGAATTGCTGGTAATTATGGTTTGTTTCTAGGTCCCTTGTAACATTGGTTAAGTTGGATTTAGGTTAAAATGAGTTATATTTAAGTTATGAGATTAAGGACTAAATTGTAAAAAGTTAAAATGTTAGGGGTAATTTCATAATTTTGCATAAATTTGAATTATGGTTTAAATTGAATTCTGGAAGTACTTAATTGAATGAAATTATTTATTTAGATCAAGATAAACCACAATCGGGCTTAAATCGAGGAAAAGCTAAAGCTTCAGATTAGTTCGACTCTTCTACTACGACCCTAGTTATCGAGGTAAGTTCGTAAGAATTGTGATCGTTTTAATGTTAGCTAAATTGAATATTTGCTATGTTGTTGTAATATAAATGAATTTGAATACAAATGTATCAATGATATGAATAATCGACGGATAACGAATCCTGTTTGAACCTTAAGAATTCTTAGGATACAAATGACATGTCATTAGGGATTTCATGTTTCAGGTGCTGGTCTTGAATATCCTACCGATGGCTGAGGTATTGCATTTGTTGTGGGTTCTCCACAACTCGTGTGAGTAGCATCGTCTAGCTTACATTCCTACCCACAGCTCGTGTGAGCAGGCCTATTTCACAACTCGTGTGAGCATTGATGTAAAGGAAAGGTTACGGTTATATGGAAAGGCACACTATGTGTGAGCATTCCTGAGTATCCGATGTAATTCTAGATGGTTCAACAGGTAAGGAAAGGAAATGAAATGGTAAGTATGCAAATGGAATGAATCATGATCTTATGGAAAGGTTGATGAGTTAAATGTATACATGTATGTGGAAATCTACTTATTTTATGGTTGAATTCATTTGAATCATGGACAAGTATACTAACTTGTGAGTTGATGATGCTTGAATATGCTTATGCTAAGCTTATGGTTTCTTTTGATCTTCTGCTTATGCTATAAATTGTGCAAATGAAATGGTAAATTATGTTTAAGTTTATATGAGCTTACTAAGCACTCGTTGCTTATGTAGTTCTTTCATTTATTTTATAGATTATTGAAAGCTCGACCGGTTGGAAGCTCATCAGAGACCTATCACACTATCCAGCAACCATTTCGGTAGGTTATGAATATTTTGGCCAAGTTTAATAATGACATGTATAGGATCTTTTGTAATGGAAGCCTATGAATGTGTAATGGTGATTTGGTATGTACATGCTTTGAAGTTTATGTTTGGTTTGGTAAACCTTAACACCTCACCAAGTTATGTCATTTTGGTCACTTTTAAGTGCTTGTATATAAGGTCCTTGTTGGTATGTTTGTGGTGATATGCAAATGGTCATATGTGATGTTATTTGGTAGTTAAGGAACTAGGTTTATATGCTTGGAATATGTCAACATTGACTTGTTTTGGTAAATGATGTTTTGGTGTAATTGTGGTGCCTTTGAATGGCATATTGGTTAGATGAATTAGGATTTTTAAAATGACATGTTTATGTGTGTTTAAATGATGTTTAAACACTTTGATGTATGCCCGAATGGTATGAATGGCTAGTTTTGATTTGACTTTGAAATGACATGAAATTAGGGTCAATTTATGGATCATATGGCCTGGGACACGGGCTGTCACACGGCCGTGTGACACACATGGCCTAGCGACACGACCGTGTGTCAGTTGTAAAATTCTAGTGTTTTAATTCAGTGAGTTACACAGCCTAGCACACGGCCTGACACATGGTCGTGTGAGGCAACTCATAGAGTTACACGGCCTGACACACGACTTGCGACACGGCTATGTGACCCTTCTTAGTGAGTTACACGAGTGAGGACATGGGCTAGGACACATCCATGTGTCCCTTTGTTTGAATGTTACACAGCCTGGGGTATGTCACACGACTCAGCCACACGGCTGTGTGATCCATGTTTTCATTTTTTTCAACTTTTTCTTAAAACTTTTGTTTTGTTTCAAATTAGTCCTAAATTGCTTTTAAGCTATTTTAGGGCCTCCTCGATTTAAGGAAAAAATGCATGTGATTGACGAATTTATAGTAAGTTTAATTTATTTAATTTTATGATGTTAAATATTTTTTTATTATACGGTAATGCTCCGTAACCCTAATCTGGCGACGGAGACGGGTTAGGGGTGTTACACAATTGGTTTGGTAAGTTGTGTATTATGCTTTTAGCATGATTAAATTGTATGGAATAAATTGATATTTAGAGCATGAATTGCTGATTTATTGAACATTTGATAAAGGTGTTCTAATTGGTATATGAATATTGGGAAATTAATATTTGTTATGCTTAATTTTATTGATGTTAAAATTGCCTAGCCACATGCTTTTACTTGCATTTTAACATCCTAAATTAAGTGATTAAACGACAGATTTTATGCCTTGTATGTATGATTATATTGGCAACATCGCATAGTGGATCCATTAGATATAGTTGGCATGCCATAGGATTTGTGAGTACTCACCATTATTTGTGATATTGTGAGCATATAGCTCTTGGTGGACTGATTTGTCTGGAGTAGATAAGGGAGTGTTGAGCTTGAGTCTCCACTCATCGAGTTATTTGAGACACTATAAGGGAGTGTGTGGCTTCTGCCTGCTCAATTAGGAGGACTGTATTTGATTTGTGGGAGTTTGGAGATCCATTTATCCAATGTATGATCACACGTTTACTTATTGCCATGGATGTATTATGCCAATATAACTGATTGATTGTGCCAATATAATTGAATGTTTATGTGTTAAAAGATGATTTTACATGCCATGGAAAAATTGATTCTTAATTCTTGAAATAGCATGTGATGTTACTGTGAAATGTTAACATGTTGTGACTGAAATTTAATGCTTAATTGTTTTGATTTATGCATGATTGGGTGCAAATTACTTGATGTTTTTACTATCATTCACTGAGCTTTTTAAGCTCACACCCTCACATTTCGTGCAGAGAATTTCTGGGCGTGAGGAGTCGAGAAGTGAGTGCAAGGGCGATCCAAGAATAAGGCTCGATAGTGGCTTAAGAAATTTACTTTAGAGACTATATAGGGGCATTGTGATGCTTTTGGGACTAGTGTTATTTTACTTGTAATGGACATTGGACATTAGATTTTGGACTTTAAATTTGGTGATTTTATAATTGCTTTATTACATGATTTTATGTCTCATTGATGTTTGATTTATGGTATGTTGATGAGTGTTCGTACGGTGGTTGATAACATGGTGTATGAAGCATGAATTTATTATTAAAAATGTTTAATTGAAGCTTACCATGGAGTGGATTGCTTGCGACTAAGTGTGTAATTGGGTGTTAAATTTTGATTAATTGTTGCATATTTGTTGTAAATAAATTAAATTGGAGATGTTTGGATGTTTATAGTAATCAATTGTAGCTATTTCAAGTTTAATGGGTAAGTAAAATATGTAAAATCGGGTTTTTAAATGACACACGGGCTGGGGACACGGCCGTGTGGGTTTTTGGGGGTTTGATTTTTGGTTTTTGTAATGTAGTATTCTAATTTGCTTAATTTATAATTTAGTCCTAAGACTTGATTAGATTAATTGAAGCCTTTAATGATAGGGAGACTTGGTAATATTTTAGGATTAGACTTGCAACTATTAATATTTGATAGAAACACTCTTAATTTTTAATTTGGAAAGTGTAGTAAAAGTTTGTAAAAGTTACGATTTAGTTCCTAATAATAAAACTTGAATTAGACATAATAAATGAACTTGAAGAAAGCTAAAATTTTTTAGGGCCTGCATAAATTGACTAAAAGAAGGTCAGTAATTATTTAGAAATAAAATCGGGATAGTTTAACCTTAGGTGGTAAAATGACCAAAATACCCTTAGGTGTAAATACTTTGAAAAAATTTAAAAAATGGTTCACAAATTGCTTTTGTATTAATAAATGATAGTTAATTAGTCATAAATGAGGTGTTATAAGGTTGGGGTGTACGTCAGGTGGTCGTTAGCTGGAGAGCCGCTTCGGTGGCTAATGTAACGCTTCGAATTCAGGCCTGTCTGTCCCGGTTGGGTTTGGGGTGTCACATTATTTGTTTCTTTTCTTTCTTTTATTATTATTAGTATAGATTACAAAAACCTTTCTTTTTATTTCATCGTAATATAATTCATCTAAAGTACTAATTAGATTTATTTATGCTGAGGTTAGAACTAATTTAGTGCTATCCTCCTTTGGGTACGATCCTCGGAGTACTCATCTACTCCGTTGTAACTATATTACAACCTAATCCATATACTTGCAGATACTGCCTTTTCATATATTTTGTGCAGGATTTCTACTCTGGATGTTGGTACGTCCGAAGGTGGTAAGTTGTTGGCGCCGTTGCAGGGGAGGCAATGCCATTGATTTAATTTTAATTTTTGCATATTAATAGAATAATTAGGAAAGTTTTAGATTATATGCCACGCCCTAGATTTTATTTATTTATGTGCATTAATTTATGTCACAAGGGAATTAACGGTCTAGTGGTTAAGTGTGGTAGTTGTTTCCATAATGTCTCAAGTTCAAGCCCCCACAAGCATATCTTTTAATTAATTTTTTTTTGAAAATTTTGAGCTAGTGTGAACACTCTTACTGTCCAACACATACTGCCATACAAGGGAAGATTCTTTCCTTGATTACAAGGTCAACCTTTCCAAAGTTCTCCCCTTTTCACTCCCATGATTCACTTTTGGTGCCATTGTCCCCTCAACTTGCCAAAACCTCTCCCTTACCTTACCTTGGCCGGCCGTTGAACCTAAACACTTCCCACTTTATTTTTATTTTCTCCTTATTTTCTCTCCTCCTCTCTTTTAGCCACACCACCGTCTTGCTCCTCCATTCTTCTCTATTTTTTCCCTTGTACAGCATTAGAAGTCCTTTTTTCCTCATTTCTTTTCCACTCCACCACCACACAAGGCCATTGCACCTCCACCTCACCACCACCTTTCCCCTGCTATTGCCGTCGCAATGCCACACTACTGCTGCTCCATCGCCCTGCCACTGCGCCACTGCCGTCGCCCACCACCAAAATTCTCCAATTTTTTTCTTTTCTTCTCCTCTTTTCGAAACTCATCTCTATAATCCCTCAATTTTGATTTTTATTTATTAAAAGATCAGTTCTTATCTTATCTTTCTAACTCGTTATTTTGTGCGTTTTAGTGTCGAATCCTCCTCTTTAGTTGACTTTTTGGGAAATATTGTCGAGCCTTTTTCCTCCATTATTACGTAAGTATGGAAGATCCTCTATTTCATGACTTTCTTTCGTACTATTATTTCGACTAGGATGTTACTAACACTTTGTCATGAAGTGCCATTCAAAAATCCCGGAATCATATTACATTTGTAGAAGTGTGCAATTTGACGGCCAATTGCGTAAGTCTTACCAAATCACAATTGTTTTTAATCAAGGGTTGTTTATTTATTTATTAATTCCACACTAACATGACTATTTGGTTGAAACTGTAGTGACTCAAGAATCGTACTCTCCCCTTTCGAAGTGGAATCGAGATTTGTGCAATCAAATTTACAAGGTGTAGGGATTTACTTTAATAATGTGGTTGATGACAATATTAATAAAAATAATTTAATTAGTAATAAAATATTATTGTTAATATTATACTTTGAATAATGAAATATTGGTTGAACACAAAAGTGTTCTTAAGGATTGATCTAAGATTCGATAAAAGAGGATACCAAGTAAGTGTAACACCCCTAACTTGTATCCGTCGCCGAAATAGGGTTAAGAGGCGTTACCGGACGAATGGAGACTTTTACGGGCAATTCATAACATAGTTCATCATATCACATCAAAGCGTCCCTTAAATAGGTCATCGAGACCTCAAACATGCTTTAGAAAAGGGCCGAGACTAAACCGAACACATACAGAAATTCTCAGAAATTTAAAAATTTTTCTAAACTGTAGAGGTCACACGCCCGTGCGGGAAGGCCGTATGCCTCGCACGGCCTCGACACGCCCGTGTGCCTAAGCCGTGTCAAAACAGGGCATACATACTGACTTGTCCACACGGCCTGAGACACGCCCGTGTGTCTCACCCGTAGTGGACTCGTACTTGCACCACACGGCCAGTCACACACCCGTGTGTCCAGCCCGTGGTCGCTACTGACTTGTTTCACTTGGCAAACTTAAACAACACGGTCGAGCCACACGCCCGTGTGCTCAACCGTGTGGGCAATTATAGGCCATTCTCAAGGCCAAATTGCCACCCACACAAGGGTCATCCCTACAAGCTCAAATAATCAATATCCAATACATATTTGGCAACCATAAAACACACCAAATGGTCATCATATTATCCCATTCAATCTCATTTCTAAACATGCCAATTTGCACAATCAATTCACATGTAAATCCAAGCAAAACTCATCCACAACTTCACTAAATCACTATGGCATCAATTCATCAATAAGCTTACCATTCGTAGGGCCATTTCATTGCCATCAAGCCATACCAAAACATGCATCATATACCATATTCACTCATGCATATTACCAACAATTATCTAGCCAAATCACATGGCTATTTACATCTCAAACTTATACCAAATGACTAGCCTATACATGCCATATTTAGCTATTTACATATTCAAAAGTACCAAAGTTGAATTTGATAGTGTGGTGATGATCGTCGACGGTCCTCGAGCCTCTCGTAGCTTTAACGATCTATAAAACAGAGCAAACACACACAAAGTAAGCTTTCAAAAGTTTCGTAAGCCATATACAAATAAACTTAGCATAAAATGCACATAACCATATTGATACATTGGCATTAATGTTTCTCAATGCATATTTAGCACAAATTCTTTGGCTCATTTACTTAGCCATAACTTGTCTCATTCTTTAACTCAAATATCACATATACACATAGCTCATTCAAGCATATATTCACATATTATCTCATCATTTCTATACACATATTCACCTTAGTAAGTTCATATAGACACTTATATTTCATACACACATAGTGTACTTTTCAAACGTACCTAAAACAGATATACAACTCACATAGTCATTCATTTCTCGGACTTGCCCGTTGAACCGTTCAAAATCAAATGGGTTACTCAGAGTGCTCAGAATAGTCGTACAATGCCAACATCCCAGACGAGGTCTTACATGTACTCAAATATCGATGTCACTGTCCCAGACAGGTTCTTACACGAATCAAATACGATGCCAATGTTCCAGACATGGTCTTACACTTAAATCTCATATCTATGCCAATGTCCCAGACGTGGTCTTACACGAAATCTCGAATCAATGCCAACTTCCCAGACGTGGTCTTACATGATATCAAATATCGGACACCTATGTCATGACATATGCATTCCTATCTATTCCTAGGTTCAAACGGGACTTCTCAGACTTTAACAACTTGTCGATATATACGTAAGCTCGGATTTCCCATACATTCCATCTCAATGGATATTCGTAGCAAGTCGAGTCTCATATATACACAAATAATTCAATTCAAATACATTTATTTGTATATCGATTTACCTCGGATTCGATTAACGGAAACGAACACGACTACTCGATTACTTTCGATTTCCCGCAATCTAAGTCCGTTTTCTTCGGTTCTTGATCTATACATATTCAAATTTAACCCTTTTATTCATCAACTCATTCAATTTAATCCAAAAACACATATTTAGGGCAATTTACAAATTAGCCCTCACATTTTCACATTTAGACAATTTAGTCCCTATTTCACAAAGTCACAAAATACACATAATTTCAAGTTACCCATGCCTAGCCAAATTCTCATGCAGCTCATACAAGTCCTTACATTTCATATATTTCACAATTTAGTCCCTCGAATAATCATTTTCTCAATTACACCCAAATTACTCAATTTCACTAAAAATTCAAAGACAAAATATGTTCATCCTTTACATAACTTTCATATTTCATCATCAAACATCCAAAAACTCATGTGTTCATCAAAGGCTCATTTCAAAAACATCATCAATTCTCAAAATTAAGATATGGGTTTTGTAGAGTACGAAGCAACAATTACGAAAACGTAGAAATTATCAAAAACCGATTAAAAACATACCTTAAATTGAACCAAAACCTAGCCGAAACCTAGCTTCTTTTTCTTTACTTCTTCTTTCTTTTCTTTTGTATTTTCGGCACAAATGGATGAATATATCAACCATTTTCATGTTTTTTTTTAATTTATTACATTAATATGCCAAATTACTATACTAACCTTTATAATTTAATGTGCACATTTTATAAGCAATGTACACAACCGTCCATCACAATAAGTCATGGTATAATTGCAACATAAACACTTATCATTTAAAGAACAAAGCTATTTAGCACTTTAACAAATAGTTAGCAACTTTTACCATCTACGCAATTTAATCCTTTTATTAAATTAAGCATGCAAACGAACAAATTAAATCACAGAATTTTAAGACATGCTGAATCACATATCATAGGCACGGAAAATAATATTAAAATATTTTTTGACTCGGATTTGTGGTCCCAAAACCACTGTTCCGACTAGGGTATAAATCAGACTGTTACAATTCTCCCCCTTAGGGATTTTCGTCCCCGAAAATCCTACCGTTAAACAGATTCGAATATTGCTGTTTCATTGAATCTTCAGGCTCCCACGTAGCCTCTTCAACTCCATGTCGATGCCACAACACTTTTACTAACGGAATTCTTTTGTTTCTCAACTCTTTTACTTCACGAGCTAAGATACGGATTGGTTCCTCTTCATAAGTCATATCAAGTCGAATTTCAATCTCAGACGGAGTAATCACATGTGACGGATCGGATTGATATCGTCTAAGCATCGATACGTGAAACACATTATGAATCTTTTCAAGCTCTAGTGGTAATAACAATCTATACGCAACTGGCCCAATTCGTTCGATAATTTCATACGGCCCGATGAACCTTGGACTCAACTTGCCTTTACGTCCGAATCGGAGTACTTTCTTCCACGGAGACACTTTTAAAAACACTTTATCACCAATCTCAAATTCAATATCTTTTCGTTTCAAGTCTGCATAGGACTTCTGACGATCAGACGCTGCTTTCAAACTATCTCGGATCACTTTCACTTTCTGTTCAGTGTCTTTTATCAAATCAACCCCATGTATCTTATTTTCACTGAGCTCTGTCCAGTACAAAGGTGTTTGACATTTGCGTCCGTACAAAGCTTCATAGGGTGCCATTTTAATGCTCGACTGAAAACTATTATTGTACGCAAAATCAATCAATGGTAAATATTGCTCCCACGTACCATCAAACTCAAGGATGCAACATCAACTCAAAATTCAGAATTAGAATTTGAATCACACTAAGCTCGTTTCACTAGCATTTCATTATCAACTTTCTGAGCATCACATATTTGTTGTAAAAACAACGGTTTTGCTTTCAATTCAGGTAACACTGAACCATCATCAGACAAATCTAAATGAGCATTCATAGCACGCAATGCAAACAATGACTTCCAGCTCAATGCATCAGCAACAACATTTGCTTTACTCGGATTGTAACACCCCAAACCCGGTCAACACACCACGATCGAATCTGGCATGTCACAGAGTAAAAACGTTTTGAATTAAATCAATTTGACAGTTTATTTCTATCGAAAACATGAGTTAAAAAGAAACCCGTGTAGAGTACTGTTGAAATCGTTTTAGCGTTGCTTTAAAACCCGGAGAATCTCTTTTTGTTGGAAATCCATTTGTTGTTTATAGTTTTGGAAAACCTTTCGATACTTATTAAAAACCAAGTGAGTTAAGCATAGTCGAGTTAAGAACCATTTGTGTTTGGAGTTGTTTAAGAAATTAAATTTGAAAACGTTGCTTTTACCTGCTATTTAAGCAAATCAAATTATTAAGCACATGCATAATATAAATCAAATAAAAGCAAGTAATTAAAAACCCAAAATAATACTTAGCGGCCTTATTACAAAACCAAAACCAAATTTAAAGTAAATAAATAAAAACCGGAATTTTAAAGTAAAATACCCAAATCAAATGTCCATGTAAAATCGAAATAATTATCGCATGGTCACCTCGAGTCCACCCGGCTCCTCATTCGCGATCTACGAATCACCCGAAAAGATAAGGGAGAAGGTGAGTCACCAAGACTCGATGCATAATCCCCTCCGATTATTGCAACATGCTTACACAAATCATAATCAAGCAAACATATCATGCACCCAAACCTAGCCATCCACAACTCTTTTTCTACCCCGTGTGGTACCAAACCACCGGTGGTGCCAAACCACCGTGACCCAAAGTCACCGATATCAATAATAATGTGGTGCCAAACCACCGTGACCCAAAGTCACGAATAATCCAATTGTGGGGCCAACCCATGTTGTGATACCAAATCACTTGGCGACAATCCCGTTTTATCAAATGTGGGCCAACCCACTGTGTTGCTAAGCCACTGGGACGAGTCGCTATGAGGTGCCAAACCTCTGGTGACCCAAAGTCACGAAATCAACTGTGGTACCAAACCACTGGTGGTGCCAAACCACTGGTGACCCAAAGTCACAGATATCAATCTTCCCCCTCCTCTCATATCACCCACCATAATGCAATGCACATACAAATCATTCCATCATGCTTATTCATTAAACATACATCGAACATACATAGATATTATCATCAGAAATCATGTGCCGTAATCTCAACAAAATGGACTTACCCGAAATCCTTGCTCATACCCATAAAGGTATCATATCGAAATCTACACAGTTTTGGCTTTTAACATAGTTTAGGTTATTAACAAGTTTACAACGATTATGAAGTGTGTAAGTTACACACCTGGTTACTAACGCGACTACTGAATCCCGAAGATCCCGATCTAACGCACTAGATCCCCTTTACCTACATTCGGCCAAACCAAGATCATTAGCAAAAGCCATTCGGCTTCACTTGTAAATCTCGTAAAGTTACCGCATCTAGCAACCCTCCTTTCCTTAACGCTTTTCGACTACTAGCCACAACCTGAGATATGCGAGATCTCAGCCTTCCCTTACAATCGGCCAACATTCAACCACATAAAGCAATAGCCTTTGGCTTTTCAAAAGAATAAGGGAAAGAATGAATCGGCATGAGACCTTACCACAGTCCTAATGAAACTGATTGGCAGAGAAAGTAGATGACCACAATCCACTGCTTCTAAACCCGAAGAACCTAGGAGAAACCGATTGCATAGTTGATTAAGAGTCAAGACAAATGTCGAAATTCGGCTTTTGTTCTATACATGTCGACAGAGAGAAAAGAAGAAGATGATAGAGTTTCGGCCAAGAACACTTACCCTCTTCAAACCCGATTAGAGAAAATCACACAAGAGAGATCTATACTTAGTTGATATTCGGCCAAAAGTTAAAACAAGAAGGGGAGAGTTGAGAGCGATTTTGGCAATGGGGTTGAGTGATCAAGGGAGATTTGGCTATGGCTTAAGAAAAGAAAAAGCAGATGAGATTCGGCCAAAATGGAAGGAGAAAATGGAAGGGGTATTTGGTTTGAGTGATGGTGAAAAGAAGATGAAAGAAATAATTGAAAGAATGGCTTGAGGAAGAAGAAGATTCGGCCAACCAATAAGAATGGAGAGCAAAAAGAGATGAGGTTTAGGGAGAGTAGTGTTTCGGCTTCAAATGCAATAAGAAAGGAATGCAAGTGAAAATTCGACTCAATGCCTAAGGAAGAAATCGGCAAGAGTCTAGGGTGCTTTTGGCTTTCGGTTTCAAAGGAGAAAAAGAAAGAAATCTCAAATGGTTCTAAAGGATTCAGCTTGTTCTGCTAGAGGGAAAATCGACAAGTGCCCAAATGAGGTTTCTGTTTTGCTTCTCAACTGAATGCACCAGAGCTTTGCTAGCCGAAAAATGTTCACTAAGGATTTTCGGCACTCCTCCTAAGTCTTCCAGCCGAATACACCTCCTCACACAGTTCAAATTTCGGCAAACTCTCAAACCTCTCCTGGCCACTCGTTCAAACGAGTTTGAAATATTCAAACTCCTAAATTCTCTCTTCTCCACCCATTTAAATCTGTTGACTTGTTCAACAGTTATCTGACAGAGTTTGAGCTGAGCACAACTCTTCCCTTTCTGGCGTCAAAAAGAATTTGCAGCAAGGGATTTTTGCAGCTCGAACCCAAGCTCTCCTTCCCCTGGTTGTGGCGTCACTGCTCAAGGCCCTAAGTGGCGCCTCCTTTCCACTTTACCAACGTAATTCTTGTGCTAAAGTTTTCCACAAAATATTCTTAACCCCTAGCTCCTTCAGCTCCCCTTAACCAAAGCTTAAAAATAAAAATTTTCCTATAGTTCGAGCCTACCCTTGGCTCATACCTAGACCCTAAAACATCCCAACTAACATCACCACCAAGCCATACACCTGCAACCAGTTCAAACATAATAGCCCCTATTTAAGGATGTTACAGTTCTACCCCCCTTAAAAATAATTTCGGCCTCG
Source organism: Gossypium sturtianum (assembly GCA_025698515.1). Lineage (NCBI taxonomy): Eukaryota > Viridiplantae > Streptophyta > Magnoliopsida > Malvales > Malvaceae > Gossypium > Gossypium sturtianum. The sequence goes on from CM046943.1 coordinate 18,643,433, forward strand.
AAATTACTTGGTCAAAAGAGCTGAGGGTATTGCTGTCTCATCACATCCTCTGGCTCCCACGTAGCTTCTTCCACGCCATGGTTTCGCCACAACACCTTCACTAATGGAAATGACTTCTTGCGCAAAACTTTCACATCCCGGTCTAGAATCTGCACTGGTTCCTCTTCCATATTTAAATCTTGTAACACCCCTTACCCGAGACCTTTGCCGGGGTCGAGTATGTGGCATTACAAGACTCGACTACAAGTTCGGAACATAAAAATTTAAAGCTGTCAAACTGCATCATGCTGACTAAATTGATCATAACTCGAGTTACAAAACTCGAAATTTAGATCCATAAATTTTCCTTGAAAATAGACTCTTATAATAATTTACCATAATTTTTCCAGAATTTTTCATGTGGCCAATTAGTACAGTTTATTCATCAAAGTTTCCACTATTTCACTGTTGACGATTCTGACCTGTCATTACAAAAACTCATTTATCTCATAGCAAAAATTTTCAATAATGTTCTTGTTTATTCCTATTAAAAATAGACTCACCAAGGATTTCAAACATATAAACCATGTTCCCTAATTATTTTTGTACAATTTTTAACAATTTTTCCAAGACAGAACATGGATTCACGAACTCATTCAGATCAAGTCTCACTAAAATTTAAATATCTCATAACATAAAACTCCTTTGCCTACTCTGTTTCTTTCATATCAAAATAGACACAATAAGCTTTGGTTCTATACCTCATTCACCTTCTAATTCAACTTATCCTATTTTTTGTGATTTTTCAAATCTACATCACTGCTGTTACTAAAGACTATTTCTTTACAAGATATGATTACTAGCTTATAACCGAATATACTCACATATAATTCGTACCATCCATGCATCTTAACCATTTACGCAATTTAGCTTATACCTAAATCATTCGCATAATATCATAACATCATCGATTTAAAAGAGCACCAACATTTATAACAAAAGTCCCAAAAAGCATACTTGACTAAAAATTTAGCCATATTCGCATGGCTATTACATACATGAACCAAAGTTTCCATCAAAATTAAATAAAGTCTTTCCTATACATGCCTTCTTTGGAAAAACCAAAATGAAAGGGTACCAAAACAATTTGATAGTGTGGACGACTTTCCAACGACGATCCGACGAGCTTGTAGCTTGCACCTAATCTATAAAACAAAGGAGAACATTTCACACTAGTAAGCTTACTAGCTTAGTAAGTCCTAATCTCATGATAATAAAACATACAAATAATTGAAATTAAACTTCCAACTTATTGTATTCCACATAAGCACTTAAGTCAATTACTTATACAAGGCTGAATACTAGAAATTCAATAACCCAAGTAAAGTAGAAATCATTTCATTAAAATTCATATAAGCATATCGCATGAAAATCTCCTTTCTTAGCATTTATACTTTGAAAACCAATTGTTCCATAATAGCACATTCTAACTCGAATTCCATCATATTACACCCATCAATATTAACTTCAACACATATAACACAATTCTCATAATATTAATTCGACTCAAGTGATATTAAGCATAACATACCTTACATGCTTACAGAACCATATACTCAATAAATTAGCTTTAAGTTGTCTTGAACAAAGATTTGATTTCTCTTTTGTAAAATACATCACCGGCATCAAGCCTCGCTAGGCGTAAAGCCCGAAAAGTAACACCGCACGAGGCACGCTGGGCGTAAAGCCCGATAAATAACACCGGCACAAGGCACGCTGGCGTAAAGCCCGATAAATAACACCGGCACAAGGCACGCTGGGCGTAAAAGCCCGAGTCACGCCAATACAGTTAAACATTACCAACACACTTCATGACTATTATAAACTCATCTAATTCAATTGGGCTCACTCACATTGGACCAACAAAACCATTTTATCATTATACAATCCAACAATTCCCATCACATACTCAACATAAATCATCAACCTAATATGTCAATATACATTCGGCCATGATGTAAATGGATACTAACATCCATCAATTTTTAATATTCAAGATAACCATAATTAATTCTTTGACACGATTTAACTAAAGGACTTACCTCGGTTGTTGATAGTCCGTGCGAATCGGCTATTCGAGAACCTTCGTCTTTCCCAGGTCTAATTCCGTTTTCTTTGCTCTTGATCTAAAACACATTAAAATTTAGCTCATTTAATCGCATTTCATCTCAATTTAGTCCCAAAACACACAAATGGGCAATTTACCATTTTGCCCCTAATGTTTCCCTTTTTTTACAAATTGGTCCAATTTGCACAAAACACAAAATATGAAAAATTTTCCAACACTATAGCTTGGCCGAATCTTCCCCATAGCCCTATGTGTTCATGCATTTCATTTATTTCATGTTTTAGTCCCTCAAAAATTTATTCTTTCAAATTTAATCCCTATCACTAAATTTTATCAAAATTTCTAATTCCAAACATGATGGTATAAAACATACTCTTAATAATCTACCATCAAACATCACAAATCATGAATATACATCCATGGCCGAATCCTCAACATGTCTCAAACTCAAAAATTTCAACATGGGTTGTATAGCATTCAAAGCAACGAATTCAAAAATGTAAAAATTATCAAAAACTAAACAAAATACATACCCCAAATTGACCTCTCCTAATGCCGAAACTTAAGCTTTAAAAATGGAGTTTCTTTCCTTCTCACATTCGGCCAAGAGGATGAACAAAAGCATGTTCTCTTTCTTTCCACTTTCTTTCATTATTTTATGACTTAAAATAAAAGAAATAATCATTTACTTATAACTTATATTAACATATTATAATAACATCAAATTTGTAATTAAAGTGGCCCATTGCCGTCCCTCTTTGTAGTATATGGGCTAATTGCCCTTTAGTACATCCACTTAAAAGCCACAATCAATTTAGTACCTTTCACTTTAGTATGCAACTTTTGCTCTTTTCTCGATTAAATCCTTTTTATCAAATTGAGCACTTAAATGACTAAATTTTTCTACTGAAACTTTCACACTCACTAAATCACATATAATAAACACGAAATATAATATTAAAATATTACTCGTGCTCAGATTCGTGGTCCCGAAACCACCGTTTCGATTAGGGTCAATATTGGTCTGTTACAACTCTCCCCCCCTTGAGAATTTTCGTCCTCGAAAATTTTACCGTTAAACAAGGTCGGATATTGTTGCCTCATTGACTCCTCGAGCTCCCACGTAGCCTCTTCAACTCCGTGACGATTCCATAAAACCTTTATTAATGGAATTCTTTTATTTCTCAACTCTTTTATTTCCCGAGCTAGGATACGGATCGGTTCTTCATCATATGTCAAATCAAATTGGATTTCAATCTCTGTCGGTGTGATCACATGAGACGGATCTGATCTGTACTTACGAAGCATCGAAACATGAAATACATCATGTATCTTTTCTAACTCGAGGGCAACTTCAACCTATAAGCAACGTGCCCAATCGTTCGGTGATTTCATAAGGTCCGATGAATCTCGGACTAAGTTTGCCTTTCCACCAAATCGAAATACCTTTTCCACGGAAAAACTTTCAAGAATACTCGATCTCCGATTTGAAATTCAATATCTTTACGCTTTAAGTCAACATAAGACTTTTGTCGATGCGAGGCGACTTTCAAAGTATTTACGATCACGACCACTTTTTGTTCGATTTCTTTAATCAAATCAACCCCGTGTATCTTATTCTCATTGAGCTCACCCGATATAATGGTGTTCGACATTTTCGCCCGTATAAGGCTTCATAAGGTGCCATTTTGATACTAGATTGAAAGCTATTATTGTAAGCAAATTCAATCAAAGGTAGGTATCGTTCCCACGTACCTTCAAACTCGAAACGCAAACATCTCAACATGTCCTCAAGTATCTGAATAGTTCGCTCGGACCGACCGTGCATCTGGGATGAAAGGTCATACTAAAATGAAGTTTAGTGCCTAAAGCATCTTGCAACTTCTTCCAAAACCGCGATGTGAATCTCGGGTCTGCATGCGAAATAATGGAACTCGGTACACCATGCAATCTCACAATCATGATACATACAATTCGGCAAGTTTATCGAGTGAATAGTCCGCATTTAACCGGTACAAAATGAGCTGATTTGGTCGGTCTATCAACTATAACCCAAACGGCATCTTTCTTACTCGGTGTCATAGGGAGACCGGATACAAAATCCATTGTAATTCTATCCCATTTCAATTCGGTATCATGATTGGTGAAGTAGTCGGATGGCACTTGATGCTCGGCTTTTACTTGCTGACAAACTAAGCATTTCGAAACAAATTCAGATATATCCCGTTTCATGCCAGGCCACCAATAGAATTGTTTCAAATCGTTATACATTTTTGTGCTACCTGGATGTATCGATAGTCGACCACTATGGGCCTCACTCGAGAATCATCTCAGATCAAATCGAGTTCTTGAACACACATTCGGCTTTTAAATTTCAAGCGATCATTTGCATCAATCAAAAATCGATTCGCACCTTTTTCACACCGAATTCGACTAGTAATCAAATCTTTGTCAACTTTCATGCATCACAAATTTGCTGAATAAACATCGGTCTTGCTTGTAACTCGGCTATGATCGAACCATCACGAGACATAGCTATCTGCGCGTTCATTGCACGAAGAGCAAACAATGATTTTCGACTTAACGCATCTGCAACAACGTTAGCTTTTCCCGGATGGTAGTCAATCACTAATTCATAGTCTTTTAGCAATTCTAACCATCTGCGTTGTCTCAAGTTTAGATCTTTCTGAGTCATCAAATATTTTAAACTTTTTTGATCTGAATAAATATGACATTTTTCATTTGAATAAATAGTGACGCCAAATTTTCAATGCGAACACAATGGTCGCTAACTCTAGATCATGAGTTGGATAATTTTTCTCATGCGGCTTCAATTGTCTCGAAGCGTAGGCTATCACCCTGCCTTCTTGCATTAAAACGCAACCCAACCCATTTAAGGAAGCATCACTAAAAATAATAAATTCTTTACCCGATTCAGGCTGAGTTAATACTGGAGCCTCGGTCAAAAGGGCTTTCAATTGTTCAAAACTTTTCTGACACTTTTCTGACCACTCAAATTTGACATCTTTCTGTAGTAGTCTCGTCAAAGGTGTAGCTATTACTGAAAAACCTTTTACAAATCGTCTGTAATATCCATAAGGCCTAGGAAACTTCGGATCTCGAAACATTCTTTGGTGGTTTCCAATCGAGTATAGCTGCTATCTTGTTTGGATCTACCCAACACGACACCAAAACAACATGACCCAAGAAGTGACTTCATTCATCCGAACTCACACTTACTCGAATTTTGCATACAACCATTGATCTCTCAAAGTTTGTAGTACTACTCTCAAATGCTCAACATGTTCCGCTTCATTTTTGGAGTAGATCAATATATCATCAATAAACACTACTACAAAATGATCCAAAAGTCAGTCGGAAGACTCGGTTCATTAGATCCATAAAAATAGCAGTGCATTAGTGAGTCCAAAAGGCATAACTAAAAACTCATAATGTCCGTACCTCGTTAAATGCGCTCTTGGCACATCCCGAATCTCGACTGCATAGCCCGATAATAGCCCGATCTCAAATCTATCTTGAAAACACCAAAGCCCCTTCAATCGATCAAATAAATCATCAATCCGAGGTAACGGGTACTTATTCTTTATAGTTACCTTATTTAGTTGCCGTAATCGATACACATTCTCATAGTCCCATTCTTCTTTTTCACAAATAAAACCGTGCACCCCAAGGAGAGAAACTTCGGTCGTGCGAAGCCCCTATCTCACAACTCTTGCAAGCTGCGCTTTCAATTCTTTTAATTCGGTGGCGCCATTCGATGCGGAGCTATCGAAATCGAGTCGCACCCTGCACTAACTCAATGCCGAACTCAATCTCTCTCGCACGAAAAACCCAGTAGTTCTTCAGAAACACATCGGGTATTCACATACAACCGATCTTGATTCAATTTGTTTCTCGGACATTTTATTGTCCAAAGACATAAGCCAAATAAGCTTCACACCCTTTTCTCACATACTTCCTGGTCTAACATTGAAGATATTATCGTAGGCAACCCATTTACGTCCACGAGATTTAATTTGATGGTCTCGCCGCTTCGACATTTCAAATCAATAAGCTATCTTTTACAATCCACTCTCGCCTCATGTGAAGTTAACCAGTCCATACCCAAGATTATATCAAATTCGTCAAAGGGCAACAACATTAAATCAGTTGGGAAGCAATAATCCCGAATCATCAATGGGCAATCTCTACACACTTTATTAACAAGCACACATCTACCCAAAGGGTTAGACACACGAATCACAAACTCAGTAGACTCAACTAGCAGAGTCTTTCCGAATTCTAAAGTTTCACACACATATGAGTGAGTCGAACCAGGATCAATTAATGCAATTACAGTAGTGTCATAAAGGGTGAAAGTACCAGTAATGACGTCGGGGGAGGAAGCATCCTCTCTGGCTCGTGTGGCATAAGCTCTAGCTGGAGATCTAGCCTCAGATCGAACTACGGTGTTCTTCGTTCCTTTCGACTACCACCTACATTGCTTGAATGTCTGGGTGGCCTGCCTCGCGCTGATGTGTTGCTCGACTTAATGTTTTGAACTGTATTCTGCTCAACTAACATCGGAAATTCTCTAATAAAATGATCTGACGATCCGCATTTATAGCAAGACCGATCATGAAATCTACAACTCCCTGAGTGCCATTTTCCACAGTGCTTGTATTCTACTCTATTCTGGGGAACGTTACCAACACTGGCTATCGAGGTAGCTCGAAAGCTCATAGGAGATCGATCCCGTCTAGGTGGATCTGTAGTAGCTTTATGCCGGCTGTAGTCATCTCTGGACTTCTTGGTTGTGAAATGGAAGACCTTACCCGAAGATCTTTTACGGATATCTCTAACTTCTGTCTCAGCCTTTCTTTTCTCTTTCCCGAGCTCTTCAGCTTTGCAAGCTCTCTCAACTAAAGTCACAAACTCTTGAATTTCAAGAATGCCAACAAACATCTTTATATCTTCATTCGAGGCCATCTTCAAATCTTTTACACATAATAGCTTCAAGTGAAACACACTCTCTAGCATATCTGCTGAGCGACAAATTTTCTTTCATATTACATTACGGTCATTCGCCTGTTTCAACTCAAGGAACTCCTTTCGTTTTTGATCAATGAATCTTTGGTGATGTACTTCTTACGAAATTCATTCGGAAGAAATCCCATGTCACTTTTTCTTTCGAACCACTTGATACTAGTGTGTTCCACCAATGATATCTGATGTCCATGCAAATAAAGATATAGCACACTTCGAGCATTCATCCGAGTACAAGATAGCTCATCAAGTACCGAATAGTGTTATCGAGCCACATTTCGGCTCTCTCTGCGTCATCATCATCATTGGCTTTAAATTATTCGCCCCAAATTTTCGGATTTTATCAATCTGGGGCCCTCTTTGGATCTCACCGGATCTATCATCGGAAGTCTTGAAGGAATCGGAGTTGGATTATTCGGGGTGGAGGTTGGTGTACAATGGGTTATTTTGAATAAATTGGGCAAACCACTCATTCATCATCCGATAAAAGGCTTGTTTAGCCTCTCCTTCGTGGCTACCCGAAGCAGTCGAGAGTCTCACGGCGCTGATCCGTGTGCACGGTCGGGCGCTACACTCTCTACATCATCACTACGGTTCTTTCGGGATCGGTGTCCATTTACTATATAAAACAAAGTTCAGTGTCGAAGTCACCACACTATCAATATATATAAGAGGCATGTATAGCTAGACTCACACGCATACGGTAGTCCTAGAATCGACTAAACCGTAAGCTCTGATACCAATCAAATGTAACACCCCTTACCCGAGACCTTTGCCGGGGTCGAGTATGTGGCATTACAAGACTCGACTACAAGTTCGGAACATAAAAATTTAAAGCTGTCAAACTGCATCATGCTGACTAAATTGATCATTACTCGAGTTACAAAACTCGAAATTTAGATCCATAAATTTTCCTTGAAACTAGACTCTTATAAGAATTTACCATAATTTTTTCAGAATTTTTCATGTGGCCAATTAGTACAGTTTATTCATCAAAGTTTCCACTATTTCACTGTTGACGATTCTGACCTGTCATTACAAAAACTCATTTATCTAATAGCACAAATTTTCAATAATGTTCTTGTTTATTCATATTAAAAATAGACTCATCAAGGATTTCAAACATATAAACCATGTTCCCTAATTATTTTTGTACAATTTTTAACAATTTTTCCAAGACAGAACATGGATTCACGAACTCATTCAGATCAAGTCTCACTAAAATTTAAATATCTCATAACATAAAACTCCTTTGCCTACTCTGTTTCTTTCATATCAAAATAGACACAATAAGCTTTGGTTCTATACCTCATTCACCTTCTAATTCAACTTATCCTATTTTTGGTGATTTTTCAAAAATACATCACTGCTGTTCCTAAAGACTGTTTCTTTACAAGATATGATTACTAGCTTATAACCGAATATACTCACATATAATTCGTACCATCCATGCATCTTAACCATTTACGCAATTTAGCTTATACCTAAATCATTCGCATAATATCATAACATCATCGATTTAAAAGAGCACCAACATTTATAACAAAAGTCCCAAAAAGCATACTTGACTAAAAATTTAGCCATATTCGCATGGCTATTACATACATGAACCAAAGTTTCCATCAAAATTAAATAAAGTCTTTCCTATACATGCCTTCTTTGGAAAAACCAAAATGAAAGGGTACCAAAACAATTTGATAGTGTGGACGACTTTCCGAACGATCCCGACGAGCTTGTAGCTTGCACCAAATCTATAAAACAAAGGAGAACATTTCACACTAGTAAGCTTACTAGCTTAGTAAGTCCTAATCTCATGATAATAAAACATACAAATAATTGAAATTAAACTTCCAACTTATTGTATTCTACATAAGCACTTAAGTCAATTACTTATACAAGGCTGAATACTAGAAATTCAATAACCCAAGTAAAGTAGAAATCATTTCATTAAAATTCATATAAGCATATCGCATGAAAATCTCCTTTCTTAGCATTTATACTTTGAAAACCAATTGTTCCATAATAGCACATTCTAACTCGAATTCCATCATATTACACCCATCAATATTAACTTCAACACATATAACACAATTCTCATAATATTAATTCGACTCAAGTGATATTAAGCATAACATACCTTACATGCTTACACGAACCATATACTCAATAAATTAGCTTTAAGTTGTCTTGAACAAAGATTTGATTTCTCTTTTGTAAAATACATCACCGGCATCAAGCACGCTAGGCGTAAAAGCGAAAAGTAACACCGCACGAGGCACGCTAGGCGTAAAGCCCGATAAATAACACCGCACAAGGCACGCTGGCGTAAAAAGCCCGATAAATAACACCGCACAAGGCACGCTGGGCGTAAAAGCCCGAGTCACGTCAATACGAGTTAAACATTACCAACACACTTCATGACTATTATAAACTCATCTAATTCAATTGGGCTCACTCACATTGGACCAACAAAACCATTTTATCATTATACAATCCAACAATTCCCATCACATACTCAACATAAATCATCAACCTAATATGTCAATATACATTCGGCCATGATGTAAATGGATACTAACATCCATCAATTTTTAATATTCAAGATAACCATAATTAATTCTTTGACACGATTTAACTAAAGGACTTACCTCGGTTGTTGATAGTCCGTGCGAATCGGCTATTCGAGAACCTTCGTCTTTCCCCGGTCTAATTCCGTTTTTCTTTGCTCTTGATCTAAAACACATTAAAATTTAGCTCATTTAATCGCATTTCATCTCAATTTAGTCCCAAAACACACAAATGGGCAATTTACCATTTTGCCCCTAATGTTTCCCTTTTTTTTACAAATTGGTCCAATTTGCACAAAACACAAAATATGAAAAATTTTCCAACACTATAGCTTGGCCGAATCTTCCCCATAGCCCTATATGTTCATGCATTTCATTTATTTCATGTTTTAGTCCCTCAAAAATTTATTCTTTCAAATTTAATCCCTATCACTAAATTTTATCAAAATTTCTAATTCCAAACATGATGGTATAAAACATACTCTTAATAATCTACCATCAAACATCACAAATCATGAATATACATCCATGGCGAATCCTCAACATGTCTCAAACTCAAAAATTTCAACATGGGTTGTATAGCATTCAAAGCAACGAATTCAAAAATGTAAAAATTATCAAAAACTAAACAAAATACATACCCCAAATTGAGCTCTCCTAATGCCGAAACTCAAGCTTTAAAAATGGAGTTTCTTTCCTTCTCACATTCGGCCAAGAGGATGAACAAAAGCATGTTCTCTTTCTTTCCACTTTCTTTCATTATTTTATGACTTAAAATAAAAGAAATAATCATTTACTTATAACTTATATTAACATATTATAATAACATCAAATTTGTAATTAAAGTGGCCCATTGCCGTCCCTCTTTGTAGTATATGGGCTAATTGCCCTTTTAGTACATCCACTTAAAAAGCCACAATCAATTTAGTACCTTTCACTTTAGTATGCAACTTTTGCTCTTTTCTCGATTAAATCCTTTTTATCAAATTGAGCACTTAAATGACTAAATTTTTCTACGAAACTTTCACACTCACTAAATCACATATAATAAACACGAAATATAATATTAAAATATTACTCAGGCTCGGATTCGTGGTCCCGAAACCACCGTTCCGATTAGGGTCAATATTGGTCTGTTACAAGTCTGGGCTCACCTCTATCTCCCCCACCGATACAACATGCGATGGATCTGAACGGTAGCGTCTAAGCATGGAGACATGGAACACGTCATGTATCTGACTCAGCTCTGCTGGCAACTCGAGCTGATAAGCTACTGGTCCCACTCGTCTCAACACCTTATATGGGCCAATAAACCTTGGACTTAACTTGCCTTTCCTTCCAAATCTCAGCACTTTCTTCCACGGCGAGACCTTCAAAAAGACCTTGTCTCCCACAGCAAACTCCATATCTCTCCGCTTAAGATCGGCATACGACTTCTGCCTGTCCGAAGCTTCCTTTAGACGAGCCTGAATCAACTTGACCTTATCCTCAGTTTCCGTAACCAACTCTGGACCCAACATTTGACGCTCACCCAACTCTGTCCAGCATGTAGGTGTACGACACTTCCTACCATACAACGCCTCATATGGTGCCATCTTAATGCTTGCCTGGTAACTATTATTGTACACAAATTCAGCTAACGGTAGAAATTCTTCCCAGCTACCTCTGAAATCCAAAACACAGCCTCTCAACATATCTTCCAAAATCTATATAACCCTTTTCGACTGTCCGTCTGTCTGTGGATGAAATGCCGTACTAAAATCCAATCGCGTCCCCAAAGCCTGATGCAACGCTTTACAGAACCTTGACGTGAATCTGGGATCCCTATCCGAGATAATCGACACTGGCACACCGTGCAACCTCACTATCTCTGTCACATACAGCTTAGCTAACTTCTGAAGCGAGTAATCAACCCTTACCGGTATGAAATGAGCTGATTTCGTCAAACGGTCCACAATTACCCAGACTGAGTCCTTCTTACTAGGCGTAAAGGGTAGCCCACTGACAAAGTCCATGGTAATCCTTTCCCACTTCCACTGTGGAATCTTCACCGGTTGAAGTAAACCCGATGGCAACTGATGTTCAGCCTTGACTTGCTGACACGTCAGATATTTACCCACAAACTCGGTTACTTCCCGTTTCAGACCTGGCCACCAAAACTGCTCTCGCAAATCCCGATACATCTTGCTACCTCCAGGATGCATAGCGTATGGGCTGCTATGTGCGTCCTGAAGAATCCTCTGCCTTAACTCGACATCCTTCGGCATAGAAGCTTTCCCTGAAAACCACGATTACTCCGTCCTTTGGACAAGCTGTAACCTTCCAACCCACCATTCTGAACTTGCAACCTCTGAGCATTCAAACCCTCATCCACTAACTGTTTCTCCTTAATCTGCTCTACCCAAGTCGGCTTTACCTGCAATTCTGCCAATAGACTCCCATCGTCATACAAGCTAAGATGAGAAAACATCGCTCTCAAGTCCGATACTACCTTACGACTCAACGCGTGTACGCCACCACGTTAGCCTTGCCCGGATGATACTCAATTGAGCGATCGTAGTCCTTCAACAGCTCAATCCATCTGCGCTGTCTCAAGTTCAAATCCTTCTGAGTCAAAAGGTAATTCAGACTCTTGTGATCCGTGTAGACTATCAACTTCTCTCCATACAAATAGTGCCTCCATACTTTCAGGGCAAAAACCGCTGCAGCTAATTCCAAGTCATGCGTCGGATAGTTAACCTCATGCGGTCTCAGCTGTCGAGACGCATATGCTACTACCTTCCCTTCCTGCATCAGCACACATCCCAAGCCAGTATGTGATGCATCACAGTAGACCGTGAATTCCTTTCCTGCCTCAGGCTGGATCAAAACCGGAGCTTCAATCAGAATCTTCTTCAACTTGTCAAAACTTTTTTGTTGCTTCTCAGACAAGACAAATGGAACTCCTTTCCTCAGCAACTTGGTCAATGGTGCTGCGATCAGAGAAAATCCCTCTACAAATCTTCGGTAATATCCTGCCAGACCTAGAAAACTCCGAACTTCTGCCACTGACTTAGGCGGTTTCCAGTCCAATACTACCTCAATCTTGCGAGGATCCACTCTAATCCCCTCAGCTGACACCACGTGACCCAAGAAAGTCACCTCCCTAAGCCAGAATTCACACTTACTAAACTTGGCAAATAAGCGCTTCTCCTCGAGAATCGCAAAACTATCCGCAAATGCGCATCATGATCCTCCTCAGACCTTGAGTACACCAAAATGTCGTCTATAAACACCACGACAAACTGGTCCAAATACTGATGGAACACCCGATTCATCATGTCCATGAATGCTACCGGCGCGTTAGTCAACACAAACGGCATTACCAGAAACTCGTAGTGCCCATACCGAGTACGAAACATCGTCTTGTGGATATTAGCCTCTTTCACCTTTAGTTGATGATACCCTGACCTTAGATCGATCTTTGAGAAAACCAATGCCCCCTTAAGCTGATCAAACAAGTCATCTATCCTCGGCAACGGATACTTGTTCTTGATCGTCGACTTATTCAATTGGCGATAGTCTATACACATCCGCACTGTACCATCCTTCTTCTTAACAAGAGCACTTTGGCGCTCCCAAGGCGAAACACTTGGCTGGATAAAACCCGGTGCAACAACTCCACGAATCGAGCCTTCACTCTACAATTCCTTCTACGCCATCCTATACGGGCGATAGACAGCGCGCATTTTGGGTATGAGATCTATACCAAATTCAACTTCCCGATTCGGAGGAAGACCCGGAAGTTCTTCTAGAAATACGTCGACAAATTCCTTCACCGTTCGGACATTCTCTACAGCTGACTCCTTGGCCTCCAAGGCACACACATGAACCATAAATGCCTCAAAACCCTTTCGACCATTTTCTCGACTTTCAAAGCGGACACCACATTGGATAGATAATCTCTTCTATTACCTATCATCACCACCTCTTCACCCTCAACCGTTTTCAAAACCATGCGCTTTAGTCACAAGCAATCCGACTTGCTTGGTACTTCACCAACCGTCTATCCCAAGAATCGATCGAACTCCCAAATGGCGGTTCCATCGGATCAGCCACAAACACTACCCCTTGGAGTTCTAGGGGTACATCCCTATACAGCTTTTTTTCTTCTACAGAGTGACCTAGAGGGCTAATTACTATCATCTCCCTAGAAGTAGTCTCAAAGTCTAGGTTCATGGTCTCTACTATGCTACTAGAAACATACGAATGCATCGAACCCACATCTATCAAAGCAGTATATGGTAATCCAAATATTAAGAACATACCGGTTATGACGTCCGGTGCGTCGCCTTCCTCTCGACGCCTCGCTGCATATACCAATCCAGGCTGTCTCACCTCGGTGTTGCCTGCACCTCTCCCCGGTGCTCCGCGGCCCCGACCAGAACCATTACCACCTCTACCAGAACCACGACCCCTTTGCGGTTGCGGTCCCTCATTCCTAGACTGAGCACGACCCTGGCCCTCAGACTGAATCTTGGCTAACTTCTGTGGACAATCCCTCACACGATGATCCAACGAGCCACATTCAAAGCATCCTTTTCCACCAATCCAACATTCTCCCCAATGAGATTTCCCACACCGATTACACTGGGCTGGACCCTGATTAGCAGTAACAGGCCTCCCGGATTGATTTGGCCCACCATGCTTAGCCCTTTTCTGAGAATTACCGACCAACCTAGATGATCCAAAACCTCTCTTATGTCTATTCCTGTCCTGATTCTGCCTCACAGATTCCTTTACCCCTTCGGCTATCTTAGCCTTTTCTACTAACACGGCAAACTCTCGCTCCTGCTGTGGAGTAATCAGCAGTCTCAGCTCATCCCTCAATCTGTCCTCAAACCTGACACATCGCTCGTGCTCCGTAGCCACGATACCTCGAGCATACCAGCTCAACCTTAAGAATTCTGCCTCATACTCCGACACGGACTTACTCCCCTGAACCAGTCTCAGAAACGCCTTTCGCTGCGCATCAATGTAACTGGACCCAATATACTTCTTCTGGTACGCTGCCTTAAAATAGTCCCACGTGAGATCATCCGCTGCAGCACCATCCCGAACTGTGAGCCACCACTGGTATGACTCATCCCGAAGAAGCGACACTATCCCTTTTAGTTTCTCCTCAGCAGTCAGATCCAAGTCGTCTATGATATGCTCCATCGCCTCCAACCAATACTCAGCCGTATTGGGCGCCACACCAGAAACACCTCGGAAAACCTCGGCTCTATTGGCTCGGAGTCGCTCAGATACAGACTTACGAGCTCCCGTGCCTCCACCTGCTCCAGCCACCCTCTCAAGAACTCGCAGCATCGCCTGCGATACTGCATCATCCCCTGTCTGATCCTGGTACTCAACACCAGCAGCTGGTGGTGGTGGTGGCATCTCATTCTCTGACCCCTAACCAGATCCCACTGGTTCAGACACAGTCATCCTACCCCGACCGCGTCCATGCGTATTACGACCCCGACCTCGAGTGCTCATGTCTAACGTCTCAACTTATCTGATTTAAAAGTTTTATGCGTCAGTCTTTATTCCACTATTATTAAGGCACAGTCTTATGAACAATTTCTATTACAAAGTTTTGTTGTCGCGAGTCACAGAGTCATATAGGTTTCAGTCTCTAGGATAGTCCACTATCACTAGCCGTTCATAGCATCTCTCATCAAAAATCATAATCATATGCAAACATCAGTAGGGGTACTTACCTGGGCGGATTGGTGCCGGAGACTCGGTGCCATGCATTACAAACCATACATTTTCCAGTAAAACTCTTTGAAACCTTATCTTAAAACATTTTGGGCCTCGGGCCCACAACCAAGCTTTTGAACTTGGCTCTGATACCACAATTGTAACACTCCAAACCCGGTCAACACACCACGACCGAATCTGGCATGTCACAGAGTAAAACCGTTTTGAATTAAATCAATTTGACAGTTTATTTCTACCGAAAACATGAGTTAAAAAGAAACCCGTGTAGAATACTGTTGAAATCATTTTAGCGTTGCTTTAAAACCAGGAGAATCTCTTTTTGTTGGAAATCCATTTGTTGTTTATAGTTTTGGAAAACCTTTCGATACTTATTAAAAACCAAGTGAGTTAAGCATAGTCGAGTTAAGAACCATTTGTGTTTGGAGTTGTTTAAGAAATTAAATTTGAAAACATTGCTTTTTACCGGTTATTTAAGCAAATTAAATTATTAAGCACATGCATAATATAAATCAAATAAAAGCAAGTAATTAAAAAAAACCCAAAATAATACTTAGCGGCCTTATTACAAAACCAAAACCAAATTTAAAGTAAATAAATAAAAACTGGAATTTTAAAGTAAAATACCCAAATCAAATGTCCATGTAAAACCGGAACAATTATCGCATGGTCACCTCGAGTCCACCCGGCTCCTCATCCGCGATCTACGAATCACCTGAAAAGATAAGGGAGAAGGTGAGTCACCAAGACTCAGTGCATAATCCCCCTCCCGATTATTGCAACATGCTTACACAAATCATAATCAAGCAAACATATCATGCACCCAAACCTAGCCATCCACAACTCCTTTTTCTACCCCGTGTGGTACCAAACCACTGGTGGTGCCAAACTTATGGTGACCCAAAGTCACTGATATCAATAATAATGTGGTGCCAAACCACTGGTGACCCAAAGTCACGAATAATCCAATTGCGGGGCCAACCCATGTTGTGATACCAAATCACTGGCGACAATCTCGTTTTATCAAATGTGGGGCCAACCCACTGTGGTGCTAAGCCACTGGGACGAGTCGCTATGAGGTGCCAAACTTCTGGTGACCCAAAGTCACGAAATCAACTGTGGTACCAAACCACTGGTTGTGCCAAACCACTGGGGACCCAAAGTCACAGATATCAATCTTCCCCCTCCTCTCATATCACCCACCATAATGCAATACACATACAAATCATGCCATCATGCTTAATCATTAAACATACATCGAACATACATAGATATTATCATCAGAAATCATGCGCCGTAATCTCAACAAAACGGACTTACCCGAAATCCTTGCTCATACCCATAAAGGTATCATATCGAAATCTACACAGTTTCAGCTTTTAACATAGTTTAGGTTATTAACAAGTTTACAACGATTATGAAGTGTGTAAGTTACACACCTGGTTACTAACATGACTTCTGAATCCCGAAGATCCCGATCTAACGCACTAGATCCCCTTTACCTACATTCGGCCAAACCAAGATCATTAGCAAAAGCCATTCGGCTTCACTTGTAAATCCCGTAAAGTTACCGCATCTAGCAACCCTCCTTACCTTAATGCTTTTCGACTACTAGCCACAACCCGAGATATGCGAGATCTCAGCCTTCCCCTACAATCGGCCAACATTCAACCACATAAAGCAATAGCCTTCGGCTTTTCAACAGAATAAGGGAAAGAATGAATCGGCATGAGACCTTACCACAGTCCTAACGAAACCGATTGGCAGAGAAAGTAGATGACCACGATCCACTGCTTCTAAACCCGAAGAACCTAGGAGAAACCGATTGCATAGTTGATTAAGAGTCAAGACAAATGTCAAAATTTGGCTTTTGTTCTATACATGTCGACAGAGAGAAAAGAAGAAGATTATAGAGTTTTGGCCAAGAACACTTACCCTCTTCAAACCCAATTAGAGAAAATCACACAAGAGAGATCTATGCTTAGTTGATATTCGGCCAAAAGTTAAAACAAGAAGGGGAGAGTTGAGAGCGATTTCGGCAATGGGGTTGAGTGATCAAGGGAGATTCGACTATGGCTTAAGAAAAGAAAAAGCAGATGAGATTCGGTCAAAATGGAAGGAGAAAATGGAATGGGTATTTGGTTTGAGTTATGGTGAAAAGAAGATGAAAGAAACAATTGAAAGAATGGCTTGAGGAAGAAGAAGATTCGGCCAACCAATAAGAATGGAGAGCAAAAAGAGATGAGGTTTAGGGAGAGTAGTGTTTCGGCTTCAAATGCAATAAGAGAGGAATGCAAGTGAAAATTCGGCTCAATGCCTAAGGAAGAAATCGGCAAGAGTCTAGGGTGCTTTCTGCTTTCGGTTTCAAAGGAGAAAAAGAAAGAAATCTCAAATGGTTCTAAAGGATTCGGCTTGTTCTGCTAGAGGGAAAATCGACAAGTGCCCAAATGAGGTTTCGGTTTTGCTTCTCAACCGAATGCACCAGAGCTTTGCTAGCCGAAAAATGTTCACTAAGGATTTTCGGCACTCCTCCTAAGTCTTCCAGCCGAATACACCTCCTCACACAGTTCAAATTTTGGCAAACTCTCAAACCTCTCCTGGCCACTCGTTCAAACGAGTTTGAAATA
The DNA here is from genome assembly GCA_025698515.1 of Gossypium sturtianum. Taxonomy (NCBI): domain Eukaryota; kingdom Viridiplantae; phylum Streptophyta; class Magnoliopsida; order Malvales; family Malvaceae; genus Gossypium; species Gossypium sturtianum. Next base: position 18,661,525 of record CM046943.1, read on the forward strand.
TTCAAACTCCTAAATTCTCTCTTCTCCACCCGTTTAAATCTGTTGACTTGTTCAACAGTTATCTGACAGAGTTTGAGCTGAGCACAACTCTTCCCTCTCTGGCGTCAAAAAGAATTTGCAGCAAGGGATTTCTACAGCTCGAACCCAAGCTCTCCTTCCCCTGGTTGTGGCGTCACTGCTCGAGGCCCTAAGTGGCGCCTCCTTGCCATTTTACCAAGGTAATTCTTGTGCTAAAGTTTCCCACAAAATATTCTTAACCCCTAGCTCCTTCAGCTCCCCTTAACCAAAGCTTAAAAATAAAAATTTTCCTATAGTTCGGGCCTACCCTTGGCTCATACCTAGACCCTAAAACATCCCAACTAACATCACCACAAAGCCATATACCTGCAACCAGTTCAAACATAATAGCCCCTATTTAAGGATGTTACACGGATGATAATCTATCATGAGCTCATAATCTTTCAATAGCTCTAACCATCTTCTCTGTCGCAGCTTCAAATCTTTCTGAGTCATTAAGTATTTCAGACTTTTATGATCCGAAAACACATGACATTTTTCACCAAACAGATAATGACGCCAAACCTTTAATGCGAACACAATCGCAGCTAATTCAAGATCGTGTGTCGGATAATTCTTTTCATGCGGCTTTAGTTGTCTCGAGGCATAAGGTATAACTTTGCCTTCCTGCATCAAAGCACATCCCAGACCATTTAATGAAGCATCACTGTAAATCACAAATTCTTTACCCGATTCTGGTTGTACCAAAACTGGAGCTTCAGTTAAGAAAGTTTTCAACTGATCGAACCTTTTCTGACATTTATCGGACCATTCAAATCTCACATATTTCGGAAGTAATTTAGTCAACGGAGTAGCTATCATCGAAAAGCCTTTTCCGAACCTTCGATAATAACCAGCAAGTCCCAAAAAACTACGGACTTGAGACACATTCTTCGGGGGCTTCCAATCCAGAATAGTAAAAATCTTACTCGGATCAACTCGGATTCCGGAGGCCGATACAACATGTCCCAAAAAACTAACTTCACGTAACCAGAATTCACATTTGCTGAACTTCGAGTACAATTGCTTTTCTCGCAGAGTTTGCAACACAACTCTCAGATGCTCGGTATGCTCGTTTTCATCACGTGAATAAATCAAAATGTCGTTAATGAAAAAAATAAAAAATCGATCTAGGTACGGTCTGAAAATTCTGTTCATCAGATCCATAAAAATAGCAGGAGCATTCGTTAGTCCGAAAGGCTTAACTAAAAACTCATAATGCCCGTACCTCGTTCTGAAGGCAGTTTCCGGAATATCTGAATCCTTTACTCGCAACTGATAGTATCCCGATCTCAGATCAATCTTTGAAAACACAGTGGCTATAACACCCCTAACCCAAAACCGTCGCCGGAATAGGGTTAAGAGGTATTACCGATCAATCAGAACATTTAACAATTAGAATTTACGACACAAAGTCAATCATCTTCAATCACATTCAATTACAATCATAGTGTCCCTTAAATGAGTCATCAAGACCCTAAGCATGCTTATAAACCGAGTCGGGACTAAACCTAAACACATATAAAATTTCATGGAAATTTGAAACTTTTCTAAGAATACAGGGGAGACACGCCCGTGGGAGGAGACCGTGTGCCCTCCACGGCTTCTAGACACCCCCGTGTGTCCTTCCATGTCTATATACTAATTTGGTCCTCACGGCCACCAGGCACGTCCGTGTGTCCTGACCGTGGTCCCATATTGTCTTCCCCACCACGGCCACCAAGCACGCCCGTGTGCCATGGCCGTGTGCTACAAAACTTTATTCTGCCAATTCACCCACGGTCAGTAGGCACGCCCGTGCGCCTCGACTGTGTGACATTATAGGCCATTTTGCAAGGCCAACATGCCACCCACTTAGGGTCAAACCTACAAGCAACACCTACCAATACATACCATGCACATAAGGCAACCAAAAATTTACCAATATGACTATTCAATCTATGCATTCAATTCCCATTCCAACCATAACAAATTCCATACCAAATCTATCTCATCACAAGCATAATACATTAAATACCAAACACTACTCCTTCTAAATTTCACTAATTCACACAAGCATTTTTACTAACACAAAGTTACCATTCACAAGTCTATTTCTCAACCCACAAACCATGCCCAAAAGATGCATCACATATACCAAAATCATTCATGCTAAAGCTATCACATATCTAGCCACATCTCATGGCTATTTACAACTCTCAAACATGATTCAAATAACTAGCCTATACATGCCATATTTTATCATATACATCTTTCCAAAATACCCAAAATAGATTGCCGATAGTGTGACTGAGAGGCTGACGATTCCCGGATCCGAGCTAGCTTTACTAACACTACAAAGCAGAGAAACAAATCACACAGTAAGCTTTATAAAGCTTAGTAAGTTCATAAAATAATACAAGTAATTCATTGTATTGACTCAATGAACAAATTGAACTATCACACAGATAATTTACCGATAATACCCACATTCAACTATATTCATAACTCACTTAGTATTCCATTCATCTACCTTCAATTTCACCAACCACATAGGTATCATACATACCTTTGCCAACAAATAGCTACTATCCAACCATGCTACTCAACTATCCGGTTTTTACATTTCAATCAAACTTTACTATTCTTTTAATTTATTAATACACTTATAAATTTATATCATCACATAGATAAAAGCACAACTAGGCATCTTATTAATCTCTACCTCATACTCAAACATATATATGTATAATTAACTCTTAAATCTATCATCAACCACGTAGGTTCAAACGTACCTTGATCAACATATAACTACTCACCATTCGTATTACTCAATTTGCTCGATATTACTTCTCATTCAACCTTTGCTATACCTTTGACTTATTCGCACACTTAGTGCCAATTTCATAACTGAAACATAATCGTCATCGCACACTTAGTGCCAATATGTTAAACCGAACTTTTATCGGTATCACACACACAGTGCATATTAGATGAGCCGGAGCTTCTATCTTTTCGCACACACAGTGCTAATTATTAAAGTCGTAACTTCTATAGTTTCGCACACACAGTGCTAATTGTTAAAGCCGTAGCTTTTATAGTTTTGCACACACAATGCTAATTGTTAAAGCCGTAGCTTCTATAGTTTTGCACACACAGTGCTAATTAACTCGGTATCAACTCAATTTCGCACACATAGTGCCTTAATACTTTAACTTATACTTAAAACATTTTATTCCATTTATATACATTCATTCGTTTCACAACACATAGATATAAATTTATTAGCAAGAATTATATCCAAACTTATATCAATATTACACACTCAGTGCTAATCACAAAGCCGAAACTTATATTATTTCGTACACGTAGCACTATTCATCTCGGTCACATTTTTGAATACGCACACTTAGTTCTTGTAACACCCCAAACCCGGCCCAAACACCCCGATCGGATCCGGCATGTCACTAGGAAGATTTTAGAAAAAACTTGTCGCACCTATTATTATTAATTTAAAAAAAAAACGTTGGTTGAGTCTAAACATTTATACTGGAAAACTTAATAATTTCAAAATTAAGTAAAAGAAATAAATTTTAATTAATGCCTTAATGAATAAAACTGAAATTTTGCCTCTGAGTTCTAGTATTTAAACACATGCCTTAATTTCAATTAATCATAAAATCTAAATGTATGGAAACCCGAAAACCGAAGCATAAAACCAATAAACAGTAGCCAGTGGCCTTATTACAATAAAATATAAAACCAGATAAATTGAAAATACTAAGGGAAAATAATAAAATCAACATCTTTTATTGAATCAAAATGAATCCATGCATGGCCACCTTGCGCTCCTCTCCAGCCCGGTCCTATGCACTAGGTGTTACCTGAAAAATGTTAAACAACGGGGTGAGTCACGAGACTCAGTGTGCAACCCTCATGCACCATCAGATTGGGCCTTAGCCCACAGAACAGAATAACAGAATATCATACAACAGGAATTATGCAAAGCCCATCCCAATCCTAGATCCATCCGCTACACACCACCATTTACCTGCCAATCACACCATTGGGGATTTCTACAATCAACCCACACCACTACACACCATCGATGGCAGTCATGTTGCAGTTAGCTGCTCATCATCAGATTTGTGACATAGTCACCAGAACAGATCGTGGTAGAGCCACTACAATAGATCATGGCAGAGCCACCAGAACAGAACACTTCCCCTTTTATCAATCACCCAACCCCGTGTAACATAGAAATTGGCATACATATCATATCATGTTAACGGAGACATTCAATTAAGAATGACAGAAATCACTAACCTGGTGATTCGCCTTTACTCACCACGGGTTTTCAACAGCCATGCCAATATTTCAGCATTTAATAGAATGTAATAGGTTTATATGCATACTAATCAAGCAATCTAAATGATGTGAGAATGTTACACACCTGATAAATACGTAGGACTACCCTCTATGTCGATACCCTCGCTAATCGGATCTACTACCCTTTGTCTACAACTTTGCTCAAAAGCCGGAAGAACGCGAGGTTGAGGTTTCCCCCATACCGATTAGACCCCTGAAGTAGGGTGATTCGAGTGCTACTGATTTAAAACCTTAGGCGATTGGATCTCCTTCAAATCCTGGAATGTAACGAAAGAAAGAAAAAAACACAAGATCAGTCTCCATATAGCCATTCGGCTAGGGTCTCTAAAAACTGGGAAAAGATTGAATCACGCGAATCGACACTTACCTTCAGTTTCCTTCAAGATTCGGCACAAGCAGACACCACAGAGGAAATTTGGTAATCACAGGAGATGAGATCTAGGGATTTCGACTTTTAAGAAAATCCCAGAAAGATGAACAAGAGAGATACTGATGCGTTTTTGGCTACAAGAACCAAACAAGAGCGTAGTTTCGGCTTTTAGTGAATGGAATAAGAATAACAATGGGATCGAGAAAGATTCAGCTAGGGGAAATTTCAAAGAAGAAAAGAAAGGGTGAGGAGGTGGTGATTTTCGGCTTTTGGAAGAGAAAAGATGAGAAAAGAAAACAAATGAGATGGCCTTCCAACTTTCGGCACACCCCTTGCCATACTAAACCGATTCTCCCCCCTCTCTCGTGTTTGATTTTCGGCCAACTCTGCAACCCAAAGGATAACTCTCATCTTTTCCCCTTATCCTTATCAGAACTCACATCCAAAAGAGTCCTACATCACACCACTCCTTCCCTTTTTTCTGCTCATTATCCACTTAAATAAAACATTAAAAGTCCCTAAATTTTAGCCTTGTTGCCGTCCCAACTAGCTCCCCTTTTTAAGTGCCGAAAATGGCCCAAAGACATGGGCTCCTTGCGGCCAAATCGTGGGCCTCTTCAACTGCTAGTGACGCCACCCTCTAGCTCCCTTGCAGCGCCACCTAATATTGGGCCACAAGCCCACTTTGGTCTTTTAAGCACAAATACCACCTTTTAAACCCTATGTAACGCCACTTACCACTGGACTACAAGCCCATTTGTGTCCTCTCTTCTCTAAATCTGCTTATGAGGCCTCATGCTTGAGACTAGGGTCCATTAAGTGAGAAAAATAAATTTTTCCCTAAGGTCACCCCTAACTCTAAGGTTTCAATTAATCCCGATACTATCTTAATGATATTCTAAGTGATACTTACATCTTAAAAATTTTAAACGCTCCCATTCCCAAGGCCCATTGGGCCCAATTCTTCTAGGCCCAAATTTGGGGTGTTACAATTCTACCCTCCTTAAAGAAATTTCGTCCTCAAAATTTCCAACTAACTATTAATTGTACTACCCAAGTCTCCCCACTATGCTTTCACTGCGCACTCTAATTCTAAAGCCAAAAGAAACACTTAGTATACTATGGTAGAGTACGCGCCGGTATTCGCATCTAGAGCGTCCTCGTCCCCTTGGCGACGTGCTGCATAGACCAAAGCTGGCTGCCTCGCCTCAGCATAACCTACACCTCCACGACCATATCCTGTGCCATTGCCACCATTGACTTGACCACGAACAGTCTTATGAACAATAGTTTAAGAGTAGTTCTTTCGAATTCGAAATTACATCCACAAGTTTCAGTCTCAAGTTTGTCTCCTAGTTCTAGGAAACTACATACACTCAACAATCAACATACAGACAACATCCATGAACCCACCTTCAACACATAGAGTATTTTCGTCATTTCACTACCCAGGGGTATTTTCGTAATTCATCCTACAGGGTATTTTCGTAATTCCCCGAAATAGAGTTCCTTGGTGATTTTGTGAAAGAAGGGTATTTTGGTAATTTTACAATCTGAGGGTATTTCGGTAATTTTACAATTCGGGGGTATTTCGGTAATCCTACAAATCAGGGATATTTTGGTCACTTATAAATCAGGGGTAATTTAGTAGTTTTACAAAATAGAATGGCTGGTCCCTTTCAGGTTTTAGTTATAAATTTTGGCCCGTCAACAAGTCTTCATGACTAAGGTGAACAATCACTACGCACCAGGTAGGATTCTAGCGAAGAGGAGGTGAGTCACTAGGACCGCTTAAATACCAAGCTCTCCCTAAATCCAATCCTAGACATGCGTATGCCTGTTGCCACACGCTAATCTCGCGACTTGTTCACAGGTTTGTTTGGTTGGATTAAATCTTATGAATTTAGAGAGTTGTTTAAACTAACCTTAAATTCCATCAAGTTCTAATTAAAATAATCTACTTCCCTTAAAGCCCATCAAGCCCACATACATATATAACACACAGTGAGTTCTGAATACTTACCTGGTGGACTTGGGCCGGAGACGCATGTGCCATGCCGGGAAAACCATCCTGTATTATTTATAAACATGCATGTTTCCAAAACCCATCTTTAGAAAATGTTTTAAGCCCAAAATCCCCAAAGCCGAGTTTTGAACCGGGCTCTGATACCAATTTGTAACACCCCAAACTCGACCCAAAAACCCCGACCGGATCCGGCATGTCACTAAGAAGATTTTAGAAAAAACTTGTCGCACCTATTATTAACGTTTTTAAAAAAAATGCAACATGTTTTACTAAATCTTCTTAGTGACATGCCAGATCCGGTCGTGGTGTTTGGGCCGGGTTTGGGGTGTTACAGTTCTACATAACTTAAGCTCTCACATAGCATTTACCATTCGATATATCATACCAATCATTTCATAATATTAAGCATAGTTAATTATACATACTATGTCTGAACTTACCTCGGATGTTGAAATACCGAAACGGTCGATTAATCGAGCACTTTGTCTTTGCCTCGATCTCGATCCGAACCTCTCCTTTACTGGTCTATACACATTCAAATTCAATCCATTCAATCAAAAACTCATTCAATTTGGTCCACACTCACTCATTTAGGGTATTTTACAAAATAGCCCTCACATTTTCACATTTTGACTCTTTAGTCCCTATTCCACAAAATCATCAAATACACAAAATTTCAAAATACATATACTAGCCGAATTCTTCCCATGCTAATACAAGCTCATACATTTCATTTATTTCACATTTTAACCCTTCAATTTACACTTTTCACAATTTAGCCCTAATTAGCTAAATTCATCAAAAATTCAAGAACAAAGTATGTTCATCTAGCTCAAATCTTTCTTTTAACACCATAAACCATCACAAAGCTCAATATATAATCAATGGCATATTACACAAACATCATCAATTTACAAAATTTATGCATGGGTTTTGTAGAGCACAAAACAACGATTACAAAAACGTAGAAATTATCAAAAACCGATCAAAAATACATACCCAATTTAAGCATGAACCATGGCCGAATACCAAGCTTCCTTATTTCTTTCTCTTTTCTTTTTGTTTCGGTGGAGATGGATGAACAATCAACTACCCCATTTCTTTTTATTATCATAGTTTATAATATATATAATATATATATAATATACTTTAACTTATAAGTTAATATATATATAAAAACATATATATATATTTACGCATATCAACATTTAATACCGTCCACCACATATAATTTTTGGCTAATTACAACATTAATCCTCCCCTTTATAAAGACAACAACAATTTAGCACTTATAAATCAACACACAGCTTTTACACTTTATACGGTTAAGTCCCTTCTTCTAATTCGACACACCAACAATCAAATTATCATACAAAATTTTCACACAGGCTATGTCACATACTATTCACACAGAAAATATCATTAAAATATTTTTACGACCTCGGATTTGTGGTCTCGAAACCACTGTTCCAACCAGGGTCTAAACCGGGCTGTTACAACTATCCCCCTTAGGGATTTTCGTCCCCGAAAATCTTACCAGTGAATAGGTGTGGATATTGTTCTCTCATAACGTTCTCAGATTCCCACGTAGCCTCTTCAATTCCATGTTTGTGCCACAATACTTTCACTAAAGAAATTTTCTTATTTCTCAACTTTTTGGTCTCTCTTGCCAAAATTCGGATCGGTTCTTCACTATACGACAAATTTGACTGAATCTCCACTTTCGTAGGAGTAATCACATGAGACGGGTCTGATCTGTACCGTCGAAGCATTGACACATGAAACATATTATGAATCTTTTCCAACTCAGATGGCAATCTCAATCTATAGGCAACAGGCCCAACTCGTTCTATAATCTCATATGGTCCAAAGAATCTCGGACTCGATTTGCCCTTTTTGGCCAAATCAAAGTATTTTCTTTCTCGAAGACACTTTCAGAAACACTTTGTTACCAATCTCAAATTTAATATCCTTCCTTTTTAAGTCTGCATAAGACTTTTAACGTTTTGAGGTCGTTTTCAAACTATCACGAATTACTATTACTTTCTACTCAAACTCTTTTGTTAGATCAACCCCTGCAATCTCACCACTGCAGCAACATGCAACTCAACTAATTTATCCAGTGTATAATATGTTCTCACCGGAACAAAATGAGCTGATTTCGTTAATCTATCCACTATCACCCAAATTGCATCTTTCTTTTTCGGAGATAAAGGTAACCTCGACACAAAGTCCATTGTAATTCTCTCTTATTTCCACTCAGGAATCATAATCGGTTGCAACAATCCGGAACTGACTGGCGTTCAAATTTTAACTTGTTGAAAAATTAAACATTTTAACACAAAGTCAAAGATGTCTCGTTTCATACCATGCCACCAATAAAACTATTTCAAATCATTATACAATTTCTCACTCCTCGGGTCAACAGTCAAACGACTATTGTGAGCTTCATTCAAAATCATTTGGATCAACTCTAAATTTTCTCGGAACACAAATCCGATCTTTAAATTTCAGACAATCATCACTATCAACTCAAAACTCTGAATCAACATTCAATTCATGCTGAGTTCGTTTAACCATCATTTCAACATCAATTTTTTGGACATCATAATTCTGTCGTACATACATCGGCTTTACTTTCAACTCAGCCAAGACCGCACTATTATCACACATATCTTTTTGAGCATTCATTGCTTGAAAAGCACATATAGTCATTCGGCTCAAAGCATCGGTTACAACATTAGCTTTACCCAAATGATAATCAATCACATACGCTATATAAGCTTTGCAACTCTTTCTCACATAGTTCAACGCTTTTATTGTTGATACAACAGTTGGTAATCCTTTCATATCACTAGATTCCATTCAAACCATCCCACCATTCTGACTTTTCAATTCAATACTCTTCCTTTTACAATTCACAATGGCATTATGCGAGTAAGCCAATCCATACTCGAAATTATATTCAATTCATCGAACGGTAGCAACATCAATTTAGCTTGAAAGCATATATCACGAAAACATCAATGGGCAATTCTTGCATACTTTATCCACCAAGACACACTTACCTAAGGGGTTCGATACCTAACCACAAATTCAGTAGACACACATAGGAATGAGTTGATCCCAAATCTATTAATGTAATCACATCGATGCTCGAATAAAGTAAAAGTAACGGTTATGACGTTTAGAGTTGATGCTTCCTCTCGTGCGTACGTATAACATAAGCTCGGGCAGGTGCTCTACTTCTCGACCTTATAGTTGTGTCGATAATCCCTTTTTGACTTCCACTCACATTCCCGCATTTCGGGTGGTCTACCCTAGCCATCACATTACTCACCTTTCATTCGGAACATTTTCTTCCTCAGTCAGCTTCGGCAATCTCGAATGAAATGATCTCGAGATCCACATTTATAACAAACTCTATTGTTGTACTTGTCCCAGTACTCTCCGACATGTCGTCTTCCACACTATATGCACTCAGGTTTGTTATTCTTAACACTACCAACACTTGGTTCATTCTGAGTTTGAATTCGTAAACCAGTACTTTGCCTCGAACGATCTCTACTTGGATGTCCCAACGAAACATTTGAACAATTTCTTTCATCTCTATATTTCTTTACTGAAGGTTGAGAGAACTTATTCATCGATCTCTTTCTCTCATCACGAGCCTTCGAATCAGCTTTCTTCTTCTCTTTATTGAGCTCTTCGGCTTTACATGCTCTTTCGACTAACACGACAAATTCATTTATATCAAGTATCCCAACCAACAATTTGATATCTTCATTCAATCCCTCTATGAAACGTTCGCACATAGTAGCTTCGGTCGAAACACATTCCCTCGCGTATTGACTCAGTCTTACAAATTCCCGCTCATACTCAGTAACAGACAAACGACCCTATTTCAACTCTAGAAACTCTTTACGTTTTTGATCAATGAAACGCTGACTAATATACTTCTTTCTGAACTCAACTTGAAAGAAATCCCAAGTGATTCTCTCTCTCTCGGAACCACAGATATTAACGTTTTCCACCAGTTGTAAGCCGTGTTCTCAACAAGGAAACTGCACACTTAATGCACTCATCAGGGTTCAACGACATCTCATCAAATACTCTAATTGTATTCTCAAGCCAAAACTCAGCTCGCTTAGCATCATCATTAGATATGGCCCTAAACTCTTCGGCCCCATATTTTTGAATCTTGCCTACAGGTGGTTTATTCAATCTGTTCAGATCTACAACTGGAGGCACAACAGGTACTTGCAGGGGTGGAGGTTGTGGAGCAGCTGGATTCGTTCGAACGAACTCTGTAAACCACTCGCTCATCATTCAGAAGAAGGCTTGCTTAGCCTCTCCTCCCTCATTACTATCGTTTGGCCTAGATGTGGCCGACGCTGTCCCTTGAGCGGGAGCAGGCGCATTACTTTCTACATCATCAGCAACTGCTCGATCGGGATCCATTACCAAAATGAAAACACATTTTCAACTGTCAGAATTCATCACACTATCGTAATTTCATAATATGACATGTATAGCTAGACTCACACGCGCTACGTTAGTCCGAGAATCGACTAAACCGTAGCTCTGATACCAATAAAATGTAACACCCCTAACCCAAAACCGTCGCCGAAATAGGGTTAAGAGGTATTACCGATCAACCAGAACATTTAACAACTAGAATTTACGACACAAAGTCAATCATCTTCAATCACATTCAATTACAATCATAGTGTCCCTTAAATGAGTCATCAAGACCCTAAGCATGCTTATAAACCGAGTCAGGACTAAACCTAAACACATATAAAATTTCATGAAAATTTGAAACTTTTTTAAGAATACAGGGGAGACACGCCCGTGGGAGGAGACCGTGTGCCCTCCACGGCTTCTAGACACCCTTATGTGTCCTTCCATGTCTATATACTAATTTGGTCCCCACGGCCACCAGGCACGTCCGTGTGTCCTGACCGTGGTCCTATACTGTCTTCCCCACCACGGCCACCAAGCACACCCGTGTGCCATGGCCTGTGCTCTAAGATAGCTACTGACTTGTACACCACGGTTAGCTGACACCCCCGTGTCGAGGCCGTGTGCTACAAAACTGTATTCTGCCAATTCACCCACGATCTGTAGGCACGCCCGTGTGCCTCGACCGTGTGACATTATAGACCATTTTCCAAGGCCAACATGCCACCCACTTAGGGTTAAACCTACAAGCAACACCTACCAATACATATCATGTACATAAGGCAACCAAAAACTTACCAATATGACTATTCAATCTATGCATTCAATTCCCATTCCAACCATAACAAATTCCATACCAAATCTATCTCATCACAAGCATAATACATTAAATACCAAACATGTAACATCCCGAAATTGGGCCTAGTAGGATTGGGCCCATTGGGCCTCGAGCGCAAGAATGTTTAAAATTTATGGGAATTTGAGAACGACATTATTTCGAGTTGGACTTATTAGGAAGGTGATTTTAGAAAGTTACGGGGTTCTATGAAGTTCCGAGTTCAAGTTGGGCCTTAGTAAAATTTTGTGTTTTAGCACTTTAAGGAGAGATAGTAAGTGGCATCAATACTTATGAAAATAAGTATTCAATTTGCTAGCATAATTGAGCATATGGAAAAGAGGTTATGGCATTAAGTGAAGAGTATGGAGAGAAGAGGTTCAAATCCCATTGTGTGCAAATTTTGACTATTATTTTTGCATTCTTTCCCTAAGTGTCGGCCAAGCATGTAAATAAGGCAAGGTGGACTTTTTATTTTTTGCAAGATGGCTAAGGAAAATAGGAAAGGATGAAGGTGAGGAAAGAAATCAAGAGAAAGGGGAAAGTAAGGGGAACATGTGGCCTTTTTAAAGGGAAGTGTTATGGAAAGTATGGTTGGCCAATTTTTGACCATTATGGTCATGAATGTGAACGGTTTTGGGTGTAGAGGGAGATAGCCGAATTTCTCTTTTCATTTTAGACCATTTTGTTAGTTTTTGGTGCATGAGAGGTACACTTTTTACTCTTTAACCATTTGTGTTTTCTTTTCAAATCCATCTCCTTTTTGCTTTGGCCAAAATCTTCTAGCCATTCGTGCAAGTTTCTCCTTTGTTTTGGTCAGAAGATCAATGCATTTTGGTCATACTCTCTTTGATAGTCGAATTTTCTTGTCCATTTTTCCCTCCATAACCGAACCTTTGAATTCTTCATCTCTTTTACGTTATTTCTTTCTCGTTCGTGTTGGCACTCACTTCTTGAATCGAATAGGGCTTTCAACAAGGTGAAGGAGCACAAGTGATTGTATTAACCAAATCGTTATCGTCGACTCGTCAAGCAAGTGGGGTAAGAACGTTGTTATAAGATTTGTTTTGGCCAAAGGTGGGATAATTACTAACGACTCTTTCCCTCACGAAATATTGTTAGGACGGGATTTCAGTAACCAAAGGGTAGGATCGATTTTTGGTGCACTAAGGGAGATCACAATCGTGGTAAGTGGAGTTAGCCTAGTAAAGTGTTTTTGGTTACGATTATCAAAGTAGAGACTAACCTTCTATCAATTATCATTATAGGTGTTGAAACGGTAGAAAGCACAACTCGTAATCAAGGTGTGTAATCCCGTACCCTTCCAAATATATGTTTGAAATGGTGTGTAATCTCATACCTCTCTAGATGTTTTTATGAAATGTTCTATGATTCGGTTGAAATTCCAAAGAAAATCGGAAACCGGCATCCGAGACCACTCGGGAGTGCGTATGTTCATAGTAGTAACCATATTTTTGCAATGAAACAGTTTGGTCAGCAGCAGTGATGTGATTTTGAAAAATCATGAAAAATAGGATAAAGAGAATTAAAAAGTGAATAAGATATCAAATTAAATCTAACTATGTCTATTTTCATATGAAAGAAATGGAGTAGGAAGATGAATTTTATATTCTGAGATATCTTAAATTTAGTGAGACTGGTTCTGATCGACTTTGCGGTTCTCTGTTCTAGTTTGGAAAAATTGTTTAAAATTGTAAAAAGGAAATTATGAGTTATAAGTTATATGTATGGATTCCTTAGTGAACCTATTTTCAATAGAAACAAGTGGGAGCAGTATATGAAAACCGTACAGTGAAATATTTGAAATTAAGTTAAGAGAGGTCAGAATCGTTAGACAGTGAAACAATGGAAACTTTAAGAAATAAACTGCACTAAACGGTTAAGCCAAAATTTCTGGAAAAATTGTAGTAAGAAGATATATGAGTCTAGTTTCAAGGAAATTTTACGGATTTAAATTTCGAGTTTTCTAACTCGAGTTATAGTCAATTTAGTCAGTATGACGCAGATGGACAATTTCAAATTTTTATGCCCAAAATAGTAGTTAAGGCCGGGGTTGCGAAATTACCATAATACCCTTGGAGTGTAAATTACTGAAATACCCTTGGGTTGCGAGATTACCAAATTACCCTTAGTGGGTAAAATTACCAATTTGATAGATTGTTATAATGGGCCGGTTTACCGAAATGTTCTTATGGACCGAATTACCGAAATGTCCCAATGGGCCGAATTACGGAAATACCCCTAAAGGGCCGATTTTTTATAATGCCCTAATGGGCCAATTTTGTAAAGTGTTAATGGGCCAAATTGTTTGTAATAAATCTCTGAGTTATTAATTATCGTGGTTATATTGTAAATATTATAATTTACGATGTATGTTGCATTTACATAAGTTGCATGGGATTGGGATATTGATGATCGGGGAAGTGAAATTTGGTGGCTCTGCCACATATTTTGGTGACTCTGTCACGATCTGTATAGTGGCTATTCCACGCATAATTATGACTCTGGTGGCTCAGCCACAAATATTATTAAATGGCATCTTGCCTGTGAATTAAATGGCATCTTGCCTGCGAATTAAATGGCGACTTGCCTGCGATTGGTGTATGGGCGGGGTGGGTTGACAAAAGATCCCCACAGGTGTGTTGGATGGTACGGGTGGTGTGTAGCGGATAGATTATTAGGTTGGTTTGGGTTTTCATACATTCATACATTGCACATATATAAATATATTCTATTTTGTAAATGGGCTTCGGTCCAAGTGCATGTTAAATGGGCTTAAGCCCAAGATATTGCTATATTGGTTCAGGCCAGTGGATGATGGTAAGGGGTTTCACACTGAGTTCTTGTAACTCACTCCCCATTTTCTTAACCCTTGTAGGTAATGCTCAGTGCCGAGGACTTGGGGCCATGGATGACTCGGTGGAGGCCATACTTTTGGAATGCTATTTTCAGACCTTAGTAAATTTCATTTCCATATTATTTCGTTGCTTTTATTATTTCGGGTTTTGAAGTTGTAATAAGGCCTCTGGAGTATTTTATTATTTGCTTTATGGTTGTTATACTTATTATTTTGTTTAAATTGTTTAAAATGAGAATTTTCTAGAAACTTAAATAAAGGTTTTCCAAAATCGATTAACAAATGGATTTCATAATAAACTTTTATAAATATTTTAGCACGGAAGTTTTCACTCGAACTATCAAACGATATTTTCAAAAGTCACGGTTTTAAAGTTCACTACCTTGATTGTTGACTCATCAATCAATCTTTCAAAAATACTTGTATTTTATCTACGTTTCTGCAACGATTTCAAAATGCTTCTGCAACTCTATTTCTAAACATCACATTTTTGTAAATTGTTCATTTCAAATATGCTTTCGCTACTAAAAAGGTTTTTTTTAGATTATTACGTTTTCAAGTAGTTAACAATTGCTTAAGTATTTTTGGTTTTAACAAAGAGGCTATATTTCTCAAGCAAGTTTTTAATAATCGCAAAGATGGTTTTTTTTACTTCCATGTGACACACTAGATTCGGGCCTAACTTTTAGGCCGGGTTTGGGGTGTTACATTTTAGGGTATTAGAGCCCAGTTACAAAACTCGGCTGTGGTTTGGGTTCAAAAG
This sequence comes from Gossypium sturtianum, assembly GCA_025698515.1. NCBI lineage: Eukaryota > Viridiplantae > Streptophyta > Magnoliopsida > Malvales > Malvaceae > Gossypium > Gossypium sturtianum. Next base: position 18,677,286 of record CM046943.1, read on the forward strand.
TGTTTTCAAAGCCGTTTAAAATTTTTAATTTATAAATACATGTTCTAAAGGAAGTATGGCACCACGAGTATCCGGCACCAAGTCAAGTAAGTATGTGTTTTTATTTTATGACTATTGTGTTAGTACTGTGGTAAGAAAATTCCACAAAATAGAATACTCAAGAACTTTTAGCTTTAGGAGCTGAAACTATAGAAATTGAGACATTAGATACGTACTACGAAAACAAATTTACTTCCTATATTCCATAAAACATTGTTTAATAAATATTGAATAGCATAATGATTCATAAAATTTTTAATAAGATTAAATCAATTTAGCAAATATGAGCGTTAAAGGAAGTAGACGCGATAGATGTGGACGTGGTAGAGGCCGAGGTGCTAAGGCCAGATCTTCAGCATCGGGGCATGTTTATGAAAGGAAGGCGCTGGCATCGCCAGTGGTTGAGACGGGATCTCATGATCGAGCTGGGGTTGATGAGCTAACTCAGATAGTTAAGGAAGTATTGGAGGAGGTTAAAGGAATCAGTGAAGCACTTCGAGTTGAGTGTATGGACTGTAAGAAGAAAAGAGATCGCGGTTCTTTTGGGTCGCAGTCTCGTTCTGTGAAGCGTGTTAAGGCACGTCCAAATTTTTCGGCTTGTGATTATTGCAGAAGGCGTCATCCGGGAGAATGCTGGAGGAGGTCAGGAGCATGCTTGAGATGCGGGTCTAAGGAGCATAACGCTCGGGATTGTTTCATCACCATCAAGTCAGGTATGTTTTGGTTGGACGTGATGATTGAATGTAGAAAATTTCAGGTATAAGTGGTAGATAAATCGCTTGCTTCGTGGTTAGATGTTTGGTTGTGTGAAAGAGGATTCAAGATTTTGTTAAAAGTACATTAGTGTTATTAAGATCAGAGTGCGCAGCGAGAGCATAGTGGTGTGATTTGAGCGATGCGTTTAGTAGTTGGTTGGAAATTTTGAGGACGAAATTTCTTTAAGGGGGTAGAATTGTAACATCCCGAAATTGAGCCTAGTAGGATTGGGCCCATTGGGCCTCGAGCACAAGAATGTTTAAAATTTATGGGAATTTGAGAACGGCATTATTTCAAGTTGGACTTATTAGGAAGGTGATTTTAGAAAGTTACGGGGTTCTATGAAGTTCCGGGTTCAAGTTGGGCCTTAGTAAAATTTTGGGTTTTAGCACTTTAAGGAGAGATAGTAAGTGGCTTCAATACTTATGGAAATAATTATTCAATTTGCTAGCATAATTGAGCATATGGAAAAGAGGTTATGGCATTAAGTGAAGAGTATAGAGAGAAGAGGTTCAAATCCCATTGTGTGCAAATTTTGACTATTATTTTTGCATTCTTTCCCTAAGTGTCGGCCAAGCATGTAAATAAGGCAAGGTGGACTTTTTATTTTTGGCAAGATGGCTAAGGAAAATAGGAAAGGATGAAGGTGAGGAAAGAAATCAAGAAAAAGGGGAAAGTAAGGGGAACATGTGGCCTTTTTCAAGGGAAGTGTTATGGAAAGTGTGGTTGTCCAATTTTTGACCATTATGGTCATGAATGTGGACGGTTTTGGGTGTAGAGGGAGATAGCCGAATTCCTCTTTTTATTTTAGACCATTTTGTTAGTTTTTGGTGCATGAGAGGTACACTTTTTACTCTTTGACCATTTGTGTTTTCTTTTCAAATCCATCTCCTTTTTGCTTTGGCCGAAATCTTCTAGCAATTCGTGCAAGTTTCTCCTTTGTTTTGGTCAGAAGATCAATGCATTTTGGTCATACTCTCTTTGATAGCCGAATTTTCTTGTCCATTTTTTCCTCCATAACCGAACCTTTGAATTCTTTATCTCTTTTACGTTATTTCTTTCTCATTCGTGTTGGCACTCACTTCTTGAATCGAATCGGGCTTTCAACAAGGTGAAGGAGCACAAATGATTGTATTAACCAAATCTTTATCGTCAACTCATCAAGCAAGTGGGGTAAGAACGTTGTTATAAGATTTGTTTTGGCCAAAGGTGGGATAATTACTAACGACTCTTTCGCTCACCAAATATTGTTAGGACGGGATTTCAGTAACCAAAGGGTAGGATCGATTTTTGGTGCACTAAGGGAGATCACATTCATGGTAAGTGGAGTTAGCCTAGTAAAGTGTTTTTGGTTACGATTATCAAAGTAGAGACTAACCTTCTATCAATTATCATTATAGGTGTTGAAACGGTAGAAAGCACAACTCGTAATCAAGGTGTGTAATCTCGTACCCTTCCGAATATATGTTTGAAATGGTGTGTAATCTCATACCTCTCTGGATGTTTTTATGAAATTTTCTATGATTCGGTCGAAATACCGAAGAAAATCAGAAACCGGCATCCGAGACCACTCGGGAGTGCGTATGTTCATAGTAGTAACCATATTTTTGCAATGAAACAGTTTGGTCAGCAGCAGTGACATGATTTTGAAAAATCATGAAATATAAGATAAAGGGACTTAAAAAGTGAATAAGATATCAAATTAAATCTAACTGTGTCTATTTTCATATGAACGAAACGGAGTAGGAAGATGAATTTTATATTTTGAGATATCTTAAATTTAGTGAGACTGGTTCTGATCGACTTTGCGGCTCTCTGTTCTGTGTTGGAAAAATCGTTTAAAATTGTACAAGGGGAATTATGAGTTATAAGTTATATGTATGGATTCCTTAGTGAACCTATTTTCAATAGAAACAAGTGGGAGCAGTATATGAAAACCGTACAGTGAAATATTTGAAATTAAGTTAAGAGAGGTCAGAATCGTTGGACAGTGAAACAAGGGAAAATTTAAGGAATAAAATGTACTAAACGGCAAAGCCAAAATTTCTGCAAAAATTGTAGTAAGAAGATATATGAGTCTAGTTTCAAGGCAAATTTACGGATTTAAATTTCAAGTTTTCTAACTCGAGTTATAGTCAATTTAGTCAGTATGACGCAGATGGACAGTTTCAAATTTTTATGCCCAAAATAGTAGTTAAGTCCGGGGTTGCGAAATTACCAAAATACCCTTGGAGTGTAAATTACTGAAATACCCCTGGGTTGCGAGATTACCGAATTACCCTTAGTGGGTAAAATTACCGATTTGATAGATTGTTATAATGGGCCGATTTACTGAAATGTCCTTATAGACCGAATTACCAAAATGCCCCTATGGGCTGAATTACGAAAATGCCCCTAAAGGGCCGATTTGTTATAATGCCCTAATGGGTTGATTTTGTAAAGTGTTAATGGGCCAAATTGTTTGTAATAAATCTCTGAGTTATTAATTATCGTGGTTATATTGTAAATATTATGATTTACGATGTATGTTGCATTTACATAAGTTGCATGGGATTGGGATATTGATGATCGGGGAAGTGGAATTTGGTGGCTCTGCCACATATTTTAGTGACTCTGTCACGATCTGTATAGTGGCTATGCCATGCATAATTATGACTCTGGTGGCTCAGCCACAAATATTATTAAATGGCATCTTGCCTGCGAATTAAACGGCGACTTGCCTGCGATTGGTGTGTTGGCGGGGTGAGTTGACAAAAGATCCCTACAGGTGTGTTGGATGGTACGGGTGGTGTGTATCGGATGGATTATTAGGTTGGTTTGGGTTTGCATACATTCATACATTGCACATATATAAATATATTCTGTTTTGTAAATGGGCTTCGGTCCAAGTGCATGTTAAATGGGCTTAAGCCCAAGATATTGCTATATTGGTTCAGGCCAGTGGATGATGGTAAGGGGTTTCACACTGAGTTCTTGTAACTCACTCCCCATTTTCTTAACCCTTGTAGGTAATGCTCAGTGACGAGGACTTGGGGCCATGGATGACTCGGTGGAGGCCATACTTTTGGAATGCTATTTTCGGACCTTAGTAAATTTCTTTTCCGTATTATTTCGTTGCTTTTATTATTTCAGGTTTTAAAGTTGTAATAAGGCCTCTGGAGTATTTTATTATTTGCTTTATGGTTGTTATACTTATTATTTTGTTTAAATTGTTTAAAATGAGAATTTTCTAGAAACTTAAATAAAGGTTTTCCAAAATCGATTAACAAATGGATTTCATAATAAACTTTTATAAATATTTTAGCACGGAAGTTTTCACTCGAACTATCAAACGATATTTTCAAAAGTCACGGTTTTAAAGTTCACTACCTTGATTGTTGACTCATCAATCAATCTTTCAAAAATACTTGTATTTTATCTACGTTTCCTGCAACGATTTCAAAATGCTCCGCAACTCTATTTCTAAACATCACATTTTTGTAAATTGTTCATTTCAAATATGCTTTCGCTACTAAAAAGGTTTTTTTTAGATTATTACGTTTTCAAGTAGTTAACAATTGCTTAAGTATTTTTGGTTTTAACAAAGAGGCTGTATTTCTCAAGCAAGTTTTTAATAATCGCAAAGATGGTTTTTTTTACTTCCATGTGACACACTAGATTCGGGCCTAACTTTTAGGCCGGGTTTGGGGTGTTACATTTTATTGTATCAGAGCCCAGTTACAAAACTCGGCTGTGGTTTGGGTTCAAAAGTGTTTTCAAAATCGTTTAAAATTTTTAATTTATAAATACATGTTCTAAAGGAAGTATGGCACCACGGGTATCCGGCATTGTTTTTATTTTATGATTATTGTGTTAGTACTGTGGTAAGAAAATTCCACAAAATAGAATACTCTAGAACTTTTAGCTTTAGGAGCTGAAACTATAGAAATTGAGACCTTAGATACGCATACTATGAAAACAACTTTACTTCCTATACTCAATAAAACATTGTTTAATAAACATTGAATAGCATAATGATTCATAAATTTTTAATAAGATTAAATCGATTTAGCAAATATGAGCGTTAAAGGGCGTGAAGCGCGATAGATGTGGACGTGGTAGAGGCCGAGGTGCTAAGGCTAGATCTTGACATCGGGGCATGTTTCCGAAAGGAAGGCGCTGCATCGCCGATGGTTGAGACAGGATCTCATGATCGAAATGGGGTTGATGAGCTAACTCGAGATAGTTAAGGAAGTATTGGAGGAGGTTAAAGGAATCGGTGAAGCACTTGAGTTGAGTGTATGGACTGTAAGAAGAAAAGAGATCGCGGTTCTTTTGGGTCGCAGTCTCGTTCTGTGAAGCGTGTTAAGGCACGTCCAAATTTTCCGGCTTGTGATTATTGCAGAAGGCGTCATCCGGGAGAATGCTGGAGGAGGTCAGGAGCATGCTTGAGATGCGGGTCTAAGGAGCATAACGCTCGGGATTGTTTCATCACCATCAAGTCAGGTATGTTTTGGTTGGACGTGATGATTGAATGTAGAAAATTTCAGGTATAAGTGGTAGATAACTGCTTGCTTCTGTGGTTAGATGTTTGGTTGTGTGAAAGAGGATTCAAGATTTTGTTAAAAGTACATTAGTGTTATTAAGATCAGAGTGCGCAGCGAGAGCATAGTGGTGTGATTTGAGCGATGCGTTTAGTAGTTGGTTGGAAATTTCGAGGACAAAATTTCTTTAAGGGGGTAGAATTGTAACATCCCGAAATTGGGCCTAGTAGGATTGGGCCCATTGGGCCTCGAGCGCAAGAATGTTTAAAATTTATGGGAATTTGAGAACGACATTATTTCAAGTTGGACTTATTAGGAAGGTGATTTTAGAAAGTTACGGGGTTTTATGAAGTTCCGGGTTCAAGTTGGGCCTTAGTAAAATTTTGGGTTTTAGCACTTTAAGGAGAGATAGTAAGTGGCATCAATACTTATGAAAATAATTATTCAATTTGCTAGCATAATTGAGCATATGGAATAGAGGTTATGGCATTAAGTGAAGAGTATAGAGAGAAGAGGTTCAAATCCCATTGTGTGCAAATTTTGACTATTATTTTTGCATTCTTTCCCTAAGTGTCGGCCAAGCATGTAAATAAGGCAAGGTGGACTTTTTATTTTTGGCAAGATGGCTAAGGAAAATAGGAAAGGATGAAGGTGAGGAAAGCAATCAATAAAAAGGGGAAAGTAAGGGGAACATGTGGCCTTTTTCAAGGGAAGTGTTATGGAAAGTGTGGTTGTCCAATTTTTGACCATTATGGTCATGAATGTGGACGGTTTTGGGTGTAGAGGGAGATAGCCGAACTCCTCTTTTTACTTTAGACCATTTTGTAAGTTTTTGGTGCATGAGAGGTACACTTTTTACTCTTTGACCATTTGTATTTTCTTTTCAAATCCATCTCCTTTTGCTTTGGCCGAAATCTTCTAGCCATTCGTGCAAGTTTCTCCTTTGTTTTGGTCAGAAGATCAATGCATTTTGGTCATACTCTCTTTGATAGCCGAATTTTCTTGTCCATTTTTTCCTCCATAACTGAACCTTTGAATTCTTTATCTCTTTTACGTTATTTCTTTCTCGTTCGTGTTGGCACTCACTTCTTGAATCAAATCGGGCTTTCAACAAGGTGAAGGAGCACAAGTGATTGTATTAACCAAACCGTTATCTTCGACTCATCAAGCAAGTGGGGTAAGAACGTTGTTATAAGATTTGTTTTGGCCAAAGGTGGGATAATTACTAACGACTCTTTCGCTCACCAAATATTGTTAGGACTGGATTTCAGTAACCAAAGGGTAGGATCGATTTTTGGTGCACTAAGGGAGATCACATTCATGGTAAGTGGAGTTAGCCTAATAAAGTGTTTTTGGTTACGATTATCAAAGTAGAGACTAACCTTCTATCAATTATCATTATAGGTGTTGAAACGGTAGAAAGCACAACTCGTAATCAAGGTGTGTAATCCCGTACCCTTCCGAATATATGTTTGAAATGGTGTGTAATCTCATACCTCTCTGGATGTTTTTATGAAATTTTCTATGATTCGGTCGAAATACCGAAGAAAATTAGAAACCGACATCCGAGACCACTCGGGAGTGCGTATGTTCATAGTAGTAACCATATTTTTGCAATGAAACAGTTTGGTCAGCAGCAGTGACATGATTTTGAAAAATCATGAAATATAGGATAAAGGGAATTAAAAAGTGAATAAGATATAAAATTAAATCTAACTGTGTCTATTTTCATATGATAGAAACGGAGTAGGAAGATGAATTTTATATTCTGAGATATCTTAAATTTAGTGAGACTGGTTCTGATCGACTTTGCGGTTCTCTGTTCTGTGTTGGAAAAATCGTTTAAAATTGTACAAAGGGAATTATGAGTTATAAGTTATATGTATGGATTCCTTAGTGAACCTATTTTCAATAGAAACAAGTGGGAGCAGTATATGAAAACCGTACAGTTAAATATTTGAAATTAAGTTAAGAGAGGTCAGAATCGTTGGACAGTGAAACAAGGGAAAATTTAAGGAATAAAATATACTAAACGGCAAAGCCAAAATTTCTGGAAAAATTGTAGTAAGAAGATATATAAGTCTAGTTTCAAGGCAAATTTACGGATTTAAATTTCAAGTTTTCTAACTCGAGTTATAGTCAATTTAGTCAGTATGACGCAAATGGACAGTTTCAAATTTTTATGCTCAAAATAGTAGTTAAGTCCGGGGTTGCGAAATTACCAAAATACCCTTGGAGTGTAAATTACTGAAATACCCCTGGGTTGCGAGATTACCGAATTACCCTTAGAGGGTAAAATTACCGATTTGATAGATTGTTATAATGGGCCGATTTACCGAAATGTCCTTATAGACCGAATTACCAAAATGCCCCTATGGGCTGAATTACGAAAATGCCCCTAAAGGGCCGATTTGTTATAATGCCCTAATGGGTTGATTTTGTAAAGTGTTAATGGGCCAAATTGTTTGTAATAAATCTCTGAGTTATTAATTATCGTGGTTATATTGTAAATATTATGATTTACGATGTATGTTGCATTTACATAAGTTCATGGGATTGGGATATTGATGATCGTGAAGTGGAATTTGGTGGCTCGCCACATATTCTAGTGACTCATCACGATCAGTATAGTGGCTATGCCATGCATAATTATGACTCTGGTGGCTCAGCCACAAATATTATTAAATGGCATCTTGCCTGCGAATTAAATGGCGACTTGCCTGCGATTGGTGTGTTGGCGGGGTGAGTTGACAAAAGATCCCTACAGGTGTGTTGGATGGTACGGGTGGTGTGTATCGGATGGATTATTAGGTTGGTTTGGGTTTGCATACATTCATACATTGCACATATATAAATATATTCTGTTTTGTAAGTGGGCTTGGTCCAAGTGCATGTTAAATGGGCTTAAGCCCAAGATATTGCTATATTGGTTCAAAGCCGGTGGATGATGGTAAGGGGTTTCACATCTGAGTTCTTGTAACTCACTCCCCATTTTCTTAACCCTTGTAGGTAATGCTCAAATGTTTGGACTTGGGGCCATGGATGACTCGGTGGAGGCCATACTTTTGGAATGCTATTTTCGGACCTTAGTAAATTTCTTTTCCGTATTATTTCGTTGCTTTTATTATTTCAGGTTTTAAAGTTGTAATAAGGCCTCTGGAGTATTTTATTATTTGCTTTATGGTTGTTATACTAATTATTTTGTTTAAATTGTTTAAAATGAGAATTTTCTAGAAACTTAAATAAAGGTTTTCCAAAATCGATTAACAAATGGATTTCATAATAAACTTTTATAAATATTTTAGCACGGAAGTTTTCACTCGAACTATCAAACGATATTTTCAAAAGCCACGGTTTTAAAGTTCACTACCTTGATTGTTGACTCATCAATCAATCTTTCAAAAATACTTGTATTTTATCTACGTTTCTGCAACGATTTCAAAATGCTTCTGCAACTCTATTTCTAAACATCACATTTTTGTAAATTGTTCATTTCAAATATGCTTTCGCTACTAAAAAGGTTTTTTTTAGATTATTACATTTTCAAGTAGTTAACAATTGCTTAAGTATTTTTGGTTTTAACAAAGAGGCTGTATTTCTCAAGCAAGTTTTTAATAATCGCAAAGATGGTTTTTTTTTTACTTCCATGTGACACACTAGATTTGGGCCTAACTTTTAGGCTGGGTTTGGGGTGTTACATTTTATGGTATCAGAGCCCAGTTACAAAACTCGGCTGTGGTTTGGGTTCAAAAGTGTTTTCAAAGCCGTTTAAAATTTTTAATTTATAAATACATGTTCTAAAGGAAGTATGGCACCACGGGTATCCGGCATTGTTTTTATTTTATGATTATTGTGTTAGTACTGTGGTAAGAAAATTCCACAAAATAGAATACTCTAGAACTTTTAGCTTTATAAGCTGAAACTATAGAAATTGAGACCTTAGATACGTACTATGAAAACAACTTTACTTCCTATACTCAATAAAACATTGTTTAATAAACATTGAATAGCATAATGATTCATAGATTTTTTAATAAGATTAAATCGATTTAGCAAATATGAGCGTTAAAGGACGTAGACGCGATAGATGTAGACGTGGTAGAGGCCGAGGTGCTAAGGCTAGATCTTCAGCATCGGGGCATGTTTTCGAAAGGAAGGCGCTGGCATCGCCAGTGGTTGAGACGGGATCTCATGATCGAGCTGGGGTTGATGAGCTAACTCAGATAGTTAAGGAAGTATTGGAGGAGGTTAAAGGAATCAGTGAAGTACTTCGAGTTGAGTGTATGGACTGTAAGAAGAAAAGAGATCGCAGTTCTTTTGGGTCGCAGTCTCGTTCTGTGAAGCGTGTTAAGGCACGTCCAAATTTTTCGGCTTGTGATTATTGTAGAAGGCGTCATCCGGGAGAATGCTGGAGGAGGTCAGGAGCATTCTTGAGATGCGGGTCTAAGGAGCATAACGCTCGGGATTGTTTCATCACCATCAAGTCAGGTATGTTTTGGTTGGACGTGATGATTGAATGTAGAAAATTTCAGGTATAAGTGGTAGATAAATCGCTTGCTTACGTGGTTAGATGTTTGGTTGTGTGAAAGAGGATTCAAGATTTTGTTAAAAGTACATTAGTGTTATTAAGATCGAGTCTGCGGCGAGAGCATAGTGGTGTGATTTGAGCGTCGCGTTTAGTAGTTGGTTGGAAATTTCGAGGACGAAATTTCTTTAAGAAAGGTAGAATTGTAACATCCCGAAATTGGGCCTAGTAGGATTGGGCCCATTGGGCCTCGAGCGCAAGAATGTTTAAAATTTATGGGAATTTGAGAACGGCATTATTTCAAGTTGGACTTATTAGGAAGGTGATTTTAGAAAGTTACGGGGTTCTATGAAGTTCCGGGTTCAAGTTGGGCCTTAGTAAAATTTTGGGTTTTAGCACTTTAAGGAGAGATAGTAAGTGGCATCAATACTTATGAAAATAATTATTCAATTTGCTAGCATAATTGAGCATATGGAAAAGAGGTTATGGCATTAAGTGAAGAGTATAGAGAGAAGAGGTTCAAATCCCATTGTGTGCAAATTTTGACTATTATTTTTGCATTCTTTCCCTAAGTGTCGTCCAAGCATGTAAATAAGGCAAGGTGGACTTTTTATTTTTGGCAAGATGGCTAAGGAAAATAGGAAAGGATGAAGGTGAGGAAAGAAATCAAGAAAAAGGGGAAAGTAAGGGGAACATGTGGCCTTTTTCAAGGGAAGTGTTATGGAAAGTGTGGTTGTCCAATTTTTGACCATTATGGTCATGAATGTGGATGGTTTTGGGTGTAGAGGGAGATAGCCGAATTCCTCTTTTTATTTTAGACCATTTTGTTAGTTTTTGGTGCATGAGAGGTACACTTTTTACTCTTTGACCATTTGTGTTTTCTTTTCAAATCCATCTCCTTTTTGCTTTGGCCGAAATCTTCTAGCAATTCGTGCAAGTTTCTCCTTTGTTTTGGTCAGAAGATCAATGCATTTTGGTCATACTCTCTTTGATAGCCGAATTTTCTTGTCCATTTTTTCCTCCATAACCGAACCTTTGAATTCTTTATCTCTTTTACGTTATTTCTTTCTCGTTCATGTTGGCACTCACTTCTTGAATCGAATCGGGCTTTCAACAAGGTGAAGGAGCACAAGTGATTGTATTAACCAAATCGTTATCGTCGACTCATCAAGCAAGTGGGGTAAGAACGTTGTTATAAGATTTGTTTTAGCCAAAGGTGGGATAATTACTAACGACTCTTTCGCTCACCAAATATTGTTAGGACGGGATTTCAGTAACCAAAGGGTAGGATCGATTTTTGGTGCACTAAGGGAGATCACATTCATGGTAAGTGGAGTTAGCCTAGTAAAGTGTTTTTGGTTACGATTATCAAAGTAGAGACTAACCTTCTATCAATTATCATTATAGGTGTTGAAACGGTAGAAAGCACAACTAGTAATCAAGGTGTGTAATCCCGTACCTTTCCGAATATATGTTTGGAATGGTGTGTAATCTCATACCTCTCTGGATGTTTTTATGAAATTTTCTATGATTCGGTCGAAATACCGAAGAAAAATCGAAACCGCATCCGAGACCACTCGAGAGTGCGTATGTTCATAGTAGTAACCATATTTTTGCAATGAAACAGTTTGGTCAGCAGGAGTGACATGATTTTGAAAAATCATGAAATATAGGATAAACAGAATTAAAAAGTGAATAAGATATCAAATTAAATCTAACTGTGTCTATTTTCATATGAAAGAAACAGAGTAGGAAGATGAATTTTATATTCTGAGATATCTTAAATTTAGTGAGACTGGTTCTAATCGACTTTGCGGTTCTCCGTTCTATGTTGGAAAAATCGTTTAAAATTGTACAAAGGGAATTATGAGTTATACGTTATATGTATTGATTCCTTAGTGAACCTATTTTCAATAGAAACAAGTGGGAGCAGTATATGAAAACCGTACAGTGAAATATTTGAAATTAAGTTAAGAGAGGTCAGAATTGTTGGACAGTGAAACAAGGGAAAATTTAAGGAATAAAATGTACTAAACGGCTAAGCCAAAATTTCTGGAAAAATTGTAGTAAGAAGATATATGAGTCTAGTTTCAAGGCAAATTTACGGATTTAAATTTCAAGTTTTCTAACTCGAGTTATAGTCAATTTTGTCAGTATGACGCAGATGGACAGTTTCAAATTTTTATGCCCAAAATAGTAGTTAAGTCCGGGGTTGCGAAATTACCAAAATACCCTTGGAGTGTAAATTACTGAAATACCCCTGGGTTGCGAGATTACCAAATTACCCTTAGTGGCTAAAACTACCGATTTGATAGATTGTTATAATGGGCCGATTTACCGAAATGTCCTTATAGACTGAATTACCGAAATGCCCCTATGGGCTGAATTACGGAAATGCCCCTAAAGGGCCGATTTGTTATAATGCCCTAATGGGTCGATTTTGTAAAGGGTTAATGGGCCAAATTGTTTGTAATAAATCTCTGAGTTATTAATTATCGTGGTTATATTGTAAATATTATGATTTACGATGTATGTTGCATTTACATAAGTTGCATGGGATTGGGATATTGATGATCGGGGAAGTGGAATTTGGTGGCTCTGCCACATATTCTGGTGACTCTGTCACGATTTGTATAGTGGCTATGCCATGCATAATTATGACTCTGGTGGCTCAGCCACAAATATTATTAAATGGCATCTTGCCTGCGAATTAAATGGCGACTTGCCTGCGATTGGTGTGTTGGCGGGGTGAGTTGACAAAAGATCCCCACAGGTGTGTTGGATGGTACGGGTGGTGTGTATCGGATGGATTATTAGGTTGGTTTGGGTTTGCATACATTCATACATTTCACATATATAAATATATTCTGCTTTGTAAATGGGCTTCGGTCCAAGTGCATGTTAAATGGGCTTAAGCCCAAGATATTGCTATATTGGTTCGAAGCAATGGATGATGGTAAGGGGTTTCACATCGAGTTCTTGTAACTCACTCCCATTTTCTTAACCCTTGTAGGTAATGCTCAGTGACGAGGACTTGGGGCCATGGATGACTCGGTGGAGGCCATACTTTTGGAATGCTATTTTCGGACCTTAGTAAATTTCTTTTCTGTATTATTTCGTTGCTTTTATTATTTCAGGTTTTAAAGTTGTAATAAGGCCTCTGGAGTATTTTATTATTTGCTTTATGGTTGTTATACTTATTATTTTGTTTAAATTGTTTAAAATGAGAATTTTCTAGAAACTGTAACACCCTGGTTTAGGGGCTATGCGGTTTGAGTATAATGTAGGTGTTGGAAGGTTCTTTGGAGTGCTTGGATGAGTTTTAGAGGTTTTAAGAATGTTTGGATGAAAGGGGAAGGCTTTGGAAAATTTTGGATTTTTAAGTAATAAAGGGGAGCTTGGCTTTGGGAGGCCTTAAAGGAATTAATTGGGAGAATAGGACACATGAGAGGCTTTGGCAAAGTGGCTTCATCTTGCTGCTTAGAAATTTGGAAGTAGTGCCTTTGAGGGTCTTGGGTTCGAATCAAAGAGGCAGCAGGCTGGTTTTAATTTTTGGATCTTGGCGTTACAAGTGGAAGAAGGCTTTGAAAAGAGCTGGGGCAACTTTAAGACACAAAGAACTCGTTGGTCAAGTGGCTAGCGTCGTCACTTAGGCGGAGGAGGAGTGATAAAGCGCGGGGTTCGAGGGGGGGAGCACATTTTGGGCGTGATTTATTTTTAGGCGGTTATGGGCCGGAGTAGGAAGGGTTTAAAGATTAAAAGGTGTGATTTTATGGCATAAAAATCAAAGTGGCCGAGTGGCACAGGCGTTGGAAGTAAGGCGTGCGTGAGCAAAGGGAGCACTGGTTCGAATCTCATGACAAGCAATGGAGTATTTATTTTGCGGATTGACGGCAAGAGTTTCATTGAATTTAAACTCTCTTGTGAAGGGATCCCACATCGGAAAGACACAAAGAATGAAGGTGAAGAGCTAGCTATATAAGGAGCATCCTAGGAGGAGAGTAAACACATCTTGGAGGGCGTTTGGGCACAAGAGTGATCGGAGCGCGGATTAGCCCCAGAGTCCTATCAGGTGTGTAACTCTCTCTACTCTAGTTGTAGAGCGGCAAATGCCGAAGTGCCGGTCACGGCAATAGTAGCCACACGAGCGTGCGAGCGCACGTGTGGGGCTTCGACGCGATAGTTGAGGCCATAAGTAGTATTCTCGTGGGTTGGGGCTGCTTGGGCCTCGATGGGCCGAAGTGGGCCCAATGGGCCCGTGGGCCCATATGAGTAAATTGCATGATTGGTTAGTATATGTTGAACTAGACTAGGTGGAAGTTATATACGTGGCTAGATTTGTGTTAGGTGGGCCACACGAGCGTGTGGGCCCGAATGGGCCGAAATTGGGCTTTAGGCCCAATAGTCCATTTCAACCGGAAGTGGTAGCTGAGTCGCTAGTGGCGACATTAGGCCTTCAGAAAGGCCATTGCAGGTGTGAATTTACGAAAATACCCTTAGTAGGTAAAATTACGATTTTACCCTTAAAGGTTGATTAGCATGATTATGTTGTTTAGTTTTGGCGATTGTAGGGAAGGCTTGATCTCGCATATCTCGGGTTGTGGCTAGTGCTCGAAAGGTGTTAAGGAATGGGGATCTAGTGCGTTAGATCTTGATCTACGGGATTTGATAGTCGCATTAGTAATCAGTGTGTAAACTAACACACTTCTTGCTTTGTATATGTTTGATAAAGCTGATTGATTGGTAAAACCGAAATAGTATGGTTGAGTGATATGATACCCTATGGGGTATGTGCACGGATTCGAGTAAGTCCGTTTCATTATGAGTCTTTATTATTGATACATGATGTCATGATTTATGATGTATGTGCTATGAGATGCAACGTTAAACATGTTTGCATGATTTGAATACTATACATGAGTTGGTATGATGATGGGTGATATGAGTGGAGGGGCGGTGATATTTTGTCTTGACGAGCACCGGTGTTTTAGTAACACAACTTTGTGACTTTGGGTCACGGAGGTTTGGCACCTCCAGAGGTTTGGTACCTCATTGCGTCTCGTCCCAGTGGCTTAGCACCACAGTGGGTTGGCCCCACAAGGCGGTATTGAGGATTGACGCCGGTGATTTGGTATCACACGATGGGTTGGCCCCATCACTCGATTATCGTGACTACGGTCACCAGGTGGTTTGGTACCACATTTGTGTCTTTGGGACACCGGAGGTTTGGCACCTCATTGCGACTCGTCCACAGTGGTTAACACCACCGTGGGTTGGCCCCACTTTTGAGATACGGGATTGTCGCCATGATTTTGGTATCACACAATGGGTTGGCCCCATCATTGGATTTGTGACTTCGGTCACGGTGTTTTGGTAACACATTGTGACTATACGTCACCAGTGGTTTGGCACCACCAGTGGTTTGGTACCACACGGGGTAGAAGAGGTGTATGGACTGTTAGGATTGGGTGCATATGATTGGGATGCATGATGATCATGATTATGTTTGTATGTGATATTTTGCTAATCCGGGAAAAGGGGTAGCACATCGAGTCTTGGTGACTCACCTTTTCCTTAACCATTTCGTAGTGCATAAAGTGGACCGGGATCGGAGAGGACAAGGTGGCCCATGCCGAAGATGATGTTCAATTATTCCATGCTTGATTTTGATATAAGTACTTTATTTGAATTGTTGGGTTGTAATAAAGGCCATTTTATGTTTTTGGTATTACTTTAACTATGGTTTATTTAAATTAAATTGCTACGTGAAAATGATTTATGGTTTGCAACCTATTTATTCAAATTGGATATTATAAACTAAAGTTTTAAAAATGAATGAGTTTAATAGCAAAGTTTTATTCCAAAGATATGTTTTCCAAAATTCAGCAAACTACGATGTTTTATTTTAAATTAAGAAGATTTTCAACCGTCTTTTCCCAGTGACATAACCAGATTCGGTCGTAGTGAATGGGCCGGGTTTGGGGATGTTACAGAAACTTAAATAAAGGTTTTCCAAAATCGATTAACAAATGGATTTCATAATAAACTTTTATAAATATTTTAGCACGGGAGTTTTCACTCGAACTATCAAACGATATTTTCAAAAGTCACGATTTTAAAGTTCACTACCTTGATTGTTGACTCATCAATCAACCTTTCAAAAATACTTGTATTTTATCTACGTTTCTGCAACGATTTCAAAATGCTTCTGCAACTCTATTTCTAAACATCACATTTTTGTAAATTGTTCATTTCAAATATGCTTTCGCTACTAAAAAGGTTTTTTTTAGATTATTACGTTTTCAAGTAGTTAACAATTGCTTAAGTGTTTTTGGTTTTAACAAAGAGGATGTATTTCTCAAGCAAGTTTTTAATAATCGCAAAGTTGGTTTTTTTTTTACTTCCATGTGACACACTAGATTCGGGCCTAACTTTTAGGCCGGGTTTGGGGTGTTACATTTTATGGTATCAGAGCGCAGTTACAAAACTCGGCTGTGGTTTGGGTTCAAAAGTGTTTTCAAAGCCGTTTAAAATTTTTAATTTATAAATACATGTTCTAAAGGAAGTATGGCACCACGAGTATCCGGCACCAAGTCAAGTAAGTATGTGTTTTTATTTTATGATTATTGTGTTAGTACTGTGGTAAGAAAATTCCACAAAATAGAATACTCAAGAACTTTTAGCTTTAGGAGCTGAAACTATAGAAATTGAGACCTTAGATACGTACTACGAAAACAACTTTACTTCCTATACTCCATAAAACATTGTTTAATAAACATTGAATAGCATAATGATTCATAAAATTTTTAATAAGATTTAATCGATTTAGCAAATATGAGCGTTAAAGGATGTAGACGCGATAGATGTGGACGTGGTAGAGGCCGATGTGCTAAGGCTAGATCTTCAGCATCGAGGCATGTTTCCGAAAGGAAGGCACTGGCATCGCCAGTGGTTGAGACGGGATCTCATGATCGAGCTGGGGTTGATGAGCTAACTCAGATAGTTAAGGAAGTATTGGAGGAGGTTAAAGGAATCAGTGAAGCACTTCGAGTTGAGTGTATGGACTGTAAGAAGAAAAGAGATCGCGGTTCTTTTGGGTCGCAGTCTCGTTCTGTGAAGCGTGTTAAGGCACGTCCAAATTTTCTGGCTTGTGATTATTGCAGAAGGCGTCATCCGGGAGAATGCTGGAGGAGGTCAGGAGCATGCTTGAGATGCGGGTCTAAGGAGCATAATGCTCGGGATTGTTTCATCACCATCAATTCATGTATGTTTTGGTTGGACGTGATGATTGAATGTAGAAAATTTTAGGTATAAGTGGTAGATAACTGCTTGCTTCTGTGGTTAGATGTTTGGTTGTGTGAAAGAGGATTCAAGATTTTGTTAAAAGTACATTAGTGTTATTAAGATCGAGTCTTGTGACAAAGATAGTGGTGTGATTTGAGCGATGCGTTTAGTAGTTGGTTGAAAATTTTGAGGACGAAATTTCTTTAAGGGGGTAGAATTGTAACATCCTAAAATTGGGCCTAGTAGGATTGGGCCCATTGGGCCTCGAGCGCAAGAATGTTTAAAATTTATGGGAATTTGAGAACGGCATTATTTCAAGTTGGACTTATTAGGAAGGTGATTTTAGAAAGTTACGGGATTCTATGAAGTTCCGGGTTCAAGTTGGGCCTTAGTAAAATTTTGGGTTTTAGCACTTTAAGGAGAGATAGTAAGTGGCATCAATACTTATGAAAATAAGTATTCAATTTGCTAGCATAATTGAGCATATGGAAAAGAGGTTATGGCATTAAGTGAAGAGTATAGAGAGAAGAGGTTCAAATCCCATTGTGTGCAAATTTTGACTATTATTTTTGCATTCTTTCCCTAAGTGTCGGCCAAGCATGTAAATAAGGCAAGGTGGACTTTTTATTTTTGGCAAGATGGCTAAGGAAAATAGGAAAGGATGAAGGTGAGGAAAGAAATCAAGAAAAAGGGGAAAGTAAGGGGAACATGTGGCCTTTTTCAAGGGAAGTGTTATGGAAAGTGTGGTTGGCCAATTTTTGACCATTATGGTCATGAATGTGGACAGTTTTGGGTGTAGAGGGAGATAGCCGAATTTCTCTTTTCATTTTAGACCATTTTGTTTGTTTTTGGTGCATGAGAGGTACACTTTTTACTCTTTGACCATTTGTGTTTTCTTTTCAAATCCATCTCCTTTTTGCTTTGGCTGAAATCTTCTAGCAATTCGTGCAAGTTTCTCATTTGTTTTGGTCGGAAGATCAATGCATTTTGGTCATACTCTCTTTGATAGCCGAATTTTCTTGTCCATTTTTCCCTCCATAACCGAACCTTTGAATTCTTCATCTCTTTTACGTTATTTCTTTCTCGTTCGTGTTGGCACTCACTTCTTGAATCGAATCGGGCTTTCAACAAGGTGAAGGAGCACAAGTGATTGTATTAACCAAATCGTTATCGTCGACTCGTTAAGCAAGTGGGGTAAGAACGTTGTTATAAGATTTGTTTTGGCCAAAGGTGGGATAATTACTAACGACTCTTTCGCTCACCAAATATTGTTAGGACGGGATTTCAGTAACCAAAGGGTAGGATCGATTTTTGGTGCACTAAGGGAGATCACATTCGTGGTAAGTGGAGTTAGCCTAGTAAAGTGTTTTTGGTTACGATTATCAAAGTAGAGACTAACCTTCTATCAATTATCATTATAGGTGTTGAAACGGTAGAAAGCACAACTCGTAATCAAGGTGTGTAATCCCGTACCCTTCCGAATATATGTTTGAAATGGTGTGTAATCTCATACCTCTATGGATGTTTTTATGAAATTTTCTATGATTCGGTCGAAATCGGAAACCGGCATCCGAGACCACTCGGGAGTACGTATGTTCATAGTAGTAACCATATTTTTGCAATGAAATAGTTTGGTCAGCAGCAGTGACGTGATTTTGAAAAATCATGAAATATAGGATAAAGAAAATTAAAAAGTGAATAAGATATCGAATTAAATCTAACTGTGTCTATTTTCATATGAAAGAAACGGAGTAGGAAGATGAATTTTATATTCTGAGATATCTTAAATTTAGTGAGACTGGTTCTGATCGACTTTGCGGTTCTCTATTCTGTCTTGGAAAAATCGTTTAAAATTGTACAAAGGGAATTATGAGTTATAAGTTATATGTATGGATTCCTTAGTGAACCTATTTTCAATAGAAACAAGTGGGAGCAGTATATGAAAACCTTACAGTGAAATATTTGAAATTAAGGTAAGAGAGGTCAGAATCGTTGGACAGTGAAACAAGGGAAACTTTAAGGAATAAAATGTACTAAACGGATATGCCAAAATTTCTGAAAAAATTGTAGTAAGAAGATATTTGAGTCTAGTTTCAAGGAAAATTTACGGATTTAAATTTCAAGTTTTCTAACTCGAGTTATAGTCAATTTAGTCAGTATGACGCAGATGGACAGTTTCAAATATTTATGCCCAAAATAGTAGTTAAGTCTGGGGTTGCGAAATTACCAAAATACCCTTGGAGTGTAAATTACTGAAATACCCCTGGGTTGCGAGATTACCGAATTACCCTTAGTGGGTAAAATTACCGATTTGATAGATTGTTATAATGGGCCGATTTACCGAAATGTCCTTATGAACCGAATTACCGAAATGCCCCGATGGGCTGAATTACAGAAATGCCCCTAAAGGGCCGATTTGTTATAATGCCCTAATGGGCCGATTTTGTAAAGTGTTAATGGGCCAAATTGTTTGTAATAAATCTCTGAGTTATTAATTATCGTGGTTTTATTGTAAATATTATGATTTACGATGTATGTTGCATTTACATAAGTTGCATGGGATTGGGATATTGATGATCGGGAAGTGGAATTTGGTGGCTCACCACATATTCAGTGACTCACACGATCAGTATAGTGGCTATGCCACGCATAATTATGACTCTGGTGGCTCAGCCACAAATATTATTAAATGGCATCTTGCCTGCGAATTAAATGGCGACTTGCCTCCGATTGGTGTGTTGGCGGGGTGGGTTGACAAAAGATCCCCACAGGTGTGTTGGATGGTACGGGTGGTGTGTAGCGGATGGATTATTAGGTTGGTTTGGGTTTGCATACATTCATACATTGCACATATATAAATATATTCTATTTTGTAAATGGGCTTCGGTCCAAGTGCATGTTAAATGGGCTTAAGCCCAAGATATTGCTATATTGGTTCAGGCCAGTGGATGACGGTAAGGGGTTTCACACTGAGTTCTTGTAACTCACTCCCCATTTTCTTAACCCTTATAGGTAATGCTCAGTGACGAGGACTTGGGGCCATGGATGACTCGGTGGAGGCCATACTTTTGGAATGCTATTTTCGAACCTTAGTAAATTTCTTTTCCGTATTATTTCGTTGCTTTTATTATTTCGGGTTTTAAAGTTGTAATAAGGCCTCTGTAGTATTTTATTATTTGCTTTATGGTTGTTATACTTATTATTTTGTTTAAATTGTTTAAAATGAGAATTTTCTAGAAACTTAAATAAAGGTTTTCCAAAATCGATTAACAAATGGATTTCATAATAAACTTTTATAAATATTTTAACACGGAAGTTTTCACTCGAACTATCAAACGATATTTTCAAAAGTCACGGTTTTAAAGTTCACTACCTTGATTGTTGACTCATCAATCAATCTTTCAAAAATACTTATATTTTATCTACGTTTCCGCAACAATTTCAAAATGCTTCTGCAACTCTATTTCTAAACATCACATTTTTGTAAATTGTTCATTTCAAATATGCTTTCGCTCAAAAAAAGGTTTTTTTTTTAGATTATTACATTTTCAAGTAGTTAACAATTGCTTAAGTGTTTTTGGTTTTAACAAAGAGGCTGTATTTCTCAAGCAAGTTTTTAATAATCGTAAAGATGGTTTTTTTTTTACTTCCATGTGACACACTGGATTCGGGCCTAACTTTTAGGCCGGGTTTGGGGTGTTACAAAACATTACTCCTTCTAAATTTCACTAATTCACACAAGCATTTTTACTAACACAAAGTTACCATTCACAAGTCTATTTCTCAACCCACAAACCATGCCCAAAAGATGCATCACATATACCAAAATCATTCATGCTAAAGCTAGCACATATCTAGCCACATCTCATGGCTATTTACAACTCTCAAACATGATTCAAATAACTAGCCTATACATGCCATATTTTATCATATACATCTTTCCAAAATACCCAGAATAGATTGCCGATAGTGTGACCGAGAGGTCGACGATTCCCGGATCCGAGCTAGCTTTACGACACTCGCAAGCGAGAGAAACAAATCACACAGTAAGCTTTATAAAGCTTAGTAAGTTCATAAAATAATACAAGTAATTCATTGTATTGACTCAATGAACAAATTGAACTATCACATAGATAATTTACCGATAATACCCACATTCAACTATATTCATAACTCACTTAGTATTCCATTCATCTACCTTCAATTTCACCAACCACATAGGTATCATACATACCTTTGCCAACAAATAGCTACTATCCAACCATGCTACTCAACTACCCGATTTTTACATTTCAATCAAACTTTACTATTCTTTTAATTTATTAATACACTTATAAATTTATATCATCACATAGATAAAAGCACAACTAGGCATCTTATTAATCTCTACCTCATACTCAAACATATATATGTATAATTAACTCTTAAATCTATCATCAACCACGTAGGTTCAAACGTACCTTGATCAACATATAACTACAAACCATTCGTATTACTCAATTTGCTCGATATTACTTCTGATTCAATGTAACACCCCAAACCCGGCCCAAACATTACGACCGCATTTGGTATGTTACAGGGGAAAACATTTTGTAGAATCCCTTTTTAGCCGACTTATGTTTGGCGAAAACGTTTCATTTTATATGGTTTGTTATTAAGTCAGGTTGTTATCGATATTGAATGTACCCGATGGCACGGTAAAAACATTTTACGTTTAAATTTAAGAAAACGTGTGTACCCATTTTAAAGTCATTAAGTAACTTAAACAAATTATCCAAAATATGTAAAATAAGCAAAATAAAATCTTAGGAGGCCTTATTACAACTTGAACAAATGAAACCGAAAATAAATATGAAAATAGCTAAAAGTTCATTTAAGTCACAATTTCACTGCATGGCCACCTCGAGTCCATCCGGCTCCCCATCTGCGATCTACGAGTCACCTGAAAAAGTTAGAGGAGAAGGTGAGTCACCAAGACTCAATGTGTAACCCTTCCCCCAGTTTAGTGCAACATCATACACAATTTATAACTAAGTTAACATGCACTAAATTTAACATGCACCCAACCTAGCCATCCAATACACCTTTCTCTACCCCGTGTGGTACCAAACCTTTGGTGGTGCCAAACCACTGGTATCCAAAGACACGATATCCATCAATATTGTGGTGCCAAACCACTGGTGACCCGAAGTCACAAATAGTAATGATGGGGCCAACCCATCGTGTGATACCAAATCACTGGCGTCAATCCCGTTATATTATCTCGTGGGGCCAACCCACTTTGTGGTACCAAACCACCGGGGCGAGGCGCTATGAGGTGCCAAACCTCTGGCGACCGTAGTCACGAAATGTGGTACCAAACCACTGGTGTCCGTAGACACGGATATCACTTCCCCCTCCACTCGTTTAACCCACATCAATCAATGATATGCATTTAACAAAAATCATGCCAACATGTTTATTTGACAACATATACTGGATTTATCATCAGCCAGATATTCATTTGCCACATATACCAAATATGTCATGCTTCCCAAAAGCATCATAAAGAAAACTCATAACAACAAGGACTTACCTGAATCCTTGCCTATACCATGATGGTATTAAATCCAAATCTACACCAATTCAGTTAGCATACACAATGCATTTAGCACAGTTATTAGTTACAAAGTGTGTATGTACGCACCTGTTACTAACAATAGCCCTAAATCCCAAAGAGTCAATCGACCACACTAGATTTCCTTGCCCCTATATTCGGCCAACATAAAGGTTAGTGTCATAGACCATTCGGTCAAACCAAATAAATCCAAAGGGTTAACGTATGAACCCGAAACCTCACCTAAACGCCCTTGAGTACTAGCCACAGCACACGTTTTGGTGAATCTGCTTTACTACCCTACAATCGGCAATTATTAGTAGCCACCATAATAGCCTTCGGCTTTCGATTACTTAAAAGAATTAATGATTTTAAAATGGATCCTTACCACCCTTACCAAAGCCGATTGTCAGAGAATAGAGGTTTGGATTGTGCACTTCGAAATCCCGGAGCACCTTCTAAGAAATCGGTTTCAAAGGAGAAGAATAGTTAGCCACACCACCAACATGTGCCGAATTTCGGCTTCCCATTCGCCTAAGTTGACAAAGAACAAAAGATTGTGGGAGGAGGGTTTCGGCAATACTTACCTTCACCAATCATTTGAAAAAGAAATCCCGAAGAGACTTATGCTACTCCTAATATTCGGCCAAAGTGCTTCTAGATAGGAGAAGGGAATTTCGGCACCAAGGTAGGGAGTAGATTCGGCTAATAGAGAAAGAGAAGAGAAGGGGAAAAGAAGATAGGGATTCGACGAAGAAAGGGTAGAGAGAGTTTCGGTTTTTAGCAACAAGAAGAAGAGGGGTAGGGGATTAATGGTGGTTTCGATTTTGAGAAAAGATGAAAAAGAAGGAAAAAGAGGTGGAAGATAAGAAAATGCTTAGCCGAAATTGTCAAGTAAGAGACTAAGAGAATTCGGCCTCCCCCTCTACATAGTTCCCTTGCCGATTACTCCTCTCCAACAAGGAGTCCTAGATTCGGCCAACACCCTGAATCACTCTTGGCCAAACGTTTAAAATCATTCAAAAGAATTTGCATTAATCAAGTTCCTACTTTTTCTCTCTGCCAACTTTTTAAACAAATATTCAAATAAAATCCAAATAAAATCCTTATTATCCTGAAGTGTTTGAATTGAGCATTTCTCTCCCTCTTTTGCCGTCCAAAATAAAGAGCAAAAAGGAACTTCATGACTTCGAACATAGGCTCCCCTTGCTCCCCTTGTGGCGTCAATTCCAGGCTCCTCGGTGGCTTCCTTGTGCCACTTTTCCAAAGCCTTTTAGTGACAAATTTCCCCTCATTTAACTTGTAACCCCTACTTACTAAGGCTCCTATCTTTAAAGCTTACAAATAAAATTTTCTACTACTCAGGCTCTTTGTAGACTTACAACTAAGTCTTGAAACATCTCAAACAACGACACCACACCCAAACACAAGCAAAACAATGCAATCTAAAATTAACCCCTAATTTAGGATGTTACAGTTCTAGCCCCCTTAAAATAAATTTCGGCCTCGAAATTACCTGATTAGAAGAGCTGGGGGTATTTCTGCCTCATCACATCCTCGGGTTCCCACGTGGCCTCTTCCGTACCATGGTTCCGCTATAGTACTTTCACCAAAGGTACTGACTTTCTACGCAAAACCTTGACATCTCGATCTAAGATCTGAATTGGTTCTTCCTCAAAAGATAAGTCCGAGTTTACCTCAATCTCTGCTACTGGCACAACGTGTGTTGGATCTGACCGATATCGCCTAAGCATTAACACATGGAAGACGTCATGAATTTGTCTCAACTCTGCCGGCAGCTCGAGCTGATAAGCTACCGGTCCCACTCGTTTTAACATTGTATATGGGCTGATGAACCTTGGGCTCAGCTTTCCTTTTCGCCCAAATCTCAATACCTTCTTCCAAGGAGACACCTTCAGAAAAACTTTATCCCCTACTGCGTACTCCATTTCTTTGCGCTTAAGATCAGCGTAAGACTTCTGCCTATCCGACGCTTCCTTGAGACGAGCTCGAATTACCTTAACCTTGTCTTCGGTTTACACACCACCTCGGACCAAAAACTTGTCGTTCACCCAACTCCGTCCAACATGTAGGAGTACGGCACTTTCGTCCATACAATTACTTCATATGGTGCCATCCGGATACTCGCTTGATAACTATTGTTATAAGCGAATTTACTAACCCGAGGTACTCCTCCCAACTACCACCAAATCCAAAACACATCCTCTCGGCATATCCTCTAAAATCTGAATGACCCTTTCCGATTGCCTCGCGGACTATGGATGGAATCTTTGTCTTTGAAATCCAATCGTGTTCCCAAAGCTTGATGCAACGCTTTCCGGAACCTTGATGTGAACCTCGGATCCCTATCCGAGATAATTGATATTGCACGCCATGTAATCTTACTATTTCCGACACATACAACTTAGCTAGCTTCAAGTGAGTAATCCACCCTTACCGGTATGAAGTGAGCTAATTTAGTCGACGGTCCACAATCACCCAAATCTGCGTCTTTCTGCTTTGGGCGTGAGGGGTAGCCCACCGACAAAGTCCATAGTGATCCTTTCCCATTTCTCTTCGAGGATCTTCAACGGTTGGAGTAACCACGATGGCAATCGGTGTTCACCTTTCTTAACTGGCGACAAGTTAGATACTTTCCCACAAATTCGATTACCTTACGCTTCAACCCCAGCCACTGGCGCCCCGCAAATCTCCATACATCTTACTACCTCCGGGATGCATGGCGTATGGGGTGCTATGTGCATCTTGAAGAATTCTTTGCCTCAATTCCACATCCTTTGGCATACAGCTCGTCCTTGAAAACATAGTACACCATCACCCGACAAACTATACCCTTCCAAACCACCATCTTGAACTTGTAACCTCCGCGCACTCAAACTGTCATCTACCAATTGTTTTTCCTTAATCTCCTCGATCCAAGTTGGCTTAACTTGCAGCTCTGCCAAAAGACTTCCATCGTCGTATAGACTGAGGTGAGCAAACATCGCTCTTAAGTCCGTCACGACCTTCCGGCTCAACGCGTCAGCCACTACGTTAGCCTTGCCCGGATGGTACTCAATTGAGCGATCATAGTCCTTCAACACTCAATCCATCGACGCCTCAAGTTCAAATCATACGGGTCAAAAGATACCTCAGACTTTTGTGATCCGTGTAGATTATCAATTTCTCCCCATACAAGTAATGCCTCCATATCTTCAAAGCGAAGACTACTGCCGCTAACTCCAAATCGTGAGTTGGATAGTTAACCTCATGCGGTCTTAGCTGACGGGATGCATAAGCCACTACTTTCCCTTCTTGCATTAACACACACCCCAAACCAGTATGGGATGCATCACAATAAACCGTGAACAACTTTCCAGCCTCAGGCTGAACCAGAACCAGAGCTTCCGTCAGAATCTTCCTTAGCTTGTCAAAGCTTTCTTGCTATTTCTCCGTCCATACAAATGGAACTCTTTTTCTTAGTAACTTAGTCAACGGCGCTGCGATTAAAGAGAATCCTTCCACAAATCTTCGATAGTACCCTGCCAGACCCAGAAAACTCCGAATTTCTGCCACTGTCCTAGGCGATTTCCAATCCAACACTGCTTCAACCTTGCGAGGGTCCACTCTAATCCCTTCAGCTGATACTACGTGACCTAAGAAAGCCACCTCCCTAACCCAAAATTCGCACTTCACGAATTTGGCATATAAGCGCTTCTCCTTAGTACTTGTAAAACTATACGCAATTGCTCTGTCATGCTCCTCCTCCGTTTTGAGTAAACCAATATGTCGTCTATAAACACCACGACAAAGCCAGATCCAAGTCTTCTTTGAAACACCCTATTCATTAAGTCCATGAATGCTGCCGGTGCATTGGTCAACCCAAATGGCATCACCAAAAACTCGTAATGCCCATACCGAGTACGGAATGCCGTCTTGTGTACATCAACCTCCTTCACCTTAAGTTGATGATAACCCGGCCTAAGATCTATCTTCGAGAACACCGATGCACCCTTCAGTTGGTCAAACAAGTCATCAATCCGGGGCAACGGATACTTGTTTTTTATCGTTAACTTGTTTAACTGACGGTAGTCGATACACATTCGCATTGAACCGTCCTTTTTCTTGACAAACAACACATGTGCTCCCCACGGAGATATACTTGGTCGGATAAACCCTCGGTCCAAGAGTTCCTGAATTTGAGCCTTCAGCTCTACCAATTCCTTTGGTGCCATTCGGTACGGTGCTATAGACACAGGTGCCGTTCCGGGCAACAAGTCTATACCAAACTCAACTTCCCGATTCGGAGGCAGACCCGGAAGTTCTTCTGGAAATACATCAGCGAATTCCCTTACTGTTCGAACCTTCTCAACTGCTGACTCCTTAGCCTCTAAGGCACATATACGAACCAGAAACGCCTCACAACCCTTCCTGACCATCTTCTCAGCCTTCAAAGTAGATACCACGTTAGATAGGTAATCTCTTCTATTGCCTATCATGACCACTTCATCACCCTCAGCCATCTTAAGAACCATGCGCTTAGCAGCGCATTCCAACCTTGCCTGATACTTAACCAACCAGTCCATTCCAAGAATCAAATCGATCTCCCAAAACGGCAGTTCCATCAGATCAGCCATAAATACTACCCCTTGGAGTTCTAGGGTACATCTCTATATAGCTTGTTCACCACTACTGAGTGACCTAGAGGGCTAATTCATCATCATCTCCTAGAAGCAGTCTCAAAGTCTAAGTTCATAGTCTCTACCACACTACTAGCAACGTATGAATGTGTCGAACCCACATCAATTAATGCAACATATGGAAGACCAAAAATTAAGAACGTCATTCTGCTATGACGTCCGGTCGTCACCCTCCTCTCGACACCTTCTTCGCGTAGACTAAACCAGTGTCGCCTCGCCTGCGTGTTGCTGCACCTCTGCCGGTGTACCGCGACCTCGACTAGAACCATTACCTCCTCTACCATTACCACGACCCTCTCTCGGTGGTCCTTCGTTTCTAATCTGAGTACGGTTCTGACCCTCTGGCTGATTCTTAGCTAACTTCCAAGGACAGTCCCTTACGGTGATCCAACGATCCACATTCAAAGCATCCCCTTTCACCGGTCCAACAACCTCCCCAATGTGATTTCCCACAGCGACATACACCGAGCTGGTCTCGATTCGCGACCATGGGCCTCCTGCGCCGATCGGCCCCACTCGCCTAGCCCTCTTACATGCATTACTACTCGATCCGGGCGACCCAAAGCCTCTTTTACTGCTTATTCCTATCATAGTTCTGTCTCACGGACTCCTTGACCCCTTCGGCTACCTTAGCCTTTTCCACCAGAACAGCAAACTCACGCTCCTACTGTGGAGCAATCAGTAACCTTAACTCATCCCTAAGTCCGTCTTCAAAGCGGACACAATGATCATGTTCTGTTGACACAATTCCCGAGCATAGCGGCTCAAATTCAAGAATTACGCTTCATACTCTCGACACGCACTTATTTCCTTGTACCAACCCCAGAAAAGCTTTCCTCTGCGCATCAGTGTAGCTGGTGCCCACATACTTCTTCTGATAAGCAGTTTTGAAATACTCCCAAGTAAGATCATCTACCGTAGCACCATCCCGAACCGTGAGCCACCATTGATATGACTCATCCTTTAGAAGCGACACTACTCCTTTCAGCTTCTCCTCATCCGTCAGGTCAAGATCATCCATGATTCTCTCGGTCGATTCTAACCAATATTCCGCCGCACTGGGTGCCACTCCCGATACACCCCGGAATACCTCCGCTCTGTTGGATCGGAGTCGCTCGGGTACAGACTTCCGAGCTTCCGAATTTCCTTCCGCACCAGCCACCAACTCTAAAACTCGCGGCCGCGACTGCGATCAGTCATCATCCCCGTTTGGGCTTGCTGCTCAACGCCCACAGCTGGGGGTGGTGGTGGCGGTGGTGCCTCATTGTCCGATCCTTGACCTGACCTAACTGGTCCCGACATGGTGATCCTGCCTCTACCGCGTCCACGACGGCCACGTCCTCTAGAGCTCATTCTAACTATTACGCTTTAATCTGATTAAGGAATTTTCATGGATTAGTACTTGTTTCACTTGGTTATCCGCGAAGAAATTTTATAAAGAGAGTTTAATAGAAATTCTTTCGATCAATCAAAGGTTTAAGTCCTCTATCCTAGTTTACACAAAAGGCACATCCATTCCCTAATACCTTTCATACTTATTCACTCCTCCCAGGGATAGTTTCGTCTTTTTCCTACAGGGGTATTTTCGTAAATTTCCAAAGTCGTGGTATTATTTATTGTGTTTGGCCTATGACCGAGTCCTCTTGGTTAGGGTGAACCGGCTACGCACTGGTAGGAATCCTGCGAAGAGGAGGTGAGTCACGAGGACTGCTTAAGTACCAAGCTCTTCCGGATCTAATCCTAGACATGCGCACAAGGGTTACCACACCCTAACTCGGCGACTTGGTCGTAGGTTTATTTAATTAGTCATTTAAAGTCTTATGTCTTTTGTTGGAGTGGGCTAGTCCTAAAGTTAAAACACCTATCATACTATCTACCTACCCTTCTACCAATAATTCATACAGAAGTCAGAAGTACTTACCTGGGCGGATTGGTGCCGGAGGCTCGGTGCCATGCTGTTTAAAACCATAATTACTTCAAGAAGGCCTACCAAAAACATTTTGGGCCTTGGGCCCCCACAGTCGAGTTTTGAACTGGGCTCTGATACCAATTTTGTAACACCCCAAACCCGGCCCAAACATTACGACCGCATTTGGTACGTTACAGGGGAAAACATTTTGTAGAATCCCTTTTTAGCCGACTTAAGTTTGGCGAAAACGTTTCATTTTATATGGTTTGTTATTAAGTCAGGTTGTTACCGATATTGAATGTACCCGATGGCACGGTAAAAACATTTTGCGTTTAAATTTAAGAAAACGTGTGTACCCATTTTAAAGTCATTAAGTAACTTAAACAAATTATCCAAAATATGTAAAATAAGCAAAATAAAATCTTAGGAGGCCTTATTACAACTTGAACAAATGAAACCGAAAATAAATATGAAAATAGTGAAAGTTCATTTAAGTCACACTTTCACCGCATGGCCACCTCGAGTCCATCCGGCTCCCATCCGCGATCTACGAGTCACTGAAAAGTTAGAGGAGAAGGTGAGTCACCAAGACTCAATGTGTAACCCTTCCCCGCTTTAGTGCAACATCATACACAATTTATAACTAAGTTAACATGCACTAAATTTAACATGCACCCAACCTAGCCATCCAATACACCTTTCTCTACCCCGTGTGGTACCAAACCACTGGTGGTGCCAAACCACTGGTGTCCAAAGACACGATATCCATCAATATTGTGGTGCCAAACCACTGGTGACCTGAAGTCACAAATAGTAATGATGGGGCCAACCCATCGTGTGATACCAAATCACCGGCGTCAATCCCGTTATATTATTCGTGGGGCCAACCCACTGTGGTACCAAACCACTTTGGGCGAGACGCTATGAGGTGCCAAACCTCGTGACCGTAGTCACGAAATGTGGTACAAACCACTGGTGTCCGTAGACACGGATATCACTTCCCCCTCCACTCGTTTAACCCACATCAATCAATGATATGCATTTAACAAAAATCATGCCAACATGTTTATTTGACAACATATACTGGATTTATCATCACCGGATATTCATTTGCCACATATACCAAATATGTCATGCTTCCCAAAAGCATCATAAAGAAAACTCATAACAACAAGGACTTACCTGAATCCTTGCCTATACCATGATGGTATTAAATCCAAATCTACACCAATTCAGTTAGCATACACAATGCATTTAGCACAGTTATTAGTTATAAAGTGTGTATGTACACACCTGTTACTAACGATAGCCCTAAATCCCAAAGAGTCAATCGACCACACTAGATTTCCTTGCCCCTATATTCGGCCAACATAAAGGTTAGTGTCATAGACCATTCGGTCAAACCAAATAAATCCAAAGGGTTAACGTATGAACCCGAAACCTCACCTAAACACCCTTGAGTACTAGCCACAGCACACGTTTTGGTGAATCTGCTTTACTACCCTACAATCGGCAATTATTAGTAGCCACCATAATAGCCTTCGGCTTTCGATTACTTAAAAGAATTAATGATCTTAAAATGGATCCTTACCACCCTTACCAAAGCCGATTGTCAGAGAATAGAGGTTTGGATTGTGCACTTCGAAATCCCGGAGCACCTTCTAAGAAATCGATTTCAAAGGAGAAGAATAGTTAGCCACACCACCAACATGTGCCGAATTTCGGCTTCCCATTCACCCAAGTCGACAAAGAACAAAAGATTGTGGGAGGAGGGTTTCGGCAATACTTACCTTCACCAATCGTTTGAAAAAGAAATCCCGAAGAGACTTATGATACTCCTAATATTCGGCCAAAGTGCTTTTAGATAGGAGAAGGGAATTTCGGCACCAAGGTAGGGAGTAGATTCGGCTAATAGAGAAAGAGAAGAGAAGGGGAAAAGAAGATAGGGATTCGACGAAGAAAGGGTAGAGAGAGTTTCGGTTTTTAGTAACAAGAAGAAGAGGGGTAGGGGATTAATGGTGGTTTCGGTTTTGAGAAAAGATGAAAAAGAAGGAAAAAGAGGTGGAAGATGAGAAAATGCTTAGCCGAAATTGTCAAGTAAGAGACTAAGAGAATTCGGCCTCCCCTCTACATAGTTCCCTTGCCGATTACTCCTCTCCAACAAGGAGTCCTAGATTCGGCCAACACCCTAAATCACTCTTGGCCAAACGTTTAAAATCATTCAAAAGAATTTGAATTAATCAAGTTCCTACTTTTTCTCTCTGCCAACTTTTTAAACAAATATTCAAATAAAATCCAAATAAAATCCTTATTATCCTGAAGTGTTTGAATTGAGCATTTCTCTCCCTCTTTTGCCGTCCAAAATAAAGAGCAAAAGGGAACTTCATGACTTCGAACATAGGCTCCCCTTGCTCCCCTTGTGGCGTCAATTCCAGCTCCTCAGTGGCTTCCCTTGTGCCACTTTTCCAAAGCCTTTTTAGTGACAAATTTCCCCTCATTTAACTTGTAACCCCTACTTACTAAGGCTCCCTATCTTTAAAGCTTACAAATAAAATTTTCTACTACTCAGGCCTGCTCTAGACTTACAACTAAGTCTTGAAACATCTCAAACAACGACACCACAGCCCAAACACAAGCAAAACAATGCAATCTAAAATTAACCCCCAATTTAGGATGTTACATTCAACCTTTGCTATACCTTTGACTTATTCGCACACTTAGTGCCAATTTCATAACTGAAACATAATCGTCATCGCACACTTAGTGCCAATATGTTAAACCGAACTTTTATCGGTATGACACACACAGTGCATATTAGATGAGCCGGAGCTTCTATCTTTTCATTTTACATGCTAATTATTAAAGTCGTAACTTCTATAGTTTCGCACACACAGTGCTAATTGTTAAAGCCGTAGCTTCTAGAGTTTTGCACACACAGTGCTAATTAACTCGGTATCAACTCAATTTCGCACACATAGTGCCTTAATACTTTAACTTATACTTAAAACATTTTATTCCATTTATATACATTCATTCGTTTCACAACACATAGATATAAATTTAATAGCAAGAATTATATCCAAACTGATATCAATATTGCACACTCAGTGCTAACCACAAAGCCGAAGCTTATATTATTTCGTACATGTAGCACTATTCATCTCGGTCACATTTCCGAATACGCACACTTAGTTCTACATAACTTAAGCTCTCACATAGCATTTACCATTCGATATATCATACCAATCATTTCATAATATTAAGCATAGTTAATTACACGTACTATGTCTGAACTTACCTCGGATGTTGAAATACAAAGCGGTCGATTAATCGAGCACTTTGTCTTTGCCTCGATCTCGATCCAAACCTCTCCTTTACTGGTCTATACACATTCAAATTCAATCCATTCAATCAACAACTCATTCAATTTGGTCCACACTCACTCATTTAGGGTATTTTACAAAATAGCCCTCACATTTTCACATTTTGACACTTCAGTCCCTATTTCACAAAATCATCAAATACACAAAATTTCAAAATACATATACTAGCCGAATTCTTCCCATGCTAATACAAGCTCATACATTTCATTTATTTCACATTTTAACCCTTCAATTTACACTTTTCACAATTTAGCCCTAATTAGCTAAATTCATCAAAAATTCAAGAACAAAGTATGTTCATCTAGCTCAAATCTTTCTTTTAACACCATAAACCATCACAAAGCTCAATATATCATCAATGGCATATCACATAAACATCATCAATTTACAAAATTTATGCATGGGTTTTGTAGAGCACAAAGCAACGATTACAAAAACGTAGAAATTATCAAAAATCGATAAAAAATACATACCCAATTTAAGCATGAACCATGGCCGAATACCAAGCTTCCTTATTTCTTTCTCTTTTCTTTTTGTTTCGGTGGAGATGGATGAACAATCCACTACCCCATTTCTTTTTATTATCATAGTTTATAATATATATAATATATATAATATACTTTAACTTATAAGTTAATATATATATAAATATATATATATATACACATATCAACATTTAATACCGTCCACCACATATAATTTTTGGCTAATTGCAACATTAATCCTCCCCTTTATAAAGACAACAACAGTTTAGCACTTATAAATCAACACACAGCTTTTACACTTTATACAGTTAAGTCCTTTCTTCTAATTCGACACACCAACAATCAAATTATCATACAAAATTTTCACAAAGGCTATGTCACGTACTATTCACAGAGAAAATATCATTAAAATATTTTTACGACCTCGGATTTGTGGTCCCGAAACCACTTTCCTCGACTGTGAGTCTAAACCGGGCCACATACGGTGGCTCCTTTCAAATTGATCAAACAAATCGTCGATCCTGGGCAACGGATATTTTTTCTTTATAGTCACTTTGTTCAACTGACGATAATCAATGCACATTCTCACCGTACCATCTTTCTTTTTCACAAACAGAATCGGAGCACCCCAAGGTGAGAAACTCGATCTTGCAAACCCTCTGTCAGTCAACTCTTGCAACTGTGACTTTAACTCTTTCAACTCTATTGGTGCCATTCTATACAGAGCTATCGAAATAGGAGTCGTTCCCGGTAACAATTCAATACCAAATTCAACTTCACGTATCGGAGGCAATCCCGGTAGTTCTTCAGGAAATACATCAGGGAATTCACAGACAACTAGCACTGATTCAACTTTCTTTTCGGTTACCTTTGAGTCAATCACATAAGCAAAATATGCTTCATAACCCTTTTTCACATAACTTTGAGCTTTCAACATAGATATCACAGCAGGCAATCCATTCAATTCACTAGAATCAATCCGAACTATTTCATTATTCTGATCTTTCGAATCAATAGTCTTTCTCTTACAATTCACAACAGCATCATGAAATGTCAACCAGTCCATTTACAAAATTATGTCAAACTCATCAAATGGTAATAGCATCAGATCAGCAGGAAAACATAAATCTCGAAACATCAACGGACAGTTCTTGCATACTTTGTCAACCAATACACTTTTACCTAAGGGATTCGATACTCTAATAACAAACTCAGTAGACTCTACAGGCAAAGTCTTACTGAATACTAAGTTCATGCATATATACGAATGTGTAGAACCAGGGTCTATCAATGCAATCACAAAAGTATCATAAAGAGTAAATGTACCCGTAATAACATCAGGAGATGAAGCTTCCTCATGGGCTCGGATGGCATACGCTCTGGCAGGCGCTCTAGCTTCAGATCTCGTAATAGTGTCTCTCGTAATCCTCTGACTACCACTGACGTTTCTTGTATTTCGAGTAGATCTACCTCTCACTGAAACATGATCGAATCTCGGATTCTGAATAGTCTCTGGTTCAACAAACTCTGGACAATCATGGATGAAATGATCTAACGATCCACATCTAAAGCAAGCTCGATCAATTAATCTACAACTTCTCGAATGTCTTTTACCACAATGCTTACACTCAGGTCGCTCGGATCGGACATTTCCAACACTTGCCATTGAAGTTGCTGGAGCTTTGGTATTCGACTGTGATCTAGCTCGATCTCTACTCAATTGTCCCATCTTAGCTCTTGAACAGCTATGTTCATCTCGGAATTTCTTCGAAGCAGACTGAAATGATTTGTTCAGAAATCTCTTTCTCACATCTCTGGCTTCAAACTCAGCTTTTCTTTTATCTTTCCCGAGTGCCTCGGCTTTGCACGCTCGGTCAACTAGCACAACAAACTCTTTTATCTCCAAAATACCGACTAACAAATGGATGTCTTCGTTAAGACCATCTTCGAACCTCTTACACATTATTGCTTCCGACGATATACATTCTCGGGCATACTGACTTAGCCTCACAAACTCTCGTTCATATTCAGTAACAGACATGCGGCCCTGTTTCAAATCCAGAAATTCCTTTCGTTTCTGATCAATGAATCTTTAACTAATGTATTTCTTCCGGAACTCAATCTGAAAGAAATCCCATGTGACCCGCTCTTTCGGAACAACAGAATCAAAGTTTTCCACCACTGATAGGCTGTATCTCATAGCAATGATACAACACATTTAATACTTTCTTCCGGAGTCAAAACCATCTCATCAAATACTCGGATAGTGTTTTCTAACCAAAACTCGGCTTTTTCAGCATCACCGTCATTAGTAGCCCTGAATTCTTCAGCCTCATACTTACGGATTTTATTGACCGGAGGCTTATTCAACAGATTTATACCCATTACCTGAGGCACAACTGAGGTCTGAGGGGAATTAGGCGGGGGCAGAGGTTGTGAAACAGTCGGATTATTTCTCACACACTGAGTGAACCACTCACTCATCATTTGGAAGAAAACTTATTTAGCTTCTCCCTCTTAACCGCTCGTAGCCGGTCTCAAATCTGATGGCGCTGTTTCTTTTGAGCGAGAGCAGGCGCATTGCTTTCTACTTTGTCAGCTACGACTCTTTCGAGATCCATTACTATATGTAAAACACATTTTACACGTCAAGATTCATCACACTATCACAATTCAGATATATGGCATGTATAGCTAGACTCTCACACGCTATGTTAGTCCGAGAATCGGCTAAACCGTAGCTCTAATACCAACCAAATGTAACACCCCTAACCCATATCTATCGCCAAAATAGGGTTAAGAGGCGTTACCAGACGAATGGAGACTTTTACGGACAATTCATAGCATAATTCATCATATCACATCAAAGCGTCCCTTAAATAGGTCATCGAGACCTCAAACACGCTTTAAAAAAGGGCCGAGACTAAACCGAACACATACGAAAATTCTCAGAAGTTTAAAAATTTTTCTAAACTGCAGAGGCCACACGCCTGTGTGGGAAGGCCGTGTGCCTCCCACGGCCTCGACACGCCCGTGTGCCTAAGCCGTGTCAAAATAGGGCATGCATACTGACTTGTCCACACAGCCTGAGACACGCCCATGTGTCTCACCCGTGGTGGACTCGTACTTGCACCACACGGCCAATCACACGCCCGTGTGTCCAGCCGGTCACTACTGACTTGTTTCACTTGGCAAACTTAAACAACATGGTTGAGCCACACGCTTGTGTGCTCAATCGTGTGGGCAATTATAGGCCATTCTCAAGGCCAAATTGCCACCCAAACAAGGGTCATCCCTACAAGCTCAAATAATTAATATCCCATACATATTTGGCAACCATAAAACACACCAAATGGTCATCATATTATCTCATTCAATCTCATTTCTAAACATGCCAGTTTGCACAATCAATTCACATGTAAATCCAAGCAAAACTCATCCACAACTTCACTAAATCACTATGGCATCAATTCATCAATAAGCTTACCATTCATAGGGCCATTTCATTGTCATCAAGCCATACCAAAACATGCATCATATACCATATTCACTCATGCATATTACCAACATTTATCTAGTCAAATCACATGGCTATTTACATCTCAAACTTATACCAAATGACTAGCCTATACATGCCATAGTTAGCTATTTACACATTCAAAAGTACCAAAGTTGAATTTGATAGTGTGGTGATGATCGTCGACGGTCCCCGAGCCTCTCGTAGCTTTAACGATCTATAAAATAGAACAAACACACACAAAGTAAGCTTTCAAAAGCTTAGTAAGCCATATACAAATAAACTTAGCATAAAATGCACATAACCATATTGATTCATTGGCATTAATGTTTCTCAATGCATATTTATCACAAATTCTTTTGCTCATTTACTTAGCCATAACTTGTCTCATTCTTTAACTCAAATATCACATATACACATAGCTCATTCAAGCATATATTCACATGTTATCTCATCATTTCTATACACATATTCACCTTAGTAAGTTCATATAGACACTTACATTTCATACATAGTGTACTTTTCAAACGTACCTGAAACGGATATACAACTCACATAGTCGTTCATTTCTCGGACTTGCCCGTTGAACCGTTCAGAATCTAATAGGTTACTCAGAGTGCTACAAATAGTCATACAATGCCAACGTCCCAGACGAGGTCTTACTTGTACTCAAATATCGATGCCACTGTCCCAGATAGGGTCTTACACGAATCAAATACGATGCCAATGTCCGAGACATGGTCTTACACGTAAATCTCATATCGATGCCAACGTCCCAGACGTGGTCTTACACGAAATCTCAAATCAATGCCAACATCCCAGATATGGTCTTACATGATATCAAATATCGGACACCTATGTCATGACATATGCATTCCTATCTATTCCTAGGTTCAAACGGGACTTATCAGACTTTAACAACTTGTCGATATATACGTAAGCTCGGATTTCCCATACATTCCATCTCAATGGATATTCATAGCAATTCGAGTCTCATATATAAACAAATAATTCAATTCAAATACATTTATTTGTATATCGACTTACCTCAGATTCGATTAACGGAAACGGACACGGTTACTCGATTACTTTCGATTTCCCGCGATCTAAGTCCATTTTCTTTGGTTCTTGATCTATACATATTCAAATTTAACCCTTTTATTCATCAACTCATTCAATTCAATCCAAAAACACATATTTAGGGCAATTTACAAACTAGCCCTCACATTTTCACATTTGGACAATTTAGTCCCTATTTCACAAAATCACAAAATACACATAATTTCAAGTTACCCATGCCTAGCCGAATTCTCATGTAGCTCATACAAGTCCTTACATTTCATTTACTTCACAATTTAGTCCCTCAAATAATCATTCTCAATTACACCCAAATTACTCAATTTCACTAAAAATTCAAAGACAAAATATGTTCATCCTTTACATAACTTTCATATTTCATCATCAAACATAAAAAAAACTCATGTGTTCATCAAAGGCTCGTTTCAAAAACATCATCAATTCTCAAAATTAAGACATGGGTTTTGTAGAGTACGAAGCAACAATTACGAAAACGTAGAAATTATCGAAAACCGATTAAAAACATACCTTGAATTTGAACCAAAAGCTAGCCAAAACCTAGCTTCTTTTTCTTTACTTCTTCTTTATTTTATTTTGTATTTTCGACACAAATGGATGAATATATCAACCATTTTCATGTTTTGTTTTAATTTATTACATTAATATGCCAAATTACTATACTAACCTTTATAATTTAATGTGCACATTTTATAAGCAATGTACACAACCGTCCATCACAATAAGTCATGGTATAATTGCAACATAAACACTTATCATTTAAAGAACAAAGCTATTTAGCACTTTAACAAATAGTTAGCAACTTTTACCATCTAAGTAATTTAATCCTTTTATTAAATTAAGCATGCAAATGAACAAATTAATTCACAGAATTTTAACACATGCTTAATCACATATCATAGGCACGAAAAATAATATTAAAATATTTTTTTGACTCAGATTTGTGGTCCCAAAACCACTGTTCCAACTAGGGTATAAACTGGACTGTTACAGTAAGTTCCCGAAACTTCAGATCCATGATAATGATTGTGATTTAGCGTTTTCTGTAAAATATGTAATTATGTGATTTATGTTACTCATGAATGTGATTTATGGCTAT
Organism: Gossypium sturtianum; assembly: GCA_025698515.1. NCBI lineage: Eukaryota > Viridiplantae > Streptophyta > Magnoliopsida > Malvales > Malvaceae > Gossypium > Gossypium sturtianum. Next base: position 18,716,197 of record CM046943.1, read on the forward strand.
TGGATTATTTTTGTGCAAATGGTGTGAAAATATGATTATCGATGTTCTGATTCGCATGAAAAATATATTGCCATTCCGATCTTCTGATTCGCATGTTAAGCATGCCATATTTTGATTCTGACTTGCATGTTAAGCAAGCCATTGTGATAAAATATATACGAGATCTGGTCCGCATGTTAAGCATGACATATTTTGATATTTTGATTCGCATGTAAAGCATGCCTACTGAAAATTTGTTTTGTATGCCATATCATATACATGGGGTTGGGAAAATATGTACGGAGGAAGTATTTGGCTGTAAATCTGCATTATTTGGTGGCTTGTCCACAATATTCTATAGCTGGCAGTAAATCTGTAATATCTAGTGGTTCGACCACATTATTCTGTTTCTGGTAGCTCGACTGCACTATCTGGTGGCTAGTCCACATTATTGGTGTGTTATTAGGTGGATGAGTTTTGGGGGACTCTTTATGATGTGTAGTGGAGTTTGGTAGGATCTGTTTTCTAAAAATCTACACTGTTTTCTAAAAAGCATTGCATTAACATCGTCATTATGCATTCTGCCGTATCTGATTCTGTGAATGAATATTTGGCATGTTAAGATCTACTTAAATTAATGTTGTTATGAGTTAAATTCTGTTATTGTTATTGTTATTATTAGTAACCCACCCTGGGCTTTTTAAGCTCACCCTTTAAAGTCTAATTTTTCAGATAATCAAGGTTAGGATGGGCTCGACTATGGAGGCGCTTTTGATCATTTTAAAAAAAAAAACTATATATTTATTGGTATTTGATATTCTGGGATTTGTTTTATTACTTTGGACTTGGACTTTGTTTTTTTGGACTTTGAATTTTGGATTGGGATTTTTTTGCATGGTTTATGTTTTAAAAACTATCATATAAAGGACTTGCAAAAATAACAACTTAAGATGGATTTTATATAAAATAATAAAAAGCTCAGTAATGATGTTTTAAAAAATTCAATGCTAAGTTTCCATTACACGAAACAATCTACTCACGAGACTGATATTTTACGAGATGTATGTTAATATATGTTTTCAAAACGACACATGAGTTTTAGATATAGAAATTTGTCCTTTGCGATGTTTTAATTGAATTACGACATTTTCCTAATACACCCTCTATCACACCCCAAAATTGTGCCTAGGAGTTTTAGGGATATTTTAGGGATTTTAGCTTTAGTGAGCTCAGGAATTTCGTTAGTATGGTATTCAAAAATGTTTTTGTCTATGGCATTTTGAAAATTAAATTAATTTTTGAAAAATATAATGAAAAGGCTTTCAATTTTGGAACAAGGTCTAATTTGTAAAAGGGTCAAAATTCTATGTATTTATGAAAGAGATAGTTAGTGGACTGATTTGGGCACATATTGCCGAAGACCATCTACGGTGAAGGCTGTCCAAGAAGATGGCAGATATCAACAGTTAGTGGATAAAATCAACTGATTAGAGGCTTAAAAGAATGCATCGTCTATTTGTGGAGGAGACAAACCGCTCTTCCACTAGATTAACAATTCTATCGATGATGTAAACTACATCAGAAATAGGGGTGGGAATCCCTATTTGAATACATACAATCTCGAATGGAGAGATCACATGAATCTTAGATGGGAAGGAAACCAATGAGGAGGTAATAGCTTGAACCAAGTTAAAAATTCTAACTACCAACCTCCTTACTTATAGAAATCTCAGGAAAAGGGCCAACCCAAACGACCATACTGTATGTGGTCAACGTCTGGATAGAATCGAGGGGGAGATGTAGTCAATGAGAACAGATGTGAAACAATGCAGTCTGAGTGCACCAATTCAGTGAGAACATTGACTAAACTTGAAGATCAGATAAGGCAATTGATGAGCATGATGGGTGATATAAAAAGAAAAATTGGCACAGGTTGTAACAACCCGATTTAGACCCTAGTCAAAATAGCGATTTCGGGACCATAAATCTGAGGTCAAAAAAATATTTTATATTATTTTTGGTGTTTATAATATGTGATTGAGCATGTGTGAAAGTTCTGTGTGAAAATTTTATCGATTGTGTGCTTAATTAGCAAAAAGGACTTAATCGCATAAAATGAAAAAGTCATCTTATTGATTGTTAAAGTGCTTAATTGCTATGATTTATTAATTGTAAAGTCCTTATAATGAAATTAGTCCACTATTAAGGTTAGTGGACGGTAATTGACTTAAAAATGTGATGTTATAATGTTTTTATAAAGGTTAATTTTGTAAACTGGAATTTAAAGTTAATAAAAATAAAAACAAAAGAAATGAAAGCCATTATTCTCATATTTTCTTGCCGAAATTGAAGAAAGAAAGCTAGGGCTCATATGTTTTGATATTCGACTACTTCCAAGCTTGATTAAAGGTCCGTTTTTGTTCAGTTTTTGATAATTTCTACGTTTTTGTGATCGTTGCTTTGTGCTTTAGCTAGCACATGCTATAATTTTAGAATTTGATGGTGATTTTGAGATATTCCATTGATGAATGTTTAAGCTTTGTGATAGTTGATGATGAAATATGAAAGAGATGAGAAAGATTAACATGTTTTATCTTTGAATATTTGGTGAAATTGAGTAATTTGGACTGAATTGTGAAAATAACATTTTGAGGGACTAAAATGTGAAATAAATGAAATTTATGGGCTTGTATGAGACTAAGGAGAATTCATCTTAAGCATGGTGTAGTAAAATTTTGTGTATTTGATGATTTTATGAAATAGGGACTAAAGTGTCGGAATGTGAGGGCTATTTTGTAAAATGCCCTAAATATGTGTGTTTGGACTAAATTGAATGAATTGGTGATTGAATGAGTTAAATTTGAATATGTATAGACCAAGAAAGGAGAGATTCAGATCGAGATCGAGGCAAAGACAAAGTACTCGATTGACTGGCTAGTTTCGGTATTTCGACATCTGAGGTAAGTTCAGATATAATACAAGTTGTTAAATTTATATCTATGTGATGAGAAATGAATGAATTGTATAGTTAATGAAATAGTAATGTTATATATGAAATTGAGTAATGAGGTACTATGTGTGCGTAATTTGAGATGAGACAGAGATGATTGGCACTGTGTGTGCGAAAGAGTAGAAGCTTCGGCTTATTGATTTGGCACTGTGTGTGCGATACCGAGATATGTTAGGTTTAAAGTATAGGCACTAAGTGTGCGATGACATTTATGCTTCGGCTACAAAATTGGCACTCAGTGTGCGATTAAATTAAATGAATAACAAAGGTTGATCGAAATGTAATATCGAGCATTGAGTAGTATGGAAGGTGAGTAACTATGTGTTGGCTAAGGTATGTATTGAACCTTTGTGGTTGATGAAATTGTGTATGGAATTATAATGGTTGAGTAAGTATATTAGCTATGGATGATAAGGTGGAAATATTTGAGAGTTGAATTATGTGATGGATTGACTTTGTATATTGTATTTAATTTATTAAATTGAATGTATTATGTTACGAACTTACTAAGCTCTTAAGCTTACTGTGTGATGTGTTCCTCTGTTTTACAGTGTTAGAAAAGCTAGCTCAAATTTGGGGATCGTCAGCGACTCAATCACACTATCGGCTATCTATTTCGGCACTTTTGAAAGATATACATATTTAGTATATGGCATGTAATATCCCGGGTTAGGGGCTATTTTTTATTATGGCATGTTTTGCATGTGTTGGCTTGCTATGTGGCTATTTTGGTGTCTTAGGGGCTTAATTGTAGAATAGGGGTATGTCTGAGTAGGTGGGAAACCTTTTGTTTTTAGGCTTAAGTAAGAGGAGTTGATGAAGTTGGGGTATATGAATATTATTTGGTGTTCTTGAGCACAAAAGAAAAGCTAGTGGAGTGGCAAGGCATGCGTCACTTGGGAGCTTGGTGTGGCGTCATCTTCAGGTGAGGGAGGTCCAGAGTTCAAGTCGTAGAGCTCCCATTTTGGTTCCCATTTTGGACGGCATGGAGGAAGAGGTAGAAGGCAAGTGGAATTCTACCTTGGACCAGGTCAAACCGTTCAAAAGAAAGGTGGAGAGTGATTGTAGGAGTAAGACTTGGTAAACACATTTGAAATGGGTGGAGTGGAGTGTTTGGGGGGATATGGCCGAATGTTGGGGAAGTGGGGAGTGTATGGCCGGTTTTGGGAAGTGGGGAGTGAGTAGGCCGAATGTTCCTTTTGGAATGTGATGCATATTCGGTCATTAGGAGACCAAACCAAACTCTTTCTTTTTTTGAAACACCAAAGCCGAAGTTCTAAAGAATTCTCTCATCTTTTTCTTCACTTCTTGAACCGAAATACCAAGTCCCTTTAGTTGCCAAAATTGTCTTGTTCACTTGGTTTGTGTGTAGCCGAATACACTCTTGCATCTATCCTTCTTTCTTCATTTGGGTAAGCTGAATCGGGTATCCTTTCTTCTCACACTTTCATCCATTTTCTCTTGTCATACTTGTGCCGAAATCATACTACCTCTAAACCAAGTTCTCTATTTTGATTTCTCCATTGCTAGTGAGCCGAAACCATACCATCTTCTTCCCTCAAACTCTCATTTGCTTTTCTCAATAATCCTAGCCGAATCTTTCATTTGTGCCTTACCATTTCATTAAGCCGTTTTCTTTCAAAACCGTAAGTATTGTCCCCATCTATTTCATATATTTTTATCTTCCATTTCAAAAGCTCTTGAGCCGAATGTCCCTTTTCTCCTAGGGGTTCTTGTGGCGAATTCTTGGTGGTTGGTGTTGGGGTAAGTTCTTGGCCGAATGGTCATGTTTTCTTTCTCTAGTTTTATGATTGATTTCGGTTAGATTAAAGCTTATGATGGTTGTGGATTGAAGTGAGTTAATCGTTGTTAATCTCTTCATTATAGGACATCAAAGGTTTCAAAGCAAGAGGAGCCGTTTTCTTACATCGCTTGATTAGTGGGCGATTGTCTAAGGAACCACTTTTTGGTTCGGGATTTGGTAGGAAACCAAATCAGGTGAAAGGTAAGGGCTTTCGACAAACCCTTTTTGGTCTAGATGTTGTTGGCGAATGTGTAGATGCCTAACCCTATGCTTTGGCCGATTGTAGGAGCTAGTACTCGAGGGACTTAGATCGCTTTTGTCAGGATTTTTAGACTCGTGATTACCAGGTGTGTGACTAACACACCCATACTTAGTGATATTGTTACTAAACCTGTTTGCCTATTAAAATCATGACAGTATGATGGATTATTGGATACCCAAACGGGGTATGTGTACGTATCCGGGTAAGTCAGTATTGTTACTAGATTACTGATGATCTATATGGTATCATGACTATGTATGTATGTGATATGGGGCATGAGTCAAACATATTAGCATGATATGCATAATTTGTATGATATGCATGATTACATGAGTATGGTATGTTGATGGGTGATATGAGTGGAGGGAGCATGATATTTTGTGCTGACGAGCACCAGTGTTTTGGTAACACACTTTGTGACTTTGGGTCACCAGTGCTTTGGTAGCACATTTGTGTCTTTGGGACACCAGAGGTTGGGCACCTCATTGCGACTTGTCCCTGTGGTTAACACCACCGTGGGTTGGCCCCACTTCGAGATATGGGATCGTCTGCTAGTGATTGGGTATCACACGATGGGTTGGCCCCATCATTCGATTATTGTGACTACGGTCACCAGTGCTTTGGTAGCACATTTGTGTCTTTGGGACACCAGAGGTTGGGCACCTCATTGCGACTTGTCCCTATGGTTAACACCACCGTGGGTTGGCCCCACATGAGATATGGGATCGTCTGCTAGTGATTGGGTATCACACGATGGGTTGGCCCCATCATTCGATTATCGTGACTACGGTCACCAAAGCTTGGGTAGCACATTGTGTCTTTGGGACACCAAAGTTTTAGTAACACATTGTGACTATATGTCACCGTGGTTTGGCACCACCAAAGTGGTTTGGTACCACACGGGTAGAAAAAGGAGATACGGATGGTTAGGATCGGGTTGCATTAATTATGTTGCTATGTATGATGTGTGTTAGCATGTTGTTTCATCGGGAGCGAGATTTATGCATCGAGTCACTCGACTCACCCTCTCCTTTGACATTTCAGTGACTCGTGACGCGGACATGGAGCCGGGATGGACTCGGGTGCTCATGCCATGCTTAATAAAGTTTTACTCCAACTCTATCATTTGGGTGCTTTAGTTTAATTCTTCATCATTTGGGTTTTTAATTTGGATTTGTAAAAGGCCTTTAAATTATGTTTTATGATGGGTATGTTTTAATTAGATTCTCAACCCGCTTAACAAATAACTTGGCATGAAATTTTACTAAAACTTGGAAAGACAACGTTTTCAAAATTATATCGCAATGTGTTTTAAACTATACCATCGGGTATCTCGCTATGTTTCGTTATTCAATAAACTCAAATGATTTTCAAATCAAACTCGATTTGCTACTAAGTCTAAAATGTTTCAGAATGGCACTAAGAAACTATTGGAAGTCCTAAATGAAATTAACTCGTTTTAACTATATACTTGGATAAGTTTTCAAAATCTAATCAAACAAGCCTACTCAAACTTTCCTCAAATTCACTTTGTTTTCACCCCACTTCTAAACGAAAAAAATCTGATCACTCAAAGACGTTCTTCCCCGTAACATACCAGATTCGGGCGTGGTGTCTTGTCCGAGTTTGGGGTGTTACATGGCATGTATAGGCTAGAAAATATGGAGTATTTTGAGATGTTAGATCTTGCCATGTGACATGGCTTGGAAGTTAGATGATTTTGGTTATTATGTGTGAGCAATGTAAATGATGAATGTAGTAAGAAGTAGTGAGTGATGATTATGGTATGTTTATGCTTAAATTAGTTGATGAGAATTATGGTTTAAATGTGAATTGTGGTAAGGTTTACTTAATGCTTGATCTATATGTTTTGGGTTGTGTAATTAAGTGTCTTGGATGGACTTATTTGAGTAGAAATTGAGTATAAGAATAGATGGTATAGTTGATGATTATTTGGTGCTTGGAATGATATGATTTGGTTGTATTTGAGGCATGAATTGGTATTGGATTGTGGCATATAGGTGATTCTAAAGTGTGGTTGGTAATTTGGCCTTAAAAATGGCCTATAATTGCCCACACGGTTGAGCACACGGGCGTGTGGCTCGACTGTGTCTTTCGAGTTTGCAAATTGAAACAAGTCAGGCTCGACCACGGGCTGGACACACAGGCGTGTGACTGGCCGTGTGGTGCAAGTCAGTGTTGACCACGGGTGAGGCACACGGGCGTGTCTCAGACCGTGTGAACAAGTCAGTATGTATGCCTTATTTTCCCACGACTTGGACACATGGGCGTGTCCGAGGCCGTGTGAGGCACACGGCCTACCCGCACGGGCGTGTGACCTCTGTAACTTAGAAAAATGTTTGAATTTCAAAAAATTTTGTATGTGTTTGGTTTAGTCCCGACCCCTTTCTAAAGCATGATTAAGGTCTCGTAGACCTATCTAAGGGACTTATTGAATGTGTATTGTTATGTTTGAAGGTGGAATGATATGAAATGCTCAGAAATGATTAGTAATGCCTCTTAACCCTTGTCTGGTGATGGTTACGGGTTAGGGGTGTTACACAGGTATTCCTAGTAATATCGAAAATAATCCTCGTAGAGAAGGGAAGGAGCACGTGAAAGAAATAGCACTCCAATCGGGTAGAGTACTAAATAGCGCATAAAACCCAACTCAGGAGGTAAAAATAGAGAATACTGATGATCTTCAAGAAGAACCCCTAAAAGCTAAAGATGAATTAGAGTCAGAGGAAGTTGTTGCATCGGCAGTTGAGCTAGAGAGAGAAACAACTAAAGATTCTGTCATTGCAAATATATCGTTCCCTTCCTTCAAGGCTAGAAAAGAAGCAAAAGCGAGATGAAGACGAGTTCGTAAATTTTCTAAACTTGTTCAAAACATTAAACATAAACCTGTCGTTGATTGAATTAATTGAGAAAGTTCCTAAGTACGCCAATTTTTTAAAGGAAATTATGTCTAGGCATAGGAAAATTAAGGTAGGTGAACAAGTTAATATAAGCGTTTCTTGTAGAGCTGTTATTTCTATGTGACCTAAGAGCTAGCATTAATTTAATGCCTTTATCTATTTATGAAAATCTTGGGTTAGGGGACCTAAAAATACCCAGATAACACTACAGTCGGCTGATAGATCCTCAGTGCATTCGAAAGGAGTACTTGAAGATGTGTTAGTTAAAGTGCACAGTTTTATCATCCTAGCCGATTTTTTGGTTCTAGACTTTGAGGAAGATCGATAAATACCAATCCTACTAGGTAGAACATTTCTAGCCATCTCAAGGTCCACTATTGATTTAGAAAAAAATGAATTAACCATGAAAATCAATGATGAGACTGAAACTTTTAATTGTGGTCACCAATAGAATGAGGAAGGTAGGAGGAAGTCAGGGGAACATTGCAATGAATTATCTATTTCTAATAATCCCGAGTGTAACGCCCCAAAATTCTTATTTCTGTTTTTTTTAAAATGTGACACAAATGTGTATCTACTTCAGTGGTTAAGTGCTCTTGGTGTGTGTGGGAGGTCCCAAGTTCAAGCCCTATATTTGGCAAATTTTGGAATTTTTATGACTTAAGACTTCTATTTACTCAGTGGGCTTATATTAATTTAATAGTAATACCATGTTAGAATGAACCTGCTGGTTCGAGTGGTAAGGGAGTCTGTGTGTTGTGTGGAGGTCTTGTGTTCGAATTCTGGTACTAGCATGAGTACTTATTTTTTCTCGTTTTGTTCCAAGAGTTTCAATGGGTTTTAAACTCTGAGAAGTTGTTGTTAGTAGTGGGTTTTGAGAGAGGAAATTAAGGGATATGGTCATATCTTTTGTTATTATTTTTCTTTTTTTCAAAATTTCGATTTCCTTTCCAAAAATTCTAACACTAGTTCTTGTTTCTCTGTCGTTTCTTCATCCTTTTCCACTGTCAATTTTATTTCCTTTTTGTCAGCTATTGTACTTTTGTTTTATTATTTTGGGTTCATCACACGTTCGGGTAAGTAAGGCTTTGCTTTTCTGTAACTTGCATCATTTTCGTCTTTGATTAGGGTTATATGGTTGTTTTGGCAGTAGCAAATCAGGAGGTTCGAGATTCGTCTCTTACGAAATCGTAGTCAGTCGCTCGGAGTGTTGGGGTAAGCGATAAACACTTGTTTTGAACTATGGTTGGTTTCGAACTCTCGATTTGACCGCATTTTTAAGTTTAATTCGAAGCTTTGGTATGTTGATTATAGGTTCTGGAGGTCTCGAGATTGTTTTTGCAACGAATCGACACCAGGTGTGTACCCGAAACGTAGAAATCAAGCTTTCTGCAAAAGCCAAAAAAGGCCACTGTCGATGCCACACGGGTGTGTGGTCACCTGTGTGGTAGGCCGTGTGCGATAACACGGCCGTGTGATCGACGAAGGCCAGGCCGTGCACAAGACACGGCCGTGTGATGGCCGGGGTGTGGCCGTGTAGGCCACTCGGGCTAAACCAAACTGACGTGTGGGCCACACGAGCGTGTGGGCCCACACGGACACGCCACAAGGGCGTGTGATATCTGGGCTAGGCCGTATGATCCACACGGGCAAGGCCAATCTGGGCGTGCTGGCCACACGGACGTGTGGGCCTGCACTCCAGCCACATGGGCGTGTGGGCCCATTTAGCTAAAATGTTTCCTACGGTTGCACGGGTCGCCCAAGATGATTGTGAACCTACTATAGAGTCGGTAAGTGCTACTTAGACCCTAAATCGTGTGACCTGAATATATATTGTATGTATTGAGCATGTTAAACTTATGCATGTTTACTGATCCGTATGTATGACTGATAACTGGATTTTAGCATGTAGCATGTATTTCTGTATGTCTGCATTGAGCATGATTAGTTGCACCTGCATTGGGGCGGGATGATTGATTATTGGAGGAAGTGTATTGAAAGGCTTTCATGCCTATTATCTAGCAGCTCAGCTGCAATATTACTGATATGTGCCGCATTCGGTACGACTTGGTGTGTAGGGCTAGGTGGGTGTTTTAAACCCCACATGGTGTGTAGGGATGGTCGGAGATGGTGTGTAGAGGCTGGTGGGTAGGATACTGATTTCTGTTACTGTATGCATATTGTATCTGAAATGGGCTAAGGCCCTAAATTACATCTGAAACTGTATCTGAATGGGCTAAGGCCTAAACTGTTTTTGAATCTGTAATGGGCTTAGGCCCCAGACTGCATTTGACTGATAACTGTTGTTTGATCGTATGCATGTCTTCTGTGGGGATTACACACTGAGTTTACGTAAACTCACCCCTTTTTGTTTTATCTGTACAGCTAATCCCCAGACTTAGACGGATCGATGTGACGGAGGATTCAGCGGTGACTACATGACTATTGAACTGTTTTAAAATTCATTTATGGTTTTGATTTCCTATTTTTTTTGATGTAATTTGGGACTTTTGGACTGTTTGCTTTTATTTTGGATTTTAACTGTTTCCATGGACTTTTAAACTACAAAACTCAATGAAAACTTGGTTTAATTAAAAACAACGTTTTTCCTAAACGCAAACGGTTTTCTTTAAATATCACGGTTTTAAAAGCTTCCGCTATAGAACATGTTTTTTTAAACGAATCAAATTTACGAGAAAATACTTTTAAAATTGACGAGAGATCATTAGAAGCTAGTAAACAGAAACGGTTTAGACTTGATAAATTCAATTTCAAAACCCATTCCATGTGACATCGCCAGATTCGGCCATAACGTCTAGGCTGGGTTTGGGGTGTTACACCGAGTCAAGGGACGTACTTCTTTTGATCCATGCAATTAAAAAAAAGTAGGTTTAAAGAAAGGGACAAGCGAACAAGGCAGAGTGGCACAATGAGCATGGACTAATACTGACAGAATAATAGAATCATACTTTTTTGAATTAATGATGCTGTCGGATGAATCCGACAGTTAAACTTAAATTATTTAAATTAATGTTTAACTTTTTTTAAATTACTGTATATTTAGCTAACTGTTTAGTTTAGATTTTAAATTTTTATTAAATTTATGTTTTATAGAAACTGTAACACTTTAGAAATTGGAATTTTAGGTGAAAATAGAGCCAGTGTTGCAACACGGTGATCTCGTGTCACAACATCAAAGGCATAATTGACGAAATTGAGAAAATGTTTTCGATGTCGCTACACAGCATTTGTGTGTCACGACATCAAAGCTAGTATACCCAGAAAACCAAAAGTCCGGAGTGTGTTGCGACATCAAACCCAAGTGTCACGAAAGCGACAAACTAACAGGGATGTCGCAACATAGAACCCTTTTGTCGGAACATCGCCGCAATTTTTTGTAGGGTTGACTTGACTCGGTTGCATAACCCGATTTTCTAAACCTAACTTTTACTCGGTTTTAACCCTCAAAATACTCACTTTAAAGCCTAAACACACATTATCTCACCATTTAAACACATTCTAACCCTTTAAAACCCCCTTAAAGCCTTTCAAATTCCATAAACCTTAAATCTCACTGCTCACTTCTTCTTAGTTTATGTAACAACCTATTTTTCAATGGTGTCAGAAAAAGTGGTTTCGGGGCCACAAATTCTACGAGTCAATTATAGTATTAAAATAAATTTTGAATTGGCAAATTATATTATTTGAATGAATAACTAAGTTCAAGTGGTAAGACCCTAAAGTCAAGTGGTTTTAGAAAATGAGGTATCATGACCTTGTTCCTATAAATCGAGCCGTAAATATTTAAAATATTTATGGTGTGTTATTAAGGTTGTAATAAAGTTCCGTTAGGAAATTTTGATGTTTAAATGGTTAATTAGGTGAAAAGGACTAAATCGTAAACTATGTGAAAAGTTGAATTCTATTAAATGATGGTGTTAAATAGTTAAATTTATAATGTCATAAGGTTTTATGTGGCAAATATACCAAAATCAATTGGTATAAGCGGTTGGTGAATTAACTTTTAACTAATTATATGTTATTATTAATAAAATTATGTTAAGTTAAAACAATGGTAATAAAAAAAAGCCAACATTTGTAATTTCTTTTATGTTCTTATTCTTCTTCATAACCGAAACCAGGGGAAGCTTTAGATTTTCAGCTAACAAAGTTTCCTTGCATGTAAGCCCCTAAACTATCCATTTCTCGTAATTTTTATGTTTTTGAGATCGTTGCAACCAGGTCTAGCTAGCCCGTGCCTTCGTTTTTGAATCTGTTAAAGATTTTGAATGTTGCCATTGATGAATCTTTGTGATTTTAGATGTTAAATGATGAATTTGAGGTATTAATTGTTATTTATAAGTATTTTGTTAAGTGATTTTTAATGAATTTAATGATTAGGGATTAAATTATGAAAATAGTAAAATTCAAGGTAAATATTGTGAAATGATAATAAAAGTGGGTTGATTATGAACCTTATGAAAATCGACGAGCATGAATTTTTAACTAAAAATGGTAAATTTGCAAGTTTCGGGTTTAGGGACTAAAATGCATAAAAGGTAAAATATTGGGATAAATTCATAAATTGTTTATGGAAGGACTTAATTGTATTAGACATATTATTTGTGCTAGAATTTTATTAATTGAATGAAAAAATATTATTTAGATCCAGAAACGAATCAAACGGATCTAAACAGAGGAAAGGCTAACGTGTCAGATTAGTCGTCGGCCTTGTTTTACAATTGTAATTGTCGAGGTAAGTTCGTAGGTATAGAATTGTACATACATATTGTCGAAACCATTTTTGAAAAAGGGGTCGACTTTGATTTTGAAAATGAAAACGAAAAACCGGAGTCGCCACCAATCCTTTTTGATGAGGTGTGATCGGGTCACCTCGTAATTCAATTATTTTAATAAAATTTAAATTTACTAAAACGATGATTTTTGGTCTACGAAATACAGAAAACGGGTTCGTTAATCGGTTACGCACGAGGAAAGATTAGCACCCTCGATACGCCCAAAATTGGTACCTAGTTGATTAATTGATGTCTTTATGTCGAAATTCGAAAACTCGAAAAGAAATTAAACTACGATCCTTCTTTGCATTATTTATATTTTGCTTTGAAATGTTTAAATAAGTCGAAAATATATTGAAGAATTTCTTATCTCGAGGCAACAAAACGTCACATCCCGTAAGTTAGGAATGACATTTCGAATCTTTGAGAATAATTTGGCCTTACCTATTTTAATTTTTGAAAGGATATTCAATTATTCGAATTCAACGAGAAAGATCGGAACCCCGTAAGTTAGGGCACAGTTTCATCGAATCTTTCAAATACGAAATATTGCCTCTTTTTTTGAAAATTTTATTGCCATATTTGGATAAAAATTAATGATATAAAATATTACATTGATGAATGACGGTACAAAACGATGATATTCGAATGAAATGTCGCGTTTAATAAAATGGCAATAATGAATATGCTAATGAAAATAACATACGATAATCACATAATGTAGATTAATTTAACGCTACTATGAATAATCAAAGAAAAATAAAATAAACAAATGATGATATTAATAATAATGTTAGTGACAAGACAATGCACACAAAAGAAAATACCAAATTTTCCGAATATTATGAGGACAAAGAAATATATGCGTACACAAATAAATATTGAGAAAAATAATTTAAAATATTGTAAAAATTAAAAAAACAAATAAGAGGGGTGCAATTTGTAATAAATCACAATAGATAATGATAAATAATAATAATAATAATAATAATAATAATGATAATAAAATAAAGTAAAAAAACAATAAAGAAAATAAATTACTTTAAAGTACTAAAAAGTAAAGAACAATAAATAAATAAAGAATAAATAAAATAACAAATAAATAAGTAATGAATAAAATAATATATAAAAAATGAATTTATAAATGGAGGAAATTAAGTGAATGAAGATTAAATTGAGATTAAACAACAACAACAACAATAACAACAACAACAACAACAACAACAATAACAATAATAATAATAATAATAATAATAATAATAATAATAATAATAATAATAATAATAACAACGATGCTAGTTAAAAAATAAAATAATAATGGTAGTAATAATAATGGTAATTAATTATTAATAATAATAGTATAGTATAGTAATAACAATATTAATAATAATAGTACTAATAATAATAATAATAATAGTAATAATAATAATAATAATAATAATGAATAATAATAGTAAAAAAAATTAAAATAAACAATAGTAATAATAAAAATAAAAATAATAGTAATAGTAATGTAACACACAAACTCGGCCCAAACGCTACGACCAGATCTGGTATGCTACGGGGTTTATTGTTAAAAACTTTACTTAAATTGATTTTAGAAAATCTCGCTTTCTTTACTTAGGCATTTGGTAAAAATAAGATATTTGTTAGAAACCTTTGTTTTTACGTTCAACATGTTTGGAAAACCCATTTTATTACTTTTTGAGACTTAAGTCCTTGAACATAAATTTTAAATGTAAACATCAACAAATAAAATAAAGAAAACGATAACCTAAGCCCTGGCCTTATTACATAATTAATCCCAAAAATTATAAGCTCAAATAAAAACCGAAATAGTGTATGAAATTAAATAACTTGATGGCCCTCGAGTCCGTCTCGGCTCCCATGTCCACGATCTACCGCTCATCCGAAAGAGTAGGAAAAATAAAAGGGTGAGTCACCAAGACTCAAAGTGTATAAATCCCAAACACACACAACGACACAGAGGCCCACAAACACATTATGAGCCCTGGCCCATACATAAAGGCAACAATCATATTTACATGATAAATAATAAATGATGAATAGCCCAACCCAACCTAGAATTCCATCCTCTACACACCAACCCGTACCAACCATCACACCTCGGGGATTTCTACAATCAACCCTCCATCCGCTACACACCATAACGACAGCCGTACTGCCTATTCCTATTAATCAGGAATCATTAAACGTGGCATAGCCACCGATCACTATGTGACCTAACATTTGAATTTGTGGTTTAACCACCGATCACCATGTGACCTATTATGCACTTCCCCTTCATTATCATAATCCCACCCCATGCATACACACATGAAAAATTGAAAACATCATACCATCTTTAAGAGAACAGGCTTTCATATATACATTTATCGATACACATAGAGATTTCTATGATTACGTGCACTGCATCCATTGCCTACCCTTCTTGGGTAACACGATTTGCTCATACACCTACTTTTTTCCGCTTTTAGCCCATAACACATGTATATAAATAGGTTAAGTAGTGTGATAGAGATCTACACACCTGATTACCGATAAAACGATACTTCCTATGTCGATGCTATCCGTAGTCGACACAACTGCTATCTGCCTAAGGTGTTGTTCAGAAGCCGGTCCACAACCCGGTGGCCAATCTCGAACCGCTGACACCGCACGTTTCTTAAACTTAGGGATTGGGTTTACAGACCCAATCCTCTCCTTTGCCTGATCCATATTCGATTCCATCAAAAGTCTTTGTCAGAACTACTATAACGAAATAGGGTTGTTAAACCATAACATATGGTTAAGATCTCAAATGTGATAGCAAATCTAACGGAAATCTAAAGAGAACCCCCTTACCTTAAAATCCCAAAATTACAGACTAGCGATTTTCAGCTTTTAGATCTAGACGATCAGGTTTCCTTCAAATCCCAGAATGCCGCCCAAAACGCAAAAAGAGAGGAAGTATTAGCCTCAATCGACAGCCTTAACAAACCAAGTGGCCATTCGGCCTTGACTCCTAAAAATCAAAAGAGATCTTAAGAAATAACAAGAGTCGACACCTACCTTAATAGAGGAGATTCGGCTACTCTTAGGAGATTTCGGATTTTTGCGAAAGTCAGGAAGTGAAGATGATTCAAAGATGTCTATGATGATTCGGCTTTTAATTAAGAAATCGGAAGGAAGAGGAAAAGGGAATTTCGGCAGACTAGGGGTGGTTTCGGCCTTAGCAAGGATCAAAAGAATATAGAGGAAGGATTATGAGGTTTCGGCTTTTAGAAGAAAGAAGAGAAAAGAACAATGGAGTTTTCGGCTTTTACTCAGAGAAGAAGAGAAAGAAAAGATAGAAACCTCAAATGCCGAAAATAAAGAAAAGAACCCTCCCCCGACTATTTAAAGTTTCGGTACTCCTACTAACCAAAAGCCGGAATTGCCCTCTTTTGACAACTAAAACCAGTTAATTAGTAAGGGAAATTTCGGCACCCCTTAGCCATATCAGAAACCGATTTCTCCTCCCCTCGAGTTTGAAATTCGCCACCACTGTGACTAACGTGATCGATCCTAAATTTCCTCCCTTATCTTCCATGTTATCAACTATAATATCAACATTATCCCCTTCACCTAAATCCTCCTATTTTTAAGCCTTGTTGCCGTCCAACTCCACTTAATTAATTGCCAAAAATTAGCTAACTTAAATTAAAAGAGTTGGGCTCCAAGAAACTTGAATTTGGGCCCTTACTCCATTGTGTGGCGTCACCCCTTGCTCTCTAAGTGGCGCTCTCACGACCACCGGCCACAAGCCCATTTGTGTTTTAAAACATAGCTAATATCTGTTATGCCCCGACTTATCAAGCTTTCCACTAAAGTGTTCAAACAAGAATTTTAACTGCAGCCTCGCCCCAAACCTGAGCCCAATTTGGATCCCTAATAGTTAAATTAACACATTAAACATATCCACCCATTAAACGCACAGCCCAAAAATTCGTGGATGTTACAGTTCTACCCCCTTAAAAGAAATTTCGCCCTCGAAATTACCCGTCGAAAAAGATGGGGTATTGTTTGCCAGACGCTCGCTTCCTCTGGTTCCCACATAGCCTCCTCAGAACCATGATTCTGCCACAGCACCTTAACCAACGGAACCGTTTTCCTTCGCAACACCTTAACATCACGATCCAGAATTTCCAACGGTTCCTCTTCGAAGGAAAGATCAGGTCTTACTTCGATTTCCTCCACAGGCACAACATGGGACGGATCCGAACGATAACGTCTTAACATAGAGATGTGAAATACATCGTGAATCTGGCTTAGCTCAGAAGGTAACTCTAGCTGATAAGCTACCGGTCCTACTCGTTTCAACACTTGATATGGTTCGATAAATCTGGGACTTAATTAACCCTTTCGACCAAACCTTAATACTTTCTTCCATGGCGACACCTTCAAGAAAACCTTGTCACCCACTGCAAATTCTATGTCCTTACGCTTCAGATCAGCATAGGACTTCTGTCTATCCGACGCTTCCTTCAATCGAACCCGAATTAACTCAACCTTCTCCTCGATCTCGATAACCAACTCCGGACCCAAAATCCGATGTTCCCCTAATTCCGTCCAATAGGTAGGTGTACGACACCTCCGCCCATACAATGCTTCATAGGGCGCCACCCGAATACTTGACTGGTAACTATTGTTGTACGCAAACTCTGCCAACGGTAAGAATTCTTCCCAACTACCCTTGAAATCAATGACACATCCTCTCAACATGTCCTCCAAGATCTGGATTACCCGCTCAGACTTTCCATCGGTCTGAGGATGAAACGTCGTACTAAAATCCAACTTCGTACCCAACGCTTGATGCAATGCCTTCCAAAATCGTGATGTGAACCTAGGGTCCCTGTCCGATATGATTGATACTGGCACTCCATGCAACCTTACTACCTCCGCTATGTATAGCTTAGCCAACTTTTGCAAAGAGTAATCGACACGTACGGGTATGAAGTGAGCAGACTTCGTCAAGCGATCTACAATTATCCAAACCGCATCTTTCTTAGTGGGCGTGAGGGGTAGCCCACTAACAAAGTCCATTGTGATCCTTTCCCACTTCCATTGTGGAATCTTCACCGGCTGCAACAACTCTGATGGTAACTGATGTTCTGCTTTTACCTGTTGACAGGTCAAACACTTCCCTACAAACTCGGTCACCTCTTGTTTTAAGCCTGGCCACCAAAACTGCTCTCTCAAACCCCGATACATCTTACTCTCTCCAGGGTGCATAGCATAAGGACTACCATGTGCTTCTTACAAGATCCTACGCCTCAACTCAGGGTCTTTCGGCATGCACACCCTTCCTTGAAAACATAATAGCCCTTCCTCATTAATACCAAATTCTGCCGATCCATCACTTGACCCTACCGAAAACTTCTCCTTCAGCAGCTCATCAGTCTGCTGCTTCTCATTAACCTGATTGACCCAAGAGAGTTTCACTTGAAGTTCCGCTAATAAACTTCCATCATCGTATAAGCTGAGGTGAGAAAACATGGCTCTCAAGTCAGAGATTACCTTACGACTCAGAGCATCCGCCACCATGTTAGCTTTACCCGGGTGATACTCAATCGAGCAGTCGTAATCCTTTAACAACTCAATCCACCTCCTCTGCCTTAAATTTAGCTCCTTCTGAGTCAGAAGGTACCTTAAACTCTTATGATCGGTGTATATGACAGATTTCTCCTCGTTCAGGTAATGCCTCCAAATTTTTAAGGCAGACACCACCACCGCCAACTCTAAGTCATGTGTGGGATAGTTTGCTTCGTGCGGTCTTAACTGCCGAGATGCGTACGCAACAACCTTTCCATCTTGCATTAACATGCATCCTAATCCCGTGTGTGAAGCATCACAATAAATCACGAATTCTTTCCCAGCCTCCAGCTGAATCAATACCGGAGCCTCCGTCAAAATCCTTTTTAACTTCTCAAAACTCTCTTGCTGCTTACAAGACCAGACAAACGGAACTCCTTTCTGTAACAACTTAGTTAACGGCGCCGCGATCAATGAAAATCCTTCCACAAACCTTCTGTAATACCCGGCTAACCCAAGAAAACTCCAAATTTTTGCTACCGATTTAGGCAGCATCCAATCCAACACCGCTTCAATCTTTCGAGGGTCAACCCTAATCCCCTCTACCGACACAACGTGACCTAGAAAAGTAACCTCCCTTAGCCAAAATTTGCACTTACTGAATTTGGCATACAACTGCTTCTCCCTCAGAATCTGCAGAACCACTCAAAGATGTGAATCACGCTCCTATTCCGATCTTGAATACACCAAGATATCATCTATAAATACCACGAAATATTGATCCAAGTAGGGTTGAAATACTCGGTTCATCATATCCATAAATGCTGCTGGTGCGTTAGTCAACCCAAATGGCATTACCATGAATTCGTAGTGTCCATAGCGAGTCCTAAAAGCCATCTTATGGATATCCGCCTCTTTAACCTTAAGCTGATGGTACCCTGACCTCAGATCTATCTTCGAAAAGACTGAGGCCCCCTTCAACTGATCGAACAAGTCATCGATCCTCGGCAACGGGTATTTGTTCTTGATGGTTAACTTGTTTAACTGACAATAATAAATGCACATACGCATTGTTCCAACCTTTATCTTAACGAATAACACCGGTGCTCCCCAAGGTGACACACTTTGTAACACCCCAAACCCGGCCCATTTGTTACGACCGAATTTGAAATGCCATTGCGGAAAAACGTTTGAAAATATTTTTGACTTAAGATAAAACATTAAAATTTTGTTGACTTTTGTAAAACCTTGTATTTTTTTTAAAAAATTTATAAGTAAAACTTTTATTGTCACACATTTCCGGATTTAAAACATTAACAGATATTCCAAAATGTAAATTGCTGAAATAACTCATTTCCAAATCATAATTCAGTTCTCAATCCATCAAAAAAAAAATAATAAAGGTACTTAATAAGAATACTTAAATACTTTAATGGGCCTTATTACAATAAACACTTAATCAAAATACTGAAAATATATAAATACTTAATTAATTAAAATATCTTCTGCATGGGCCACCTCGTATCCACTCCAACCCGGTCCAAGCTTTATGCATCACCTGAAATGTTGGTAAAAATTTGAGTGAGTCAAACAGACTCAGTGCATAGTCATTACACATGTCTCTATACATATGGGCTCGGCCCATATCCACACAGTCCATACACATAAATATGCAATTATGACCCAACCCAACCTAGGTCCATCCATTACACCTACCTTAGCAGACTCCCTGCCCAAGGCCGTGGCTAATCCACCACCGATCAAATCGTGATCCACATATCCTACCTTGGCGGACTTGTCGCTCAAGGCCGTGGCTAAGCCACCGATCCCGTAGAATCCCACATATTAATCAATCTACGGTGATGCACACGCCTATCAACCGCCGAGATGGGCACCTAGCCAACACCTCCTTGACGTAGCACCTAGCTAACATCAAGCGCTAATGTAGCACAAGGCTAACATTAGACCACGTACATAAATATGTACACCTGTCCTCCAATATTCATATCCCAAGCCCTTATGCACATAAATATAATTAAAACATCATTTAATAAAATACATATATAACATATGCTCATCACCATTTCATATATTTAACAATAATCATTTAATAACATAAAACGCTGACCTTGTTAATCGTTTACCCATCGTGGTATCCACCACTTTAGCCCTTAACTCGGCTATCATTCATAACATAGCACATATACATTTTAACATATTTAAAACAATCAAAAGACAGTGCGATAACTATGCACCTGATTATTTAGCGAAATCCCGATCTATTTTGGATCTAACACAATCTAGAATCCCGAAACTCTTTATTTCTGTCGATTTACCTTGAATGCTTTAAATCCTGAGAGTCTCCTTATCCTTGTCGATTAGCCCCTAAACCATCATGGACAGAATCGATCACCATTTAAAACTCATAAAATGGCCTATGGCCAAATGTTATCAATCACTTACCTTAATGTTCCAAGACCCGATAGATCTCTTTTAAGGCTCCTTAGCGTCGACTACACACAAAAGAATACATAATCATGGCTTAAAGAATATTCGGCTATCCCTAGGCCTATCCTCATGATTTCGGCACACTAGCAAAAAGAGCACAAAATCGAATGATAATGAAAGAACTTACCACTACACGTTGAAGAGAATAGAAGATCACAAGCACGTAGTCGATGACCCTCCAAAAAGATTCGACTATGGTGTTTCTGCACTTTTAATAATAGAGAAATAGAGTAGAACAATGAGGCTTTAAGGTTCATTTATGATTCTAATTGCAAATGAGGTATTCGGCCATATAGGAAAAAAGTGTAGAATTTGGAATTGAAAGAAAATAATGAAGAAAAGAAAAAGAATAAGAAGAGAATGCAAAAGGGATTCGCCAATGGAGACTAAAAACAAATAAAAAGATGGACACACTCCTCAAGCAAAATTCGGCACTTATTTGCTCCCTAATGTGATAAGTCTTATCCTTTAATTATCCCCCCCATTTGAAAGAAAATAACATTATCTTCCATCCTATCTTTCAGCCACCTCTTCAAATAAATAAATTAAAATAATAACAATACTTACCCTTCCAGCCGAATTTAGAAACAACCATTAAACTTATCCCCATCCATTTAAAATTAAAAACAATACGTATTTCCATCTTATCCCTTATCACCTCTTCAAAAAAAAAAAAAGGAATAAAACAATATTTATTCCATACTTCCAGCCGAATTCAAAGACAAGCCTCCAGCTTATCTTCATCCAATTTAGAGCCCACATGCTGTCCACCACCTTTCCAATCTACCACAAAATAAAAATAGAAATAAAACACCACCTTGTGCTGCCATTAAGCCTCGAACCCGAGACCTGCTAGCACCCATGCTGCAGGTAGCGCCCTCCCACGCCACTCTGCTGCTGATCTCTTTTTGTCATAAACTCCCCCCATATTCTTTTAAAGCCTCCTTCCCTAGCTCCCTTGTCTCAACGCCAAAACCAAAAATAAAATGCACCCTTTGCAGCCCCCATGATTCGAACCCCCATGCTCAAGGCGTCCCCTAAAGCCCTTAAGTGGCGCATGGAAGCCACTCTACCAAGGCGTTTCTTGTGCCCAAAAATGCCGAAAATTATTCTTAAGGCCTCCTTAGCCCAATTCCCCTTTTACACTTAAAAAAAATAAAATTTCTCCTATAGCTCGGGCCTTCCCTTAACTTATCACTAGCACCTAAAATACCTCAATTAACACCATGATGACCACACGTATGTAAAATAATTTAATAAAATTTTACCCCTATTTCAGGATATTACACACTTGGTCGAATAAACCCTCTATCCACCAACTCCTGAATCTGCGCTTTCAATTCCACCAACTCTTTTGGCGCCATCCTATACGGAGCAATAGATACTGGCGCTATTCCCGGAAGAAGATCGATACAAAACTCCACTTCACGATCCGGGGGTAATCCCGAAAGCTCTTCTGGAAAAACATCAGAAAATTCCTTCACCGTCCTGACATCTCCGACAGTTAGTTCCTTGGCTTCCAGAGCCCGAACAAACATTAGAATTGCCTCGCATCCTTTCCTCACCATCCTTTCCTCACCATCCTTTCTGCCCTTAAGGTAGACACCACATTTGACCAACAGTTCCCCCTTTCACCTATCACCAACACTTCACCATCATCGGGAGTCCTTAACACCATACGCTTGGTTGCACAGTCCAAGTTCGCTTGATACTTCACTAACCAATCCATTCCTAAGATCAAATCAAACTCCCCAAACGGTAGTTCCATCAGATCAGCCCGAAAAGCTACCCCTTGAACTTCCAGGGATACATTCTTATACAGTTTATTCACCACTATAGTTTGTCCTAGAGGGCTTACTACAGTCATCTCCCTAGAAGAAGTCTCATATCCTATGTTCAGAGTTCCCGCTATAGCACTAGCAACATAAGAGTGCGTCGAACCAATATCAATCAAGGTAGTGTAAGGCAAACCAAAAATTAAAAACGTCACGGTTATAACATCCGAGTGCGTCGACCTCCTCTCGGCGTCAAAGGCATAGACTAACCCCGGTGTCTCACCTCGGTGTTTCTCGCCTTGGCACAGTGCTCCACGGCCCGCATCAAATCAGCTACCACCACACAGGCCGGACCACGACCTCTCTTGTGGCTGCCGACCACCTCTTCCCCGGCGGTGCATTCCCTTGGCGTGGGGGCCTTCATCGCCGTTCTTCGCGAACGACGCTTCCTAACTTGGTGGTCCGTAGATCCAAACCTAAAGCACTTTCCACTTTGCCACCCAACACTCGCCTACATGGAATTTACCACATCGAACACACTTCGTGTCTGACCAACAAAGAAGCAGTCTCTCTTCCGTCTCGGCCCGTCTGACCTGGGCCTTTTCTGAGTACGCCCACCGCCTCTGCGATCCAAAATTCCTCTTACTTCCACCCCTTTCTCTATCCCGATTTAGTTTTTCTGTCCGCTTCACCTCCTCAGCTATCTTAGCTTTTTCCACAAGCACAGCAAATTCCCTCTCCCGCTGTGGAGCTATCAATACACGCAAATCATCCCTCAGACCATCTTCAAATCAAACACTACGTTCATGGTATGTGGCCACCATTCCTCGAGCATAACAGCTAAGGCGTAAGAATTCCGCTTTGTACGCATCTACCGACCTACTTTCTTGCACCGATTCAGAAATGCTCTACGCTGCGCATCCACATAGCTCGTCCCGATGTACTTACTTTGAAACGCCGTCTTGAAGAAATCCCAGGTGATACGGTCAGCCACCGCACCATCCTTAACCGTAAGCCACCATTGATACGCTTCGTCCCGCAGGAGAGATACAACCCCTTTCAACTTCTCCTCCTCCGTGAAATCCAAATCATCCATTATGCGTTCAACTGCCTCCAACCAATACTCAGCTGAACTCAGGGCTACACCAGAAATTCCCCTAAACACTTCCACCCCATTGGCTCTAAGTCGCTCCGGCACAGATTTTTGGGCTCCTGTGCCCATGCCTGCCCCAGCAACCCTCTCTAGAGCCCTTAACATCGCCTGAGATACCGCATCATCTCTGGCCGTCTGGTCCTGAAATTCCTCCTCCGCAGCTGGTGGTATCGGCATCTCGTTTCCAGATCTATGGCCAGACCCTACTGGTTCTGACACCGTCATCCTACCCCTACCACGACCACGCGGTGGACGTCCATGACCTCTTGTACTCATTCTACCGATTTGCATTTATCTGACTAGGAATTTTATGAATTATTAGTTTTCTTCCACTGATTAACCACGAACAGTCTTATGAGTAGTAGTTTTAAGAGTAGTTCTTTCGAATTCGCAATTATATCTACAATTCAGTCTCAAGTCTGCATCTTCTAGTTCTAGGAAGTACATACACTCAATCATTTAACATTAACATACAAATAGCATCCACGAACTTACATTCATCACCTAAGGGTATTTTCGTCATTTCACTACCCAGGGGCATTTTCGTAATTTATCCTACAGGGGTATTTTCGTAATTTTCTGAAATAGGGTTCCTTGGTGATTTTGTGAAAGAAGGTATTTTGGTAATTTTGCAATCCGGGGGTATTTCGGTAATTTTACAATCTGGGGGTATTTTGGTAATTTTACAAATCAGGGATATTTTGGTCATTTATAAATCAGGGGTAATTTAGTAATTTTACAAAATAGAATGGCTGGTCCCTTTAGGGTTTTAGTTATAGATTTTGGCCCGTCAACAAGTCCTCATGACTAAGATGAACAGTCACTACGCACCAGGTAGGGTTCTAGCGAAAAGGAGGTGAGTCACTAGGACTGCTTAAATACCAAGCTCTCCCTGAATCCAATCCTAGACATGCGTATGCCTGTTGCCACACCCTAATCTCGCGACTTGTTCACAGGTTTGTTTGGTTGGATTAAATCTTATGAATTTAGAGAGTTGTTTAAACTAAGCCTAAAGTCCATCAATGTCTAATATACTAGCCTACGTCCATCAAGCCCATCAAGCCCAACATACATATCACATCCAAAAGTTTAGAATACTTACCTGCGTGGATCGGGTGCCGGCAGACTCGAAGGCCATATCTTCATCCCAAACTTTTTCTCAAACTCTCAACAAGTTTTTAAATCACTACTAGACCCATTTCACAACCCGAGTTTTGAACTGGGCTCTGATACCAAAATGTAACACCCCAAACCCGGCCCAAATGCTACGACCAGATCTGGTAAGCTACGAGGTTTATTGTTAAAAACTTTACTTAAATTGATTTTAGAAAATCTCAGTTTCTTTACTTAGGCATTTGGTAAAAATAAGATATTTGTTGGAAACCTTTGTTTTTACGTTGAACATGTTTGGAAAACCCATTTTATTACTTTTTGAGACTTAAGTCCTTGAACATAAATTTTAAACTGTAAACATCAGCAAATAAAATAAAGAAAACAATAACCTAAGCCCTGGGCCTTATTACATAAATAATCTAAAAAATTATAACTTAAATAAAAAAACTGAAATAGTCTATAAAATTAAATAACTTGATGGCCCCTCGAGTCCGTCTCGGCTACCATGTCCAATCTACTGCTTATCTGAAAGAGTAGGAAAAATAAAAGGGTGAGTCACCAAGACTCAATGTATAAATCCCGAAACACACAACGACCTGAGGCCCACAAACACATTATGAGCCCTGGCCCATACATAAAGGCAACAATCATATTTACATGATAAATAATAAATGATGAATAGCCCAACCCAACCTAGAATTCCATCCTCTACACACTAACCCGTACCAACCATCACACCTCGGGGATTTCTACAATCAACCCTCCATCCGCTACACACCATAACGACAGTCGTACTGCCTATTCCTATTAATCAGGAATCATTAAACGTGGCATAGCCGCCGATCACTATGTAACCTAACATTTGAATTTGTGGTTTAACCACCGATCACCATGTGACCTATTATGCACTTTCCTTTCATTATCATAATCCCACCCCATGCATACATACATGAAAAATTGAAAACATCATACCATCTTTAAGAGAACAGGCTTTCATATATACATTTATCGATACACATAGAGATTTCTATGATTACGTACCTGGCATCCATTGCCTACCCTTCTTGGGTAACACGACTGTTCATACAGCCTACTTTTCCAGCTTTTAGCCCATAACACATGTATATAAATAGGTTAAGTAGTGTGATAGAGATCTACACACCTGATTACCGATAAAACGATACTTCCTACGTCGACGCTATCTGTAGTTGACACAACTGCTATCTGCCTAAGGTGTTGTTCAGAAGTCGGTCCACAACCCGGTGGCCAATCTCGAACCGCTGACATCGCACGTTTCTTAAACTTAGGGATTAGGTTTATAGACCCAATCCTCTCCTTTGCCTGATCCATATTCGATTCCATCAAAAGTCCTTGTCAGAACTACTATAACGAAATAGGGTTGTTAAACCATAACATATGGTTAAGATCTCAAATGTGATAGCAAATCTAACGGAAATCTAAAGAGAACCCCCTTACCTTAAAATCCCAAAATTAGAGACTAGCGATTTTTGGCTTTTAGATCTAGACGATCAGGTTTCCTTCAAATCCCGGAATGCCGCCCAAAATGCAAAAAGAGAGGAAGTATTAGCCTCAATTGACAGCCTTAACAAACCAAGTGGCCATTCGGCCTTGACTCCTAAAAACCGAAAGAGATCTTAAGAAATAACAAGAGTCGACACCTACCTTAATAGAGGAGATTCGACTACTCTTAGGAGATTTCGGCTTTTTGCGAAAGTCAGGAAGTGAAGATGATTCAAAGAAGTCTATGATGATTCGGCTCTTAATAAAGAAATCAGCAGGAAGAGGAAAAGGGAATTTCGGCAGACTAGGGGTGGTTTCAGCCTTAGCAAGGATCAAAAGAATATAGAGGAAGGATTATGAGGTTTCAGCTTTTAGAAGAAAGAAGAGAAAAGAACAATAGAGTTTTCGGCTTTTACTCAGAGAAGAAGAGAAAGAAAAGATAGAAACCCTAAATGCCGAAAATAAAGAAAAGAACCCTCCCCCGACTATTTAAAGTTTTGGCACTCCTACTAACCAAAAGCCGACTGCCCTCTTTTGACAACTAAAACCAGCTTAATTAGTAAGGGAAATTTTGGCACCCCTTAGCCATATCGTAAAACCGATTTCTCCTCCCCTCGAGTTTGAAATTCGCCACCACTTTGTGACCAACAGGATCGATCCTAAATTTCCTCCCCTATCTTCCATGTTATTAACTATAATATCAGCATTATCCCCTTCACCTAAATCCTCCTATTTTTAAGCCTTGTTGCCGTCCAACTCCACTTAATTAATTGCCAAAAATTAGCTAACTTAAATTAAAAGAGTTGGGCTCCAAGAAACTTGAATTTGGGCCCCTTACTCCCTTGTGTGGCGTCACCCCCTTGCTCTCTAAGTGGCGCTACTGACCACCGGGCCACAAGCCCATTTGTGTTTTAAAACATAGCTAATATCTGTTATGCCCTGACTTATCAAGTTTTCCACTAAAGTGTTCAAACAAGATTTTTAACTACAGCCTCGCCCCAAACCTGAGCCCAATTTGGACCCCTAATACTTAAATTAACACATTAAACATATCCACCCATTAAACGCACAGGCCCAAAAATTCAGGATGTTACAAGTAATAATAATAAGAGTAACAAAATGATAATAGTAATGATAATAATAATAATGTTAAATAATAATAATAATAATAAAGGTTGCAAAATAACTAAAAAGGGACTAAATTGAATTTAAAAAAGAAAAAGAACCACATTGAACGCGCGAATAACAAGGAGGGACCAAAAGGGAAATTAATCCCCGTCCTCCAAAACGACGTCGTATGCGTAGGGACTAAATTGAAAGTCAAAATAGATTATGGGGCAAAATTAAAAAATAAAATAAACCCGATTGCAAATAAAAAAGCAGAAGGGCTAAAAGTGTAATTAGCCCTTCCGTTGAAAAACACGCGGATCCTAGGCCGGAGCGGGTCGAGTCGCGTGGGTCGGAGCCAAAACGATGCCGTTTTGGGCATTTAGGGCCAGCTCCAAAATGACGTCGTTTTGGGGCCCTATAAAAGTTAGATTTTTTTTGAAATTTTTCATTCTTCCTCATTTCACAAAAAAAAAAAAAACTAAAACACCCCAAAATTCTCTCAACCCCCACTTGGCCGGCCGGACTCCGGCCACTGTCCGGTCACCGGACCACTGTGGCGGCCGCCGGTCACCGGCGACGGTGCCGCCGTCCATGGTGGCCGAAAAAATCAAAATTTCCCCCTTTTTTTCCTTTCGGCCTCGTAAGCCCAGATCTGGTGGTTTCAAGCCGAAAAGGTAAGAAAAATTTGACCTTTCTCCTTTTTTTGAGTTTTGAAATAAGAGAAAGAAAAAATAAGAAAAAATAAAAAAGAAGATTAAAGAAAAAGAAGATAAAAAGAACCTTCGCACGAGTTTTTCTCTTTGATCTGCTTCGTTATTTTTAGTTTCTTTGTATTGATTGTGTGTTTTTTTTTGTATTTGATAATCGATTTTGAATCTCTGTTTTTTTTATTTTAAAAAAAAATCCCCCCTCTTTACAAAGATTTGTTATTCGGTTTTATAGCCGAAGTTAAAGAAAAAAAATACAAGAATATAATATTTTCTTTTTCCTCTTTTTTGCTGTGTCTTTGTCCTTTTTTGTAGGTTGTCTGCTACTGTTTTGTCCTCTTCTTTTGCGTGTTGGCTTGGTTTTGCAGGTGTCAGACGCGTAGAGGTGGTGTGCGACGGTGGTGGCGGTCAGAGGGCTGGCGTGGGCAGCAGATGGCTGGTCAGAAGGCATGCGGCGCCACTTAGGTAGGGGCTAGAGTTTCTGAAAATGTTTGTGGGCTTGTAACATTTTTTTTGGGGTTTAATGTAATTTGGACTTCTATTGTTGGGCTGTTAATGGACTGTTTATTTTTGGGCCTTTCTTATTTTTGGTTTGGTTTTCTGGTGGTTTTGGCACTAGGCCCGGGTAAAATTGGGCTATTACAGCTGCCTCTCTTTGCTCATTGTCGTGTAACGAGAATGGAGCAAAGACTTTAAAAAGGACCAATTTTGTCTGGTCTTGCCGAATCTTGACTTCTTAATGCTTCTTTTCTTCAAGTAGCCTCACTCTAACCCACTGCAACTTCAGAAGCATAGGAATTAGTACTTCGATCCGCTCGAGTGTAATTTCAGGGAGAAGAGATTTATAGGTTCGATCTACTCCGCTGGAACTTCAAAGAGATAAGAATTGGTAATTTCAACCTGCTCCACTGCAACTTCAGGGAGATAAGGTCTGGTGGCTTCAATCTACTCCACTGCAACTTCAGGAAGATAAGATTCACCGTAATCTGTAGCTTTAACCTGTTCCACTGCAACGCCAGGGAAATAAGATTCACTGTCTTCAGTCTGCTCCACTACAACTTCAGGGAGATAAGGCTGGTGGCTTCAATCTGCTCCATTGCAACTTCAGGAAGATAAGATTCGCCAATTCGTAGCTTCAATCTATTCTACTGTATCTTTAGGGAAATAATATCCGCTGTCTTCAGTCTGCTCCGCTGCAACTTCAGGAAGATAAGATTCGCCAATTTGTAGCTTCAATCTATTCCACTGCATCTTCAGGGAAATAAGATCCGCTATCTTCAGTCTGCT
The DNA here is from genome assembly GCA_025698515.1 of Gossypium sturtianum. Classification (NCBI taxonomy): domain Eukaryota; kingdom Viridiplantae; phylum Streptophyta; class Magnoliopsida; order Malvales; family Malvaceae; genus Gossypium; species Gossypium sturtianum. Next base: position 18,745,717 of record CM046943.1, read on the forward strand.
CCGCTGCAACTTTAGGGAGATAAGGCTGGTGGCTTCAATCTTCTCCACTGCAACTTCAGGAAGATAAGATTAGCCAATTTGTAGCTTCAATCTGTTCCACTGCATCTTCAGGGAAATAAGATCCGCTGTCTTCAGTCTGCTCTGTTGCAACTTCAGGGAGAGAAGGCCGGTGGCTTCAATCTGCTCCACTGCAACTTCAGGAAGATAAGATTTGCCAATTTGTAGCTTCAATCTGTTCCACTGCATCTTTAGGGAAATAAGATTCGCTGTCTTCACTCTGCTCTGCTGCAACTTCAGGGAGATAAGGCTGGTGGCTTCAATCTACTCCACTGTAACTTCAGGAAGATAAGATCCGCCATCTTCGATCTATTCCACTGCAACTTCAAGGAGATATGATCTACAACTTCAATCTGCTCAACTGCTACTTCAGGGAGATGAGATTTGTGGATTCACCGATCTTGCTACACTGTCCTCTGGGGGACATGACGTGTAGAATCGATATGCTTATGCTTATGCCAAATGATTAGGATGTCATGATCAGAATGAATCAAATACTCCTAATTGGATGTGAATGAATGATATTTGCATGAATGCATGAGAATGATCCTTTTTAATGTTTGAGTTGTCATTGCTCGTTGTTTATCAAGGTTGTATCACTGATGTGTTACCATGCCTTCTTCGTTGTTTATCAAGGTTCTATCACTGATGCATTACCATGCTTTCTTGTTCAGCCGGTATCTTTGACAGAAAAGTCTGAAGAAATAGTCACAGTTTAGACTATTCTTTCTCCAACGTTTCCAACCCTTAGGTTTGGTTAGTTCTAAATAATAGTCTTGTTTTAGGTCCTCGTACTATTTAGAAGCTTTCAGAGTAATATGCAGAACTCCTTTTATGAAAGTTTATTATTCCATTAATCGTTATTTCAATGCGAAATGCTTGAAAAAGATTATAATGATGGTCAAAACTGAACTTTATCAGGAACAAAATCTGAAAAGAATAGATTAATCCAAGAAAGCAAACATTGCTGAAATACAAAATAATTGAGAAGAAAGTAGGTGCCCCAAATATCGCAGCATGAGCTTCTCCGCGCGAACTTCTTGAGGGCTATTTTTTAGCTCAATATGTGTTTAAGGGATCTAGAGTGCTCTGTTGATGCCCCAAGATGTAGCATACTTCTTCTTTGTTAATTCAGGCATCGCAAGACTACTGCATGCCCTCCTTTAATCAAAATTTGAATTGCCTTTTACGGGTTTTCAATTTAGAACCCCTTTTGTCTCACGGCATAACGTCTCTCCTTCTTGTTAAATTGGAGAAAGTGAGACTACCGAATGCCCCATTTTTATTAAAAATTGAATTTCCCTTTACGGGTTTTCAATTCAAAACCCCTTTGGTCTCAAGACATAACGTCTCTCTTTCTTGTTAAATTGGAGAAAGCGAGGCTACCGCATGCCCCATTAAAATTTTAATTTCCCTTTACAGGTTTTCAATTCAAAACCCCTTTGGTATCAAGGCACCCTTTGCGGGTTTTCGCCTTGGCCTCTCCTTCTTCTTTTCATTTTCTTTTTTCTTTTCTTTTCTTTTTATCTTCTTCTTTTTCTTTTTTCTTTTTTTTAATGAAATATTTCTTGATTTGAACTCATAGGATTAGGTAGGTCCTTGTTATCCCTCTCGGTCAAAATCAACGCTTTTCCAGAGAAGGCCTTCTTTACCACGTAAGGTCCTTCCAAGTTTGACATCCACTTTCCTCAGAAGTTTTTCTATACGGGAAGGATCATTTTCAAAACTAGGTCTCCTTCATGGAATTCTCTAGGGCGAACCCTTTCGTCATAATCTCGGATAGCTTTCAACCTCTTTTCTTTAATCAGGTTTACTTGATCATATTGAAATTAAATCTATTTTGTTTTATCCAACTCGAACTCTGGCAAAACTCGGAGGGAATAAACCTCGACTTCAATGGGCAAAACCACCTCTATTCCATAAATCAATGAGAAAAGAGTTACCCTGGTGGGGGTCCTAACAGACGTTCGACAAGCATAGATGCCAATTTTCATGGGTCTCAATCATTTTCCCTGTGATCTTTTTTTTTACCGTTCGTTTTGGGGCGATACGGTGTTTAATCTTGAATAGACTGCAAACTTCTGATGTCGTGCTTTTGTTCAAATTTAATGCATCGTCAAATATGATCTCTTTTGGGATTCCATACCGACATAGAATTTGCTGACTGTCGACTTTGTGACATCAGCATATGAAGTAGCTTCCACCTACTTAGTGAAGTAATGGAGGACCATAAAGATGAATTGATACCCGCTAGAAGCCTTTGGTGAGATTGGCCTACTGACATTCATGCCCCACATAGAGAAAATCTACGGAGATGTCATACATGAGAAGATGAAGGAGGCATAGGAATATTGTCTCCATAAATTTGGCACTCACTGCATTTCTTGGTATAACTGATGCAATCCCCTTCCATGGTGGACCCGCAGTATTCGAACCTCATGATTTGCTTGGCCATTGTAAAACCATTAGCATGTGTTCCTCTTCTAAGATTTTCTTAGCCTTAACAGCATCCACACATTTTAGTAGCCCAGGCATATCTTGATACGATCATGCGAAAACATCCTTGAATTCTTAGAATAACTCAATGACGTCCCGCTTTATCTCTGTGGTAATACAGGCTTTGATTTTCACTTGTTTCCCTTCTCTAATGACTTTTTATAAGGTAGGGTCTATTTTTCATCTTGTTCTACCATCCTCAACAAATCAGGAGATAGGTTACAATCTATGTCGTCTTCAAAGTCCTAAGATCTCTCTAGACACATATCTTGCTCAAAAGTAGATTCTGAGTCAGTAGCAGCGTCGATCATGTCGTTGATATCTAAGGACCTGTTGTAGGTATGAAGGAATATTCAAAGAACAAATGAATCTAAGAATAATTATTTATGTGGTATGAACATGAATGAAATAAATGAATAAAAGAATATTTGCTCAAATTGAGACACAAAAATGCATTTTCATTGAAAATATAGATGTTGAACATAAGCATATTTCACAAAAAGATTCTTATTGCTCCTAGGCTTAGAGCAATAAGCATGTTTTGGACATTACTCTGAATTTGGCTCTAAAAAATACAGGGATCTCTTCCACAGTCCCATTGTTCAAAACACTCCCAAGTATGTAAGGGCAGATGCTTGGAAAATTATATTCCCTGGTTCCCTTTTTAGATATGGCGTTAATGTTTAGATACCCCGATATTCCTTCCGGGCTCTTGACTTCTTCAAGGAATTCTAACTCTTTCTTATCCATTAGGCTCTGCACCAAAGCTTTGAATTCGGCACACTCCTGGACTTCATGGCCTTCTTCTGCGTGGAACTCACAGTAGCTTCTCATCCCTTTGGGTACCTCCTTCAAAGTTTGAATGATTAATCCCATGTCTATCATTTGTTTCAAAACCCATTTCAATGGGGTTTTTACTTCTGCAATATTCTCCTTGATTCTTTTCCCTGTATTCTTGATTATCGCGTTTACCCCTTTGTCAGAATGGTTGGGTAACAGATTTTCTACATCAGATTGATCATCGAATTTCACAATACCCATGTTGATGAGTCTTTCGATTATCTTTTTGAAAGCGGTGTAGTTCTCAATCGAGTGTCCTGTGATTCTCGCGTGGTATTCGTATTGGGCGTTCGCGTCGTACTATTTGGGAAACGGAGGCTGCATAGGTTTTAGATAGAAAGGGGATACTATATGTGCATCAAACAAACTTTGGTACAACTCCCCATACGTGATCGGGATAGGCGTGAACTGGATTTTTTCTGAATTCGGTCTTAGATTGGAATCTTGCCTTGGGGGGACCTGATGGCTAGTAGTTGACGTCCTTGGCTGGCTTACGATAATCGGCCTTGAATAGCCCTTATTATACATACTCGTATTATTCACCACATTTTCCCTCTTCTTCGAGGTTTTTGGAGTATTGATTTGGGAGCTCCACTCTCGCCTTTTCCGTTTGTAACGATCTTCAAATTGTTTTGGGAGCTCCCCCTCGACTTTTTTGTTTCCTCTAGATCATCCAAATCAAGGACTACATGATTGATTGGATTATTGATCGTGTGTCGAGAGTCTTAATATTTATATAATGAATGATCTAGCCTAGAAACTAACTATCACCACGATTGAGGCAAGTGCACCTATCGAACAGTAGTATAGCTTAGTGGCAAGACTAGAATGTCAAACCCAAAGGAACCAAAAGTACTAATACTGACTTTCTTTTTATTATTTAGCCTAAGAATTAAAGGATTTGTTGTTTATTCTAAAATTAACTAACCACTAAGCTAAAGACGCTAAGACACAGAAAATGAATTGGGAAAATACTTGTGGGAAAAACCAATTGATTAAGACGATACCCAAGGAAGAATCCACCTAGACTTCACTTGTTATTTAACTCTGAACTGCGATTTTTATTCACTTAACTTGATCCGTAGGATTCCCTAATTTATATTAATACCTCTCTTGAGGCTACTAACGTCTAACCCTAGGTTGATTAATTGAAATCTCTTTCTAATTAAAACCCCTAGGATTTCATTAACTCGATCTATGGATTCCCATATTAGGTTTGACCCTAATCCGACAGATTTTCGTCATCCTATCTCTAGGGTTGCGATCAACTCCGCTTAACTATGCTAGATCTACTCTTAAAAAGGGAATATTCCTCCACTGCCTAAGCACATCAATACTTGAATCAATATCCTGAAATACCAAAACAAGAATTAAGGACACATAGTTAAGAACAAATCAAGTATTTATCATATAGTTTAGAAAACAATAACAAGATCCGTCTTAGGTTTCGTCCCCCTCAGGAATCTGAGGGTTTTAGTTCATAATCATAAAAGAATACATCTAAGAAGAAAATATAAAACAAAACATAAGAAAACCCTAAAACCCCCTAAAGGAATTGAATGAGAGATCCTCCATCATGAGTATGATTTCGGCTTCCTGAGATGAATCAACTGGCTTTCTTCGAGTAAATCCCACAATTCTGACCTCTCTGGCTTGGCTCCTTGGCCTAGCTGGACGCCCCCCTCAAGGTTGGCCTTTAGGGTGTTTATATAGGCTTTTGGAATGTCTTTCTTTTCCTCTAAGTACCCTATTCAGAGTGAAATTCCTCTTTGTCACGGCAGGGACACACCCGTGCAATACGCCTGTATAAATCAAATCCAGGCCGTGGTCAAACCTGCTAAAGGGGCACGACCGTGTGGCTTGGGCCCAGGCCGTGTGAGTCTCTAAGATAAACTGATTTTCTCCGTTTTCGGCCCGTTTCTCATTCTTTTCATCCTTCTATGCTTTTCTAAGTATAAAACATGAAATTAAAGGATTAGAAGCATCAAATTCAACAATTCAAAGGATAAATCATCCAAAAAGCATGCTAAATGTGGGATTAAAATATGTATAAATTACGGTTTATCAAATACCCCCACACTTAAGCATTTGCTTGTCCTCAAGCAAAATTCTCAACTCACAATTAGAATTAACTTACCTTAATTCATAATCTTCATCAATAATGTTTCATCATAATCCATAGGTAATTCATACATTGATAATTTAACCAGAAGGTTCCTAAAGATTCAAACGATCAAAGTCATAGTTTTTGTAGCATGAAAACATAGGTGTTTCCCCTCATCTAAATAATTACCTTTAATTCAAAATCGACAAGGGTTGACATCCTCACTAAAGATTCACTCAAATCACTCGAAGTGTTTAAGGTTCAGGAAAAAGCACTCATAAGTCAAACATGAAAATTTAATCCCATAGGCTTACATGAAAATCAAATCTCCACCACTATAATATGAGATGATACACAAATAAAAAGGTCTTTAAAAAGGGTTATAACGGGGCTTGGGTTAAAGGTGTGGATAAAGGCTGAATTAGAGGGTTAGAATCGAGATTGACCTGACAAATTACCTAACTAGAAAGTTGGACTAATACTGAATAATTACATCAATTGAAAACCTAATACTAATAACGTAAGCTTCTTCTCAAATTATGAAATTAACTGCTTAAGCTCCAATAACAAAAAAGTAATAATGAATAGATTCCTAATAAATAATTTTTTTAAGAACAAATCAAGTACAATAATATAGAATTTGATAACTGAAATAAAGGAAATAGTTAAGTAACCGATCAAATCAAATCTCGGTATAAGGGTAGTCAAGAGAAACGGCGATAACAAATACAAAGTGGGTTTTGGGTTAATATCAATGGGTGAGTCAATAAAAGGGTTGTTAGGATCAAAGGGGTTCACTAGGGGTTAATTATAAGGGTAGGCTTTTTATGGAGTAAGTGGGTTAAAACCTAAGTGCCTTCATCATCTCTGTATATCAAATCAAAGGTGTGGTCTCGACATGTATAATCGAAGCAAGTTCTAGAATAACAAATCAATGTTGACACACTCATAATCAATAAAGTGAGCAAGAAAAGAATGTATGCTCTAAAAGGCTCAAGATCTCACAAAAATTATGGGCTTTTGATATCAACCTTGTAAATTTCAAACTTCAAAGTAATAATTAGATTCAAGTAGACAACCTAATTTTTTTTTTTGAAAATAGACTCATCATGCTTGATTCTCTAGTCCCCTAAAGTTTAAATCATCACTGCATAATTATCAATGACTTAATCCAAAACATATCAATGAAAATCATAAATTAAAGGAAATTTCATTCTAATCGTAATATGAGAAAATTACTTAAAAACAAGACATAATTCAGGGATTTGAGAATAATGCAAAAAGTTAGGCACTTTTAAGATTCACCCCTACACTTAAGATGTACATTGCCCTCAATGTACAAAGATATATATAGATACAGAAAATCAAAAGATAGGGAGAGAAGTGAAACTTCCTGAATTTTGGATGGGTTCCTTGAGTTGGAAGTGTGGAAACTTGATTCGGAGGTGAAAGATAAGTTGGAGGAGGCGTCTCTGGTGGTGGTATGGTGGCTGCCCACAATCGCTGCGCTAGATGAAGAAATTGGGTAGCTCGTGAAGAAAGAACCAGGAAATAATAAGAAAAATTCAAAATAAACTAATTATGTATTTAAGTACAAGGAAGATAAAGAGAAGGAAAATAAAGAAGAAGAGAAAAGACATAGGTAAAGTAAATGGACTCAAATGTCCTTGGCTTGGCGAGTAAATGAAGCGGTCGGCATGAACTTATGTGGCTCGGTCTCGCACGGGGAGACTGTGCTAGGGTCCTTTCGCTTCTTCGGCATGTGAATGGTGGTGAGGATGGTGAAAGAAAAGGAATGAGGAGAAGGGAAAGGGGAAAATTAAGGTAGAGGATAGTGATAAGGGAAAGGGGTTGGTGGCTGGGAGTTGGTGGAAGAAGGATTTGGGGAGAAGGTGAGAAGAAGGGGGGTCTTAAATAAGGAACAAGGACCTGGTGCTGCCCACGCCCGTGTGCTGTGGGCGTGTTCGGTCACACGGCCCTATCGCACGGCCGTGTGGTGGCTCGTTCATTTCTCCCACGCCTGTGTAGAGGTCTCCACGCCTGTGTAGAGGTCTCTACGCCCATGTCTCTTTCTCAGTGTCGGCCACGGCCTCAAAGCACGGGCGTGTCTCATACCCGTATGGCTTCCTCAGTGTTGGCCACGACCATATCGCACGGCCGTGGCAATTTATAGTTGTTCGTGATCTGGGGATTTTTTGTCCTTGGCTCGTACAACCTCTGCCATGCCAGTGTGTAAATCCGTGATGCCCACACGCCACGCCACGCCTGCGTGCAAGGCAGTGCACGAAAAACCTATGCTTTATTTACTTTGGTTAGTCTTTAGTTAGGTACTAAAAATCAAAGATATGAAAATAAAGGGGGTTAGAGCTCGGGTTACCTCCTGAGAAGCACTTGTTTAAAGTCCTAAGCTAGACTTACCTTTCATTTGCACGATCATGGTGGTTTGAGGAGTTGAAACTCCTCTTCCCTGCTATCAATTCTAACAATATATGGTTTGAGTTGAGCGGTGTTTACCTTAAAAGTTCTAAATTCAGGATTAGTTATCTCGACTGTTCCATATGGGAAGACATTCAGTACCGTAAAAAAGATTTCTTCATTTGTATTACGGTCTGAGATAGCGACTCGAGGGTCTTTCTCATCCAACAATACCTGATTTCCTATTTTGAAGTGATTCGCTGTTCCTTTAAGCTCGTTTGGGGGTTCCCTAGGTTTTGCTTCGTGTGTTCCTAGTTTCTCTTGAAATGTGTCTTCCACTCGTCTAGTTCATCAATATGAAGCCTTCGATCCTCATGAATTACTTCTTTGTTGTCATGATGTCTAGGATCTGGCTCAGTTGTGTGGTTCTGTGGTGCTTCTTGAGAAGAAGGTTTAACTGAATGGTCATTAACAAAATTAATTTTCTCACCTTGATTACTTGATGTCCTAGCTGAGTCAAGAGCTTGAAGACTGATTGATTCGTTACCTACACGGAGTATGAGTTCACCTGTACCAACATCAATTTTAGTTCTAGCAGTTGCTAAAAAGGGTCTTCCTAAAATTAAAGGGATCGTGTTGTCCTCATCCATGTCTAAAACGACAAAGTCTACTGGGAATATGAATTTATCAATTTTCATGAGTACATCTTCAATTATACCCCTAGGAATTCTAATAGTTTTATAAGCTAATTGAATGCTCATCCTAGTTTGTTTGGGTTTCCCTAGACATAGTTGTTTAAACATTTTATAAGGCATAACATTTATACTTGCCCCTAAATCAGCTAAAGCATTATCAACAGATAAACTACCAATTAAGCATGGAATTGTAAAACTCCCTGGATCTTTTAATTTTTGTGGTAGTCTATTTTGCAACATTGCTGAGCACACTGCGTTTAGTTCCACATGTGACTCATCGTCTAACTTTCGCTTGTTTGTCAAAAGCTCTTTTAAAAATATCCTTGAATCTGGCATCTACGAAAGAGCTTCGAGAAACGGTAAGTTAATATGTAATTTCTTTAAAAGTTTAAGAAATTTACCAAATTGTTCGTCTGTGTTGTCTTTCTTCATCGCATCTGGATATGGTATACGAGGTTGGTACTCTTTAATTACCGATTTTAGTTTGTCATGGTTCACCTCAATCTTACCTTCCTCTGCCACATTCTCCTACCTTAAATTGGGCTCATCTAACCCTACACTATCATGAGCTGTTACGGCTTGAATTTGCTCCTTTGGGTTAGTCTCAGTGTTGCTTGGTAGGCTTCCTTGCGGTCATTCGGAGATCGACAGCAAGTTGCCCTAATCGGTTCTCAATCCCTTGAATCGATGCTTGTTGATTTTTAAGTGTTGTCTCGATGTTTTGGAAACGATTTTTCTCGACACCGCTATGAATTTTGTCAAGATCTCCTCAAGGTTCGGCTTCTTTTCCTGTGGGTAGAAATTTGTTGTTGGAAGTTTGGAGGGGGTTGTTGTCTCTGATTTCCTTGCCCACCCCATGAAAAATTGGGGTGGTTCCTCCAACCTGGATTATAAGTATTACTATAAGGGTTATTTTGAGATCTGAAATTGTTACCCACATAGTTCATTTGTTTGCCTTCCGTGCCATGTTCGTAGGATGGGTACTCAGGATTTGCCACACCTCCACTTTTTTCGCACTGCATTACCGGATGTACCTGCGAAGAACACAAACCATCAATCTTTTTGTTTAACATCTCTACCTGATTTGATAGCATGGTTACTGCGTCGAGGTTGAAAACTTCGGTTGCTTTTGTTGGCCTTGTCTTTGTAACTTGCCACTGATAGTTATTCAGTGACATCTTCTCTATAAACTCGTAGGCCGCTTCAGGAGTTTTGTTATTCAGCGTTCCGCCGGTGGCTAAATTGATTAGTTGCCTCGTTAAGGGGTTCACACCGTTGTAGAAGGTTTGAACCTGAAGCCACAAAGGTAGCCCATGGTGAGGGCACCTTCTCAACAAATCCTTGTATCTCTCCCATGCTTCATATAGTGTTTCTAGATCCATCTGCACAAAAGAAGAGATATCATTCCTCAACTTGGTCGTTTTGGCTGGTGGAAAATATTTCAACAAGAATTTTTCGGTCATTTGATCCCATGTAGTGATTGACCCTCGTGGAAGAGAATTCAACCATTGTTTTGCTTTATTCCTCAAAGAAAAGGGAAATAACCGAAAACATATGGCATCATCAGAAACGCCATTTATTTTGAAGGTATCACATAATTCTAGAAAATTCGCTAAGTGTGTGTTAGGATCCTCATCCTGCAAACCATCAAACTGAACAAACTGTTGTATCATCTGTATAAGGTTAGGTTTCAATTCAAAATTATTTGCAGCAATAGCGGGTCTAACAATACTTGACTCAGTTCCTATTAAATTAGGTTTAGCATAATCATACATAGTTCGAGGAGCATGATTTTCAGCCACCTCTGGAGGTAGTGGATTATTCTCAGCCATCTCTTCGGTAGTATTGGTTTCGTCTTCTTGCTCTTCTTCTATGAAATTTAAGCTTCGCCTTATTTCTCTACGGTTTCTGCAAACGGTACCTTCAATGTCACTGTCATAAATTAAGGGTCCTGTCGGGTTCCTTCTAGTCATAAACTAGAGGTACCTGCAAGGAACAAATAAAAGAAGAAAAAAATTAGCAAAGTTAAAAACAAAATAAAAGTAAATTGCAAAAAAATAAAAAATGGCTAAAGTAATAAAAATTGAGCGTTCTTAATATTTTGGTTCCCGGGTAACGGCGCCAAAAACTTGATCGTGTGTCGAGAGTCTTAATATTTATATAATGAATGATCTAGCCTAGAAACTAACTATCACCATGATTGAGGCAAGTGTACCTATCGAACAGTAGTATAGCTTAGTGGCAAGACCGGAATGTCAAACCCAAAGGAACCAAAAGTACTAATACTGACTTTTTTTTCATTATTTAGCCTAAGAATTAAGGGATTTGTTGTTTATTCTAAAATTAACTAACTACTAAGCTAAAGACGCTAAGACACAGAGAATGAATTGGGAAAATACTTGTGGGAAAAACCAATTGATTAAGACGATACCTAAGGAAGAATCCACCTAGACTTCACTTGTTATTTAACTCTGAACCAGACTATTTATTCACTTGACTTGATCCGTAGGATTCCCTAATTTATATTAATACCTCTCTCGAGGCTACTAACGTCTAACCCTAGGTTGATTAATTGAAATCTCTTTCTAATTAAAACCCCTAGGATTGTATTAGCTCGATATATGGATTCCCATATTAGGTTTGACCCTAATCCGGCAGATTTTCGTCATCCTATCTCTAGGGTTGCGGTCAACTCCGCTTAACTATGCTAGATCTACTCTTAAACAGGGAATATTCCTCCACTGCCTAAGCACATCAATACTTGAATCAATATCTTGTAATACCAAAACAAGAATTAAGAACACATAGTTAAGAACAAATCAAGTATTTATCATATAGTTTAGAAAACAATAACAAGATCCGTCTTAGGTTTCATCCCCCTCAGGTATATAAGGGTTTTAGTTCCTAATCATAAAAGAATACATCTCAGAAGAAAATATAAAACAAAACATAAGAAAACCCTAAAACCCCCTGAAGGAATTGAATGAGAGATCCTCCGTCTTGAGTATGATTTCGACTTCTGAGATGAATCAACCGGCTTTCTTGAGTAAATCCCACAATTCGACCTCTCTACGGCTTGGCTCCTTGGCCTAGGCTGGACGCCCCCCTCAAGGTTGGCCTTTAGGGTGTTTATACAGGCTTTTGGAATTTCTTTCTTTGCCTCTAAGTACCCTATTCTGAGTGAAATTCCTCTTTGTCATGGCAGGGACACGCCCGTGCAATACGCCCGTGTGAATTGAATCCAGGCCGTGGTCAAACCTGCTAAATGGGCACGGCCGTGTGGCTTGGGCCCAGACCGCGTGAGTCTCTAAGATAAGCCCATTTTCTCTATTTTCGACCCGTTTCTCATTCTTTTCATCCTCTTATGCTTTCTTAAGTATAAAACATGAAATTAAAGGATTAGGAGCATCAAATTCCACAATTCAGAGGATAAATCATCCAAAAAGCATGCTAAATGTGGGATTAAAATATGTATAAATTACGGTTTATCAATTATCCCCTGGACTAGAACCTGAACCTATCGGGAAGTTCATCGGTGTCGAGGTACCGGCCTGGTATTGTGGTCTAATGTTAACGGACAACCTTTGTGGATACATGTCTGGTTGTGCTTGGGTGTTTGTTGAGGTAAAACCTGAATGATAAGCAGAGTCCTTGTTATCGTCCTCGGAATTAACCATAGGGCTTTTTCCTTTTTCTAACCCTCCAGCTAGCATCTGGGTTAATTGGCTCATCATGTTTCTTTGAAATTCTAGCATCTGATTCTTCATATCTTGTTGAATTTTGGCTAATTGCTCTTGTATCTGTATTTGCATTTGCTCTAATCTCTTCAACCTTTGGTCCATTACATCACCTTGTACTGTAACGATGTTTGATTGGTTGGCTTTTGTCAATTTCCAGATTAACTTTGAAATAATTTTGTTTTAATTAGGGTCTCTTCTTGAAATTTAATGCATGTGATGCAATGTGATGCAAATGCATGAGATGAATGCAAAAAGAGGCGTTGACTCTGATTCAATTCTGTTAGAATAACTTTACTAGAAAACAAATTTCTTTACATAAAACAAGTTACATATACGGCCTTGCCCTAATACTCAAAGTCTTAACCTCCCCAAGAAGCCAGGTTAACTCCTAACCCTAATCTGATTCTGATTCACTTCAAACTTAGCATGTCAGCTTGAACTGCTATGGTTTGTCAATGATTGGCCACCTCTTGTATTTGAGCAACTAATTCTTTCAATGGAGAGTATTTCTCAGAGAATACTTGATAAGAACCCCTTTTCACCCTCCAAAAGCGGCTATGAAACCAAGCCAACAAGAGCTGCGCACATCCGATGAATCTTCCTTCACCTGCTCTTCGGCATGCATTCAAATATCGGAATGTTTCGGCCAAAACTACAGGGACGGGCGTGACCCTCTTGTCAAGTCTATCAAACAAGTTTGAAACTGCCTTGTCCACGTGCCCCAGTGCTTTAGGGAAAACATCCAGCCTGTAAATGCTCAAAGCAAAGACATTGACCCTTTTCTTCATATCTGTAACATCCCAAAAATTAAGGGTTGTGGTTTTTGCTTAAATTCATGTTGTGCTTAGTTGGCTAGCTATTTGGGTGTCTTTGGGGGTTCTAAAGAGGCCTAGGGTCGAGTCTGAGCCCTGGAAAAATTTTGGTTTTTAGGCCCTTTAGAGAAGGCTGGTTGAGGTTGGACATAAGTATATTGAGTGTGTTTTGATAACACAAGTTGGCCATTTGGCAAGGTGGCTAGTGGCGTGGATTATTTTACAAGAGGGCTTGGGTTCAAAACCCCTTGCATGCAAAATGTGATTATTTTTGCTCAGGAGAAGACAAGAGGTTGTGTTGGAATCAAATATTGATGGAGAAGTATTTGAATTGGTCAAGGTTGTTGGGTGAGTTTGAATGGGAGGTGGAGAGTAAATTAAGGAGGGATTCATGTAGAAAATCATGGGATTCAAGTGGGGGAAGTGGTATGGCCGAATAAGGGGTCTTGGGTAGGAAAATTCGGTTAAGTGTGGGTGCCAAATTTTTGTTCGTCTTTTCCTCTAAAATTGTCGAATCTACTTGTGAATTGACCACTCGTGCATCTTTTCTTCTCTTTTGTCAAATCATTCTTCTTCTCTTGGCTCACTCTCTCCTACACTTCTAGCTTTGGGAAAAATACGGTTCTCTTCTCCCTCACTATTGTCCTATTCGGTTCTCTCTAGTAGTCGACACCCTTTCCTCTCCTTAACTGAATCTATTTCTTTAGTTTTCCTGCGTTTCTGACCTCTTCTTCCAATAGCCGAATCTATCCTCCACCAATACTTTATCTCGTGTTCTCTAATTGGTAAGCCTCTACTCCCACTTTCTTTCTTTCCTCTTTGCACTGTTCTTGTTTATTTGGCCGAATACAACACTCTCTCGTCCTCTTATTATTCTTTCTCCTCTCCCTGCTTAGCATAAGCCAGAGCATTTCTTCTTTTGTGTAGGCCGAACCTATTGGAGTTTAAGCATACCCTCATCACCGTTCATTCAGCCTTCAAATCTCGGGAAGTGGTCGGTAAGTTGTGGCTATGGCCGAATGTGTGGGGTGGTTTTCTCTCTTTAGCGTTTTGTGTTCTTCGGGGCCGAAAGGCTATTTTTCTGTCTAGTTGCCTTGTTCTAACGTGTTCTTTTTCGTTAGGGACTTGTTGCCTTAATCAGGGGAGGTAGGCCGAAGTCCCTCCCACTGCAAGGAGTCTTCATTCTCTGGTAAGTAATGATAGTGGGTAAGGTATTTCGATATTTTGGGATTACCAAGGATGGAGACTAATTATTGGTTTATTCTTTATTTTAGGGGTCACGGATAGCGTCTTGAACCGTAAATCATCACAGGTGTGTAATCTCACACCTCTGTATAAATTGCTATTGCTGTGAACTATGAATCGGCTAAAAGCCGAAATGCCAAAAAGCCAGTGAAACACCCCAAACCCGGCCCACAAGCCCCGACCGGATCTGGCATGTTCCTCGAGTAAAACATTTCAAATCTTGTTTGTCAATTTGGAAAATGTGGTCATTTTGAAGAGGAATCGTTAGGTGTCAAAACATTTAAAATTGTTTCCAAGATAAGTTATTTAACCCTCGATTTAATAATAATCGTATCATAATAAAAATTTGAAACATAAAACAGTTTAATAATAATGGCCTTATTACATCAATAGCAAACTCGAAATAAATCCAAACTTAAAAATAAAGTCTCAAAATAAAATAACTGCAAGCTGAGCATGGCCACCACTAAGCTCCCGCCGACCCGGTCCATCTACTGAGTGTCACCTGAAAAGATATCCCACAACGGGGTAAGTCAAACAGACTCAGTGTGTATAACCAACACTAAGCCCCAACAATTCAGACATATCATATCATATCATACGTATTTATAACAGGTAGAAATAATGATGCAAACCCGAACCCATACCTAGATAACCATCCGCTACACATCACCCGTACCAACCATCACACCGTGGGGACTACTAAGTCGACCCTCCATCCACTACACATCATCGGCGGCGATCATCGCAGGACGACTTGCTCATCGCCCTTATAAATTTTGTGGCATAGCCACCAGACATTATTTTGTGACATAAGTCACCACATTCAGGTTACGTGACATGAGTCACCAGATATTGTGGTAAAACCACCAGATCACTTCCCCTTTTCAATATCACCCGTATGCCCCATGCGTCATACAACATGCAGAAATAACACATTTTACCTTATTTCACATTCGTAACAATTTCTCATATGTGTCATGTTCAATATTCATAATATTATTAACAGAGCATTAATGGGTAACGTACCTGAACCCACTGTACCATTGAATGGTACCTTTAGCTACACTTTTCATATTTCCATTTGTACATACATAATATTCATACCATCAATCTATTAGGAGTTAGTGTAGGGCTACACACCTGGTTACTAACGTATTCACTGAATCTCGAAAGTCTGCCGAAACAGCTTATACTCCTCCCTAAAGATCAAATTCAGAATCGGCTAAACACTAATACCTATCATGGCCTTGGCCGAATATTCATATTCACTTACCTTGCGGATCTAAATCCCGAAAATAGTCACTTGGCTATGGAGATGTCGAAATCCTACATGATACATGTTAGGGTCAGCCTTTTGTACAAGATCTATGAAAATGGCCATTGGCCGAATACCACACATGGCCTACCTTGGCTCTTGAAATCCCGAAGACCTCCCCCCTTGTAGTCGACAATAATCAGAATCCCGAAACCTCACGATGTTTCCCCCTTTCAATCGGCCAGACACTAGATCACTTAACTGGTTAGTTTTCGGCTTTTGAACGAATAAGAAACAGATCTGAATCACTAGAACCCTTACCACTGACATACCGAAAACTATTTGCAGGGAAAAGATACTCCCGGCCTACTGCTTCAAAATCTCGAAAATCCTAAAAGAAACCGATTGCATGGTTGATTAAAAATCAAGACAAATGTCGAATTTCGGCTTTTGTTCTACACATGTCGACAGAGAGGAAATAAGGAAGAATAGTGGAGATTCGGCAATAGCAGACTTACCTATCCAAACCGATTTGAGAAGAGATCAAAAGAGATCTCTTACTTGGTTGTTATTCGGCCAAAAACTGAGAAGAGATGAGGTGGGAAAAATTTTGACAATGGCTTAGGAAAATAATGGAGATTCGGCCAAAACTGAAAAGAGAAAATAGGAGAAGGATAAATGATATTCGGCTTTTGGTTAACAGTAGATATTATGAGAAAAGAAGGAAAAAGAATGATATAGAGGCTCAGGTATGACTCGACTAGAGTGAGAAAGAAAAAGAAAGAAAGAATTGAGAGAAGAAAAGAAAAAGAAAAGTGTTGGTGAGGCTTAACCAAAAATTCAGCTCAGAGAGAAAGATGAGAAAAGAATGAATTTCGGCACACCCTTCCTACTATTACCAAAACCGAAAATACCATCCTCCAAAGCCCCATATTCGGTCAACTCTTACTCTCTCTATTCAATCCCTTGTCTTTCTCCTAAAACTTCTCTTCTTCACCAATTCGAAAATAATTTGAATAATCAACAATTATCCTTTGCCCCTAGCTGAATTTTAAAAGGTATTTGACCACATCTAAAGCTCACCCCCTTAGTGTCCCATTGCCGTCCACCTCTGTTCCTCCCTGCTGCAAAATAAAACTCCTATTTGCGTCCCTTTCTACTTGAACCTTGGCCCTTTTACCCTGCTTGTGGCGTCACTTACTAAGGCCCAAGGTGGCGCCTCCTTGCCATTTAAACAAGCCTATTTTTATGTCTAATTTCCCCCACAATTTCTCTTAAGGCCTATCAAGTTTAGCTCCACTTCAAGACTTAAAATCTGATAATTTCTAAGACATTCACCTACACTCTAAAGTTCTCAAAATCTATAAAACACATTCAAAACACACATTGGCATACTAGCACATTCAATTTAGCAAAAATGCACAAGCCTTAAATCCCGGATATTACAGTTCTACCCCCCTTAAAAATAATTTCAACCTCAAAATTACCTGGCTAAAATAGGTGAGGGTATTGCTGTCGCATTGCTTCTTCCGGCTCCCACGAAGCTTCTTCCGATCCATGATTACGCCATAATACCTTGACCAGAGGAACTAATTTCCTTCGCAACACTTTCACATCCCGTTCCAAGATCTGAATCGGCTCCTCCTCGTAGGACAAATCTGGCCTTAGCTCCACCTCTTCAACCTTCACTACATGAGATAGATCCGATCGGTAATGATGTAGCATAGAAACATGGAATACATCGTGCATCTGCCTCAACTCCGGAGGCAACTCTAATTGGTATGCCACTGGTCCAACTCACTTCACTACCCGATAAGGTCCTATAAACCTGGGACTTAACTTCCCTTTGCGACCAAATCTCATCACCTTCTTCCATGGCGAAACCTTAAGAAACACCTGATCTCCCACAGCAAACTCTATTTCCTTCTGCTTAAGATCCACATATGACTTTTGCCTGTCGGATGCCTCCTTTAACCGTGTCCGAATTACCCTAACCTTCTCTTCAGATTCTGTCATAATTTCCGGACCCAAAACTTGACGTTCCCCTAATTCCTTCCAACACGTAGGAGTGCGACACTTCCATCCATACAGCGCTTCATACGGTGCCATCCGAATACTGGCTTGATAGCTGTTATTATACGCAAAATCCGCTAAAGGCAAAAACTCCTCCCAGCTTCCTCTGAAATCTATCACACAGCCCCTCAACATGTCCTCTAACACTTGGATTACTCGCTCAGACTGGTCGTCCGACTGTGGGTGAAATGCCGTACTGAAGTCCAATCTGGTGCCTAAAGCCTGATGTAGTGCTTTCCAAAACTGAGACGTAAACCTTGGATCCCTATCTAAAATAATCGACACCGGTACTCCATGTAATCGTACAATTTCAGCTACATACAACTTCGCCAACTTCTGCAAAGAATAGTCAACCCGCACTGGTATGAAATGTACGGATTTCGTCAATCGGTCCACTATCACCCATACCGAGTCCTTCTTAGTAGGCGTAAGAGGAAACCCACTAACGAAATCCATGGTGATTCTCTCCCACTTCCACTGCAGAATCTTTATCGGCTGAAGCAACCCTGACGGAACTTGGTGTTCAGCCTTGACTTGCTGACACGTCAAGCACTTCCCTACAAAGTCGGTAACTTCCCTCTTAAGACCAGGCCACCAAAACTGTTCCCTTAGGTCTCTATACAACTTACTACCTCCAGGATGCATAGTATAGGGGCTACTATCCGATTCCTGAAGAATTCTCTGCCTTAACTCCTCGTTCTTTGGCATACAGACCTTACCCTTGAAACACAATACTCCATCGTTGTTAACACCATAATCCTCTAACCCTCCATTCTGCACTAGCCGCAACTTAGCACTTAAATCATCATCTGCCAACTGTCCTTCTTTCACCTCATTCAACCATGTCGGTTTAACTTGCAATTCCGCCAATAAACTTCCATCGTCATACAAGCTAAGATGTGCAAACATCGCCCTCAGATCCGACACTACTTTTCGACTTAGGGCATGTACTACCACATTCGCCTTGCCCAGGTGATACTCTATAGAACAATCGTAGTCCTTTAGTAACTCCACCCACCTTCGCTGTCTCAGGTTCAACTCCTTCTGAGTTAACAGATACTTAAGGCTCTTGTGGTCTGTGTAGATCACTGACTTTTCTCCATATAGATAGTGCCTCCATACCTTAAGAGCAAAGACCACTGCCGCCAACTCCAGATCATGCGTCGGGTAGTTCACCTCATGTGGCCTCAATTGTCGAGACGCATAAGCGACTACTTTCCCATCTTGCATTAAAACACATCCTAACCGTGTGTGAGAAGCATCACAGTACACCACAAAATCCTTCCCTGCCTCAGGCTGAATCAAGACTGGAGCTTCAGTCAAGACCCTCTTAAGATTCTCAAAGCTCTCCTGTTGCCTACCTGTCCATACGAAGGGTACCTCCTTTCTCAACAACTTCGTCAAAGGAGCAGCTATTGATGAGAACCCTTCCACGAACCTTCTGTAGTAGCCTACCAATCCCAAGAAACTACTAACCTCTGCCACCGACTTAGGTGGTTTCCAATCTAGCACTGCCTCGATCTTCCTAGGATCCACCCTTATCCCTTCTGCAGACACCACATGCCCTAAGAATGCAACCTCCTTCAGCCAAAATTCACACTTGCTGAATTTGGCATAGAGCTTCTTCTCCCTTAACACTTGCAACACTATCCGGAGATGGTCGTCATGTTCCTCCTCTGACTTGGAATACACTAGGATGTCGTCTATGAACATAACGACGAATCGATCCAAGTAGGGTTGAAAAACGCGGTTCATCATATCCATGAACGCGGCTGGGGCGTTCGTCAATCCAAACGGCATTACTACGAACTCATAATGCCCGTATCTTGTTCGGAAGGCTGTCTTATGGATATCTGCTTCCTTCACCTTAAGTTGATGATATCCAGACCTTAGATCTATCTTCGAGAATACTGCTACCCCCTTCAGTTGATCGAACAAGTCGTCTATCCTCGGCAATGGGTACTTGTTCTTAATGGTCAGCTTATTCAACTGACGGTAATTTATGCACATACGCATAGTCCCATCCTTCTTCTTCACAAACAGGACCGGTGCTCCCTATGGAGACACACTGGGTCGAATGAACCCATGATCAAGCAACTCCTGAATTTGAGCTTTGAGTTCCACAAATTCCTTTGGTGCCATTCTATACGAAGCTATAGATACTGGCGCCGTTCCAGGCAGTAAGTCAATTCCAAACTCCACCTCCCTATCAGGGGGTATTCCAGGTAACTCCTCCGGGAAAACATCCACAAATTCCCTTACAGTTCTAACTCCACTAACTCCTTCTTCTTTTGCATCCAACGCACTAACGAAAGTCAAGAATGCCTTGCACCCTTTCCGAACCATCTTATCAGCCTTTAGTGCAGAAACTACGTTAGACAAGTAGTTTCTTCTTTCTCCTATCATAATTATCTCCTCATCTTCCGGGGTCCTTAACTCCATTCGCTTAGCTGCACAATCCAATATAGCCCGATGTTCCACTAGCCAATCCATGCCAAGTATGAGATCAAATTCTCCGAAAGGTAGTTCCATCAAGTCGGTAGGGAATATCACTCCCTGAATCTCTAAGGGTACATTCCGAAATATCTTGTTCACTACTACAGTTTGACCTAACGGGCTTACTACAGTCATCTCTCTACTAGACAGTTCAGAGGCTATGCCTAGAGTTTCAACTACTCTACTTGCAACATACGAGTGGGTTGAACTAATATCAATTAAAGCAAAATAAGGCTTATCAGCTATAAGAAACGTACTGGTTATGACGTCCGGTGCGTCTCCATCCTCCTCCTCCGTGAATCGCATACACCAAACTCCGGCCGTCTTGCTTGCCTGCTGCGTTACCAACACCTCTCGCTGGTGTTCCCGTCCTCTTCCAAAGACCATTTCTCTCGCCAATCGGACCACGACCCCGCTGAGGCTGCTATCCACCTCTTCCAGCCTGATTGAAATTTTGACCTGTTGGTCGGGCCCCGTCTATTTTTATAGGACAGTCATTAATCATGTGGTCCTTGGACCCACACTTGAAACATCCCCCTGTCTTCTTCCAACACTCTCCTAGGTGCCTGTTCCCACACTGATCACAAGTACGATCATCGCCCTCCTCAGAATAACTTGCTGACCTTGCGGCCCATCAACTCTAGGCATCTTTTGAACATTCTCGGATGACCCTGACGACCCAAAACCTCTCTTTTGCCTATTCCGGTCAGTATTCTGCCTTACAGAGTCCTTAATTCCTTCGGCTACTTTAGCCTTCTCTACTAACACGGTAAATTCCCACTCCTGTTACGGAGCTATCAACAACCTTAGATCATCCCTAAGTCCATCCTCAAATCGGACACATCGTTCATGCTCCGTAGCCACAATTCCTCGAGCATACCGGCTCAACCTTAAGAATTCACCAGACTCGCGCTACGGACTTGTTCCTTGAACCACCCCCTGAAATGCCTTCCTCTGAGCATCAGTATAACTAGTTCCAATATACTTCTTCTGATATGCCGCCTTAACATACTCCCAAGTGAGATCCTCAGCTGTAGCACCATCCCGAACTATGAGCCACCACTTATATGCCTCATCGCGAAGTAGCGACACCATTCCTTTCAGCTTCTCTTCAAGATCGAGATCCAAATCATCCATAACTCGCTCTGTTTCTTCCAACCAATACTCAGTCGTACTGGGTGCCACACCAGATACGCCACGGAATACTTCAGCTCCATTAGCTCAGAGTCGCTCGGGTATAGATTTCTGAGCTC